>CM061497.1:25078750-26285000 GCA_030867185.1 Tagetes erecta | reverse complement strand
ACTTGATAGTGAATAAGGACCGAGAGTGTGATTAAATGCTTAAAACATCTTAATATACCTTGTTAAAGAATAGATTTAGCAGTTTTGTATTAATCACACATGCTTTTGTCTTTTAGTTAGGGGTATCTTGGGCTTTTCACACACACTTAACTGACAAACTTAACGAAAGTTAGTGTCAGGGGCCAACGATGTAACAAAAATCTGAAAAGTAAGGGCCATCCTTGTAATTTCGGGAAGTTAGGGGCCATACATGAAATAAGGTCAAACCACAGGGGCCATCCGTGTAATTAACTCTAAGCATAAACGATAAACCAACAATCCAAACATAAGTTCAAATTAACGTTAACGAATCAGCATAACGCCTAGGTAGTTCTAAAGTGTTTAGCCAACCATATCGTGAAAAGAAACACAAGTTTTAGTTCAAGAAACATGATAGAAGAAATCAAAAGCAGAGGAACAAAGGAACCCGAAATTGTTAGATGATGATCCTTGATCCTGTACGCTTCTTTGGCTTCGTTTGATGATCTTCAACCTTCAAAACACCCTTTTTTAGCCTTATTTCATCTCTTAATCGTCCATGGAGGCTAGGGTTAAGTGGTGACTTGATTATATAGTGAAAAGGGTTGAAAACGCAAAAATCACGATTAAGTCCACTAGGTGGCGGTACCTCCACGTGCTCTCCATTAGATGGCGGTACCGCCACCTACCTAAGTTAACAGAAACTTTTTGTTTCGTGTCCCATTTTCAGCTCGTAGCTCCGTTTCGCATCCCGTTTTCGCCTAGGGATCCGTTTTCCGCGATCTTTCCATTTCTTTATCAACATGGGACCTAAGAAACATAAAAACATCAGTTGTATGTAAAACGTGATAAAAACCGATACGAAACGACACGAAACGTAAATAAATTCAACAAGGGATCTATGTATAATTTGCACATTATCAAGGGATGAAACAGTCACCTTCGATGTCTCGATAACATGAACAATTCTAGTAGTCATGATGATTCGGTCTATTTTCTCGATGCGTTCATTTCTCAAGAAGATCGTTGTCTTGATTCTCTCAGTGGTGTAGACCTACTGCCCATAGAAGACCTGGTCGTGGAGAACCAGGAGGTTGAGATGGATGCTTAACCCGAGCGTCTTCTGAACAGCCCGGCTAGTAAGCCTCCTGGATTTTCCCAGGAATTCGAGGTGAAGGTTGATATCGAAGATGGTACTAAACCCTCGGTAGAAGCCTCGCCATCTTTAGAGCTTAAGGAAATTCCATCACACTTAGAGTATGCATTCTTAGATGGAGAAGTAGGTTTGGCCGTCATTATTTCTAGTCATTTGACGTTAGAAGAGAAACTATGATTGATTGTTGTGCTTTAGGCACACAAACAAGCAATTGCATGGAAACTCATTGATCTCAAGGGTATTAACCCTACATTTTTTCATGCATAAAATACTCATGGAGGATGAGTATAAGCCTGTAGTACAACCGTAGAGGAGAACTGAAGCATGTTTGAGGTGGTCAAGAAGAAGGTTCTCAAGTTCGTTGATGCCAACATGATATATCATATATCTAATTCCGCTTGGGTAAGTCCAATTCAAGTTGTCCCTAAGAAAAGTGGGATGACAATGATCATTAGTGATAAGGAGTTAATTCCTACTAGGACAGTCACAGGTTGGCGTGTTTGTATAGATTACAGAAGGCTCAACAATGCCACCAGGAAGGATCATTTCCCCTTTCTTTACATTGATCAGATGATGGAGCGTCTAGCAGGGTAGAAGTTTTATTGCTTCCTTAATGGTTTCTCAGGTTATTTCCATATCCCATTGCTCCGGAGGATCAGGATAAAACTATGTTTACATGACCCTTCGAGACCTTTGCATATCGTCGTATGCCTTTTCGGTTATGTAACGCTCCAGTAACCTTTCAGAGATGCATGGTAGCTATCTTTTAAGATATGATGAAGAGCTCCATGGAAGTATTTATGGATGACTTTTCGCTGTTCGGGAGTTCTTTTAATCAATGTTTGTCTAACCTTGAGCGTTTGTTGAAGAGTTACATAGAAACAAATATCTTGTAGAACTGGGAGAAAGGCCATTTTATGGTGACTGAGGGGATCGTTCTAGGGCACAAGATTTCACGAGAGGGTATAGTGGTAGATTGTGCTAAGATAGAGACCATTAGTAAACTCCTTCCACCCACCAATGTGAAATCCGTTCGTAGTTTTCTGGGTCACGTAGGTTTTTATCATAGGTTCATTAAGGATTTTTCCAAAATCACTCGACCCATGATCCGTCTTCTTGAGAAGGACATTTCGTATGTCTTCGATGTGGATTGTCTTAATGCATTTTAACTTCTAAAGGAGAAATTGACTTGCGCTCCTATTCTGATAGCATCCGACTGGAGTTTACCCTTAGAACTCATGTGTGATGCTAGTAACTTTGCAGTCGCTGCTGTGCTTGGACAGAGGATGAATAAACACTTTCGTCCATTTTATTACGCGAGTAAGACACTTAAAAAGGCTCAGGAGAATTACACGACCACTAAGAAAGACCTTTTGGCAGTTGTCTTCGCATTTGATAAATTCAGGTCTTGCTTAGTTCTAAATGTTCGTAAAGAAGGTTCCAAGCTCAGGAGAATTACCGATCACCGAGCAGTGCGATATCTGTTCGCAAAGAAGGATTCTAAGCCTAGGTTGATTCGGTGGATCCTGCTCCTTTCTGAATTTAACATAGAATCTAAGGATAAAAAGGAGCAGAATACATGGCAGCGGATCATTTGTCTCGTTTGGAGGATCCTGCTAAGCATGAGATCCATGAGGATAACATCAGAGACAAGTTCCCTCATGAGGCCTTGATGTATGTGAAAGCTGAAGAGCAAGGTTTGTCATGGTTTTCTGATCTGGAAAACTATTTATCCGAGGGAAAGGTAGTGACGGGCATGTCATCCCATCAAAGGAAGAAGTTCTTTACAGATGCAAATCATTATATATAGGATGTCGTGTATTTGTTTTGTTTAGGAGCTGAAAGAGTGTTTAGGAGGTGTGTTAGAAAGGAGGAAGGTGGTGCGATTCTTAAACATTGTCAAGAAGGTTTGGCAGGAGGCCACCACGGACCATCATACACCGCGAAAAAGGTGCTTAATGCCGGATTTTATTGGCCAACAATGTTTAAGGATGCTCATGAGTTAATGAAATCTTGTGATGTGTGTTAAAGGACGGGTCACATTCATGAAAAAATGAGATGCCACAAAACCCGATCCAAGTTGTTGAAGTGTTTGACGTGTGGGGTATAGACTTCATGGGAGCGTTCCATTCATCACGAGGTAACCTGGTATTCTTGTTGCAAATGATTATGTGTCTAAGTGGATTTAGGATCAAGCGCTAGCCATTAATGATGCAAGAGATGTGGTAGCTTTTCTTTGGAAGCTTTTTCAGTTGGTTTGGAACCCCTAAAGCTCTAATTAGTGATCGGGACACGCATTTCTGCAATGCCCAAATAGAGAGAGTGTTAGCTAGGTACAGAGTGAATCATATGTTATCCACTGCTTATCACCCACAAACTAGTGGTCAAGTAGAGAATGCTGAAATGGGAATAAAACTTATTTTGTAGAAAACTGATGGAGCCAGTCGAAATGATTGGTCCGACAAGTTTTATGATGCACTATGGGCCTTTAGAACGACATTCAAAATGCATATATAAACTACAACATTTAAAATTATCTATGGAAAAGCGTGTTATCTACTGCTTGAGTTAGAACATATAGCTTTGTGGGTGCTAAAGACGATCAACCTTGATTTTTCTAAAGCGAGTAAAAACCATTTTCTCCAATTACATAAGTTAGAGGAATTGAGAGATGATGCATATGCTAGATCGTAGAATTATAAAGAACGCACAAAAGCTTGCATGATATTAGGTTGAGAGGAGTGAAGGAGTTCAAGACCGGAGATAAAGTTTTACTTTATAATTCACGCTTAAAATTATTCCCTTGTTACCTTAAATCAAGGTGGACATGTCCGTTTACCATTAAGGAAGCCTTTCCTTATGTATAGTTGAGATTTCTGATGATGAGGGTAGTTCGTGGATGATCAACAGTCATCAGCTTAAGCATTACATAGGAGAACCGGTTGACACAACAGTCGAGGAAGAGGTGACTCTCTTTGATGTAACTTGTGCTTGATTGCGATTGTCGGTCTCGGTTAAATACCCGAATGTAACGTTTGTACAAGTAATTGTGAGTTAATTTTAAGTACATTTGTGTGTTTAAGTTTTACGTTTATTTTCATTGTTTTTTTAGTTTCGTGTGTATTTCGGGTATTATGCCTTGGTATGTTGCATGTGTTTCAGGAATTCGTACTCAAGTTGAAGAGGAATCGAGCAGGGGTGAAGTTCCAGGTTTGACTTTGTTAATGATATGAATTTGAACGGGTTTTAGAAGTGAAAATGGTTGCAAAAATTGCTGAATCTTTAAAAAAATTTCAAACTAAAAACCTGCAAACTTTCTGTGGAACATCACTTAGGCGATATGTACAGATGAATAAAACTATGGGCGTGTATCGTGTAACAGAAAAGTCAAAGGTGCAGTCAATTTCGGTAGGCGATACGCGCAGAGGACAGACCTGTATTTCGTGTATCGCGTAGAGGAGAGGATAGAAAGGATGTAGAGAGAACAATCTCGCAATCTGAACTAGGTGAATTTTGGAGGCAGATTTCTGCTACTGGTTATTCATCCAGTATGGTTATGTCAGCTATTGGAGACCCATTTCTAAAATATATTCATTGATTGATTGCGGGTACTATCGTAGGGCGGAAAGGAAAGGACAAGGTAAATAACTTGTATTTGTTTGGTTTGTTTTGTCTTGTGAACAAGAGGGAGGAATATTTGGCTTGTTTTCAACTGAATTCGTTCACAAGAGGTAGGAAGGGTGGCCTCACAACGAGGATTGATTTAGGACCTTATGTGACAAGGATAGCGAACCATTTCCAGATTTTTAATCGCGATCCTAAACATCATTTGACATGGGGGCTTGGTACTGGCGTGTTTGGCCTTTAAGAGCTTCGACAAGTGAAATTATTGAATGTGATGCACCAATCATATGTGCTAAGCCTAGGCAGGATGCAAAGACACCGCCACTGTTTGATTCTGTAGTAGCTAATTCCCTACAAATGGGTGCAGCGATGCATAGAAAATAGCAACTTCATTGTGCACGCCATGAGATTCCACAACAACCATACCCACTTAGAGAATTCCCGCCAGAACCTCTCGGAATGGAGAGCTTGCGTGATGCAATTTTCGGGCGACTGGATCAGTAAAATGATATGTATCGCACCGAGAACACTAGATTGTATGAAAGGTTGGACCGTCAAGATGGGGCAATTCATAAGGTCATGGAGCAACAAAGCATACCAGTGCGTGACTCGTTTACATACCCTTACCAAGGGTATTCACCATATTATGGTCCTTATGGAGGACAAGGAGGTGCTAGTGCTGATGATTAGGGTGAGTAAAGGGATGAATTGGAGAAGTTTTCACACGGATCTTCATTCCGTTAACTAGGTCTGACTGTTCCAACTTGCAACTTTTTGTTTTCTTGTTTTAGTTAATCTTATTTTGTTTCTAGTTTATTTTGTGTCTTGGCTTTTATTGCGTACTCTTTCTAACAACATTAAGGACGATGTGACTTTTAAGTGTGGCTATGGGGGTTTTACGTTTGAGTTAATTTAAGGAGTTTAGAGTCAAAAAGTGTCTAAAACATTTGTTTTTGGAATAGTGGTGCATTCAATTGGAAAATGATAGGTGAAATTGGGAATTAGGTTTCGAAAGAAAGGAAAATAAGTGGTTTAAAAGGCAAGAACGGGTCATTTTGATAATTAGTTGGCAATCCAATTGGCTTTGAGGGTTCTTTAAGTGTAATAATCGAACCTAACTTAATCACGAAATTTCGTGGGTCATGATCACCGTAGGAGAGTCGAATAGCACGCTTCTTTGGAAAGAAGTGGTGCTTTACCTCTGGGATAGCAACTTGGAGCTGATATCCTTGGGTGAGGTGATCTTGTTTAAAAAAAACAGTCTATACCCATAAGTGTCATCCATCAATAATTCACCCTATTGTGGCACTATTTCTCAATTAGGTTAAGTTCCTTCGCTTATTTTGGGTTGGAAAAATCTATATGATTTGACCCATGCCTCGTCAAGTAACAAATTAATTAGGCTGACTTATATTTTCTTTAGTGTGAGACCCTCAGATAGATTGAATCATTTGAACTAAAGCAAACACTAATGGAACCCGATTGGCTAGTTTTAGGATTGATTTGAAAACAAAACTGATAGTTACCGTGATTTGCAGCTTGAGTGTGTGATGTTTCTGATAATCTAAGAAAAGTTTGAAAATTATTCAATGTTGAATATCCTTGTTGTGATTCCATTTGCATACTTTTCTAGGAAGAAAAAGAGTATGTGTGGGTTTCTGATGTGTTTAGTCTTTATTATTTAAATTTAGTTAGTTTTCAAGTCATTTTATTAGTTTTTAGTTAGTTAATTGTTTTAGAGTCGAATCTTAGACGTGATTAATTTTTGGAGTTATTTGGATGTGCTTAGATGCAGAACAAGCTTGGAATTGGAAGTGGGTTGAATAGTAGAAGGGGTGAAGGCCTAAAGGATGCAAGAGGTGGAAAAAGAAGAGATACGCTGGAAGAGTTGATCTAGGCGATACGCAAAGCAAGAAGCTGGTCTTGCGCGTATCGCGTTGATGGTAATTACGAGGTTTTTATAAATCTTGGTATTTAAACAACTTGAAGAATCCAAATAACGGATATTCGACTCTAGCTGTTTCAAGAGCCTTCTAAGGGCGATTTTGAGAAGAGAACAAGAGAAAAAAGCTAAAGATCAAGTCTCAGTTCGTGGAAATGTTTGTGATCATAAATCCGGGTTCTTATTCTTTATGTTCTAGGTTTTGATAATTGATTCATTGATGTTTACTTTGAAAACAGGAACTTTAGTGATATTTTCAACAATTATTAGTAGCTAAAATCTTTAGTATCACTTAGATGATGAACTTTGTTGATTTGTGACTTGATTTGGTTACTTTCATATGTTGATGAATTGATTATTAGTTAAAGTGTATGTTTATGATCAACTGAATGTGTGTGCTTATTAAAGTTGTGATCTTTATCATCTTTATCATGTTATTGCTTGGATTTTATAGTTAGTTTAATCGTAGGGATTCTTGTGACCAAGTCGTTTACTAGAGTTGATGATTTGTGTAATGTATTTCTACACGTAGTAATCATTAGAACCGATAAACAGCAAAGATTGAAACTTTATTGATCTACTTAGCTCTTGATTGAGAAATATTAGTTAATCGATTAATCTTGATAGTTGACTAATTAGGAATTTAATGGTCTGAAAGGAAGTTATCTAAGTAGTTAATTATCTGGTTAGTTGTGTTCAAATGATCTTACACATGTTGCCCCTTTGCATGGTGATGTATTGAGTTTTTTAGATCGAGAAATTAAATGAATTTCGGGTGTGCTAATAATGTTGGAGAGACTGAGAGGTAGTTCGATCAACCTATAATTTAACGCGTGTTTTAGGAGTCAATTCGGTCATACTCGGAGAATGATCCGAGATCCTTTTGCTTCTTAGAATTCTCGTCTTTAGGAATTCGGTCTGATCTTCATTCAAAATAATCAGGTCAAGTTCATAGGTCACTTACGCGATTCATCTATGTGATATTTCTTTCAATTCTTGATTTTTAATAAAGTTTCTATTTTTCTTATGTTTGGAGTGTTTAAGATTAATTAGGTAATTTTTAATTAAAGTAATTTCTTTTTTTTATATTATTTCGCAACCCTCCCCCCCCCCCCCCGCGCGCCCTGGCAACAATTTCAATTTACGGCCTAGTTGAGTAATTTTCATATTCATATTGTCTCTAGGGTTTGATATCCCAACTTCAACGCTTGTCTACATTCGATAGGTACTCTAGCCTGTCTTGTGGTCTAGTTAAATTGTCTAGAGTTTAATTCAAGTGTTTAAGTTGAGTCTTAGGTTAAGTATTTTAGCTTTATTTTTATAGGCCTGTTTTTGCACATCTTATACTACTAATGGCAAACTACAAGCACTATTCAACAATAACATGAAATACCATGAATATGTGATCCTATTGGATAGTACAATAGAATGGAACAAGTTTCTGCACATCTTTAGCAGCTTCTGAAAGTTGTTATCTCTATACTACTCTTCAACTCTAACGCAGTTGTCTATGCTGAAGATTCAGGTGTAGGAATTGTATGCTGGAAAACTGTCTTGCAACAGCCACAAATGTCCAACAAATGGATTCAGCAACTGGATAAAGATCACACAGTTTCAGCAGTTAATTTGTGTGATCATTTGGACTTGTCTTTAAGAACTTGATTCAGTGTCATCCAACTCTTAGAATGGTTTAGGTAGCTTCATTCTTACATCCTGTTGGGTCCATTTGAAGATGTCACTTTACAAATATAAGCGAGTGAAGATATCAAGCATCGTCACGAGCAAGCATGGGTGAAGACTTTGTTTAATAGTATTTGTCTTAGAGTATATTTTTAATCGGTTTGTGCTTAAGTGCACGTGTTTAGGTTTAATTGTAAGGTGAATGGTATGGACTATAAATACCATCACCTAGGTCATTTGTTGACAAGAGTTGCCTATCCTTTGTATTCTACATCCTTTGTAACCTCTCTAAGATCTAATACAATAACCTATTCATTTTATCATCATCTTCATCATGAAAAGTAGACTGTGGTTGTTCCCTTATCATGACAAGATACCGAATCTTGTTCATGAAGTTTTTGATGCAACTGAAGTCAAATGGAGTTGGAAACAAAAAGGAATCATTGCAGGAATTTTTAAAAACATTTTCAAATCAAACATTGATGGCAGTGCAAGAAGCAACATATGTTTCATTTCATCTGTTTAGCTTAAGTATATTGCATGCACTCCATGCATAAGTTGATAACACAATTGCCATTTTCTTTTCATTAAAAAAATAGAAAGAGAAATTTCTAGGATTCAATAAACTTTAAAATTTCATAGAAATTAACAAGTTTAAGGGGAGAAAATTTTTTAATCTTCTTGCACGTACATGAGAAATGATAGTACACTTAGTCATTGTCTTTTACATATAATTTCAAAATGCATAAACCACTTTGAAAGATAACTGAGCTTTGTGTGTTGTTTAGGTAAGCTGGAAACAGTAAATCTAAAAATTAGACACTATGGTGATAAACTAAAATACTTTTATGCAAGTTTTGTTATATCTTAGGACATTTGTTAATTATTCGTTTTTTTGATAGGCTGCTTGTAATGTCACATACACACCAGGTAATGAGGCAATAAACCAAAGTTAAGCAAAGCATTTGTGAACTTATTTGTTGTGGTATCCACAAACCTGAAGTTTCACACTAAGTCTCTTTTGTTGTAGTGAGTTATAGACATGGAACACTTAAAGATGCACAAAAGATCCCAATGAGGAACGTAAACATAAAAAATAAATAAATAAATTCCAAAAAGGAATTCAGAAGATTCCCTAATGGAACGCCACCAAAGACTTCCATTTATGGATTTCTTTAAAATCCAAGTTTCACTGCTTAAATTGTAAATGACCGGGTAATAAAAATTTTAACATGCTTACTTGTATGTTTTGATAAGGTAGAGCTTATAGTGTTTCTGAGTGTAGGTCACATGCTTGTTACACTTAATCAAACCAAAACATAATAAAATTGTCAAGTGTTTGAAAGAGTAAATTTGTTTGAAGCTCAATGCCTATCATCCACTTCGAAAAAATGTCTATGTCTATTAAAAATTTTATTTTATGTTGTGTAAAGACATTTGACTGGTATGTTCTCAATGCAAGTATTAGATTCTCTATTGTAAATATTAAAGATAAAAAATATCAAAGAGATCAAAAAGATCAAAAACATTGAAAAAATAAGAAAATATATATAACAAAAATATTGCCATTTGTTTCATTTTCATGTGTTTATTGCAGTTTAACATGTGTTATTGATGGACAAGTTGATTCTCAAGCAATATCTCATCCGACTGATAACTTAATAATTATATTGTTGATAAATGCACAATATTGTCTGAGTTAAATGTTTTTCTTTAAGTTGTAGGAATAGTTTCCATTGTAGAACAAGCTTCCACATGACTTGAAGATGTTCCCGATCAATCATGTTCCCAGATCAAAGATCTACAAGTCAGATTGCTGAGTATTAAGAATCCTCCTCTTAATATCTTATACATAGATCTCATTAACCTCTAAAGAAAAAGTTGAGGGGGAGTCTTCTATGTCAAAGAAGTCTTCTCATTCTGCTTCAATCAATGAAGAAGGTCTCATTGCTACCGAAACGTGTAGTATCTGCTTATTCTTTCCATAGCCTTTGATGTTACATAAAAGGGAGAGAAGAATGCATATTTCTTGTTGAAAACTAGAGTTTTAGAAACATCATCTTAGGAGGAGTATTGTTAGGTCCTTTTGAAGGTAATGCATACCAAAACTTTATTTAGAATATTTGTGTAATCGTTATGTGCTTAAGTGTGCTTGTTAGGCTTATTGTAAGGTGAGAATGGTATAGACTATAAATACCATCACCTAGGTCATTTTATGGTAAGAGTTGCCTACATTTCTATTCATATCCTATTGTAACTTTCCTAAGATCTAATAATTTCCTATTCATTTTTCACCATGATCTTCATCAAACTTTGCATTGATCTTCATCAACATTCATGCATCAATACATTCATAACAATCTCATAAACAATAAATATGGTGAGATTTCGCATCACAGATCATAAACGACATTCATAACAATCTCAGATCTAGATCCAAGCTCATCTTTTAGACTGATCTATATATACCATTCTATTTCAAAAGCATGGCTTGCCGCATGCCCATATTGGTTTATTATGCATGCTGATTATAAGCTTCCAACAGTCGAACATACTGATCAATTTATTTTAGCTGAGATTCTGAACAAGAATTCACGTTCCATGTGGTGCGGATAACATGAACTATGCATGCATGATCGATAATAAGTGCTCAAAAACGTTTCCGAAGGACTTTATGAATGAAGCATCTATCAATAGTAAATTATATATTCTTTAAAGGCCAGGTCCGGCCCAACAGCATAAGTAACTAGACTGGGCTCTAAGGCCCCCAATTCTAAAAGGCCCCAAAATTTTTAGTAGTGTTCCTTGTTTGTTAGAAAAAGCCTATGATGTAATTGTGTGTAAAACCCTTCATGTAAAAGCCCAAAACCCAACAACAATATCAATATCCTCTGTTAAAAAAAATTCAAATTATCACAAATTCAGAAGAATAGGAAACAACAATCTCTTCTTGGAAGAAGGATAATCAACATCGAAAATCCACCATGAAATAAATCTCTTTTCAGCGTTCTTGGCTTCTACAAACTCACGAAATCTACAAACAAAATCATAAAACCTAGTTCTGTTCGTCAATCATCAGTTCGTGGCTTCTGCAATCCTGCTCTATTCGAAATCACGAAATCGAAATCCATATCTGTTCGTGACAGACCAGATGGAGTTTGATATCATGAAAGATTAACTGTTTCGGTTATTCAACAACTGAACCTAAAGAGTTATGCTAAATGGAATCACGAAAGGTTTTTGCTGAATTTAAAGGTTAGTTGTTTTAAACTTTGAATTTAAAGGTTTCTATTGACTTTATTTACTATTCTTTCTTTGAGTTAATGGAGAAAGATGTAAAAGCTATAAAATAAACTTTTAAGTTTGATTTAGAATTTAGAATTTAAGATCCAAATAAATCATCTCATTATAACTGTGTTTTTTGTATGCGTAGATATTTTAAGTGCAAGTACACCAAGGTTTGGTAGGCTAGACAATTACATAATAAAAAAGGGCCTTTATAGAATAAAAGGTTTGGTAGGCTAGACGAAATGGGATCCAAAACACTAGAAAATGTGCAGGCTTTCGGAAAAGGACCTCGAAATTCTGTTTTGTCTAAGGCCACCGATAAGGTTGAGCCGGCCCTGTTAAAGGCGAAGAGAGAACAAAGTTTATGGTAGAAAGTCGGGTGTTGAATTAGATAATAGAAGTGTTGTTGAATACAACAAAACATTTCTAAAAAGATATCAAGCTCACATTTAAAGTATCTATTTAAATATATCAATAACTGTTCGGACAGAACTACACTTTTAGTTTTACAAAGTAACAAAACAGATGGCGAAGATGAAGTGGTACATGAAATCAAACGATATTACGATTATCGTTATATACCTGCATATGAGGCAACATGGAGGATACTTGCGTATGACATCATCTATAAGACTCCTTCGGTTACAAGACATCCTTTCCACCTACAAACCAATAGTGAATTGTTTACGGTTTTGATGATGATATAGACCATGTGCTCGAAAATCTGTTTGTTAAATATGACATGTTTTTGTCGTGGATGAATGCAATCAATAGTACGAGCATGCAAGACTTTAGATGTACGCCGAGTTCTCAGCAAATTTTGTTTTTACCAAAGAAGATAATAAACGTCGTTGGGAACCAAGGCAAAGAGGATTTTCAATAAGTAGGATCCATGAGGTTACTCGTCCTTAGATGAAGCTTACTTTTTAAGGATTTTATTGAATAAAGTTAAGGGACCAACTCATTTGAAGATATTCTAATAGGTGATGGTAAAAAATGCCATACCTTTAGACAAGCATGCTATGCTATGAGACTTTTAGAGGATTACACATAGTATATTCAAGCCATTAAAGAAGAAAGCTAGTATTGAAATATCCATGTCTACAACAATGCTTATGATTAATAGTTTGGCTAGACCTAAGTATATATGGAAAAACACATGGAACCATTTATTTGTTAGACGATATTCTTTACAAACAACCGAAACTATTGAAATATTCATGTACAAAATCTTTTATATTACATAACCTTAGCCATGTATTTATTATTTTACATTTTACATATATAACAAGTGACCAGACAGTCCTAGTTTACAACGTTGCAAAACATGAGTGACCTCGAGTTTCTTACCATTAGCAATTTCAACGGTATAATTTTTATCGAGTTGGGACGGTTCGACCCCTAAGAGTTTACTAAAATCAAGGGAGATGAAGCTTTTATCAGCCCCAGAGTCAAAAAGGATATTAGCAAAACAGTTATTGATAGGAAATTTGCCAGAAACAACATTAGAGTCAGTGATAGCCTGACCTTTTCCGAGTGTGAAAGCACGACCCTTAGCACCAGCACCACTACCCTCCGCTTTGTCCTTGCCTTTATCACCCCCGTTACCATTATTTTTCAGTTTCGGACACTCAGTCCGGTAATGTCCCTTTTGTCCGCATTCAAAACAGGTAATCCCATCATTATTGTTTCCCCGGGCTCCCCGAGCCATTAATTCCCCTCTACAATCTCTAGCCTCATGACCTGTTTTTCCACAACGCTGACACACAATCCTGTTACAAACCCCATTATGATGCCTATGGCACTTGTTACATTTCGGTAAATCCCCTTGGTATCCACCCTTACTCGGACTTGCATTTGACGAAGAGGGTGCCAAGAATGCAAAATGACCCTTACATAGACACTTTTGAGCTTTCATGAGGGAAATGATGCCAACCACTGCACCACTCTTCTCACCTTGAACGGACAAGATCTCTCCACTCGTAAGAGGGATTCGAACGATCTTCTCGCTACATATGATCTCTGCTTGGTTCTTGGATAACCAATCCATGCATATGACGGCATCGAAACTACCAAGTGAAATTGGCATAAGATCAATATCTAGCAAGTGACCAGACAGTCCTAGTTTACAACGTTGCAAAACATGAGTGACCTCGAGTTTCTTACCATTAGCAATTTCAACGGTATAATTTTTATCGAGTTGGGACGGTTCGACCCTAAGAGTTTACTAAAATCAAGGGAGATGAAGCTTTTATCAGCCCCAGAGTCAAAAAGGATATTAGCAAAACAGTTATTGATAGGAAATTTGCCAGAAACAACATTAGAGTCAGTGATAGCCTGACCTTTTCCGAGTGTGAAAGCACGACCCTTAGCACCAGCACCACTACCCTCCGCTTTGTCCTTGCCTTTATCACCCCCGTTACCATTATTTTTCAGTTTCGGACACTCAGTCCGGTAATGTCCCTTTTGTCCGCATTCAAAACAGGTAATCCCATCATTATTGTTTCCCCGGGCTCCCCGAGCCATTAATTCCCTTCTACAATCTCTAGCCTCATGACCCGTTTTTCCACAACGCTGACACACAATCCTGTTACAAACCCCATTATGATGCCTATGGCACTTGTTACATTTCGGTAAATCCCCTTGGTATCCACCCTTACTCAGACTTGCATTTGACAAAGAGGGTTGATAATTCTTTGACCTGTCAAATTTCTTATTCTGTTGGTACGGTGTGTAACTAAAGCTTGTTCCTGACTTGTTGTTGTTATTGTCATTCCACTTCCTCTTCCCATCCGACCCCGACGACGTAGCCCCTTTCTTTTTGGGTAACGTCCCCTGCTCAATAGCTTGTTCTACCAATCGGTGTGTGAGTCAGACCGCATCCTGAATAGTTTCAGGTCTTGATGAAGTAACCAATCCCTGAATCTGTGGTGGCAAACCCGAGATGTAAAGTTCAATCCTCTTATAATCCTCGTCCACCATATTTGGGCACAACGTAGCAAGTTCGTGGGACCTGGTGGTGTAGGCCTCCACTTCGGACCCTTCCATCTTCAGGTGGTAAAATTCGGTCTCCAGTTTCTGTATCTCATCCCGAGGCAATAGTCCCGCTTAATCAGTTGCTTGAATTGATCCCAAGTTAAGACATTAGCTGCCTCCAATCCGATATGTTGAGTTTCTCTGTTCCACCATGTTAACGCCGGCCCACTAAGGGTCCCGGTAGCAAAGTTCACCTTGTTTTCGAGAGCACAACCACTCCTAGCAAAAGCCGCCTCTACTTTTTCAATCCACCTGATCAAACCTACCGCCCCTTCAGTCCCATTGAAGTGGTGCGGTTTACAGTCCAAGAATGTCTTAAAGGTGCAAACTGGTGGTGCTGGTACAAAAGAGTTTTGAAACCCAAATATAAATTATTTGTTAAAATGGATACAATGATGTAAAATAACTAGGAGGAAAGAAAAAGAAAAGAAAAGGAAATTTTCACAGTTTCCGGATTTACCAGGTGCTGGTTGGGCCTGGGCCTGAGCTTGGGCCTGAGCCTGAGCTTGGGCCTGGGCTTGAGCCTGAGCCTGGTTGGCCATTGCCGCAGCCACATGTTGTTGGATCAAATCAGCCAGTTCGGCAGGTGTCATGTTAACGTTCCCAGCCATCTTCAAATTCACAACATACAACAATGAATAAGTACCCAACAAGTTACTATCATCCATGTATAAGTAAACAGGAAAATCAACACAACCAAACATCCAAATTCAAATAATAACACTTGATAAATAAATTGCAGTTTCTCACAAAGTACTATTCAAACATCATATTCCAAAAATTTTCAGTTTTTGTGGGAAACAACCCTTCCCACTAAGTCATGACATAAAGAAGATAAACAAAACAAAATAAGATAGATAGATATAAAAATCTAGGACGAGATCACGGAGCCTGCATCATCATCACTATCGGTACCGGGGTCCTCCACTGGTTCCTCCTCCGGGTCTTCCTCTTGCGCCGCCGCATGCGCCAACTGCGCTTCCATATGTGCTATGAGGTTCAGCAGAGCATGCCGGTCCTCCGCACCCCTGGCCTCCAATGTCGCAACTCTCTCGGCCAACAGCTGTTGAGCCTGCCGCGATTGCTGCAGCTCCTCCCTCTGCATCTCCGACTCCCGACGCGAGGTACACTGGGTTGCCGCTAGAGCGGCTATTGCTCTTTCATTAGAACAATCAAGAGTGGGCAAAACAGATGAAGGATCATAGTTCGGATACGGGACACGAGGGGGCGTTTGAGGAACGCTCTCCTCCTGCCTAAGGCTAGCAATATAGGCCGGGTAGTAATCCCAGTCATAGGAAGTAGGGAGGACGGCGAATGGTTGATCCCAGTTGGTCTCCTCAGTCTCGATGCGGGGCCATTCGCGACCAGGGTAAGGAAGAGAATCGGGTAAAGGGCGCTTACGCGAGGAACTAGCAGGTGCTTTAGATGACGATGCCATTCCTGAAATTAACTATATGTGTTCATGTAACTACCAGGTAAAGCAGTCATAGGTAATGTACTCGGTGCAACTAATGTAGTGTACAGTTATAGTCTAGAATGCAATGCTATGCAAACCTAGTTCGCTATAACCAATGGCTCTGATACCAATCTGTCACACCCCCAAATCCACTAACGGAGTTTTACCGTTAGAGGCGTGACAAACCAGGATCTAGTCATTAATTACACCGAACGACTCTAAATGAGTTTAAAAAAAACCAAACGTTAAACCATTAAATGTGGTAGTTTAAGCGACAATCAGAGTATTTAGTTTTTCAGTTATGCGGAAGCGTAATAAATAAGTAAGTTTAAGTAAACCCAAACCATGCAGAAAGTAAATGCGCAAACACACGCGCCCGACACAAACCACGCAGTTTAAATAGTTTACAAATCCCAAAAAGAAGTTTTTAATACAAGAAATGTTTTAAATGTTTGCGAGGACGCCATGCCATGCCCTACGTGCATTGTACCTCAGTGACCTGAAACAGTGAAAGACTAACAAGTGTCAACACGACGGTTGGTGAGTTCACATAGTAGTATAAAACAAGCAGTTCAGTTGTAAGCAGATTATTAAATTAAGTATGTCATTGTAGGTAGCTAATCTACAGCACATGTCCTTAGAGGCGTAATGTATCTGACCGAAGCTGACGTATGTACACAATAAGTGCAGTTTGCCTGTTCGTACATCCCAGCAGGATGCACTGTAAGTATGTTAGGTCATTAAACACCCGTTCGACAGGTCCTTCTGTCGTGCTAGCGCGACTAGCCCGGGTGGGGTTTGTCAAACCCAGTAGTACTACTCAAAATTTCCCCGCTATTTCACAAATACTAACGCTCAACTAGGTATCCATGAGGTCTTTCATGAACAAAATAAAAGTGCTCTAATCCAGACATGCGACATACAGAATTCATAAATCCGTAAAAGTAATCGTCCGTGTTCAGCCCATAAAAGGGTAAAATAGTAAAAGTGCAGTTTAGTGAAACTCACCTTAAGTAGCACAGCAAAAATAGTTAACAGCACACACATTATATAATACGGCAACCTAAATAACAATAGGTCGATTAATGTGCGTTCATGTAGGGTCATAATACCCTATGCATCCAAATGGTCAACAGTTTATGCGAGTGTGGTTTAGTTTCACTTTTTGACCACGTTTGACTTTTTGTCCAAGTTTGACCAAGTTTGACTTTCAGTTGACTTTTGGTCTAAGTTTGACTTTTAGGTCCAAGTTTGACTTTTAAGTCCAAGTTTGACTTTCACTTGACTTTTGGTCCAAGTTTGACTTTTAGGTCCAAGTTTGACTTTTAGTTGACCCGATTTGACCCACGACCCGTTGGTGATTTGTTAAGTGTAAACACGTTACATTTGGTGTATTTGACTAACTCATATTTGCACATCACATCATATTTCACGTATTCAACAAATAGAAGTTTCAATTCCACAAAAGTTTCCATTACAGGAAAGTCGAACCTTTAAAGCATGCGTGAACAATTCGACATCCTAAGCATGTCAACTATTATACAAATACCATAGCACGTTATACAAGTCATCAACACGTACTAGCACTTGGCGGTTCCTACACAAAGTCTACTAGCATAAGTGATCATTCCTAAGCAATACATAATGTCCACATATTTTGTTCACTAGCATAATAATCCTTTCATCATGCACTTTAGTTAACTTGCATACACATCTTAGACTTCAACTTGCCCATTTCAAGTGCTCACATTCAATGTAACTTGTATCTATAAAAGTCATCGCATGATCAAAACACGTTTACCAAGAATCCTATGTCTACAATCATTCATATGCAACCCCTAATCACATTGGTACATCCAAAATCATAAAACATGCATTCTAGTAAACTTTCATGACGAAAAGTTTCCTAATATAGTAAGTCTTTCAAAACCAAGGCGGATTCATGCGTACAAATAATCAAAATTTGTCTAATATATATTCCTAACGTACTAGTGATCTCAAAGCCACGCCTTGACATCAACAACATGCAATTTCATACAATTTCTTAGAGAAAAAGTTACTATTTTAAGCAATGTAACATAATAGTCATGCAATTTCATATTCAAGTAACCAATATTCATCCAATCCATCATCTAAACACTTAATCAATCATATTTCATCACAATCAAGCATGTAGCATCAAGTTTCAATGACTCCATAACAAACCCTAGTTTTATAAACACACTTTTTGAACCAATTTCATCATCTAGTCACCAAACTAACCATTTTCATATAATCACTAAACCATTTCCACATCACAACATCAATTTGGTCAATTTGGATGAACTAGGGTGTCTAAAACCTCAAATTTTCAAAACATATAATGACAATTAACACAAAAACTTACTAGTATAGCGTGTATTACTTCAATCAACACCCGAAATCACCAAATATTGAACCAAGCTAGCCAAAAACCAATGTGTATGTGTGTTTGAAAGTTGCGGCAGCAGCAAAAGGGCAGGAACAAGCCAAAAACGTTTTTTTTATATAATTAGGTTTAGGGTTTTGTTAATTTTTGTTAACTATTGTTAAGTGTTGAGTTGGGTTGGGCCTTGGGCCATCCATGGGTCACATGGATGATCCACGGGGCCCGTTTCGTTTCGGTTTTGCAAACACAATGAAACTCTTTCACAAATATTCATTTTTGTTTCATGATAGTTACCGAAATCCGTAAATGGTTAAAACCGGTAAGATACGCGGTTACACGAAAATTCAATAATTAAACACACATAATAGTTAAAATGTCTTATTATTGTATTTGTATTCATTTAAAATCACCAACGCCCGGGTATTGACTCGTGTGGTCGTTTCGTATGTATATTTGCGTAACAGTTTGCACATTTAATTTGTCAAATTAAATGCAAGATATAATTGCATTAACGTGACTAACAGAGTTAAACTAACGGAGTTAACCTGAATTTGTCGGGTGTCACATACAAGCCATCGCAACCCTAGGTCGCACAGATCTAAAGATCGGCAACCATCATCGAGTAAAAAACGAAAGAAAACACCAATACCACCATTGGACCATAGATCAATCGATCTGCAAATCACCGCAACCCTAGGTCGCACAGATCCGAAGACCGGCAACCATCATTGGGTGAAAAATGAAAGAAAACATCCGGCAAAAAGTCGGCCAGAATAAACTGACACGGTAAACATGGGTCGCAAGTGAACTCAAGACCACATAGATCCAAGAATCGATAGTCGTATCAAGCAACAAACAAAGAAATCAAAAGCTACCAACAGGCAACAACCATCATAAAACCACCAGAAGAAAACGATCAACAACCATCACAAAACCACCAGAAGAAAATGGTGATAGAACATGGAGAGAATGAAGAGAAGTCAAGAAAACATATTTATATCCCCACTCACAAAAAAACAACCCTTAAAACCTAAGTAATTACAAAATTACCATTTTACTATTCATTTCATTTGTCTTTCAATATAGTATATAATATAATATGACGATACGTATATTATTTTGAATTCATATATTATTTTTAACACCAAATTTATTATTTATATTTATTGCACATACAGTTTTTTAATGTGGTGTGACCTCGTTAAATATTTCCTCAAGTGGAATTGCGTCTTCGTTATTGACAGGAGGTCACACAGCACACTCCAGATTCATAATTTCGATAAACCTAAATGAGGACTCAATGTGTAGTATCAAGCCAGATGGTGATGTTGCCCATTTACTAAGGATGACTAAGGGGTTGTTTGGCAATGCTGAATTGTTAAGTGTTGAATGGTTAAGATGTCTGAATGATAAAGAGGTTCTGTTTAGTTGGACATCTGAATGAGATTTTTAAAATTTTTGTTTCATTTACTTTGTCCCACATTGGAGTCGAAACAAAAACATTGTTAGTTTATATATGCAAGCATTCATGGCATGTTTAGTTCTTTGTCATGTTTTACTCTAGCACCTACCCGCGCGTAAGGGGTGCAATTTGGTTCGAATTCCTTCCCAAAATGCGACGTCCGCACGACCTACGGACACGAATGCAACTCCGAAAACCCAGGCCCATGCGAGGGGAGTTTTTTTGACTCATTTTTTTTAAGCAGTAGCTAGTTTCGTTTTTTTTTTCATCCGTTTCAAGTGTCTGATTAAGACGTTTTAGGGTCATTTTTTTTAAGCAACAACTATTTCAAGTTCAGACCTTATTCAAATTTTTTTCAAGTTTGATTCGCTCAGACCATTAAGACCCAAACAAACAGCCCCTACTTTAATTATATATCTAGGATGAAACGCCCATGATGCATAAATATGCACTTCTAGCATTAAATTAGGAAAAGTTCAATGAAAAACCTTTTTTATAGAGGAACTAGGGAGCAATAATGGGCCATAAGTTTTGAAAAGAACTAAAAAGTATAAAAAAACACGCGCTATAGCATACTGGATTTGAACCTGCATTGTGGTGCACTTTTCTTTTTTGTATTTAGTTTTTAATTATTAGTTATAGGGTTTAGTTAGTGATTAGTTTTAGGGTTAGTTTGGGTTAAGTTTTACGGGTTTAGCTTTTAGGGTAGGTTTTTGGGTGAGAGTGAGTGGGAGTTTAGCGTTTTTAGGTAGGGTGGGATGGGGGGTTTAGCATTTTTGGGTGGGAGGTTTTAGCGTTTTTGGATGGGTGTTTTTAGGTTTTTAGTAAGCATTTTTTTGTTGGGGGGAGGGGGAGGGGTAGGTGGGTAGGGTGGGGGTTTTTATCATTTTTTGGTGGTGAAGGAGGTTTTAGCGTTTTTAGGTGGAGTAGGAGTGGGTGGGTGGTTAGTTTTTTGGCTTTTTTCTGTTTTAGCCAAATGTGTGACATAAAATTATTCCATAGTTCCCCGGTAAAAAAAAAGGGTTCCCCATTAATCTCAGAATTCATGTTTGGAGGGATACCGATTGTTTGCGGGTGATTTTAGGCAGATTCTTTCTATCGTACAAAATGGTTCTAGACATGACATTGTGAACGCCTCTTTAAGTTCATCCTATATTTGGCAACAATGCAAGGTCCTTGAGTTAACCAAAAACATGAGGTTAACTGTTCGAAGTAAGTCGTCTAATTTAGAGTAAACAAAGGAATTTGCAGAGTGGTTTATAGATTTGGGAGAAGTGTCATACCGAACATGTCATAGTTGTTACCTTTTGACTATGTCTCATGTCGTGCATTGAGACGAGGTTTAAAATTATTTGCATCGGTACACATATGGTAGTTGATGGTAATATTAGGTTAAAATGACATGACACTTAAAGGTGTTAAATGGGTCTTGTGTGCGACATGTGAACTTGACACGACATGAAAATTCTCCGGTGACACGAGCCCGTCAGAGTAACTTGATTTTTCAATATTTATACTATTTCACATAAAATATTTAAAAATATTATTTTACAACAAAATGCAAATGATTATAACACAATCTATCTTTTATTTTATATTTGAAATATTATGTAAAATTTTTATGTTTAATTTTAAATTTAAAATAAATCACTCAAAAAGTTTAACTTTTGAGACAAATCATATTTAAAAAAATCTAAAATAAACAACAAATGTGTAACCTGTCCATAAAGTTGATGACTCATTGATAACACTTTGTGATTGTAGCATAAGTCTATATAGTTCAAATTGCATTAGTGAAAATTATGGGGTAATTTATGTGGTGTAGTTAGAAGTAATATATATATGTTTTTGTTTAAAAAAAGGGCTTAACCTTTACACCCATTAATTAAGTTGACCCGAGGCCAGCTTGATTATCTAAACTGGTTATTGGGTTCGATCTAAAACTAACCCGAGCATATTCATACTAAATCCAAACACACAAATTTCATGTTAGGTGTACTCCTGGATAGACAATCTCATGTTTAGTTGTGTTGGTACTTTAATTTGAGTACGTGTGTAGGTACCAATACATATACCCTCCAACCTTATCATATAAATTGGGTTCGCTACGATTATATTTATTTTCAATGGATCAAATGAATAAGTTTAGAACACTTCATACAATATTAATCACTTATCTCAAGTATATGTATATGCTTAAACTAAAATGTTTATATGAGTTTCAGTGATCATTTATAAAATTATACTAACTAATGAAAGACAAAAAGGATCCGTCCGACTTCACATTGTTGGAAATTCAACAAAAAATACCTTGAAACAAGAGAACCAACAAAAGCTTCCAACCTTAATTGTTTATGTCCTTTGTAACACTTAGCTTCTTGTATTCCTCATCATTTTTTTTGTGGACGGCAAAATACTTATATTCTTTTGTTTATTTTTTCTTGTTTTATTAGCCACAATCAAAGAGGATGCCATATTCTTTTGTTTATATCAACTTCTCTTGAATTTCATTTCATTTGAACATGAAGATGGTTACAACTAAAGGCATTATTGTTCTTTGTGTTTTGTGTTTCGTTTCTTCGGTTAGTTCAATAGTGAACACTTCCGGAGGAACTGCCGACGGATCACAAGCATGGGGATACACTGAAGTTCGACATGGTACATTGTCATGTTTCCAATATTGCACCATTATTAACAAGTATTGACCTTGAGATGTCATTTTTTTTTAATTTTTCGTTTTGTTTTAGGGGCACACTTGTTTTGGTGGTTATACAAGAGCCCTTATCGAGTCGAAGATCCATCCAAACCCTGGCCTACGATACTATGGCTCCAAGGAGGCCCTGTATGTACCCAACAAGGAAGAACAAACAACTATGTTATTAACTTAAAAAACTAACTTGTTGCTAAAAATAGTAAGAATATTGATGAAGTCTAATAGCATATATAGTAGATGGTTTCATTTTGGTTGTTGTTGATGCCCATGCTGCCATGCATGCTGATTTTAATTCTATTAATAATGCGTACACTAGCTAGCGACTAAAAGTCATGACGTGGTTGATCCATCACTATAACGATAGTAGTGACGTATGATCCTCTTTTGTATCAGGGTGGGTCCGGGGTAGGCTTTGGTAATTTCGGTGAAATCGGGCCATTGGATGTCAACTTGAAGCCACGTAACTCAACATGGCTTAAAATGGCTGATCTTTTGTTTGTGGTATGTTTTGAACCTTATATAAAAAAAACATGTGAATGCATATCTGAAAAACTATGGCTTTAGTTTTGTCACTAACATGTTCATTGATTTCAGGATAGTCCGGTTGGCACGGGGTTCAGTTATGTAGAGGATGACAAATTGTTTGTAAAAACAGATGTAGAATCAGCAACAGATTTAACAACATTGTTGAAGGCAATCTATAACGTAAACACGACCCTTCAAAAAAGTCCACTTTACATTTTTGCCGAATCTTATGGAGGAAAGTTTGCAGTTACGCTTGGACTTTCCGTTCTCCAAGCTATTAAGGATGGACAACTCAAACTACAACTTGGAGGTACTATTTTCATTGTGTTAGATTTTTTATAATGGTGACATACAACAAACACACATTAGTTGTATATTAGAACAAACAAGAACAATATGTGACTATGTGTACTTCTGAAAAATCTGTATAGAAAAGGGTCTTACACTACTAGAAAACTTGGCAATAGCAACGGCCATTTCGGTCGCAAAACGGTCTCAAAAGGCTATCTGAGACCACTTTGCAACCGAAAAGTTAGTTGGAAAAACGCTCGTCTCTAATGCCCTATAGCAACCACTTTGCGACCGTTTTATATTGCGACAAGAAATTCAGTCGCAAATGTTACTTCGGTCGCAAATCTTGCGACAGCAAATTCCGTCGCAAATCTTGCGACCGCTACTCTATCGCAAATCTTGCGACCGCTATTCCGTCGCAAATCTTGCGACTGGTTTTTTGCTACTTGCGACCACATTTTGCTACCTTTTTAATAATGGTCTTTGTAGCCACTATTTGCAAACGCCACCGTAAGAAATTACTGTCAACATTTATTAAATATTAAAATAAGCTACTTATGCTCATGTTTTTAAAATTAACCATTTATACAATATTTAAAGTTATATTAAACTATCCACTTAAAATACAAAATAAAATACCAAACATTCAACATAAATTGTTTTTAGCCTAACTTAATGACTTTGTTTTCCATCACCAACTTCTCATCCTTTCTTTTTCTTCATCTTTTTCTAAGGAGCTCCTTCAAAAGAACTTGCTTATATATTCCATCACCATCTCCTCATCTCCTCAATAAGACTGATGATTTACAAATCAAAATACTAATTAGATTTGCATCAAATACATAAGTATAGCAGCCATAAACCAAGTAACCCCTGATACACTCATGTAATAAAGTCTATTACTTTCATTTTTATTTATAGCTCAACAGACAGCTTTGTTAACGGGTCAAAAACCATATGTTTATAATGCTTAGAAACCTCTTATACTTATAACGGAATTTATTACTTAAAAAGTAATATTTTATTAAAAATTTATAAGTAAAGACAAAAAAATGTTTCAAATGGCATTCATAGTCATCTCATCTGTTATTGATATCAACAAACACTTTATAGAACTATAATTTGCCGTTGCCCCTTTAAAGCCATGTTCTCAGTGTGACTGAGTGTAAAATGGCTTACCGATGGACCATCGTCGCGACCATTGGCTCCAAGCCTCTTTGATCCAGGCCGACTGGTTATCTTGATAGGGATTCCTGAAACAACAAATAGCTATTTTTAAATCAATAAATATTAATTAGAATTCTTTATCATGCTTCCAACATCACCATCACAGTATCCCTGAGTTTCTGATCAATATGTCTCGCTCCAATTCAATATAATCAAAATTTACAACACAAAACATAACAATTAAAGTGGGCCCAAAGATGATGAAAAAGCTAGCGTACCATTCACTTTTAGATCAGGATATTGAGGCCATTGCATCCTAAACTGAACACCGTCATTGAAAATAATGCACCATGCCTACTCAAGAAAAAAAAAATTAAGATATATATAGATCCAACCTGTACAAAAGACACTATCCGGTGGATATTAAATAAAAAAATCCCACCTGTACATCATATCCTGCATTCTCCAGTAACTGCACATCAGCTCTAGTAATTTGGAAGCTTGTTTCAACGGTCTGTATTAACTGTGAACTAGAAAATAAAACTATGGAATTAAAAACAGTTCAAAAAATCAAGATGCATAAAATAAGTAAATCCTAGCAAAACGACAAAAAACTAATTAACTTACACATCATCTGTTACACTTGAGGGAAGAAGCTTCACAGGATTTAAAGGGTGTGCCAAAGTCATCCAAAATCTGACCAGATAAATTTGCAAAATAAAAAACCATATAAACAGTCCACTTTAACATTAGAAGAACAATCAAATAATCCAAAGGTAGACGTGTAAAGATTTTCCTCAACGTTAATAACTAAATATTACCAGGTACAGAAATTTGTTATAGCAAATTGATCATGTTATCAAACATGGGATTGTTAAAAAGGCATTTCAAGTGTTTAACTGTTTGTTATGCGTAAACTCAATATGGTGATACTTCTCTAAGCTCCAGAGCTTTGTATCTATTTTAACTGCTTATTCACTAATATATATTTGTCTTTATGTTGATTAATTAGTTTGTAATATATATCCTAGTGTTTTGGTTTAGATAAATAAGAGAGGCAGATGATAATATAATACTCACGAGTCACATCTATTAACTCGACAAATCTCACAATAATGCTCTGGGGTGGAGCAGGCGGAGCTTCCTCAGTAGACTCCACAGGGATAATAACACATGGAATGTGTTGAAAAACATTACATTGTGAATTTGCACACTGTAAAGAAACAACTTCAGATTAAATCGTGATAACAAATAACAACCACTAAAATGCATAAAACTTGTCTTTAATAAAACTCTGTTTATTAAAAATGCCCAAACATTCTAAATCGTATAAAAAACTCACCTCTTCACGACAGGAGTCAATCTAAGATGGCCAGCTGAATAAAAAGGCAACACATGAAAATAAAAGTATAAGCCTTTAATGACTGAGTACACACGATGAAAAAAACCAATAAAGAAAGAAAATCAATGGTTAAAGCTACCACAAGAACCTTTAAAATTTCAGGATCCTTTCATGATCCTTTATCGAAGAGAAGACAACCCCCTTGATCTGCACAGGTACATGTGCCACCCAGGAATCCCGGTAATTCACTGCACATTTATTTATGCATTTAAAATCAACAAGTTACCTGACCTTGAGAAAGAAGAAAACATTTTGAATATAAAAATAAAATTTATAAAAAATTTCCCATAGTTACATTTTGCTACATGCTACCCATGGAAAAAAGTATATACCCATATAAAAGTAACAATTTTTGTTTCTTTTATTTCATTGAAAACCTTGGTTACCTTGAAAGACTTGATCTTCATCATCATTGAAAACATCTTTTAGATTTGGTTCACAAAATTAGATAGAAATATGTCCACTTAAGTTTATAGTAATTGATTCATAGTGACGTCTCACATCATTCACCACAATTTATAACCTAGAGCTAGAAACACATATAATGTGACCAATAAATAGAGGTACTCGTTATCTACAAATGCAAAAGGTTTATATTGAGAGAAACTTGGTTTAACATTAACCAAATCATTCAAGATGCAAAATAGCAATATAAGATATGCATAAGCATGGTTTATGAAGGCATGTAATTTAACATATTCGAAAATGTAAGTTACTTGAGCAATAGTGTGACATGGAATGCAAGATGTTAATTGTAGGGTAAAGATAAAGGTCTTACATCTCTGTTTGTTACTATGCTTCCCATCTTCAAGTTTTTCTTTAGAGTTCTGCCTCTACAAAAATAGGTTGCATAAACACCGTAACAATAAGGACAATCAACAAACATATTACTTAACAGGGGCCAAACAAGGCTATGGCTAAACACAATAAACACACATAGGCCAATAAACAAGAAATACAAAACTTCATAGGTTTTTCCAAGAACAATTCACAAATATTTGACAATTTAGGTAATAATTATACAATTACGATTAAATAAATTAGTGAACTAAAACACATACATCATGAAGGAATTGGAGTGTTTAACACAATTTGGAAACTGATTCATTAAGACATTAACAAATAGCAGCCAAACAAGATCCAATTATCAAACACCTGGTGTGCATCCAAACACAATAACATCCAATTATGAAATAGCAGCCAAACATTAACAGATAGCTCGAGATAACCAACAAGATCCAATTATCAAACACCTGATGTGCATCCAAACACAATAACATCCAAACACTTTTGATGAATATAAAATAAGCTCAGTTAGGGCAAAACGGATTAGGCGCAGCTTTAAACGGAAGCAAAATTAAAATATTTTGGAAGTTTATTGAGATGAGAAACATTACCATGGGAGAATATGGCGTGAGTGTTGTCCGATGAATCAGAATCCGAAACAGGTAACAACAAAGACGATGAGACAAGGAGGCTGATTGATAATGTTGCTTGACGAACGCGAAGACGAAGACAGAAGACGGTCACCGGAGATGGTGGTTGCAGACGACGAGTAAAAAGGTCACCGGAGGATGATCGCCAAAGTGCGAATGGATTTTGAGAAATATAATTCACAGTGGGTTTCAATTGTGAGTTTTTTTAGGGTTTTATGAAAGTTTAATTTGTGGTAACATTGTAGTGTATATGATCAGTTTGTTAGTTTGTATGTTAAAGAAGGTTAACACATTATGTTAACGTATTATATATTAGATCCGTTTTTTCCGGATTAAAATAAATTGATATCGAATCAACTCGTGGATAATAATACTTATTTAGTCTAAGTGCAACTATGAACACGGTCACAAAGTTCGCAATTCCATCCAAACCTTTTACTATCAGATATTGCCATTATTATTAATCTTTTATATAAGATTTTTCCGACTAATTTGCGACCGAAGTAGTGGTCGTAGATTTTGCAATCGTTTTGCTACCGTATTGCTGAAATTGCTACCATTAATTTTTCGGTCGGAAATCGGTCTTTATTTTTGCGACCATTTGTTTTCCGTTGCAAATTTTGGTAGCAATTGCTCAATTTTCTAGTAGTGTTAGCAATATAACATATGTCTACTTGGAGAAAATACTTTATTTATTGAAATGTGTTTAATCTTTATAAAAAAAGTTAATACTACGTACAATATAACAATACTAATATTCACTCATATATACCATGTAACATATAGGTGTTGCTTTGGGTGATAGTTGGATTTCCCCTGAAGATTTTGTAGTAAGTTGCACTTGAAAACAAGCTGTTAGTGTTTCTAGCTATGAGTACACGCCTGATGACCAACGTTTGTTTGCAGCTTTCTTGGGGTCCTTTACTTAAAGATGTGTCGAGAATCGATGAAGTTGGGTTGAACAAATCAAATAGGTTCGGCCAAATTTCAATGATATGATCGATGTTATCGTATATTGGTGGATTAAAAAGTGTCTGATCGTTCTTTATGTTCTTTTTACAGTTTAGCTCTAAAGATAAAGCAACAACTCGCTGACGGTCAGTATCAAGCCGCAACAGACTCTTGGTTTGATCTGGAGGGAGTTATTTTAGACAATAGTGGCAATGTGGTATGATAGGGATTATTGGTTCTATTTGTATTATGATAGGGATATATTGGTTTATTATAACTGTTCCTTTTTTTAAACAAAAAGACTTAACAACAAAAGTGGTGGATATTATAGGATTTCTACAACTTCATGTCGGATGACGGAAATAGTCCGGTTGTAGCAAAAACAAAAGCATCAAGACACTTGGGAAAGAAGCCATATGCCATAATCTCAGAAGCCAACGGTCCAGACCTAGGCTCCGTCATGAATGGTCCGATCAGAGAGAAGCTTAAGATTATTCCTGCAAATGTAACGTAAGCTCTACAAATTTAAGACCACTGACCGAGAGAAGAATATTACTTTGCCATATATAGATTGTGGGAATGATCATGATCATCAATGTGTTCATCGCAGATGGGGAGGGCAAAGTGATGGTGTGTTTTCGGCTTTGGAAAGTGATTTTATGAAACCCAGAATCGCCGAGGTAAGTAAATCTTGATAATTAGTGTCTTTAATTTTCAATTGCAATGAAGACAAGAAATTTTAAATTTTATTGCATTTTTGTGTTGTCAAATTGAATCCTAAAGCAAATATTAATTTCAACCACACCAAATCTTGTTCCTGTGCATGAGAAACATTTAAGCTGTGCCAATTACACTCCAAATGCTCATTCTAGCTTATGGTTTTTCAGGTTGATGAGCTGCTGTCAAAGGGTATGAACGTGACGGTATACAACGGTCAGGTAACAAAAGTCCATCCTGCATACCAACTAAATTCAGACATTTAGATATCATTATCATATCATATGTACCACCTTACACAAGTTATGCTATATTTTGTGACAGCTTGATGTGATATGTGCAACCAAGGGAACAGAAGCATGGATTAATAAACTCAAGTAACACATACATTTATTTTTTCATGTTTAAGTATAACCAATGTTAGAAAATATATATATAGCGAGTTTCTTTCAGGTGGGATGGTTTAGAGACATACTTGAAGTTGTCCCGTTCTCCGCTATACTGTGGCAAAGATGAGAGCGCCACCAAAGGTTTCTATAGATCATACAGGAATTTTGCTTTCTACTGGATTCTTGGAGCTGGTCATTTTGTAAGTGCTTTATTTTCTAGCAGGGACGGATCTAGAATAAGATCTCAGGAGTATCCTAAAATTAACTATTTGTTCAAATGTGTCATATTTTTCTTTTAAGGTATTCTGATACTTTAAATAACAAGTAAAAAAGGTATCATGATACTTAAACTGGTGAAAATTGCACTTCGCAACGAAAGTTGAAGGCTATCCCGGGATACTCTTGAGTTCTTCATAGCTTCGTTCCTATTTTCCAGATATTTTAGGATTTAAAATGCAACAATTTTTTACGACTAAATGAAACTTGGTTTTGTTGTTGTAGGTTCCAGTGGAACAACCTTGTGTTTCCTTACAAATGGTGGGAAGCATCGTGAATTCACCAAACGCTTAAACATGCATTCATCTAGCTACGACCAATAAGTTTAATTTTTTCATGCTCGTGTGATTCAAATTTTCTTTAAAACAGATAAATTTATAACACATGGATGTAGCAGATATGTTTACTTCTTTTAACATATATAGTAGTGGCGTTTTCAATTTTACCCATTATCTTTGAATAACCCGATGCGGATTTTCTATAGTACTGGAAAATTTCCCCACCCCCACCATATGAATAGGTTGTCAGTGAAGAGTATTTCTTAGGGCTAATACGTATCGCCTTTTAAGTAGCAGAGGTTTACGATAGGCAAAATATGGAACACGTGGTTCATGTAAATATAGGTATAGGGTAAGGTTAAAACAAAAACATTATTAAGTGTTAGTATTATGTTACACATGTGTAATATTGTAATGAGTTGTCTTAGATAATTAAGTTTTATGTGATAAGTGTTACCAGTATAGGGTAGTTATGATAGACGGTTATGTGAGTTGACTCTGGTTATCTTAAGGTGTTGGGAATCCGTTGTTAACTGTTATTTAGGATAAATATAAATAGGGATAGTGTTGGATTTAATATGTTCGGACCCGATAAATTAACGTGGCTAACCGAGTTATGACCCGTAAGAGTTACACCGAGGGCAACGAACACTAAATCCACTTAACTCGTTTAATTGGTAATTACGAACGAAAGACGCGGTTATAATTTATGCCGTTTATAAATTATATTATTCATTTAACTTAATTAAATGAATAACGGGTTTGTTATTGTGTTGGGCTCAAACTAATCTAACCGGGCTTAGGGCTCGCTAAATAAGATTAGTTTATATAATAAGGGATCATTAGGAATTAGGTTAACTAATTCCTTCACCCTTAATGCCGTAAAAAGGAAAAAGAAATCAAAAGGGAGAAAAAGTTTTTATCCCTTTTTCTTTTGCTCGACCAAAATAACAGTCGCATAAGGGAATCAAAAGTTTGATATCTTTTGATCAATTATTGAACCAAACCAAGCAAGTGATTCGTATCTTCCTTGGTCGCGGTTTAACCCGTTGTCACCGTCTCCGTCCGTGTTCGTTTCTAGCAACCGTTCGTTGTACCTCGGTGTCTCAAACGGTTATTTATTAACCGAAGGTATAATTAATCTCATCGGTAGATTAAATTATTATTAACCGTATTTGCATGTCTGTAACCGGATCCTGTCGGTTTCACTTTTGGTATAGGTTTTAATGTTAATATTCCGCTGCGTTAATAATTACCGGTTAATTATTACTATCGTCAAACCCGTTTTGATATAATTAAAATCTAAAGATACCACTGAAACCCAACAGTGGTATCAGAGCCTTGCTTACAACATGCAAATCGGTACCGGTCTCCTTTTAACCGGTTATAGATCACAAACTTAAAGTTTTTTTTTAAGTTTCTGATCTATGTAGAATATTAGGGCAACATAATTTTGGTCAACAATTTTATTATTCTTGACCAATAGATTGCCCGATTGATTATTGTGATTATAAAATATATGTAAATCTGGCCAGACCTTGTGGTTGTGTTGTTGTACTTTAATTCAGTTTTTGGTTTTATGGTTTTGGCCACTTTGATGGTTCAAAGTTGTAATAGATTAGGGTTCTTTTATTTTATATATTTTTTTTGTAAAATTGTAACATTAAAGACCCGGAGGAAAGACTGAAGACAACACGGATCTAGGAGTCAGTGGGAGATACTCAAGACAACAAGATGCACTCAAGTCCATCATTGTGGTTGTTTATGTGTTGTGACCCCGTGACCTAGTTTGGTCTTGCTAAAAGGCTCTGGCAAGACCAAACAAACTTTTGGCCATAAAGATTTACATATTTATTTGCTTTGCTATTGTGGTTGCTTTATTTTATAAGTGTTGTAACATACCAACCTAATACCAAACCATTTTTTAAAAGAGTTTTAAAACAATTTCACAATCTGATAAAAACAAGTTCTAAACATATTTTTACAACTTGTGAAAATTTTTATAAAACGACTAGTTTGTTTTATAATTAAAATAACCACCACGTTTTGGAAACTTAAACTAATTTTGACTTTCTAAAACTTGTAACTTAATAGTTTAACTATTAACTTTTAATCGGTTATTTATGTCGCGACAAGACTTAGTTTTAATAGGTTATTTAAACTAAGTGTCCTGAGAGATGAAAGGGTTCATCTTATTGTCACAAATTAATTTAGTAAAACTGGATCTTGACCCTATTCGGTAATTACTAAAATTGAAACCCATATTTAAAATCAATACTCTATGCTATCCTATTATAAGGAACACTTGGAGCATAAAGCGAAACATCAATGTTTGGAGCCACAGCACCGCATTTGATGTGTAGTTGTATCCTTTCAAGGTGCAAGGGTTTCGTTGACACATCCGGACCCTTCCACACGTACCTAGTTCTAGGACGACTATTACTTTTCCTCTCTTGCTACATGCCCCAGCTGTCTAGAGAGTAAAAGTGAGCATAGATGAGGCTAAACGTATCAATGCATTGACAAAAGTTGTCATTGCGGCCTCATATTGGAGAGTTGTGCATTTCTCACAATTGACAATCGTTGCCAGTCTACCTACCCACTTGCTAATGTTGTATGCCCTAGCTGCCATTAGCAATTGACATAGCTAGATTCTCATTCCTTATTCTTATTACTGTTAATGGGTCATTAATTAAATAAGGAATAATACATCGATAATACTAACTATATTATTTTGCTTATTTGTCAGATGTCTTCTAAAAACAATCACTCCTTCGCTCTCAAGTCTATACTTGAGAAAGAAAAACTCGATAACACCAATTTCATCGAGTGGCACCGCAACTTGAAAATAGTTCTCAAGTTTGCGAAAAAGCTTTATATTCTGGAAGCCCCAGTTCCTGATCAGCCCGAGGCTAATACCGCTGCTGCGCGTAAGGCCTGGGATAAGCATAACGAGGATGCCGTTGAGGTAGCCTGCCTTATGCAAGCCACCATGTCTCCTGATCTTCAGAAGAACATGGAAGACATGGCTGCATTTGACATGATTGAGCAACTTAAAGGCATGTTTCAGAAACAGGCCCGACAAGAACGCCATGACACCATGAAACAGCTCATTAGCTGTAAAATGCAAGAGGGCTCATCAGTTAGCGCTCATGTGCTTAAGATGAAAGGTTATATTGACCAGATGACCAAACTTGGTAACCCTATGCAAGATGAAATGGCAGGTGACTTCATCTTGAACTCCCTCCCTAGCTCTTACGACCAATTCGTAATGAACTACAACATGAATGCATGGGTAAAGCCTGTTGCCGAGCTACATGGTATACTCAAAACAGCCGAGATGAATATCCCAAAGCAAAACCAAGTTTTGATGGTCAGATCTGGTGGTGTTAAGAAGCCCAACCCCAAGAAAAGGGGTTATAACAGCAAAGGCAAGAAGAAAGTTAATGTTGCTGTCAATCGCACCACCAACAATAACAAGGTCGTTGCAAAACCAAAACCACCCCCTCCTGAAGAGCGTCAGTGTTTTGAATGCAACAAGTCGGGGCACTGGAAAAGAAACTGCCCTGAATATCTGGCTAAGCTGAGAAAAATGAAGGCCTCCGGAGAAGGCGCTTCAGGTACTTCTATTTATGTTATTGAACTTTTTACTGTCTCTAGCAACACATGTGTATTTGATACCGGATGTGGTTACCACATCGTTAATGTCTTGCAGAAGCCTGAAAAGTGGAAGAAGCTGAAACAAGGCGACATGGAGCTCATCGTTGGTGATGGGAAGAGAGTACCAGTTCTTGCAACTGGAACATATCATCTTTCATGTCCTTCTGGCCTTGTAGTTATTTTGAATAATTGTTTGTTTGCACCTGGTTTAACCAGAAACATTATTTCAGTTTCTTTATTGTTTGAACAAGGTTTCAAGTACGTTTTTAATGGGATTTCCATTTATGCTTACTTGAATGATGTTTTTTATTTTGAGGCTAATCCTCGAAATGGTATCTACGAGGTAGATGTTCACACAAACAATAACATTTATAATCTTTCTAAACTTGCCAAATCTGGTACGAATGATACTTATCTATGGCATTGTAGACTTGGCCATATAAGCAAGGCACGTTTGAAAAGGCTTCAATCTGATGGAATTCTCGAATCCACTGGACCTGACTCCTTTGATGACTGCGAGTCTTGCTTAGCTGGAAAACTCACTGAACACCCCTTCACCCATGTAGGTGAACGGGCTAACGATCTGCTAGCACTCATACATACTGATGTATGTGGTCCCTTCAGAACAATGTCTAGAAATCATGAAAGATACTTTGTTACATTCATTGACGATTACAGTCGATATGCTTATGTCTATTTGATGAAACACAAGCATGAAACTTTTGAAAAGTTCAAAGAGTTTCAAAACGAAGTAGAAAACCAACTCGGCAAAACGATAAAAACACTTCGATCAGATCGAGGTGGTGAATATCTCAGTTCAGAATTCCTCAATCATCTAAAAGAACGTGGAATAATTTCACAGCCCACTCCACCTGGCACACCCCAGCTCAATGGCGTGTGCGAGAGGAGAAATCGAACCCTGCTAAACATGGTCCGATCGATGATGTGTAGGACAAACTTGCCTCACTCCTTATGGAGTTATGCTCTTATGACCGCCGCTCGCATTATCAATCTAGTACTGACTAAAAAGGTAGACAAAACCCCATATGAGATATGGCATGGGCATAAACCCAATTTGTCTTACCTTAGAGTATGGGGATGTGATGCTTACGTCACCAGCGATTCTGATGACAAGCTCGATCCTCGAGGCGAAAAAGTTGTTTTCGTCGGATACTGTAACAAAAGCGGACTATATTTCTACCATCCTGATGCAAACATTATTTCCATCAAAAGGAGGGGACACTTCCTCGAGAAAGAAGCCCTTGATCGAGGAACAGGAAACAATGTTGTGGATCTCGAAGAAGTTCGAGAATCACAAACTACCGCTGATGAAGTCGGAAAGTCTGATGCACCAGAAGTCGTTGCAAATGAATCAGACGAGAACACTGGCATTCGCAGAAGTAGCAGGACTCGTAAGGAACCTGAAAGATATTTTTGGAATCTTGAGGGTGCTGAAGTCCTGGTAGTAGCTGACTCTGATGACGCACCTGCTAACTATAAATCTGCTATCTCAGATCTAGAATCTGCGAAATGGCTAGAAGCCATGAATGCTGAGATGCAATCCATGCGTGAAAATCAAGTCTGGAACTTGGTTGAGTTACCTCCCGAATCTCGGGCAATAGGAAGCAAATGGCTTTTCAAAAGAAAACCCGACATGCATGGAAAGGTACACACTTATAAAGCACGGCTAGTTGCGAAAGGTTACACTCAGATTGAGGGTATTGATTATGAAGAAACCTTTTCGCCCGTTGCTATGATCAAGTCGATCAGGATATTACTTGCCATCGCTGCATACTATGACTATGAGATATGGCAAATGGATGTCAAAACCTCTTTTCTTAATGGACATCTTTCTGAAGATGTCTATATGGTTCAGCCTGAAGGTTTTGTCGATCCAAAATATCCTAAAAGGGTGTGCAAACTGAATAAGTCCATTTATGGACTTAAACAGGCATCTCGTAGCTGGAATCTTCGTTTTGACCAAAAAAATCAAAGAGTTTGGTTTTGTCAAAAATGAAGATGAGCCTTGTGTTTACAGGAAAGCTAGTGGGAGCTCTATATCATTCCTCATCTTGTATGTAGATGATATACTGATCATTGGAAACAACATCCCTATGCTTAATGAAGTTAAACAATGGTTGGGATCTTGTTTTGCAATGAAAGATCTTGGAGAAGCAGCTTACATTCTAGGAATCAGGATCTACAGAAATAGATCCAAGCGGCTTCTATGGCTAAATCAAAGCACATACATTGACAAAATGATGACACGCTTTAAGATGGAAAACTCCAAGAAAGGAGGTGTTCCTATGACTAAAGTAACTGTGTTGAACAAATCACAATCTCCTTCTACGGACATTGAAACTAAGCGAATGGAAGCAGTTCCATACGCTTTGGCGATTGGTTCTATCATGTATGCAATGTTATGTACAAGACCTGACGTCCCGTGTGCCTTAAGCATGACTAGTCGTTACCAGCAAAGTCCTGGCATGGCCCATTGGACTGCAGTCAAGAACATTCTTAAGTACTTGCGAAGAACTAAAGACATGTCCTTAATCTTTGGAGGAGTGGAAGAGGAGCTCACTGTAAGATGTTACACTGATGCTAGTTTTCAAACTGACCGAGATGATTCTCGCTCTCAATCAGGGTTCGTGTTCACTCTAAATGGAGGAGCTGTTTCATGGAAAAGCTCCAAGCAGAGTGTAGTGGTAGATTCAACCACCGAATCCGAATATATTGTTGCCTCAGATGCTGCTAAGGAAGCAGTGTGGATGAAGAAATTCATAACCGATCTCGATGTGGTTCCGAGTATACGAAAACCAATCGAGATATTTTGTGATAATACTGGTGCTATTGCCCAAGCCAAAGAGCCCAGATCTCATCAAAAGGCAAGGCACATTCACAGGAAGTTCCACTTGATACGGGAAATTGTGGAACGTGGAGACATCATGATAAGCAAAGTAAACACAGATCAAAACTTAGCAGACCCGTTTACTAAGCCCATGACACAGGACAAACATGATGAGCATAGGAATGCCATCGGGCTTAGAGTAGCTAACTTTGAGTTTTGATTTAGTATTTGGATGTACGAACATTTAACAGTTTCTGATTTTGTTTGAATTTATTTATTTGAATTCTGAAGTTTATAACTGTGTTCGATTTTAATACGTTTAATCCATGAATATTGTATTCTAAATTATCCGTAGTCGATCAGACTCATGGGAATGATTCTGAATTAAGACTATTCTGAATTTGGGCTCAAGTAGTTGACATCCAAATTCACAGACCTCATTGTGAATGACGTTGGAAGTAACTCGTTTCAAATCATCTTCATGGATTGTGGTCATAAGATGTTTTTGATATATAGGTATACTCATTTAGTATCCTCTGACCTGAGATATATACTAGAACTCCTATTTACCAAAGAAATATTCTTTAGTTATTGTCAACCGCTGTCGCGTAACTGCCAGTTATAAAGGCTTTAATTAGGAATAATTCTGAAGTTCAGTGGGAGCTGTATGTAGTCAATAAGGGATTCTGTACTCTTACATGCTATGTAACAGTTAGACATCTTGGCGCCCTCGTTGATTCAAACTGGAGAAGTGTAAGGCCTTACCCAAACAGACTGTGTGTTTGAATGGACCATTTTGAATCTTGATCGAGAACTGTAATGATTGAACTCATATGAGAATGAACTTAATCCATGTCTCATTGTTTCAATTGATGTCTTTTACAGAAAGGATAAATGACGACGATTACCATAAGTCTATTTCTTGTCATAGTAAGTTGTTACTATTTACATATTGCTTGGTTAATGACTTTAAAGTATCATAACTTATTAGGGGCAGTCATGTGTAGCTAGAGCGCCGCTGACTGTTTACGTTGAGATTTTATCGTGGTCCGACCAAGTGGGAGACTGTTGGATTTAATATGTTCGGACCCGATAAATTAACGTGGCTAACCGAGTTATGACCCGTAAGAGTTACACCGAGGGCAACGAACACTAAATCCACTTAACTCGTTTAATTGGTAATTACGAACGAAAGACGCGGTTATAATTTATGCCGTTTATAAATTATATTATTCATTTAACTTAATTAAATGAATAACGGGTTTGTTATTGTGTTGGGCTCAAACTAATCTAACCGGGCTTAGGGCTCGCTAAATAAGATTAGTTTATATAATAAGGGATCATTAGGAATTAGGTTAACTAATTCCTTCACCCTTAATGCCGTAAAAAGGAAAAAGAAATCAAAAGGGAGAAAAAGTTTTTATCCCTTTTTCTTTTGCTCGACCAAAATAACAGTCGCATAAGGGAATCAAAAGTTTGATATCTTTTGATCAATTATTGAACCAAACCAAGCAAGTGATTCGTATCTTCCTTGGTCGCGGTTTAACCCGTTGTCACCGTCTCCGTCCGTGTTCGTTTCTAGCAACCGTTCGTTGTACCTCGGTGTCTCAAACGGTTATTTATTAACCGAAGGTATAATTAATCTCATCGGTAGATTAAATTATTATTAACCGTATTTGCATGTCTGTAACCGGATCCTGTCGGTTTCACTTTTGGTATAGGTTTTAATGTTAATATTCCGCTGCGTTAATAATTACCGGTTAATTATTACTATCGTCAAACCCGTTTTGATATAATTAAAATCTAAAGATACCACTGAAACCCAACAGATAGAAGGGTTTGTACAAGATCCGATGTTGTTTATATGTTTATGTTATTTACGTTGATGCAATATGTTGAATTTTGATCTTATCATATTCACAACGTACAATGAAATCCCATTCTCCTAGTTTATCCAAGTCTAGAATCCAAATACTTTTCTTTGATCACAACATGGTATCAGAGCCTTGTACTCATCAATCGCCAAGATTCTAAAGAAAACCATCACTCAGAAAGCTTAGTTTGAAACCCACAAGACGTGTAAAAATCCCTCGATTCGAAAGACTGAAAAAGAAAATCAAGTGAAAATCTTCTGTTGCTATTACTGTCACAAGAATGAATACTGTCATTGGTAATAAGGAATTGTTTAGTTCATGTATCGAGTCATTTTGGGTAGAAACCCAAACAAACGAAAGGAATATGCTTTTCATAAGTGGGATTGGTAAAATAATAGTTTGTACAGAGGAAAGAATTCGCAACATAACAACGGTATCATATGTTCCCAAATTAACCAAAAATGTTTAGATTCCTGATCAACATTTTTTACGAAGGATAAATGAAGAGTGTGTAAAGAAAGTAAAGTATAATGAAGCAAAGAAAGTGAAAGAATAGTAAAGATGAAATATTAAACTTACCTATGTGTAATATTTGTAAAGATGTGACAGTGCCTAGTAAATAAATGATATTCCAAGAAGAAATGTTTTATAATAACGAATAAATAAGAACTCACTCAGGGAAGCTGAGTTTTGTATGCATATTAGTTATAGGTGAGTTGTTGGATGGAAGAGGTTGGCATGGATTTAGCGCTACCTGACATCTGAAGACTGTCATCCCAAATTAAGCAAACCTTTTTAAGACTGTACCTTTATTTGAAAGAAAATGTTAATGTTTAAGGGTTTTGTAGTGACGTGTTTATGTTTTAAGGGTTTTATAATGACGTATTTATGTTTTAAGACTATTCCACTGTAGTGCTTCAATTAAATAATTGTTTTAATCTATTTTATGCTATGTACGACCAACTATGAGGTTTCCTGGGAACATGACCTTACTAGACGGGAAAGTGATCATCAAGTTACGAGTTCCCTTGTTTTTAATCTGTCCATGTGCTTGTTGGCGAGTGTGCCCCGTAGCTCTCCCTTAACAACTAAAAGTCTTACCCTCCGCTAGTTGACTTATGTGCACTCTTGATGAAGTAATGACGGGTGAATTAGTAGAATTTCAAGAGGGTATATTTTGAAATCAACTAACGTTGGTGTTGTATTAATGGGTGGGGCAGACAACTTGCTAGTTCGTATGAATTCTTATAGAGAGATAGCTAGTTAACTTCCTCTCATGCCTTCTTCCTTAAAGAGTGCTTTTTCCTTCCTAACCTGGTGAGAGAGATAGTTGACTTGCATGCCCTATTCAGTTTGACTTAACGAGTGTTTGAAGCTACTTGCAGGCAAGCCCCTAGGTCAACACAAAGAAGAAGCTAGCAATCGCGTTTATCCGATTCATTTTTACTAATAACCATCACTTATTTACTGCCAATGGTACTCCATATCTAGGAAGCCACTCGACTGAAAGGAGAGGTTCTAGACGGCCATTTCCCTTTACTCAAAATCTTGTGGAACTGAATAAACGAAAACCCTTGTTGCCCCAAGCAACGACCAATATACCCAAAGAGCATGTGAAGCGATCGAAGCAAGTTTCCATTAAAAGCATGAAGAAATAACATGAAAAATAATAAACCAATTGATGATAAAACAAACACATAACCAAAATGTCTTTAAAAGTCAAGTTATTAATAATAAAAGTACTATTTTACTATTTATCATGTTTATAAAAATATAGCGATTAATAGTAAATTTCTTAAACATTTCTTATCCCTCCCCAATACTCTAAAAAAGGTGGACCGAATACTTGTAGAAACAAAAGTTCGATCTCTAAACCGAATGGTTTTACCACTAGCTTACTGTCGTGACTATGACCAGATGGGTTTTCCCTGAATTAAAGACCGTTTTCCTCTAAATAAATGATCTTCGTTACGAGTGGACGTTGATTATGTTCGCATAGCGTATGCGTATGTGGGCTGCTGAAATAAATAAATTCTTGATGATGAAGTAACATTAACTTATTTTAAGCCGCGGTTGTTAGCTGGACACGTAGAAAACAGAGGCTAACACATCCATCATCTCTTTGGTTGGGTGTCATCCATGGCGATTCGATTCCGTAAGGTGATCAAGGTCGCATCATCACCAATATTTGTTTCCATTTCCAATCATAAACTCTTGACGAGGGTTAGATGGGCTTCGTCTGAATCAGGCGTTAATAAGAAAACATCCGATCGTCTCTCCGGTGTAATAGACGCTGTCAACGATCGCAAACTCCCCCCTCAACTCCGTGGCCAGCGTAATAACATTAGGTACTTCTTTATTCTTAACAATCAATTTACATTTTCATCGTTTCATGTCTGTAAATGATTATGAATGCAACTTATATAACTAAATTTGGGTTTCATGCTTTAATTAGGTTCCAAATTAACTGTAACTAACAACTTTTACCCTATGACTTTGTTACCACTAGTTATATTAATGGTTACACTAACATGATTATGAATACATAGTAGATACTATTAGCTATGCAGTTAACCTGGTGAGATCTCGGTAATCGGTGCTTCAACAAAATGTTGAAATTTTGATTTTAAAACACTGGGTTGTTGGTCAAATGGTACACTTTCTTCTCACAAGACAACATGTGACTACTTTGTAACATATTTTCCTAGTATATAACTGGATGGCTTGGTTGATGTAGAATCGGAGGAAGAATTCGTTGCTTACGATCAGATCATGTTTTTATTTTCTAGTATAAAATGTTGACACTTTTGTTTTAAGTTGTGACTTAGATCATGTTTTTTATTATTAAATAATATTAATATAAATTTAGGCATGATATTTTAGCTATCGATATATCACCAATATCCCACCGAGATAACTGATAACCGATATTTTTCCGCATTAACTGCATAGAATGAGTAGTGAAGGGTGTGATAAAAAGTGTGATAGTGAAAAAGTGTTACCACGTAGGCATAGGTGTGATGGTAAAAAGGCGGCAGTGCGTGTCTTAAAATAAAATGGCAGGGGTGGGAATCAATTAATCAAACCCAAAGTTCATTAGGCGAGCCTTTTCCAGCCTAACTACGCCTCCTTTTGAGTTAAATTTGAAAACATATAGTATGTCTTAAATGTTATATGTGGAAAGTAAAAAAAGAAAAGAAATCAAAATTTTGACTAATCAGAAACTGACACGTAGCACTGCCGGCTTCCTGACCACAATGCCAAATCCAGTTTATTTATATCTTGAAATTTATTTGATCTTAGTAAGGTGGTGTTTTTAAATTGTGTGCAGGTCAGAAACAGATATAATCAATGTTGTTGAGCAAAGGATTTGGCATTCTATGGAAGAGGGTCATTTTGAAAACCTACCTGGGAAGGGAAAACCACTAAATTTAAGTACAAATCCTCATGCGGATCCGGCTGAGGACACATTATATAGGATACTTTCAAGGAACAAATGTGCACCCGAATGGGTTGAACTTAACAAAGGAATCAGGAGTGATGTTGCTGAATGGCGGTTAGTATTAAAGAAAGCATGGGCTCACAAGGAGAGTGGAGATATCACTAAATGGAATGAATATTCAGATTCGTTAAAAGCTCAATTGCGTAGCATCAACAATAAGGTGCGTCATGACCCGTGTTTTCTTGGTCCCATGATTTCTATCTCCAAGAAGAAACCATTTTTAAGCTTATAGTGAGCCATAAACTAATAAAGTAATATAATGTAAACAAATAAGGCCGTTGGGGGTGGTGGTCCAACGGTAAGATGCAAGTCTTAGGGTCCACAAGGTCAGGGGTTCTATCCTTGGCGAGGGAGGTTTTCCCATTTTATCCGGGTGGGTTTCCTCCTTTCACGGGGGGTGCAACAGGGGCCTCTGTGGGGTAGCTCGTAATAGGATGGTTGCCTTCGGGTGGTCTAACCAGGAGGTTTTCCGGTGTTGCTGTTCAAAAAAAAAAAATGTAAACAAATAAGCGCTTTAAAACACCGAAGATTAAGAAACTAACTTTGATGGCTTTATTGTCCAAAGTCCACAAAGTGTGCATCTAGGACCTCAGGTGCAACTTTGTTGCCTAACTCCAAGCCCCATCTTCAGGCACTCGAGCACATTTTTAAGCAAAGTTCCAGCTACATTTGGACCAAAACTTTGAATGAACAGGTCTAAAACAATTACACAAGCCTTAAACAAGCTTTGAATCAACTTAAACTAGCCTAAAACATTTCTAAACCCCTAAAAATGGTATTTTATACTCTTGCTTTATGTGCGCAAAGGCCTAAGGCTCACCCTTGGTGTTTTGAGTGTGCCTTGCGCCTTAGAAAACTATGGTAAGTGAATTAGTAGATTTAATTGATTGAGTTTTTTGGATAAAAATAGTTTAGGACATTTAATTGATTGAGTTTTTTGGATAAAAATAGTTTAGGAGATTTAATTGACTGAGTTTTGGGAACTTTTTATAGTGACTTTTGCTACCTAATTCCAACTCTAGTGATCAATTTGGCAGGTTTTCAGGTATAATTTAATTGTACCATTTGGACGTCAAATGTTCGGTTTAAAATGGGAGAAAGAAGTTGCTCGCCTCAATGAAGTAGCGCCTGGCGCTTAAAAAACAAGAATATGTCCTTGCGTCTATACACATTTGGTCTTCCATTACTATGCTCTTCAAAGGTCTTGACTTGTGAACCATAGTTTTCAGTTCAGATGATTGTAGAGCTGAAAGGTTTAATCTTGTTGTACTTTATAGAACAAACTGTACCCTTTTTTTGGTGGCAAAGGGACCCTAATATGTATCTTGTGATGTTAGCTATAGGTTAAAGTTAAAAAATCGATCATAAAGCAATATCTTGTTTTCTTTCTTATTATCACTGCAAGTAGTTACAAATGAGAGGTGGCAAGCATCCTAAGAAAATACATGTGATTAGTTTTTTTTTTCTTTTAAGTTGGAATAAGGGGTTGTTATATAATTGAATCTAATTTTATGAACAGTGTTAGATAATTATATCTAGTTATTGTAATTGTCTATTCTTTGTAACCATTTATGTAACTTTATTCATTATTTATAGATTGCCTCTCTACCATATTGGGTAGAGTGAATGTGCTCATTCATGGTATCATAGCCTAAGACCCTCCCCCTTCACCTCCCTTCTCCTTCGTTTCATCTGCATCTTCATCTTACCCTTTCCCCTTCACTTCCCTTCCATGGCTTCCCCATCTTCCATCTCTAATGATAACACCCAGCCCCTCACTCATGCACTTCATATGCTATCAATTAAACTATCAAACACCAACTACCTACTATGGAAGAATCAGATCCAACCTGTTCTTGCACACCAAAATCTGTTGTCACATATTGATGGCTCATCTAAAGTTCCTGCTGCCACCATTCTTACCGATGGCAAACCTACTGTCAACCCCGATCATGCGGTTTGGCTATCGGAAGATCAAAAAGCCATTATCTTGCTTCATGCCTCCTTATCTGAAGAAGCATCCACTGAAATAGTCAGGACAACCACTGCTCGGGAAATATGGACTACCCTTGAGTCAGTGTACTGCAACGCATCCATGGAACGTGTTCAGAATCTCCGTGATCATTTGCGTCAACTACGCAAGGATTCAATGACGGTGGTGGAATTTGGTCGCAAATTCAAGTTTGCTTGTGACCAGTTATTTGCTATCGGACATGAAGTTGATGCTATTGAAATAATCCACTGGTTCTTACGTGGGCTTGGTACTGGGTTTGAAATGTTCTCCACCACCATCAGGAACTCTAAACCCTACCCCTCACTTCGTGATCTTATTGCCCAAGCAGAAGGACACGAGTTGTTTTTACAGTCTCTTCATGGCTCATCTAATCCTCCGGTGGCTTTCAATACCGAAACCACTCGAACTAATTACTCCTCAAATAGGGGTCGTGGTGGAAGGTTCAACCGCGGTGGTCGAGGTAGGGGTAGGCGCATTCCCCACTGTCAGCTGTGTCGTACTAATGGTCATTATGCCTCTTCATGCCCACAACTTGCTTCATATGCATCCCGGACTTCCGTTCCAGATCAAGCTCTTGCTCAAGCGTTTCAAGCCCAATGTCATGTCAACACCCCTGGCCCCGACTGGTATGTTGACTCTGGTGCAACCGCACACATGACACCCGCCCCCGAAAATGTCCCTTCTGCTACTATATATAACGGTAATGTGCAAGTAACCTTTGCTAATGGTCACATGCTTCCCATCTCTCACATGGGACACACCAATATTAATAATAATATCCAGTTACGTGATGTACTTGTTGTTCCACACATCACCAAAAATCTTTTATCCATCAGTAAACTAACATGCGATAATCATGTGGATGTTGTGTTTTCATATCCACACTTTCATATACAGGATCGAACGACCAAGCATGTGCTAGTCAAAGGAAGATGTGAGCAAGGATTATATGTCTTACACAACACTCCCCAAGCTCTATTTGCAACCGCTAGTACGAATAATAAAGCCTCGTTTGAATTGTGGCATTCTCGTTTAGGACATGTGTCCAATGATATCATTTGTGTTTTGAATAAATTGGGATTGTTGTCGGTTACTTCTGTTCTACCAAAACCGGACTTATGTTCGGCCTGCCAACTTGCCAAATCTCATCGCTTACCCTTTAACTTAAATGAAAAAAGGGCGTTGGAGCCTTTAGACCTGGTACATTGCGATCTATGGGGCCAATCGCCTGTAACGTCGGTTGATAGTTACAAATATTATGTGGCATTTGTTGACGATCATTCCAGATTCACGTGGTTTTACCCGTTACAAACAAAAGCTGGATTTTTTGATATACTTGTCATTTTTATGCAATTTGTCAAAACACAATTTGGAAAAACAATCAAAGTTTTTCAAAGTGATGGTGGCAAGGAATTTGTTAATCATAGGGTACAAAAATTGTTTGAGCAATCTGGTACCTTTCATCGTCTCTCGTGTCCATACACGCCTCAACAAAATGCTCGTGTGGAACGTAAACATCGACATATTGTTGAAACAGGCTTGGCAATGATGTTCAATGGGCACGTCCCAAATCAATATTGGGTTCATGCTTTCAGTTCAGCGGTTTACATTATTAATCGTCTTCCAAGCAAAGTTCTTGACAACAAATCACCATTTGAAATTATGTTTGCTCAAACACCCAACTACAACAATTTTCGGTCATTTGGTTGTCGGGTTTTTCCATACCTTCGTGACTATAGTGCTCATAAATTGGCACCTCGAAGCATTCCATGTGTGTTTATTGGGTATTGCTCAAAATATAAAGGATATCAATGTCTTGACCCCGTCACCTCAAGAATATACATCACGCGACATGCTCGATTTAATGAATCGGTATTTCCATTTTCTGGTAATAAAGTTGAAGATGAGTTTATTACTCTTCACCTAACAAGCTTCAATGACCCTACTCCTCAAGTTATCCAAGTTGATCCTACCCATACCCATATCACTCCATCTATAACCACCCATGCTACCCCATGCAACCTCTGTCCAATTTTTACTACATCTAACCCCACCACTCAACCAACCACTCCATCATCTCCCATGCAAACACAATCTGACTTCCAATCTCAAAACCCACCTCCTATTCATACTCAAACTACATCATCGGTTCCTTTTACCACTCAAACACCCCCTTCATCACCTCTTTCACCCATTAATACACCTGCTCCAACTATCATTGAAGCCACTCCAACAACAACCATTCAATCTACCTCCCAACAGCCGCAAACCGATCCTTCCGATGTGGCTACTAATTCCACACAACCCACTGGTCACCCCATGACCACTCGGTCAAAGGTCGGAATATTCAAACCCAAGCATCGGGCAGATTTAGCTCATATAACTACTCACAGGTTATATTCCGCGCTATTTGCAACTCAAATCCCGAAAACGGCTGCATCGGCTATCAAAAATCCTAACTGGATGTCGGCTATGCTTAAAGAAATGAATGCTCTTCATTCTAATAAAACATGGACTCTTGTGCCTCGTCCACCAAATTGCAATGTTGTGGGTTCCAAGTGGCTTTATCGTATCAAGTACAAACCTGATGGATCTATTGAGCGTCATAAAGCTCGTCTTGTTGCTCGAGGGTTCAGTCAAATTCCCGGACTTGAATATTCGCATACATTCAGTCCCGTAGTTAAAGCCACCACCATTCGTACGGTTCTCTCCCTCGCAGTGATCAATGACTGGAAACTACATCAACTAGATGTGAACAATGCATTTCTCCATGGGCACTTACATGAACGTGTATATATGGAGCAACCTCCTGGGTTTATTGATCCAAAATTTCCTAACCATGTGTGTCGGCTTAACAAAGCTCTATACGGTCTTAAGCAGGCACCCCGTGCATGGTTCCATCGTTTGAGCACATTTCTCACCCAAAATCACTTCACGTGTAGTCAAGCAGATACATCGTTATTTATTTTTAAAAGAGACTCATGCATAATGTATCTTCTTGTTTATGTTGATGATCTTATATTAACAGGAAATCAGGAGCAAGTCATGACCTCGTTCATCAGCAAGTTACACAATCAATTTGGCATCAAAGACCTTGGAAACCTTAATTACTTCCTCGGCCTCGAAGTGGTACCTACAGCTAATGGGTTGCATCTAAGCCAAACCAAGTATGCTCATGATATTTTGGAACGTGCTAAATTACTAGACAGCAAACCGGCTTATACTCCACTTGCTGCAAATACCATTTTCACCACCACTGGAGACCCGTATGAAGATCCATCTCATTACAGGTCACTCGTCGGAGCTCTACAATACCTTACCATTACACGACCAGACATTTCATATACTGTAAATCAAGTGAGTCAGTTCTTGCAAGCTCCTACAGTTGAACACTTTCAGCATGTGAAACGCATTCTGAGGTACATTAAAAGCACACTCGCATATGGTCTTCACTTCACCAAACTGCAGCATTCCTCTCTATTGGGGTACTCTGATGCGGACTGGGCCCGATGTATTGAGACACGAAGATCCACTTATGGTTACTCAATTTTTCTGGGGGGTAACCTTGTATCTTGGAGTGCAAAGAAACAGCCCACGGTTGCTAGATCCAGTTGCGAATCTGAATATCGTGCCATGGCAAACACTGCAGCAGAGTTAATATGGATCACTCACCTACTTAAAGAATTACATGCTCTCCCACATGCCAGGCCGACGTTGCTATGTGACAATCGCAGTGCACTTTTCTTAACTCAAAACCCAGTCTCTCACAAACGGTCAAAACACATTGATCTTGATTATCATTTTGTCCGTGAACTTGTGGCTTCTGGAAAACTATGCACTCGGTTCATTCCTTCAACGTTACAAGTAGCTGACATCTTTACCAAGAGTCTCTCTCGACGTCAATTTGAGTTCTTCCGAGACAAACTTCGTCTTGGACCTCCTTCGCTACGTTTGAGGGGGGATGTTAGATAATTATATCTAGTTATTGTAATTGTCTATTCTTTGTAACCATTTATGTAACTTTATTCATTATTTATAGATTGCCTCTCTACCATATTGGGTAGAGTGAATGTGCTCATTCAAACAGGACATAAAAGAACAGTAATTTTTCCCCCTTCCATATAAAGCCATAAATTATTTACATCAAAATATAAGACAACAAGTTCAAAGTTCTGTTGTTAGCTCTTATTGTATAACATGATGTGATGAATAATGAATCAACCTTACAAATCATGCACAAAACTGATAAGTCTTTTGACATTTGGTATTTGATTAAACTCTTTAGTATGATTATCATATTGATCTTTATTTAGTTAAGAGACTATTTTAAATGTTGATAAACGTTTTCAAGAGGGCTAATGTTTGTAGGCGTGTGGACATTACCCTTGAAGACTTTTTGATTTTTTTTATAAAACAGATCTGATTTCAGTTTTTTTCATCTTAAAAAATAAGCTATGGAACCCTTATTTAAAACATCTTCACAAAAACCATTAATAATTTTTTTGTGATTTAGGTTTGTTTTTGTTGTTCTGTCATTTAAGAATTTTAAAAATTTCTGAAATGAACCTCATCTCTCTTTTTGTATTTCTAAAACAATAATACTACTACTACTACGGTTAAAATATTTTATAGCTTATTTTTTATATTTTGAATTTGAATAATTTAGTTTTTTTTAGGCGTCAAATAGAGCCGCTTAGCCGGTATGACCATTCCAACTCATATATGATAACTCTGGTACCAATTAGTCACTAGTCGGTTTGGTTACTAGTTCCATCCTTCCCTATCAATGCTAACTCTATCTTCCTCTCTTGTAACTTAATAGATTTCCCTGCCGCCTTAACAGCTTATGGATGATGGACATGAACACGACGTATATACATTTGAACCAAAAACGCTTCACTTCAACCACATTTGAACCAATATCTAGGTATCATAAAGTTCATGCCCCTTCCAAAGCATAACAAAAATAAAAATCAACTCCAGTGACATAATATCGCAATTTTGAATAACACAGTCGATATAAAGCATAGACTGATACTGTTTAGTCATATTTGAACAAGTAAATTCGAACGTCCTCCTGAAAGCAAATGCATGATTATTTTATCTTGTCATAGGCTTCAATGTTCTGGGTTCACATTCAGGACTAAAAAGGCAGACTAACAATGCTGTACTTGCGCTTACAGTTAAGGCCCCTGTGCCTGCCCACCTCAGACTTGGAGGAATATTCACTCTAGGACCTGCAACACAACAAAGCCGATGCAATAACTTTCATATACATGAGATGATTCATTAAATCTAATCCTTACAGAAATAAGCAACTACTTGATGACCCGTATTTCGTATCAGTATTTAAAAATATGTATTTTTGGTATTTTGACATCTTTCAGTATGTTATAAGCATGTCAAGATTCAGATTCAGATGCCTATAGAGATTAAATATAGGGGACATACCGTAATGCAAACGACAAAGAATCCAAAATCCTAAGGCTCCACCAACACTAAAAACCCCAGCAGTGTGCCTCGTCAACCTCGAACAAGGTTTTGAATCGGATCTCATTAGCTCACCATCAGAAAACCCAAACAAACGTCTCAATGCCATTATGCTTTCCTCAAAGAAATTCGGCCCTTTAATAGTAAGTGACCAACTATTAACATATGGATATGGTTGATATTTAAACAATAAAATACATTAAGAAAACACATAATGCACATGGTCTAAGACCAACTAACATGAAAAACAATAAAATTGTAATTGGGTTACAAATGTAGTGTTGCTTGTTGTGTCCTCAAACACACTCTAGGAGGATAATTTTCCATCAGGAAAAAACAATAACCGAATACTCAAACAATCTCGCTCCTCAATTCCACTGATACATTGACAAGAAACATAGTTATTTACTCAACAAGATTTGTTTTCCCTTTAAATCTTGAGCTTTATAAGTTGTAAAGCATCTATGTTATCTTTGAACTCAAAACATATACCATACATACAAGATAAAGTCATAAAACAAACTGCACAAATAACCAAGATAAGCTAAACTGAGAAACTATAGAAAATATGAAAATGATAACATGAATCAGGAATTTACCAGCCACTAGGAAGTGGAAACGTTGGACATGTTGTTGTTGTTATTAAGACTAAGGGTATTGTAAAAATGTGAAAAACGGTGGTGAGTTAAGGGTTTCGGAAGATAACGTTTCTTTTTAAGACCAAATATCTCCTGGACCAAAGGGACGTGAACCAGTAGAAGCTTCCAAGCCAAAAACCAACCAAGAACAAGCAAAGAAAGTATGAATGAGAAAGCAAGAACTGGACGGATAACAAAGAGATTCAATCGGTCTGAATATGCAAGTAAGCAGCCAACAGATGATTCCATTTACCTGAAAATAAGTAACCTGAGTTAAGTGTCATACCCCAACTAGTAATGCTTAATTCTCGTCCCCGTTTAGCAAAATACGTATTAATTTAACGTTGGTGTTGTCACAAGCCCATTTCTTACCTATTTGCACCTTATGTGGTCAGAATTGAACCTCGGCAAGAAGTATCAAAAGCGAAGACAACAAAACAGAACACGCAGTTCATAAATGTAAAACAAGAAAAACAGTTTTACTTCGAATATATGAACCAAGGAATTAACAATAAAGTGGCAGGTAAACGGGCAACAAGTTGCGCCGCAACACTCTTTTAAATAGCAAAACCTAATCTACTGAAAAACCGAAATCATCCAAACAGTAATTTACTTGTAAATGTAAAATGAAGGGAAAAAATCAAAGATAATTACAACACATACACAACAACAGATTGAATATCACAAAAGTATGAGATGAAAACAATAACTAATTAGTTTAACACATAACTTCATTGTTTTTCTGGTTAATTACTAATATGTTATTAGTTTAATTACACTAACAAAAGTACTAGTAGAAAACAAACATCAAACAGCTTCTAGGCATAAATATGTTCAAAACCTAACAAAATCCAAATAGACTGAAAAAAATTACGCAGATGCTACATATGATTATTAAGGGAATTAGGGTTAAATACAAATCAGAAATTCAGATAATTTGAATAAATCAAAGCGTTAACTAGCTGAATTAAAGGTAATCTTCAGAAATTTTACCCACGGATCAGTGAAGAAACCTGAAAAGAAAGGTAAACTTCATACCAAGCACACGTTTGATGCGATTGGATGCATTTTATTATTAAATGAAGTTTCAAAAGATATATGTTATTTTAATCGAGTCTAACTATTTCTTTACTAGCCGGGATTATACACCGAACTCCTACATAAAGAAACTCACATTTGGTGGGAAAAATCTCTTAGCCCAACCTAGTACCTCTCATTTTTATTTTATTTTTTGTCTTAAGTGAGATATCAAGTCTTCAACCCAAAACTTTTCTTATTTTTTAAGTTTTAAGTATCTCACCTTAGCCACTTAAGCTAAAGATCACTGGTTGATTGGATGGTTTTTTTAACAGCAAAATTTTTTAGTTATGAAACTAGAGAGGCTAGAAAGAAAACCTACAAAAACATTAAAAATGACTTTCTATGTATACAAGTGTATGTTGATGATATTATCTTCGGATCTACAAGTTCGAACATGTGCAAAGAATTTGAAGAAATTATGAAGGCAAGATTTCAGATGAGTTCTATGGGTGAAATTAACTTCTTTCTTGGTCTTCAAGTCAAGCAATTCAATGATGGTATATTCATCAACCAAGAAAAGTTTGTTGACAAGTTACTTAAGAAGTTCAAAATGCAAGATTGTCAAACAATTAGAACCCCATCTGATGTGAATTCACAGATAGAGCCAGATTCAAAAGGAAAATCTGTGAATCAAACTCTATACCGTTCAATGATTGGCTCATTAATGTATCTCAAAGCATCAAGACCAGATATCATGTGCGCGGTGTGTGTTTGTGCTCGCTATTAAGCTGATCCCAACGAATCTCACTTAGTCGCAGTCAAACGAATCTTTCGTTATCTAAAAGGAAAGCCAGCTCTTGGTCTTTGGTATCCGTACGATGAAAATTTTGAGCTACATGGTTATTCAGACAGTGACTATGGTGGATGTGCTCTTATCGCAACAACTAGTGCTTGTCAATTTTAATGATTTGTATGAATAATAATAATAATAATAATTATTATTATTATTATTATTATTATTATTGATTTGTATAATAATAATAATAATAATAAAATTCGAGTAAATTACTATTTTGATCCAAGTGTATTATTGTCATTTTATACAAACTTAACAAAAAAATAAATGACCGTTAGTTAGGTTGACTCAAAAAGTAAGTTAGTGATAAACTATTAGACTGTAAACCTAGAAAACAAAGTCTCCGACTAAAATAGCAATTTTGGTCAAACCTCAATGACCAAAATAGTAATTTACTCAATTAATAAAGTACAGAAGTAGTCTTTATCAATAAAAAGACTAAAATTCTCATCTAACTAACATAATAGTTTGATAGTGTTAGTGTGTTAACCTTAATTGCTCTAACCGAACATGTGGATCAGGTCTAGAGCTTGTTAATCTGTTAATATCTATTCAACAAACATGATAACAATCACAAGTATAATCCACGAACAATCAATTCAACACAAGAATTACTTATAAATGCAAGTTGTATTGATCGAGAGAATACGTGTGTACAAAAGGTGTAAATCTGCAAAAGTCCCTAAAACATACATAAGAACACATATTTTATACTACTCACGACCATACACGTGTTTTACAATCAAAACATAACACAAACTTAAGTTGATGTGCGGATGACAGTCTGTCCGCACATCACTAAGTAACTAACTGTCTGCATATCTGTCCAAGTATTGTCCGCACATCTTTTGTTCGAAAACTTCAAGTGTGATGATTAAAACTTATCAACAATACTCCCCCTATCATCATACTTTAAGTTCAATCTTCTTCTTCTTTTACTTCCACAAATTCTGACAAAGGTTTGACATTCCAGAAGGCTTGAGCAGCTTTAATGTACTGTTGAAATCTTGAAGCTTCTTTAGAGTGTTTATCATTCTTCACAATGATAGACATGTTCATCAGTTCTTCAATAGTATCTTGGGCCAGATTGAGAATGTCATCCTTGGTAAATATTTCATCAGTTCTGTTAACACTTTTAATCACCAAATTTCTTCTGTTGTTTATGACTGAACATTTGTGATCTTCAAAGTTCCAACATTTAATGCTAACAACTCTTTCGTCGATGCCATCTTCTCATATGCTACTGATAAGATTTCAATCATGTGCAGAAAATAACATAAATCTTGCACTGAGTCTTGCCCAATTACCTTTTCAAACGTTTGCTTTGCAAGAAAATGAATATAAGAAGGATGTAACAATCTCAGTTCAAACACCCCAAACATCCTGATTTCATCAACAACTTGATCTTCAAGATTTCTAATCAGCACCAGCTCTTTATTCCCAATATCATAGAACCATTTCAGAATAGGAAGATTAATTTAATCTCCTTTGAATACTTTTACTACTTGCTGTTCAAGTTTTGGCAAGTATTTAGCTATGTCATCAAGCATAAATTGTCTGATCAATCCAGGAACAAAAGAATTCTTCTTCTTCTTCTTCTTCTTCTTCTTCTTCTTCTTCTTCTTCTTCTTTTTCTTCATGAAAATACTTTGCATCTTGCAACTTAGCCAAACTCAAATAATAATCTTTATCAGAGGTGAACAGTTTATCCAACATAAACTCACAGGTTGTTCCTCGAACACTGAATTTGTGGTTCACCAAAGATAAGCTTCTGAGTTCTTTAAGATCTTGTTGTTCAAGTCTTGCAATATGGGTCAAAAAATAGTATACTTCACAAGCACCTTTTATTCTCTTGATAATGAACCCTTTAAAATCTTCATCAAATTTCCAAGCAATGATTTTGGATTTATGATCAGTTGAATAAGCAACAGTTTTAGCCAACAACTCCTGAACAGTTTGTCATTTTTCAACTAGTGATCTCACACTCACACTAATTGGTTTCTTTGGAAACCAGCTTTTCATAGTAGTTGCTGATGAAGGTACATAATCTTTTGTGCCAAAAGACCTCTTGGCTTTAGACTTGATGTTATATTTCTCTTTGATTTCTTCAGCTGACTTCTTTTGTGGTTTTGAAAATTGTTTAATTTCAGCAATGTCTATGTACTGATCCTTAAAAGGATTGATCTTTACCATTCTTCTTTCAGCCTTTTCTTTTATCTGGAAGGTTTCAACCATTCTTCTTAGTTGCTTGGTGTTCATGTTCTCCATCTGTCTGACAGGATAGTTTCTAGAAGCCAACCAATCTTTTGATTCATCCTTCTTCATTCTGTCAATGACTGGATGCATCAAAGTACGTGGATTGTCAGCCTCTAAATCTTCAAAATATTTTTCATCTTCAAATTCTCCTTCTTCAGTATCAGTAGATTGCAGCTTTTTGATATCCTGATCAAGCTCTTCTTCAGTTCTTCCCAATACATACACTCTATTAAACCCTTTTTGCAACAAGAACATGATCTTGTTACTAAAAGCAAATTCAATCTTTTGTTTTAACTCCTGCTCAGGTTCTTCCAAATCAAAGTTTAACACTTCATCATAATACTCATTAGGATGGTGCACTTCAGCTTCAACATCAATCAAAGTTTCAGTACCCTGAATACTCAGTTCAGTTTCCTCTTCATCATCAATTCCTTGAAGAGCTTCTATCATCTCTGTATCAGAAATTTCTTCTTCAACCTGTGAAGAGTGAATGCCTTGAGCTTTCTAAGCATCTAATTCTACAAGTTCAAGATGCCTTTTCCACTCTTCAGGAGTTAAGAACTCATCTCTTTCTAATTTTCTTTTTATTTTAGCATCCATCTTCTCAAGTTTAGTTAACTCTTTCACTTCAGCAACAACTTGTTCAACTAACACATCTTTACCTTTATTCACCTTTCTTTTCTTTCTTTGATATGTGATAGAGTATGAATCAGATGCCTTAATTGTCAAAGGCTGATATTTCTTCAAATTGTCAACAGCACTTTGAAAAGTATTTACAACTCTATCAATCTCTCTCAACAGTACTTCTTGTTCATTGATAGTCACATGTATAGGTTGGACTCACCGGCTTGTCGGTGTTACTTTTGTATGTATTTGTATGACTTTTGTTTGTAGTTGTTCTAGCGAACCTACGGGCGAATCTATAGATTCGCCCGTAGTTCAAGTTAGCTTTTGTCTAAGGTGTCGACTGGGCGAACCTGTATGTGTCCAGCGAACCTGTGTGGTTCGCTAGATAGATTCGCTACAGCGAATCTATCAGCGAACCTAACACTGATATATATTGTAACCTTATCTTCAAGTTTATACAACTTTTGCACAACTTTGACAAAACTCTTATCCAACTGATTGTGTCGTGTAATTGTTCACCTGAGGCGCTAGGAACTTATATCATTAATCTTTGTAGCTTGTATACCTCTGGTTGTATGTTTTAATCTTGATATTGGGTTTGTTTGGTTATTATACACTTTGTTGTTCAAGTCTTGTGTGTTTTGTTGTTAAACAAGTCAATATAGCACTGAAATCACGATCATTATGGACCAACAATATGGTATCAGAGCCTTAGTGCTCTTGATTGTTTGATTCAAGTGATTTTTGTGTTGATTTTGGGGTTTTTGTGTCAAAACACTATTTGATTCTGTTCAGGGCTTGTTTTGGTGTTTTGGGGTTGTATTTTGCTCAAGTATTATGTTATTTGGTCATAGGAAGCTTTTGAAACAAACGTGTCTACAAATAGTCAAGATTTGAAGCTGTTCTGGTTGTTTTCGTACTGTTACAGGTTGGTTCGTAACCCAGCGAATCTATCTGTTCTTCCAGCGAATCTAGCTGTTCATCCAGCGAATCTATTTCAAATCTTGTGTTCTGTTGGCGTGAGTTTGTGGCTAGCGAATCTGACATTTTATCGAATGAATGTTCAACTATTCTGCTCATTGTGCAAGCGAAACTGCTGCTAAAATCTGTCGGGCGAATCTATGTTGGCTGGTCAGCGAATCTGTTTGTTTGTCTAGCGAATCTGTTTCAGCGAATTTACCAGCGAATCTATCTGTTCTTTGGGCGAATCTGTCAACCAGCGAAACTGAAATCTGTTTGAAATTGTGTCTACGTCAACAATGAACATGCTTGAATTGGATAGAAAAGCCCAGGCTGAAAATGAATTCAATTCATTCGTGGGTTTGAAGCATGAAAATCTGACTGAAATAACCAATCGATTTTTATTTGTGTCAAGCAATCTCAAAACTTATGATGAACAATTGGGAAATCATGAGCAAGTGACAAAGCTTTTGGATTCTCTTCCTTCCAAATGGAGTCCTCAGACCAAGTTGCTAAAACAAGAAAGAAATTTCTTTGACCTTAAACTAATGGAAGTAGTAAACAAGTTAAAGTCACTTGATCTGGATGTAAAGAGAAAAGAATACAATCAAGCCATGATGTTCGCAACTGTCTCTCCTCAGAATTCTGCATTGATTACATCCGCTGCAAACTCACCAAGTGCAGTCTCTGGAGGATTATCAAGTTATGAATCCGTTAAATCCAGTGGTGTTTCAACAAGTGTAGGTGCCAACTCAAATGCATCCAACACCACTCAGACCTTATCTGACACTGCAGCCTCATCTGGGAAGTTTGTTCAAAATCATGAAGCTTTAATTGGTGAAGTTGTTGAAGAATCTGTTCTCAACAACGATTACATTGACTGTTTTGATCCTTTTAAAGAATTTTACGGTGAAGAGGAAATAAATACTGGAAAGGTTGCTGAGGATAGTTTGATTGAAGAGATTGCGGATTATGGTTTGACGGAAGAAGGAAAGAGTCAAGAAAAAGATGTTCATTCTGGATTGTTGTGTGAAGCCGTTACTGGAAAGAAAGAGAAGGTCACTGTCAACGTCGGTAATGGGGCAGAAAATGCTGGTACCGATGCTGACAATGTTATGGAATCAAAGCTTGACATAGAAGCCATGATTGAACAGGCAAAGCATGAAGCTGTGGATGAATACAAGAGGAACACTCCTTACTGCCAGTGTGATCGTGCTCTCGAGGCTGAGAAACTGGTTGTGGGTCTTCCTTATGAAGTTGTGGAGGATATGTGTTCATCTGCATGCAAAATTCGTTTAATTGGCATATATAAAGCTAATAAATTATTAATGTCAAATGAAAACGAATTAAAGAGAACTAACAAAGAACTTAAAGTGAATGAATCAAAATTTTTTGTTAAATTGAGAGAGGCTTTAAAAGAAAACGAACATTTGAAAAGATCTCTTTTGGAAAAGAATTGTGAGATAAACTATTTAATTGAGCAAGTCACTCTTGCTGAATTTGAGACCAGAAAGGTTAAAAATAAACTGGAACAATGGACAATCTCTGGTATGAAAAGGGAAGAACTCTAAAAGAAACAACGGGGGGCTAGAGTTAAGACCGGGGTGGGTCATAAAGATGATACACAAGTATATCCTCCACCTAGTACATTCTGTTATTCTCCTACACCTATTCCTCATCCTTCAAATGAGTTGATTCAAGAGATTATAAAGAATGATACTAACAGCTCTATTGCAGGTTTAAGTGGAGTGAATCTTAAGGAGGTGAGAGAGGATTATGCTTATGGTGAAAGCAGTGGTCTTGGAAGTTCTAGTAACTCTAGCTTTGATTCAAATAGGACTGTTGAAGACAGTAGTTCGAATGTCTTTATTTCTAGTCAAGTTTTAACGTCAAAGGATATTATGAGTGACATTAATTCTGGATGCTCAATTTCAAACTCAAGTAGTTTGAATGATGATTTTATTGAAAATGTTTGTGTGAAAAACAAAGCAAAACTTTCAGATCAAGTCTCTGAAAGTCAAACCAAAACAAATTGTTTTCAAAAATTCTTGTCTCATCAAATTCCATCTTTCACACCAATAAGAATTTCAAAACCGAAAGACAAAGAATCATCTTTTTCATACATTCTTAAACCTAAATCTGAATCTGAAAAAGTAAAAGTCACAACAGGTAAGTTAAAAGAGTCTTACGACTCTTGCAGTGATTGTAACTCACAGACATCTGAAAGTAGTGAAGAGACTGCTAAATTTTCAAAAAGAAGTTTAAAATCTCATTGCTTTCAGTGTGGAAATGTTTGTCACACTGTCAAACACTGCCCGGTGAGTGTTGAAAATAGTTCAAAGCAGAAATCTTTTGGAAAGAGATTGAATTCTTTTGTAAATAACTTTTTCTGTAAATCATCGACTGTTCAAAGACCTAAGTACACTAAGGCTTGGGTCCCAATTTCAAAAGTCTAATTTGTCTTTAATTTGTAAATATGTAAATAACTTTTTCTTTTTCTTCTTTGAAAATTCCGTGGGTCACTCTAATTCTTCGCTCCTTTATTTTATTTTATTTTCTTTTATTTTTCCTTTAATTCAGTATATATATATTAAGAAAATCTGAAAAACAAAATTTCTTATTAGATAGCTATAATATAGAAATTTTGGGGGAGATATAAAAGATTAACTATTTATAGTTTTTCAAATCTTGCTATTTCAGGATCTCCGTTTTGATTGATGTTGATGAGACGTTAAAGGAGGTCAGAAGCATTGCGTTTGGGATATGTCAGATAGGCTCAGCCCGAAAACAAAGTAAACAGTGATTGTGCAGCCAAACATAACGTTCAAGATCTCGACAACAAGGATTATCTCCTTGACATGATTGGATTGCACAAAGATAAGGGTTCTGTCAAAAATGGGTTGAGAGCGTCAAATCTTTGCATTGATTTCCCTAAACATCCCAAATCACCCTCACCCTATCCCCGAATCGAGTTTCTAGTTTGCTAAAAGCTGCTAGTGATGCTCTTCGGAAAAGCCTCTGAGTGAGTTACTTGTTAACTCCTCAGAACGTATTGAGTCAAAGTGCTTAACTCCTCTGCTATACGGAAGTATTGACCTGGAGTTGGTGAATCTTCTCTGCTATACGGAAGTATTGACCTGAAGATTCACCGAGCATGCTCAAATGTTTATCTCCTCTGTTATACGTCGGTATAGACCTGGAGCTCTGAACCATTTGAGTTTCCCAAATAATAAGTCGCATTGTGTTCAAAAGAATCAATTGCTGACAAGCTCCACTCACAATGAAAAGATGCAAAAATTGCACACGTGTCAAAAGAAGCAAATGCATCGATCAATATTCAAAATTTGATCCTTGAAAATCAAGCAAAGTCAATCGTATTGCTCAGATATACCCTGATGACAGAACCTGTTCTTTTTACCTAGATGTCTGTGGGGACCGAGTTGTCTGAGCTTCTTCAATCAAACCAAAAACATGATAAAAGAAGCTGCTGATCTCTTGTTGAAAGGACTAAGGCATGGGTTTAAATGGACAAACATATCTGCAATCCCGCCAATCGATGATTCTCCGGATTCTGCTCAAAACATCATGATAAATATATATATCCTTCTTTAGCGTTTAAAATTCTTGTCCTTTTATTTCATTTTATTTTATTTTATCTTTCTAAATTCTATCTTGTTATCATTATTTTTAGGATTTTTAGGATAATATGTTTATTTTTGGAGCGTTGAATTCGTGGGACGGTTTCGTGGATTTACAAAGAATTTAAAATTTGAGAAAAACCAAAAATATTTTATTTTTTGTGCTAGCGAACCTGCTAGCGAACCTACAGGTTCGCCAGAACTTCAGGTTCGCCAGGAACCTCCTTGTTTCGCCGCCGTGTTTTTACTTGACTTTTGGTCTTCTGGCGAATCTAAAGTTCGCTAGTTTGTCTGCCAGCGAACCTATGTCTGTATATATATACAGTGACAGCGAAGCATTTCACATATTCGCTGTCACTACTACTGTAGCAAGTTTTTCAAAAAATCACTCACGAACGTTCGATTCCCACTTTCAACCGGCTTTTTCACACTTAAACATCTCTAATATTGTCTGGTATGTGATCGCCTTCATCTTAATCTCTGTTTTAAACCCTTAATCACACTCTAAACATGTTAAATCTGTCGACCTTCGATTATCTGTAAATCAAATGACTGTTTTGGTGTGTTTTAGTTAGGCTTTTACTTCATAACAGTCTCGTTTGATGTATATATTACTTGTTTGTTGCTCTGTATGCTTGATCATGGTGTATTGTCTGTGATTTTGGCCGTTTTTCAAAAACTAGGGTTTCCAGCGAACCTATGTGTTCGTCTGGCGAACCTGAACGAAAGTTCAAAACTTCGAGCGAACCTATGTCGTTATGCTGCCCGCGCATCAACATAGATTCGCCCGACTGTTTCTAGCGAACTTATACATTCGCTCGACCAAAATGACTGATTTTTCAAGTCAGCGAATCTATAGGTTCTGTTGCCAAATCTCAGGTTCGCTATATCAGCGAATCTAAATTCCAGCGAACCTATTAACTGTTTTTCAAATCTTCGTTTCTGATCAATCTCCGTTTATTTTTCAGGCATAATGTCGACATTATTCTTCGAAAGAAAGCACAATATGTGTGCTTTGCTTGACGAGAATCACGAAAAGGCCGGCGGCTATAGAGACTGTATCAAGTGGCTAAAGTCGTCTCATATACATCACGCCATCTCTCATTCTCCAGCCATATACGAGCTGCATGTTCGAGACTTCTGGAGAACTGCAGTGATGAATGTGTCTACACAGCCATCACGTATATGTGCCAAAGTCAGTGGATTTGACTTGGAGTTTACAGAAGCTGATCTTGCTAGGATTTTGAGGCTAGAGGATGATGTTGGGGATGAAGTAATGATGTCGGCTGAAGAGGTTTATGGGGCTTTTAGGACGGCTGGGTATGAGGGTCCGATGCCTGGTGAGAAGAAGATGGAGTTTGTGAAGTCCTATCTGATCCAGGAATGGAGGTACATTGCACACGTATTTATTATGTGCCTGGATCTTAGGAAAGGGGGTACAGACGGACTAAACTTAGACTGGGCTCGGGCAATGATGCTGTTTTGTCGGGGACAAAAAGCCAATCTTGCAAAGCTCATCTTCAATTATCTGCTCGAGAACATCCATGCTTCCAAAGCCGCTAAGTGGTTGATGTATCCGAGATTCATTCAGATGGTGCTGAATGACAAACTGCCGAATCTGCCGGTAGTTGGAGATGTACTGAAGATATGGGAGATGCATCCGAGGATATTCCGTGATTGTAAGTCGGTAAAGGCTGATTGTGTGGGGAGGCCTTCGTTTTTGTGGGAGAACATGTACACAGCAGAAAGATGGGTGCAAATTCAGAGATTGAAAGAGTCTGAGAGGAAACGGGGCAGTGAAAATATCGAGGAGGTTGAGAAGAAGATTAAGAAAAGGAAGGCGTACGCAAAAGAGAAAGATTATTCGTTTGAGCGAGAGGTTGATGAAATACAGGCTGAGGTTGATGCAAATAGGGAAAAACGGACGAAGAGGAAGTCTGATGCATCAACTGAAGCATCAAAGAAGGCAAGGCACGATACTCCGGGTACGTCTGCTGAATCAGTTGGTGAATTAAAGGAAGAGATTGAAAGCTTGAGGGCAGAATTGGTGGAACTAAAGGGTAAGCATGAGGCATTGGAGACTCAGGATGCCGAAAAGTCGACAGTTATTTATGAAATGGGAAGAATGATGAAGGATCAGCAGTGTTTGATGGTTAGAATCTTCAAAGAGTTGAACAGTCTGAAAGAAAAAGAGGGGACAGAGCCTGCCATGACTGAAGCTGAACTGAACTCCTTAACGGATGCTGCAAGGTATCCGTTAATGGATGTTGTTTTTGGAGACAAAGGAAAGGGCAAAGCAGTTGAGGAGGAGTTTGACGAGGAAATGGGAATTGACTTGGATGTGTTTGAAGGGGAAGGAGTGGTTGGAGGATCTGGTGTGATATACACTTTGATAGATGAACCAGAGGTTGATATAGATGCAGATAGTGAGGAGGATCTGGAAGATGAGCCGGAAACGTATAAGGTTGAAGAAAAAGGAGTCAGCTATCAGTTTGAGCATGTTGAGTTAGATAAATCCGAATGGTTCAGGAAGGATGAAGAGGTTGTTCGTGAAGTGCCAATTTTTCAGAATATTGATGAACCGAACACCTCCCAACTGGATAGGCATGTAATAGCATGGAAGTATAACAGTCAGGTGGATGCGTATATGGTTAAACGAAGGGGCGGTGATATCTGTTATATAAAGAATAGGAAGCACTTCGCCACTCTGCCAAGGTGGGATTTGCGTAGGTTAGCCGAACTTCCATTATTGGGTAAAGAAGATAGTGGCAGGGCTTGTGCATTCGAAGTGACGATCAGGGAGGCTGCAAAGACGAATTTTGTTGACTTTGGGTACCAAAAGCCGAGGAGGATGAGGCAGAAGAAAGACAGGCACTGGGTATCGTGGAAAGGAAAGATCGTTTTGAAGATTGAAGCACCGAAGGTAATGACCAGAGTCAGAGTTCCGGACACACAGCCACCCAGACTGCAGGATTTCCTTAAATGGTTTTATGATAACAGTACGGGTGAAGCTGTTATCAGATTGAAAGGGGAAGATCGTCCAGAAATCAGATTGTTTGACCCAATGGAGATCTTTTCTTTCTGCGATGAAGATCTGAGGGTGTTGTGTGAGAACCGGATAAAGCATGGGGCTGGAGATGATACAAGAACTGAGGCGAACCTGTTTGTGAAGGTCGCAAACAAAGCTCGTGGAATTCGTGCTGAACTAAAGTCGGTGAATGAGAGATTGAGGAAGACTGATGATCAGCGAATGGACTTGGATGATTTATCTAGACAGCTGGATCAATCGATTGAGAAGAGGTTCGAGAAACCGGTGGAGGTTATAGATTTGGATGTGACGGGCGAGGAGCATACGGAAGAGATTCAGGCGGAAACGACTGTTCAACAAATGCCTGATGCTGATGTCGCTGATGCTGAGTTCGTAGAGTCAATGCTAATTTTTAGTGAAGATGAGGCCGGATCTAAAGACGTTACCAATCCTTTGGCCGGTATTGAAGATAGGGCAGGAGCTTTCATTGAAAACCTTTGAAGCCAAGACAAAGACGGAGCTTAATCAGAAGACTTCCCCAGGTGAGGTCCAACCTAGGGGGAGTATTGATAGTCACATGTATAGGTTGGACTCACCGGCTTGTCGGTGTTACTTTTGTATGTATTTGTATGACTTTTGTTTGTAGTTGTTCTAGCGAACCTACGGGCGAATCTATAGATTCGCCCGTAGTTCAAGTTAGCTTTTGTCTAAGGTGTCGACTGGGCGAACCTGTATGTGTCCAGCGAACCTGTGTGGTTCGCTAGATAGATTCGCTACAGCGAATCTATCAGCGAACCTAACACTGATATATATTGTAACCTTATCTTCAAGTTTATACAACTTTTGCACAACTTTGACAAAACTCTTATCCAACTGATTGTGTCGTGTAATTGTTCACCTGAGGTGCTAGGAACTTATATCATTCATCTTTGTAGGTTGTATACCTCTGGTTGTATGTTTTAATCTTGATATTGGGTTTGTTTGGTTATTATACACTTTGTTGTTCAAGTCTTGTGTGTTTTGTTGTTAAACAAGTCAATATAGCACTGAAATCACGATCATTATGGACCAACATTCATCAACAGTTAATATCTGAGAGATGATCAGTTGTTTATCTTTGTCAAACGGTTTAGCTCTTGGAACAGTCTTTTCTCTCCACAAAAAACTTGATTGAACATTTTTCAACACATATTCATCCACCTTTAATTCTTGAAATGTGTATGTATCTTTGATACGAATCACCTCAGGATAAACAACTGCCAAAGGCTTGAACCTTTCATCAATCTCTTCAACCACAGTCAATTGTAAGTTTTCTTCATCTGGTACATTCATGGGTTCATTATCAAACATATAATCTTGATCTTTATCAGATTCACTAGATTCAGTCTTAGAAATATCAGAACTTTCAGAAGATGATTCAGGAGTAGGAATGTTCTTCATAGAGTCAATCAATATCAAAAGATCTTCAACTTGTCTATCTTTTAACTTGTTCAGATCAGATAATTCTTGAATACATTCATCTTTGCGTTTCAAGCTTAAGGATAAATTTTCAAGTTCCTTATCCTTCTGATCATGTTCATTTCTGAGATCAAAATTTAACTTCTTCAAATCAAGATTCTTGGTAACAAGCCTATTATATCTATCAACAATTTCATTGGATGTTAATCCAAAAGTGTTGAATAGATTATCTGAATCTTCAATTCTTCTGTTAAGTTCTTCAATTTCAATTTTCAATTTATCAATTTTAGATAGATATGTCATTTCAAACTTGGACCGATCACCAACAAGTAAGTTTGATTCTTGAGTTGGATATTCTATAGGTAAGTCATCATCAACTTCCTTATCATCCTTCTCAGACATTTGTTCTTCTTCTGAAGAAGAAATCACAATACGTTTTTTTCCTCTTAAGCCTTTGATTGTTCTTCATCATGAAGATCATAAACAAAATCAACTTGTTCAAGATCAATTTTGTCAATATCAGCCTGATGATCAGAAACAATTTTCTCAGAACTTTCATCTTTATCATTTGATACATCTTTTTGTTCAAGCATGGTAAGAAATGGAGGTTTGGTTATGTTTATGGTTATGTGGGTATAGTTAAAATATAGATCTAAAATGGTTTTGATGATAGGGGAATGATTCGGGTATAGATCTGAAATGTTGTGGATAAGGGTGTGTCATAGATCTGACGGTTTTGGTTGAATTTTTTATTTTTTTATTTCTTTATTTTTATTTTTTTTATTTACCGATCTGATGATGGGTTATTGCAGGGACAAAAGTGACAGATCCGGATCCGAAATCTAGTGTTAGTTTCACAAAGATCCACCACAATCTAGTTTCGCAAAGGTAGTTATGCAAAGACCAAGATCCAGTTTCGCAAAATTTTTGAAACTGTACTTTTGCACTTAATTGTTGAACTTTCGTTCAGGTAATTTCACAAGATAAAGATTTGAAGCCATGAACACACACACAACTGTGTGTGAGAGAAAATCTCATATCTGAGATTTTTCTTTTGATTTCTTGTTAAATTTGATGTTGAAATGATGTTTTTGATAGTAACAAGAGTTGATCTAGCTACAAAGAAGATTTGGATGAAGATTCAAAACACAGATCTGGTTTCTCTCTCTAGAAACCCACTAGATCTACTTTCTCTCTCAATAATTTCTTCTTAATTCTCTAATAATCAGCTTCAATCTTCAACAAAATGATTCAGTTGGATCTCTATTAGGCTCTGATACCATATTGTTGGTCCAAATAATCTCAAATCCGTGCTATTATGATTTAGATCTAATCAAAACCCTTTGTTACCACTAGATCTAGCAACAAAATGATTATGAATTTGATCAAAAAGGTGAATAACCCATAAAACCCATTAAGAAGTAGATTAAGAAGATGAAGATTAGATGAAGTAGATTAGATTGAATGCAACAAAGATATAATCAAAACAAATCCTTGAAAATACAGATCAGAATCGAACTCAGGATCAAAGTGTAATTGTATTCAATAAGTTTCCAAGAATTATGTACAAATGAACCCTACAAAACTATTTATACAGAGGCTAGTTTCGCAAACAGTTTCGCAAATGCGAAACTGCCTGCTCGCTAGGCTGTGACAAGCTGCATGCGACACTCATGTCGCATAAGCATGCACTTCAAAAACTAACATTTAAACTAACTATTACAATACAAACTAATTACAACTAGTCTATTACACATAAAATAAGGTACAATAACGACATGGTGAAGTACCACCCTACATGTGGTTATCAATACTCCCCCTAGCGAGGTGCTTCACTTGTCGGGTCACCGTCTTCAGCTCCCCCTAAAGTACAATAAGGACGATTCATAAACTAGGATTTCTAATATTTTTTTTTGTCTTCGACAATAAAATATTTAAATAAGAATAACTTGAGGGATCGATGATTTGAATAGTAATTTCATAATAATTGAATTACTATTATATAAATGAATAATAATAACAATAGTTAGCAAGAAATAATTGAATAATAACAGTTAAATAAAATACATATGGGGTGTTTGGTAGCCTCTTAATGATCATTCAAAGGCTTACCTCTTAATGGTTCAATACCTCTGAACCATTAAGCGATAAAAATATGCTGAATTGTTAAGAGGTAGCCTCTGAATGGTAAAACCTCATCCAATTCATCATATTTTTAAAACTTACCTTATAATGTATTTTTGAATCATTAAAATGTAGATTCTTACTGGTTATTCAGAGGTTAGTTAGATGCTACCAAACAGCCCCTAGTGATTAAACGTTAACGACTTAATTCTTTTGTAATATAGATCAAATAATGTTTTTGAAAAAAAAAATAGTTGAATAATTTAGGAATTTTACTAAAAGAAACTAATATTAATAACTAGTTATTGAAGGTAACTAATTTAAACTGGGATTATCTGCTGCCTCGCGTGTTGCGCGAGCTTTGTTTTCTCTCTTTACATTCTTTTAATTCAAAGTTCATCAAGCCACCTTTCAATAATCCATTATAACCCACCACCAAAAATTCTTTTAATGCAAAAAACACCATACAACAAAAATCAAAGGTTTGAAACAAAAAAACTATCAAATATTTAAAACAAAAACATACATAATAAGAGTAGTAGAAACAAAAAGGGCTCAAAGGGTGCTAAACAACAACGCAATGGCTGTGATAAACGCCACGCCATGGACGATAGCACCTCATAATCATCATCGTCCTTTTCAACGAAACCCACAACTGACACATATCAATGATAATTAGAGTCATCACAAACATCAATAATCAAAGCAGCAAGCGTGAAATACCCGAAAATTCCCTCATAATCCATACGTATAATGCCAAAACTACCCATTTTCCTGTTTAAAATCTCCCTACTATTAACATTCAAAACCAGTTAATCAAAACTAGTAATATATGGGCATAAATAAAACCATTTGTGGGAAATAATGGGTTGTATCCCGTGCATCATAACCAACAATCTGTCACACAAATTCAAATCATCAAACATGGCAGTGCACACAGATGACCAAATCAAGTTATCCAACAACAAATCCGTACACCAAAAAAACATCACAGATTAAAGCATCGCACAAACATCAACACAACATCAATCGGGTTTCTGCCAATTGCAACCACAACAACATAGATCTGGAAATCTACATTATCAACTAGGTTTAATCTAGTTGTACCCACTACCATAGTCACAAACATCCACCTATAAACTAAAAGCCACTCGAACCTAAGGAACGACAACCATCTCCGGCTATTAAAGCCAGAACGACTACATGCAAGTTGATGGTCACACGGTTCCAATGATCGGCAACTATTACCGGTGAAACAAAGTGTGCATGCAAGAAAAAAGCAAACCCTGTTGCTATTGACACCGCCAGACGGTCCAAAAACCACCGCCAACACACGACGGTTATGGTGGTAAATAGGTAAGAAAAAACCGTATGAAAGCCGAAGATAGCAAGTCCCCTACCATCACCACCATTAGCCTACAAAAGTCACCGCCAATATACGACAGTCATGGTGGTGAACAGCAGGAATAAAACTGGTGAAACGGAGAGATGGCGAGAGGAAAAATAAGAGAGAAAGAGAGAGGGGTGGGTTTTATACTCATAGAAAACACACGTGAAAGCCCTAAAATACCCTCACAATTCAAACCTAAAATACCAAAACTTCTCATTTTACTGTTTAAAATCTTCTTTTTATCAATACTAATGAGAATTTGAAAAAGCATGTTTATTAAATACCTTTTTATTAGTTAGAAATACTTAAATTAACAATTTATGATTTTTATAAATTTCATTAGACTTTTCCATTCTCTAAATTTTATAAAACAATACATGTTCTCTATATTATACTTTGCATAACTTTTATAAGGTATAAAATGTTTAAATTAAATTTATAGTTTTAGAAAATAATTTTAATTTTTTTTGTTAAAATATGAATGAGATTGCTATTTATTATATTATACATTAAAACTAGATTTTATCCTGGGGCAGCGCCTTGCGGCTTTCAGGACATTTATTGTGCTGCAGTTTTGCATTTGTTGTGCAGGGTGCCGGGACATTTGTTGTGATGTAGTTTTGCATCTGTTGTGCAGTGATTTTGCATTTGGAACTTAAGTACATTCATTCATCATAAGACATTCGTTGTTCTGCAGTTTTTTTCGGAATTGGAGTACACTCATACATCATATAGTAGTTTTCATACATTTGACACTAGTACTAAATATCTTGCTGCTGCTAAACTTGAATTACATACTTACAACAGTTGTATGAATTGAGCTCCATTGTCGTTGATACTATGGATTCTAGTTGGACAACACTATACAATGTGACAATAGTAGCTGTGACAACGATTGCATTTCCTTTAGCGCTTTCGAGCTCAATTAAAACTATCTTCTCCTCCCACAGTGTTATCTCTAAAGGATTGTTCCTAAATGATAGTTTTCAAGATTAGATGCATGTTTAATGCCTACAATGAGTTTTATGTTTAGTAGAGTACTAACATTACATCTTGTAAAGCAGTTTTCCTGTGAACAAATAACTTAAGAAACACAAGTTATGTGGGTCGCATGGTCTAAAAGACGCCCATGGTCAATCTCAAATGCACATCACACTCTTATATCATAAAACTATTAACAGTGTTTTAGTATACACACTTGTAAACAAAAACACATAATGTAGTGATAGTTTTCAAAAAATTAATATAGCATGTAGATTTACCAATGTAGATATATATACTAAGAGCCCACCCCCTAAATCAAAACCGGCCATTTACTAAAATAACCTAGCAATCTAATCATCTTACATCTAAACAAACTATCGTTTAACCCAAAATATGAGACAATGAAAGTTTACTTACTATTATTATGTAAAAGATATTGAGTTCTTACATGAATATAGCATCTTTTGACATGACATGATCTTCACAAAAACTGTCTGCCTCAGGGTGAGCTCTGTTGCTACAATCGCTACAGTTAGCATAGAACCATCCTTAGTGTTCATGCATTGCTATGATGGTGACACGACATAAAAACTATCCATGTCTCTACGCAATAAAAACATGTTAGATAGTGTTGAAACAACGAGTTCACATGTCGAGATTAGTTTTCGGGTTTGTTAATTCGTCGATCGTCTTCGATCTGTTCCCGAGCTTAGGACCTGGCTGCATCCACAAAAAGATCTATATTAGAGGGCCCGAGGGGGTTAGCCCCGAGGGCACTCCGACGCTCAAGTTAGTAATTTATTCATATGTATGTAAACAAATGAGCAGTAGAGGAATATAAATATATAAAGCATGATAAGTTAACTATAAAGTGCAGATTAGCCTGGGCATGACCAGGCAAAGTAAGATTAAATGGTCTGGAGAGGACAGTCTTTGTAGATATAATATGCTAGAAGAACCAGACTTGAAATAAACATGATGCTGGTAAAACCAGACTTTAACAAGTTTCAACTCCTTCTGTAAAGATTGGTTTTTGAGGAGACGCATCCTATCTTCCATGGAAAAGGGGAAGTCAGATGCGTTATAGTGTTGCTAGAGTGATAATAGTTGGCTTGGAGACCATATTCCATAGATGGTATGTTGTGAATTGAGGTTTATCCATGTTGTGATAGTAAGTGATATTGAGCGAGAGAAGTTATGATTTATGTAAGAGATACTTTAAAATGTGGTGAAGTTGTGGTATTTATATGGAGAAAGCTTCAAATGATGATCTTGGTGATTGTGATGGCTTTTCCTATTTTGTGTAGCCAGCTTCCTTGATTTGTGGTGCCTTTCTTGATAAGGGTATTTATTTCCTTTTAGATGAAATAAAGTAGCCGTTGTAAAAAGGTGTGGGTCCAGGATGCATTTTGGTCTGTCTTATTTACTGTAGTTTTTAGATGTTTCGGTGATGTGCTCGGCATGTGGTCCAGACTCCTCACTTTGGCGTGCATCTATTATGTCTGGGCCTTTGGCTGTGAATGTGTTGTTCCTTCGTTAGGGCATTCATTGTGCCCGGGCCTTTAGGCTGGGCATGTGTCTTCTTCTTTGTTAGGGTGTTCATTGTGCACATGTCTTTGGGTTGGGCTTCTTTCTATTAGGCTTTGGACTGGATTAGTTGTTTAGGCCCAATAATGATTTGGTTCTAGATACTTAAACTGCTTTCGTCATTAGTAATGTAATTAGGAATGTACTTACGTCAACAGCCCCAGTCAGGGTTATTCATGATTCTGATCACGAGTAATCCATGACTCTAGCTTGATTCAGAGCTTCTCGAAACGTTTGTGATACATTAATTACCCATCAGCTTTTGAGTTCTAGGATTAACAACACCATGCTTCTGCTATCAAATAGTCTTTCCCATCCTTGGCTCTTGCCATAATGTTACGAAATATGTTTCCTATTATATTTGTCAAATATTTTTTACAAGTCTTTGGTTAGGAGGCTAAATGCCCATTGAATATTCTTTACAAGGAAGGCATCAGATCTAGGTAGGAGGTTGTTCATCAAGGAGATGCGATCTATGCATGTGATGGAGAGAAGATGATATGGCTAATACATTCTTCTTCCCATCGTATGGTTGTGTAAGATACTTTTTAAAACTATGAAGTTTAGTAACCTATTTGGTTAGAGGTAGACCAAGGTAGGATGATATGAGGTAACAGACGTTACTTCGAACCATAAATTAATATAGTCGGGATATCTCAATGAAGTTAGAATTACATCTCATTAAGGTGCTCAAGGCACGAAACTTGATCTTCAAAAGCTTAGACCTCATGGTGCAAGAGGTGCATTCTAGTCTGGAAAGGAAGTTTAGTTTTGACCTCTTGATGCATGTATTAAATTATAGCAATATGCATGGTTTAAATCTAACATGCTTGGGCTAGCAAGGTAGCTTAACTTCGGGTTCTCAGCCATACAAGATGACTTGGGCTTCTGGAAAGATGAGGTAATGTGACGTGACATAGCATTTCATCTAGGAAGGATGAGACATGGTGACCTACCGATTTGGTTTACTTGATTTGAAGGTCTTATGGGATAGCTATCTTGTCTCAGAGAGAAGGCCCATGCGAAATTTACCTGATTATTTAGGTTGGTTATATAATTTACGAATGACAATGTATCATTGAGTGAAGCTTTCATTAGAACAAGTTACTCTTTGTTGGCCTAGGATTTCGAATAAGGCACTCTTGAACAAGTGCTTGACTTTTGGTCATGATAAGCTAAAACAAGATAAGTTTTGCATCGCCCTTGTTGGCTATGGAAGGCTTGATTTAGATATGCTTACACATGACTTATCTTGGGCCAAGGTTGTAGATTACTTGCTTAACTTTAAATTTAACTTTGGTGGTATACCTTGCCTGTGCTAGTACATTCTTGCCTTTGATAAGTGTGGTTAGTGTTTGCTTAAACAGATGAAGTTGGGGTCAGTGTTCGAGCCCTGCACTTTTTCCGAAGAAGGATGTACTAGACAGGGACATATAACCATTTCAATAGTTTTACCAAATTGCATCAATCTTCTGACGGCTGTAGATTACTATGGAATAATGTTGACTTTCCAAGTCTAAAAGTTATAAAAATGCACTAACGCAAAGGTTGACCTATGCTAGGGATGAACATCTACAGTTAAGCTATAATATTCTAGGGCTAGTAACTACTTTACTGGCTAAATAGTAGGTAATGGCTTCGTATCAAACAAGGAAGGTTTTTTCCTCCATATAGACACGTGAGACAAGCAACAACTTCTTGACGTATGATTAGGTACGGTACATATACTTTTCTGGTGTGACTACGTCATAGCAGAACGTTGTTTTTTGTTCATCTTATGAGCTTTGTCATGATAAGCTAAAAACTTCTCAAGTTTCTAACTATTGATACTAGGATGAATTAGTGTGATCACGACGGATTTTATAGGAATGGGGTTTTGTATTGTTTGATTTCCAACTTCCAAGGACCTTGGACCCGTCGTAAGTGCGACATGCAGTAAAATATAGAGATACACACTTTAGTTTTGTTTTATTGTTGACCTATGTCTTGTGAATTTCGAAACAAACGTAGATAAGTTTGTTTTTTAGTCATGACACGTGTGTTCATGGGATGTAGCTATAAGAAATCGCTGAATTATGGAACTTATTACATAGCTTTCCATTTACTTATTGCCGGGTGGCCATAAACAAATCCAGCCGAAGTTGGGCGTTGATCGATTATTTATGTAAATCAGACCATAAGTTCAAAGGGAGAAAACACATTATGAGGAAGGTATGGATATGTTGACCATAAGTTCAAAGGGAGAAAACACATTATATGAGGAAGGTATGGATGTGTTGACAAGTCATGTTAATAGCATGGATTAGGTATCTTTATCAAGTGTAGTTGGACTACATCTGACTTGAAAGTTTTTATCTAATATGTTTTGAACAGATTTTGCAGCTTTGTAGAATGTGACCTACCACATGCAATGTAACTTAAGTTCGGGCTTTAGCTGGGTAAGGTTATAGATCCCGGGCCTCAGTCACAATCTCAACTAGCACTAGGTAAGCCATGTGACTTGCTTATAGCTTGCCAATATGGCATGACCAGGAGGATTGTCCTTTGGCATGCACGTTTTGTAACCTCTATGAAAAAGCACCTTGGATGGCAGTTCCCGGGCGAATATTACCTAAATTTATCTTTAACGGTGTAGATTTTTGTGTTGCAAACGAGTTCAACATTCATTGATACTTCCTGGTAGTGGATATTTATTTCTAACCTTTCATGCGTAATCTCTGAGTTTTCATGCCCGAAGGATGTTGAACACTTAACGTCCAATGTTGGTGATATCCCAGTGGGTGGGGATTCTTGTCCATAGCCCAAAGTCGTAAAGAACACATAGTACAGAGCATTCATCCCTGGTCATCGTGTTTGAACATGGTTTTTATGACTCGGAATTCGAGGTCCTTGTGAATTTTCCTTGGCCGAGGCATGTAACTATTTTGACATTCCCTAAGGGGATGACCTATTTTGCCTAAGAATCCAATCATGAGATCCATGGAAGGCACAAACCTCTCTCTTGTGGTTCTACGAACCTATAGGAAAGCATTCTCGTATATGTTTTTTTTATATGTCTGAGAATGTGCAATTTATACATAAACCCCATGTTGAGTTTTATTACGTTTCGTGTCGTTACGATTAAGTTTTTATAGCATTTTCTACACAACTGATGTTTTTATGTTTCGTAGGTCCCATGTTGATAAAGAAACGGAAAGATTGCGGAAGATCGAGTCCGTAGGCGAAAATGGGACGCGAAACGGAGTTACGAGCGAGCCGGTACGCGAAAACGAAGAAACCGAACGAAACCGAGCAGCGCAGCACGACCAAGGAACCTGGCCGCGCCACACGACCAGGTAGGCGTTGGTGGCCGCGCTACGCGGCGTGTGTTGCTTCTGGGCACGTGCTGACGTCACCCCACGCGGTGACAGATCCTTTCGTCGCCGTGCGACGCGGCGACGCGTTTTCGGCAGAAAGTTTTCGTGTTTTTGGCCCTGTTTGCTATATAAACACATAATAAATTAACCCTAGCCTTCATGTACGAGCCTGGGACGAATTGAAGCTGATTGGAGGTGATTTTCAGCACGAAACGAAGCCACGAGAAGCAAGACGAAGCACAGGTTTAAGAATTGTTATCTAACGATTCCGGGTTCTTTAATTCTTTTGCTTCTCTTTCTTTTTGCTATGTTTATACACTTTAAACTTGCGTTTATTTTTGTGATTATGGTTGTTGGCTAGGTTCGTTAGACCACCTAGACATATGATGAACCGTTGTTAATGTTTGCGTTTGATTGGATAATGTTTTGAATATGGATTTTATGTTCTAAGTAAAAGTTTGGATTTTTATTAGTTTGATGCTTTATGTGTGTTGGAATTGGGTTGCCTAATATTATTGTTTCATTGAATCCTTGTTGATTGTCTATGTCATAGAATAGGATTCGATTCAATTCATCGACTATGTGTTATGAATGTGTTGTGGTTAATTGCATACTTAAACCATAGGAATGATAATGTCGGTCAACCTTGTGAAAACGTGCTAGCTCGTCTAAGTAACCATGAGGGGATTAGATTAAAGGCCGGTCAATGAGTCTTGTTTGATTTCAAGGATTAGATATTCGTGAGAAGTCTACCTAAGTATAAATTAACAAACCTGCTTATTGAGTCAAATGAGTATTTCTAAACCGATTTTGGAATTTATGCTGTGAGGTTTGGTTCCGGTTAAAGTCACTTAGTCATTATTCAATTTAACAACTGTGAAGGCGTTAAATTACAAAAACTGGTGTTCGTATTAACTTGTTAGAAACCCGTAGGTGTCTTCTCGAAAAGGGTCGAGGGTCCTTATAGTGGTAACTTTAAGTGAATATTTTAAGATCCAGTTCCATAGCAAACATTCGCATTTCAAACAACGATTAAAGCAACGAGGATTCAAGTCTAGGTGGTTTACCTCATATAACTGATTTTCAATCTCGTCTTTCGTTCTAGTTTCCATTTTTAGTAAGTTTCTATTTTTAGCAGTAAACCCCCTTTTACAAAATCTTTTATTTTAGAGTTAGTGTCTAGTTAGTTGAGTCTTATTTAGTTATTTAAACGTAGTATATAGAGTCTGTGGGTCGACACCCGAACTTACGTACGCTATATTACATTCGACCGGTCCACTGCTGGTTGTGTGTGATTTAGTAGTTTGTCTTGGTTTTATAAATTTAAAACTAGGTGTTTAATTTTAGTTAATTATTTTATATATGTTTGCACGCATCAATGTCAATTTGTACTTTTCATGCTTGATCGATGGAAAACTGATTCTGCTGTTGCTATACTCTAATGTGTGGTGTGCGTGGAGTTAGCCACATGTAAGTGGTTAAGCGTTTTCTATACTATTATGTCGTATTTTACTAGTTTAGTGTCTTGCCTCCCATCATGAGATAGTTTCTGTGTGACATTCGTTGTGAGGCAAGCCAGCCTTCGTGGCCTTACTCTGGCTTCATATGTCGAAAGTGAGGACCATGTATCCTCGGATTTTTTTCTTTTTGTTAGGGCTTGGAGTGACTTCCATTCTCCTGAATATCATGGGTTCCTTAGCATTCCTTGATGCCATATAGTCCCATGACCATATCACTTGACTTTAATGGCTTCAGTGAAGCATTTTGGATAACCACCCAGGTCCCCAAGACCGGCGTACGTGTTTACGTAGGCGTGTCTCCTAGTTGTTTAAAAAGAAGAGGTAGAACACTCTTTTTGTTGACCCGGGGCATGCCCCTTATTGGTCTGTTTTCACCACTAAATATATTTACCCGTGGCCCGGGGTATACCCCATTGGGGTTTGTTTTCACCATCCCTGATATTTAGATGATCTTCTTTTGGTTACCCGGGGTATGTTCCATACAAGTTTTTTGTCATACCTTTAAAGGACTTGGTATTTTTTTTCGGTAAACCGACGTATCCCTTATGGATCACAACTGATTATCAGTTGAAAATGATCTCTTAATGGTATTAAGGGTGTGAGATGGAGTATAGTCAAACCGGTTTGGGTCTGTATAGCCCAGGAAGCCCACTTGAATTTTTGTTGGTAAAATACTGAGTTTTGCCACTATAATTGCATATGGTTGTCTAAAAAACAGCACCCAGATCAACACTTGGTTTTGGAGATTAGGAGAATTCTAATTCGCCTGATTCAACCGTTAATTCGACACCTAATTATGTCTGTGACCTCTAGTTTCTATCAGGTCTAAACAAGACACCTTAGCTCGTGTATTAGTGAAAGAGTTGTTGTCTGCGATTTGCCCCCGGGCTAATGTAATTCATGGGCTTCTAGCGGGATGTGAGTACCGGGCTGCTGGATTACATCCCATGAATTAGAGGTATCTTGACTTTCTTTAGATGTTCCGCAGTGACAACACCATTCATGAGCTTCTGAAGGCGAGAGAAGTTTTTCTTAATGCCCTTAGGTGTATGCTCGATTAGTAGTGATACATGCTCAAGGTTGTTGTTTATCTAGGCATGCGTTGCTTTTGCCCGCGGGGTTTGTTTACTTGGGCCTACGTTGCTTTTGCCCAGTGTGTTTGTTTATTTAAGCCTATTTTATGCCCTGGATTCATAAAAAGAACTATGTAGCCTTTATTCATGACTCGGTCAAGAACATGCAATGGTTATTGTTTACCAAGGGTAAAGCTTCATGCTAAGACCAAGTGAGACTTTGTGGTAAGATCATGTTAGATAACTTGGGTAAAAGCAAGCAGAGTTTCTTGGAAAGGTTGGGCAAAGCATCTTGGGCGACGCCATGTGAGGCTTTATAGCATCTTAGGCAAGGTGCTTCGGTTAGGTGAATGTGACTTTTCCTTGTCGGGGCTCATCACCAAGCAAGGCTAAAGCTTGACTTAACTTGGGCTCTAACCAGTCACCATGGTCTAGTAGTAATGAGACTTAGTCCTTCATCAAGAAGGTGATTTTAGCTCTGTCAATGCTGGGTAACTTGACCTAAGAACTTAGCCAGGAAAAGTGATACACTTTGAACTATTTAGCTTTGAACTATTTATAAATAAGGAAGTTAGCTTTAGCCATATAAGATGGGATGTGCTCCAGGAGTTTAACTAGGTAGGGTTTCATAAGATCTTGCCATGCTAGATGGCGTGAGGTCTTGCTAGGCGAATGTGTTATGTAACTCGATTATGGTCATGCATGGTGATTTGGTGTTTCCAAAGCAAATTGAGTTTTTTCAAGAAGAAACAACTTGGATTAAGACTCTGCCTAGGCAATTTGATGTGAATATGTCAAAGTATATTGATTTGACCTCATAATATCGTTGGCTGATTCGACTTGTTACTTTTGTCAGATATGCATTTGGCAAGAACATAGACTTTTATTCGAACATGTACTTGGAGTTTTTGGCAAGCAAAATTGAGGTCTTTCCTTGTGACTTATCTGTGCATTGGTACGTAATTTGATCTGACATAATGACTTAAGATGTGGTCAGGCTAAGTAGCCTGGCCTCTTGGTGATAGCTGAATTAACTGTAGGTGATTATCAAGCAAAGCGATTCAGGGTTTAGTTAGGAAAAGTGGTAAAAGTTCTAACAACGAGATTACTAAAAAGGTTAGTCAATTGTCATTAAGCATATTATGAGCAGGTGAAGACCTATGCATGTTGAGTACTTGAACAACTTAAAAAAATATTTGATATGGACTTAGCCCGAGCACGTAATTTTTAGTTTTAGCGAGATAAAGGGATCTTGCTTGGGACTTTTCCGGGCAAAGCAATCTTTGTTAGGATTTTAGCAACAACAGTTGACTCGAAGTGAAGTTATAGCGAGGCAAAAGTGGTTTGACTTGACTTGAGTTTCAGGCAGGACTACCTCTATCTCGGGCTTTGCCTATGCAAGATATCTTGGGCTCTGGGCATTGGCCGTGGTAAGTGGTTTTTCTTGGACTTTTGCACCCATGATGATTTAATAATAACTTTTCATGGGGCCTACTAATGCTAGATAATATGATTCAATACCTACCCTATGAAATGTAACCTAAGTTCAGGTTTGGGCTGCGCAATGTTGTAAGCCACATCTTCAACAAGGGAAACATGATTTATGCCTGGAAAACCTAGGAGACTTATTTGTGGCTGACCAATGTAATATGGCTAGAAAGATTTCGATAGTTTACGCTAGTTGAGTGCGTCTTCGTAAGATGCATTTTGACCTGAGGCAAAAAATATTCTCTCCTTAGCATGTGTCGGACCTGAAAAGTAACTTTATGCAAACACTGATAACTTCAAACAATGACATGCAAAAGTATGCTGTAGTTGTAGGTTTGTGCCTTGAGGTAGAAACCAAACTCACATATTTCATGAATGTAGCAAGTGTAGATTTATGCAAATACAGTAAAAATTTTATCACACAAAAGTTAGATGGATGACTTTCTTAAAATATTTGAAAGTACTTATGACTGTTTTTTGTCATAAATGCAAGTGTCTTTTGTCTTTTTACACAACACATTAATGTTATAACCCTTTTTTCTTATTTAAACATGACAATTAAGGTTGTGCTGACACAGGGTTGTGTAAGAATAAAAAAGAAACATTGTTCGTGCAAGTAGTAATATCTTAGTAAAGACAAAAATGTATACGTGTAAACCGTACATTGATCGTTGTAAGTTAGAAAAAAGGGTAAAACTCAAAATGCTAAGATACTATATGTCACTCCCTCAATTTTCCACAAACAGGGTATCCGTTAGGCGTGTAAAAAATCCAGGATCCAAGTCATTAGTTTCACCAAACGACGCTATATGAATTTAAAACATACGTGTCTCATTGAATGAGAAAATTTATTATAAGTAATTTTTAAATGTTTGCGGAAGCGTAACGACAAGTGAATGTCAAAACCTTTTATTGAGTAAAGTAAATGCATTAAAAGTATTTAATACAAATATGTTCAGTAACAAATGAAATTCTAGAAAACATGTAGACCAATGATGCATGCATGCCCTAATCGTGCTCGTGCTCCTTAAATACCTAAGAAAGCATACTAAAAATGTCAACACAATGGTTAGTGAGCTCAATGAGATATTGAACAAAAGTACATAAATACTCAAACAGTTTAACTAATAAATTTCATTTGCTATTGCTGTTTAGCTAGACCACCTCACTTACTACATGAGCACATCGAGATTAAACTAAACATTACGATAATTTTGCCTTGTCGCCAACACAACGGATGACCAAAAGTTAAAGGACAATTTGCACCACCTGGAACCCTACCAACATGATGGGGTCTGCCGAACCTGGTAGTACTACTCAAATTTCCCCGTTATACCCATTGTATATTAATAATCTCGACTAAAAGAAAAGGACTTTATAGTTTGGAACGTATATGCTCAGTAAAATAAGCCATTAGACAATAGAAATTTATTTATCAAAAGTAGTTGCCCGAAGGCCCTGCCCAATGGCATAAAATGTAGCCTGAAGGCCAATAGAATCTTTCTTGAAGGCCCTACCCGAAGGTATAAAATGCAGCCTTAGTTGGCCCCGCCCGAAGGCCTAAAATTTTGCCCGAAGGCCTGGCCTGAAGGCATAAAAATGCAGTCCGCCCGAAGGCACTGCAAAATAGTTGCCCGAGGGCGTAGTAAAAATGTTTGTATGTTTTCTCCCCGAAAAAGGTTTAAAAGTGGGCAAAGAACTCACCTTAGATAGCTAGCAAGCACACGTATGCACAACATTGTTGAACAGTTTACACAAGCACGCAATGCACAAGCTTTTAGTCACCAACAAATTCCCTATTAGTACACATAACAAATAATCTAGAATATTAGCACGATGTTTATTATACACGTGCGGTTAAGCTCTTTGTAACAATTAAAGTATAATGTTTGATTAATATCATTGTTCGATTGAAACCATTTCATATCCAAGTATCTAAATATGTCTTTCTCATGTATTTCATGATATATGTCCTAACTATTACAGATACAGTTTGTGAGCATCCTTATTTAAATAATGAGTATTAGTAATAATAATATTTATAAGCATATTAGTGCTAATAAGAAACTGTTGTTCACATATCAATGATGTTGACTTGCTTTTAAAATGCTAGGTAGTCGTTATTAATATATCTACATATGGTGTTTATTGTATGCTTACGTATTTCCATATAGAATATACTCGCATTGCGTTCAAATGACACTAATTAGTTTATATTGTGTGTTACCATTGACTTATTGTGTTGTATTTTTATTATTCATTTTCGTGTCATATTCTTTTATAACTAAACAAGTCCATAATATCATAATATGTTGTTATAATTTTTATTTAGAGCTCAACACACCAACAACTTCATAATTCACATAACTTGCCGTTACTAGTTTATACCTTTTCGTTTAGTTTTCTATTATCGAGCTCACTTGGGTTTGATTTGTATTAGCTTCCTTTAACCACAACCCAACCTGTCAAGGTCGCATTCGATCATTACCTACCATCAACCTATCACCAACTCATACCAAATTTAACCAAGACCATCATCACATGAGCGGCTTCTTCATTATGTAGCCATCATCATCTTTAATATACCTAGCCTACCTCATGAACTAAAATCGACCACCATCACTACCGTCTACCATGACCAACACTATACTAATTTGTAACCATAATCGTTGAACTCCTCATCGTATCCATTTGCTGCTAAAACAACTTAACCACCATTACAGTACTGAAGTCTTCCTCAACGACCACCACTTGCCACTGCCATAATCTCCGGCAAACTAATCCTCGCCGAAAAATGCACTGTAAGGGCTTAACAACACCTAACCACCATCATCCAGTGGCGTACCTTGAAATTTTTTTCATGGGGGTCGAAAATTTGGTAGGAATCATTTGAATATCAATATATAAGATTTTTTCAATCCGGTTCGATTCGGTTTGGGTTAAACCGGGTCCGGCTAAAGTAAAAAATGAAAAAAAACTAAATTTTAGAGGTTGAAATTGAATTTTTTTCATTTCCCTCCACTTGTATTTAAAATTGAAAATTTTTAATTTCCCTCAACTTAACTAACTTCTAATCATTTTTGTCACTCTAAAGTTTTTCTCAAACTCTCTCTAATCACCTTTATCACTCTAAACTCTTTTCTCAAACTCTTTTAATATATCTAAGAACTACATATTTTTGCAACAAATTTTCAATACAAACTTGTAATTTTTTTTCTTTCTTTCATCTTTTTCTTTTTTCATTCATTTTTTAACATTATTTTCTTTCTAAATACTTGAAACATCCTCTAGGAATTTACCATATATTTACCAAGGTAAATAAAGTTTGGTAAACCACCAATTTGAGGTTCGAGTTAAGATTGTTTTTCTTAACCTTATAAAATGATTTTTTATTTTGTTTCTTAAACCTCATATGTCTACATTCTACATCTTTCTTAAGCCATTAGTTAATATACAAATAGGAAGTGAATGAAACCAAACCATGTTTCCAAACAAGACAATGTTGAAGGACTTGTGTTATGGTATAAAAATGGTGATGTTGAGAACCTGGGTTTACAACTAAATTTTCTACCATTTCTCACTTTTCACTTGATTACTTAGCTAAAGTAGTTAATTTATTTATATATTTCTTTTCTCGTACTTCTGACCATCCGAATCATCAACTATGCTGATGGTTTTGTGCAATGGTGAAACACTTGAGGTTATAATACCTCAATGCTTGACTATACAATACAATATAAATATATACATATATATATTACTAATCTGCTAACCATAATTTAACCCAATACATTGTTAATATTATGTATCTCAAATGCGTTGTGGACTGGTCATCAATTACTGAGTTTTCAAGACTCGACAGGGGGTCGAGACTTAATATTTACGGAGGTCAATCGAAAATTTTAACATATAAAAACAAAAAAAAATTGCAGGGGGAGCGGACATCATCTAAGTGGGTTCGCCCCTACCATCATCTGCACTTTATCTCACTACAAATCCCGAACCCGACATCAAACCCTTCACAACTCAGCTCTACATGAAACCATGTGGCCATGCTTTCTCCTTGCCGGAAAAACGAAAAAAAAGAACAAAACCTTTGCTGTTGTAACCTTTGAAAACCCATATCTTTCGAACCGATGCGATTCAGAGTATGCTGTTATCACTGTTAGAAGCGTCTCGTTGAGACAAAGATTTTGATATATAATGCGCCATATGGAAGTTGCCGGAAGAGGCCGGAAAGTGGGCTGCAATATAGGTGACGACTTGAGTTGGGAGGCTAGTTAGGGTTTTTAAAATTGATGAGAAATAAGAAATAAGTTGTTTATATAGTAGGGTTTTTGTAAGGGTCTCTATTTAGATGAACGTCACGTTTCCGACACCGCGTCTCGTATCGTTTTTCGTCCTGAATCTTCGTCAAGGCTTACACTTCTTTCATTATATTCCAAATCGTTTCCAAATATCATTTTATTTATTTAGTTGACTGAACGTAACTGAGTGGCGTCTCCGAACGTTTTTCCTATAAAATGACAGTTGACTCCAGAAATCTTTATAGTTAATACGATAATTAAATACAGTACTTATGGTCTTATAACAGCCATATCATCATCTGGGTTTTGGTTAATACGGTACCGTCTGGTATCCATATTTCACACGCGATTGCAATTAAATACGTTTGTTTGTTATTGGATTAAATATACGACTTCTTATAAGTATATAAGATAATTATTTTTTATTAATATGTATTATTATGTAGAACGAACACTTGTTATAATATATGGGCCTTTAATGAGTCTTGTTTATCTTAATGGGCCTTGTTTATTAGATTGGACCCTTAATGTGCCTTTAAGCCCATTTAGTAGAAATACATGATTGAGATCATATAACTTAACAAAGTTTTATTAACGGAGTTAACATGGAATTTTCGGGTGTCACATCAACCTCTTGTTGAAAGAATTTTCGTTACGAAAATTGGATACAGTCAGTAAAAGGGTTCGAGGTTAAAAGAAGATTTTCGAGTTGCCATATCATCCCCTTGTTGAAAGAAATTTCACCCCGAAATTTACACATTGTCATTATTTTTAGCCGTTGTTGTTTTGGAATAATCACGGATGTTCGTACATTATTAGATTTTTCTACATTTTTTTGTGACTTCGCTTCACTCTTTGAATATCAACGAACTTTAATAATAAGAAATTTACGATGTTTGAGTGTTTCGAACTTTAATAATAAATGGTTGTTAGAAGTAACAATTACCTCATCATCTACCGAAAGCAATTCAAGCGCATATATATCGGACTCATTCTTATAACTCATACGGTTTCAAGATCTTAAAACTCGATCCTTAATGGTTACCTCGGAATTTGAAGGAGCCAGACCCTTGAGCTTTGTAAAATTCATATTCTGTTGAATCTCAGGACCGGTAGGGATGCTTCAAAAGAATATTATAAGTTAGTAATTAGTAATGATTCTACAATATACAACACTAGTTTAGTGTCCGCGCTTTGCTCAGGAACACAATTCAAGTGATGCTTTTAAGAATGTTCATGAATTCTCCATTTAGTTTTGAGACAAAACCGTGATAAAACGGAACACATGATATATTTTAAAAATTAGATTTTTAGTATAGCAATATTATACTCAAATTAAAGAGAATAAAGTGCTTAGTTTTATGGTGTAGTTTTTTTTAAATCATATAAAAATGTTATGTATATTTATAAAACACTGAGGTCTTTAATTATATGTTATTATTAACTTTATCCATAAATTTCATTTTTAAACCCTATCAAATATAAACTCACTCACGTACACCCTTTGTAGTAAATGGTTAAAAATATAAATAGTCTTCAATTTTTTAAGAATTCTCCAAAATATTAGGGACCAAAAGTGTAATTAGTTTTATTATAATAAATTTATATACATATTTTAAATAAAAAAATCATTATTGTGAGATAATCTCTCAAATAATGCCACATAAGTTAAAAGCTATGAAAAGATGCCACATAGAATTTTTTTGTTTTGATATATTATATAAGGATTATATCAGTTTGAACCATGTTTAATTGAACAGTTAGTGTTCATCAAACCTTGAAGTTTTCATAGAAGAGGATGATGCTTGTGAATGATTATGAGACATTTTGTTCTTTATTTGTTTATAAGCAGAAGATAATTGTTTGAATATGAAAAAGAATGTAATGGGTTATGATTACTTATATAGTTGCCGTCGGGGGTGGTGGTCCAACGGTAAGACGCAAGTCTTAGGGTCCATAAGGTCAGGGGTTCTATCCTTAGCCGGATGATTTTCCCATTTTATCCGGGTGGATTTCCTCCTTTCTGGGGGGGGGGGTGCAACGGGGGCCTCTATGGGGTAGCTCGTAATGGGGTTGTTGCCTTCGGGTGGTCTAACCAGAGGGTTTTCCGGTGTTGCTGTTAAAAAAAAACTTATATAGTTTATGTGATCTTTAAAATTATAATTATGGAACCGCGTAATATTTTTTATAAAAAAAAGTCTAATTTGAGTTATAAATAATTTTTAAATCAGGAAATGTAATTAAGGTTAATGTATCGGTATTATAATAATAAAGTATACATTCATAATTATATAAATGCTTAACAGTGAAAATTATTAACCGATTATAATACAATTTAAAAATGTCGCTGATTTTATATTTAAATATTATGTAAACTAGTTTAGTGCACGTGCTACGCTCGGGAACACAACATTCAAGTTATGCTTTTAAGGATGTTCATTAATGTTCCATTCAGTTTTGAGACAAAATCGTGGTAAACCAGAACACATGATATGTTTCTAAAAATTAGATTTTTAGTATAGCAATATTATACTCAAATTAAAGAGAATAAAGTGCTTAGTTTTATGGTGTAGTTTATTTTTAACAAAAAATTGTATAAAAATGTTATGTATATTTATAAAACACCGAGGTCTTTAATTGTATGTTATTATTAACTTTATCCATAAGTTTCGTTTTTACACCCTATCAAATATAAACCCACTCATGTACACCCCTTGTAGTAAAGGGTTAAAAATATAAATACTCTTAAATTTTTCATAATTCTCCAAAATATTAGGGGATCAAAAATGTAACTAGTTTTATTATAATAAATTTTATATTCATCTTTTTAAATAAAAAAATCATTATAACGAGATAATCTCTCAAATAATGCCACATAAGCTAAAAGTTATGAAAAAATACCACATAGGATTTTTTTGTTTTGCTATATTATATAAGGATTAGGAAATGCAATCAAGTTAAACTAGTCAGGATATAAGTAGATTTTGAAGCATATTTTTAAAAGTAAATAATATTTTAAATAATTATAATTATCATTATGGAAATATGTTAATCGAGTAAATTAACCAAAAGTCACCTTCTGATTCTTAAATTACATATAGGTAATTTAAATAATATAATCATTATGAAATGAATATTAAATGAATTAATGAAATTAGTATTGAAATTTAAAAACTTACAATTTAAAAGAATAAATAATATAACCGAAAAAAGAGTATTAAATGAATTAATGAAATGAAATATTGATATTTAAATTAAATAATTTGAAAGTTAAGTGAGTAAATTGAAATTTATAATTTTAAAATTTTTTAAATCGGGTGTGATATGAATTTATAATATGAATTTTTTAAAATGAATTAATGACATGAAATATTGATATTTAAATTGACCAGAGTATTAGGGTCTTGATAATATTCTCCACTAATTCACACCAATCTTTTTGATTTTCTTGTTAGCAGAGTGGGAAGTAGTAGTATCATCCAAAAGCTTGTCTTCAAAATCAAATGGCACCACCCTCTTAACAACCGGACTGTTCTCCGTATCCTTATCAAGGTCTACCGCAAATGAACTTCCTGTAGCAGATGCACATTCCTAACCAAAGATCACAAAAAAACTAAACAAAATTAATGCTATAAGTTTAATTCATGAACTTCTACTTTACATTCTAAAAGATGAGTCTACTTAAACCATTTAATCACCTTTGAATCAACACCTGCTTGCGAATCTAGATCAACACTCATAGCATCTTGGTTAACCTTTTCAGGAGTGACCTACAAATTGTTGAACCAAAGTTATAAACAATATTGAACTAAAAATAAGAGTATACACAAACTGAGCAGAAGTTTAGAGTATTTAATCTAATATTTAAACAAAACTATACTTCTGGTTCTTGAAGATCATTTTGCAACTCCTCGATAACTTCTGGATCATCACAGATTTTTGCAACAGTATAGACATGGTAATTAGGATGCTCAATGTTGTAGCGTGTTATGGAAACCTTAAAAGCAAACACTTTGTTGTGTAGAATGCTAAGCTCATGAGGGAAGGAATCCATATCACGATCATTAAGTTGCCGATCTCTTATGTCGCTTGCGGTAAGTCCCAGAATTGACACAACATCCCTGTCAAAAAGAATGAAAGACACGCTTCCAGAAGAATCTTGGACACGAACTTGTAACTTAAACCTGTAATAAGATTAGAAACATTCATTTACAAAGAAGTAAGGATTACAAATAAGTTAACTAACTAATAAATTAAGATAACTGTCTTACTTTGGAACCAATGAATCAGCCAACGCATTGCATTTCAAACACCACATGCTGTCAAGAGGAGCATCGATAAAGTTGGCTGGATAGAATTTTGATTGTTCCAAGAATTCAGTTTTAGTCACTACTTTTTTTGTTACATTCTCGATGTGCTTTATAGAACCAGCCATGATTCTCCTCAACCACTGTTAAAGACCCAACAACTACACAACTCATTGCCTAATTACAGAAACAAAAATTGATCATGTTAATAAACTACTAATGTATACATGGAAACACATACTTGTTTGAGAATATTAATAAAGGATATGACCTCATTGATACCCATGATCTCATCAATGTGTTTCTTTGGAGTATTCAACACAAAGTCATCTCGGAGAGGATAAGAGGTTTGAGAGGACAATACACTGACTGAGGTACCAACCCCTTCTTTCAAGATCATACTACATAATATAGGAATAAAACATTATCTAAATGGAGTAAAAAACATTACATACACTACAAATACGATGTTTTCTAGATTGGATGGGATGTTTGTTACATACCTCCTCCTGCAATCATTTGCCTCCGGTAGATCTTCATCCAAGAATAGACGGGTTGCAAACAGATGATTCTGAATAGTAATTTTGCCTAAAGAAAATATATATATATATATATATATGTATATATATAATAAATATTTCGGAAAATATTCAAATTAGTAATAATCTAGATACCATAAGACTTTTAAAATCTCACCGTCCCATTCCTTGATTTTCGCATGTTGTATAATAACAACTTTTACTTCAAAGTTATCTTGATTTACAGCAGCAAACGCTTGAAGCTGATCAGCATATGACGCCCACAAAGTGCAATCCAAGATATTACCACTACATGTGTACAAATAATTTAAGATATAAACGATTTTGCTTATTGTTTTTTTTATTTTAATAGATGATAATATTAATGAATGAAAACCATAATGTTCTATAACATTGAATGAACAAAGCATTTAATGTTAATGCATTAAATAACAATCATATAATAATAAATGAACAGGAATGTTTTGTAGATGAGATTATTATAAAGTACAAATGTAATAAATGTTGGTCATACTCTAGATCTTCTAGTTTCATCATCAAACGTCTGCTTTGTTTGCCTGGTTTTTTAAACAGCTCAACATTTCCATTCCAGTTAAGCTTTCCGATAACATCTTTAAAATAAAAAAATAGCAAACAATGAAAATTTACACAAAGGTAACCAAAACAATATAATCTCTAAATAATTTTTAAAAAATATGATAAGACCATTTACCAACAGTTGTGTCTCTTGGTAAATTGTCGTTTATGATATCAGAAAATGGAGTGAACCGAAAAGCAAATGGATGACCAGAGAACCCACTAACTGGTATGACTTCAGTACACTTAAAAAAACTGACCCTAATATTAAGGGGCAGAGCACTGTGTTTGTCATTCTCCTCTGCAACACCGAACTTCTTAATCAAAACAACAGCATCCTCCTTCACAGTCTCCTCGAAGTCCTTGATCAAATGATTCTTAATAACTCCATGAATCTTCGACCCCTATAAATAACATCTTAGTTAGCAGCCTGTAATAATGTTCCTGAACATGCAAAAGTAGCTTGTAATAATATACTTAAACAAATACTTACTCTCTCATCAAGAAGGATGCAATCCATGCGATAGTTTAGTCTCCAAACCTTGATGACTCGAGCCTTCATGTCCCAGAAATCTCTTATAGAATTAAGGTCATCAACAAAGCTTAAAGGAACACCAGCCATGGAATTTCGGTTTTTTGAAAGAGTAAGAAAGAAAAAGAGAAAGAGAGGTAAAAAGTATGTTAGAGATGGGTTTGAGTAATGAAAAATGTTTAAGTTTTTATATAGAAAAAACTTACTTGTGAAGATATAGGTCAAGGACTTAAACATGATGAAAATTGCATTGGAAAAAAGGGATGCATTAAATGCACATCATCTCATACCACCCTTTCAATCAAATAAAATAATAAAATAAAAACACAATTAGATGATACATACCCTTAATAGTTAAAATTGAAGTAAGCTAAGTATAAAAAAACTATTTTTAGTTTGATACAGGTGATATAGGTAAATTTTAGAGTAGGTAATAACAAATGTGTAATAATTTCAAATAGTGTGATTATAGTACATAGGTCAAGGACTTAAACATGATGAAAATTGCATTGGAAAAAGGGGATGCATTAAATGCACATCATCTCATACCACCCTTTCAATCAAATAAAATAATAAAATAAAAACACAATTCGATGATACACACCCCTAATAGTTAAAATTGAAGTAAAGTAAGTATAAAAATATTGTTTTTAGTTTGATATAGGTGATATAGGTAAATTTTAAAGTAGGTAATAACGAATGTGTAATAATTTCAAATAGTGTGATTATAGCCAGCGTCATTAACATATTTTTTGGGTATAAGTAACAAACATTTTCTGAAGGGTTTTTAGAATTGGTAAAACAATCAAAAACACAGAATGATTTATTTTCAAAATAACCAAATATAAAATGAATTTAGTTTAAAATAAATAAATTAAAAATTCTTGCATCTAACTGACGAAAGACACACAAAAACTTTTTAACATCACCAAACTTCACTAAAACAATGAATACAAAATTCAATAATAATAAAGTGCACTGTGAACAATTTTTGAATCTATATACTACATCAAGTACATGAAAAGAAAACCCTAATTTAATCATAGATCAAACGTGGCTCACCTTGGTTTCAAATCACGTTGGTGAATCGGAAAGCCAACACCATGTGGCTGAATGTGATAAACCTGCAAATCACTCATCTCTATATGTGTTGTACAAACATTAATCTAAAAAACGTTGTGATTTCTTCGTCAAATCCTTGAAGGAATAGATGTTGAACATAGTGGATCCACAAAACCCTTAACGAAGATATCGTCTGCGTAGAATGAAATTGGATTATGTTTCGAAATGATGGATCTCCCAGATCTATTCTGGAGATGAGGGGAGAATGTTCAGCACAAGGAAATATTGAGGATTTGGGGAAAGTAAAAAAATAAAGCCTTTTTGATGTTTTTTTTAAATAAATATTTAATTAGTGAAAAATGATGTCACCATGACACCACAAATCTGATGTGGATGGGCCAAGCGTATGACACATAACCCTTGCTGATGGCATGGCTCATCCTTCTTTAATAGAGATGAGTGATATTGATATGAATTTTTTAGTTTTCAAAAGTAAAGTTACTAAACTTGAATTTTTTTAATTTTCAAATGTTTGAAATTTGATATTATATTATATATATATATTACATTTACAATTGGTGTTAATAGTATTTTACCATTTGTTTTGCATAACTTACAACTTTGTTAGCATATGGTACTTCTTTTTATACATAGGGTACTCTTTGTTATTTGGTACTGTTTGTTATGCGGATGGTATTGTATCTTGATGCAATTATATATATTACATTTACAATTGGTGTTAATAGTATTTTACCATTTGTTTTGCATAAGTTACAACTTTGTTAGCATATGGTACTTCTTATTATACATAGGGTACTCTTTGTTATTTGGTAATGTTTGTTATGCGGATGGTATTGTATCTTGATGCAATTGTTATCTTTTGTTTGACACATTAGCAGCATGTCACAGGTGTTAGTCATCCAACATAACTAGATGACAGGTGTTAGACATCCAACATAACTAGATGACACATGGATTTGAAATCAAATTCTCCATGATCTTTTATTTCCATCCTACTTTTATTTTAACCATTCTTTCTTTCTCTCTCTCTCTTCATTGTCTTTGAAGCAAGAACACCAAAAGCCAAAAATCTCACACAAAATTCATTTGTTGCTTATGGCGTTTGCAAGATTGAACACCTGGTATTGAGTTTTGTTTCTCGACGTAGATGGTTGTGTAGTGTCTCTTTCATGACCAGTTTTGGTATGTTGTTGCTTGGATCTGTCGAAATCAGACCGATCTTCAAGCCATCGTTGCCGACCACCTTTCGTGGGCGTGTCTGGTAGCATGGTTGTAAACGATACTTTACATGTTTCTGTTCTGATGATTGTCGGTCGATGAAAATAACGCTCTCATCGGACAAGCGTTGGGTGTGGCTTCTTCATTGCTGATTGATGATGATGACTTCTTCATCGAAGACGGGAACCCGTTGTTTCCAACGGCCATTTCTGGTCGTTTCAGGCGGTGGCGTTATAGGGTTTCATGTTTTACTATCAATGTGGTGTCTATTTTCTTCTTTAAACTCTTTGGGTTTTTCAGATGTGAGGTGGGTCGATGATGATGTTTGGTTTTGCATCCGAGACATGCGCTCTTTTGGTTTTTCATATTTGAGGTTGGGTGTCATGGGTGTGGTTGTGACAGCTTTGCAGCCATATGATTTGATTTTTTTAACACCCGTTTAGCCTTTTTGAAGTTATGATTTGCTATTTAAGTGTAACTTAGAACTTAGATTCTGATTTGAGGATAGAAATCAAAATAAGGATTTGGCTGTGATATTGAGGTAAGCCAAATTTTTGTTAGGTTATCCAAAGTGGTTTGTATTCTTGAGGTTTGAAGCCTATTGTGTTGAGGCGAGAATTTGTGATGATTCCTGATTTTGACGAGAATTTGTGATGATTCCCGATATTTGGACAAAATTTTTATGTTGAGGTTGTTTGGGTTAAAACCTTTTATTTCAAATTTAAAATTCACATTAAGACTGAGTTGCTAAAACAAGGAAGCTAGGTAAGGTTAATTTCTACTAATTGCAACCTGGGTTAATTATTTCTACTAAATTGCAAGCTGGTTTTCAACTATTAAGAACTTGGTATCTAATTTGAGCCAAGATTGAAATAAATAACGTGACACATGTCACCGGCTAGATCAATAAAGTATAATACGTCTCCGCAGCAACGCGCCGGATACAAGTACTAGTTCATATGAATTTGAAAGGGGGATATGTCATTAAATAAAGTGTTTGTAAATTGTTGATTTTTAAAAACTAAAATGATATAGTTTGAAAAGAGTCAATAAAAATCAAACACAAAAGACTGCTAACGTTAGCATTGTTAAAAAGTTTATACATCACTTTCTACCTAGCATTGTTCAGATGAAAGAGAACAAAAGTTTTAAAAAGTAATGGTGAGACTAAATGGGTAGTACCTCATGAATGACCAGACACCGTATTGATGGGTAAAACTTGAACCAAACCTGATCCCCAACATTGATGCAATTGAACTGCCTCAGATCAGACCATTGAATGATTGAGTAGTGCACTCTTGACTTATCATTATATTTCCTCACATCAACGTAATGGATTGAACCATCAAGGAACTTCAGTTTCCATGAGTCAATAAGCGAGTGATTGTCCATTGAAGCGATATCAGCGACATTTTTTGGGATCCGCTGAACATCGTAATGGAATATGTTAGGTAATTGTAAATGTGTATCCTATGTATGTATAACAAAAACAGACTTAAATTTATTGAACTTTTATATAAAAAGATACCCACAAGTCTTGACGACTCAGCTTTCACTTTAAAAGTAATCACTTCTTCTAAACTGAAATTAGATTGAAACTGTCGAGCTCCGCCAATCGTTAAGGACGTATTGTCAGAAGTTTGCAAAAAAAACATTCTTAAGTAAAATAACATTATTATTATTTAAAAAATAGGTGAAAACACCTTTATACCCTCTTGATGTGCAGCTAATTGAACATTATAAAAGGTGAAAACACCTTTTATATATATATATATATATATATATATATATATATATATATATATATATATAAAAGGCTGAAACATAAAATAAATCTAATTTGTAATTTGAGAATTCTCCAAACCTGACTTTGTGTAACCAACTGTTGGGGGGGAATCAAGACTTGAGTGCAACCCGGATCAAATAACTTCAATTCAATTAGTCCATCTGCAAGAAATGTGAATACGATAAATGATGCAAATTTGAAGCAACAAACCCTTGAAACCTCTTTCCATCCTTTTCCAAAAATCCATCCATCTTCAACTAATTGAACACGATAGGAATCAAATTCGTTGACCCTAATGGTTAAATAATCACCCGGCTTGAAGTTTCCAAGATAATTAGCCATAAAATCTGAGTTTAAAACCTGTAAAAAAAATTCATTAAGGAAACATGACAAAATGAAGCTAATAAATGAAAAATAAGTAAGATACTAACACATCGAGGTATGTTTTTAAGCATGACATAATAGAATGAACGTCGAGCAAACGTGTTCTTGAAAACATTGATACTAAAAGATCTTCCTTCAGCATCATCAGGTGGAAAATGAATTATTGTTTTAGGTTCCATGGCATAAGTTTGAACAATAGCTAACCAATCTTTAGTGAGAACAATATCTCCATTATTGTTTTTGCACAGTTTGAGATTCCATACATGGTCATCATCATTTATAGTCACTGTACCATATGGGATATCTTGAGTTTTGAACTGTTTAGCTAGCCATTTGTTCGGAATATCCTATAAAAATAACAAAATTGAATAGAATGAGCCAAAAAAATAACATACGAACAGAAAATCATAAATAATTTGTCTATGTACCAGTTCATCTTTTGCAGTATTGCGAATCACCTTGAAGTAATCACGTATCATCTCCATAACTAAAAGAAAACGACAAAAAAGTTAACCAATCAATGTGATTAAACCAATGAATGTGAATAAATTTATGTGATTAAACACAAGTAGGAGATTGTTTACCAAATGACCTGAATGAGTCAAGTCTTTTTTTGTATATATAAACATGAGTATTTAAATGTTATATAAAATCATATAAATTAAATAATAGGAGATATTTTAAAAACCATTTTGATCGGTTATTATATAATGATAGTAGGGATGGACCTACAACAAGCAACAACTTATTGAGATGCAAAAGGTTAAATGCAATTAACAGCAGCAACTTATTGAAATATAACAGGTAAATGATGATCAACATAAACTGAACTGTATTTTTATTGTAATGTTTGGACCAGTATAAATTGGATTGTTATATTTAACTATATGATACAGGTCAATCGCGCGAATGATTTGCCGAAAAGCTGAAAGACTCATCAAGTACTGTTACAAAGAAGGAATCCGGTTTGTAATATTTTGTAAACTACTATTATGTTAATTGTTATTTATAATATCTGGACTGTTATTTATTAAAAATTGGACTTTATTTATTTATTTAGAAACTGGATGATGTTTAGTTTTTTAAAAAGGTGGACTAATTTTTAGCTAGATTGTGTAATTATTATATGCATTTATATAAGCACATTTCGTAGTTGGGGTTTATAGTGAAATAGTTAGGGTTTAAAGTGTAATTACTTAGGAGGGTTAAAATGAAAATTGTGTTAAAAAGACTAAACTACCCTCATTTTTCTTGTACTTTATGCAGTTTAATTAGTAAGTTGTTCTTATTTTTATGGTATCTTAAAATACCCTTCTAATTGGCTTTATAGATAGTATAGATATGTTCATTGGAATCTACATAGAAAAAAAAGAACAAAGTTATGTGATTAAGAATGAAAGATTTCAATGTGATTAGCACATTTGTAGGAACAACTAATCAACGTGATTAAGAAGCAAACATGTTAATGTGATTAAGAGCTTTAAGTGAGTTAACAAGTAACTTTCTTTGTCAAGTATGAGTTAAATCTAAATAAATCCATTGAAATCAGCATCACCCATAGTCACATATGGCTTATCTTAAAGAATCTTTACAAGATAATTGTTGATTAAGATTAAGAAAGACTGATATCTATCAAATTATTGTTCCACATAATAACATAAAAGTGCAAACTGTTAAAACCATTAAAATTAAAAATTAGTCAAAATCTGAATCAAAGGCAAATAAATCATCACTTACAGATGAAAGTTGAAACAACAATAAATAAACCCTAAATGTGTGGCCGTTATAAACAAAAAGATGAAGGGTGCAACAACAATCATTATACCCTAACTGATAATGAATCTTAAGAGATGTAACTTGAATAAGTTTATAAAAGACCGGTATCTTTCAACTTATTCTTCCACATAATAACAGAAGTTCAAACAACAACAAATAAAACCTAATTTTATTAGTCGTTAAAAAACATCTCAATGACGTTGACATGTTTATAAGCATATAAGTGCTAATAAGAAAATGTTGTTCACATATCAATGACATTAACATTCTTTTAAAATGCTAGATAGTCGATATTAATATATCTACATATGGTGTTTATTGTATGCTTACATATGTCCATATAGAATGTACTCGTGTTGCGTTCTAATGACACTAATCAGTTTATATTGCGTTTTACCATTGACTTATTGTGTTGTATTTTTATTATTCATTTTCGTGTCATATTCTTTTATAATTAAACAAGTCCATAATTATCATAATATGTTGTTATAATTTTTATATAGAGCTCAACACACCAACAACTTCATAATTCACATAACTTGCATCTACTAGTTTATACCTTTTCCGTTTTAGTTTTCTATTCTCGAGCTCAATTGTGTTTGATTTGTATTAGCTTCCATTAACCGCAACCAACCTATCAAGGTCGCTTTCGATCATTACCGACCATCAACCTATCACCAACTCACATCAAATTCAACCAAGATCGTCACCACATGAGCGGCTTCTTCATTATCTAGCCATCATCATCTATATAATATACCTAGCCTACCTCATGAACTAAAATCGACCACCATCACAACCGTCTACCATAACCAAGACTATAATAATCTGTAACCATCATTGTTGAACTCCTCATCGTATCCATTTGTTGCTCAAACAACTTAACCACCATTACAGTACCGAAGTCTTCCTCAATGACCACCACTTGCAATTGCCATGATATCCGGAAAAATAATCCTCGTCGGAAAATGCGCTATAAGGGCTTAACAACACCTAACCACCATCATCTGCACTTTATCTTATTGCAAATCCCAGACCCGACATCAAACCCATTCACAACTCAGCTCTACACGAAACCATGTGGCAACGCTTGCTCTTTGCCCAAAAAACAAAAAAAAAAGAACAAAACCTTTGATGTTATAACCTTGAAAGCCCATATCTTTCGAACTTATGCGATTCAGAGTATTCCGTTATCGCTGTTAGAAGCGCCTCGTCGAGACGAAGATTTTGATATATAATTCTCCCTATGGAAGTTGTCGGAGGAGGCCTGAAATCGGCCGAAAAAGTGGGCTGCAGTATAGGTGACAACTTGAGTTGGGAGTGGGAGGCTAGTTAGGGTTTTGAAAAGTGATGAGAAATAAGAAATAAGTTGTTTATATAGTAGGGTTTTTGTAAGGGTCTCTATTACCGCGTCTCGTATCGTTTATCGTCCTGAATCTTTGTCAAGGCTTACATTTCGTTCATTATATTCCAAATTGTTTCCAAATATCATTTTATTTATTTAGTTGACTGAACGTAACTGATGGCGTCTCCGAACGCTTTTCCTATAAAATGATGGTTGACTCTAGAAATGATTATAGTTAATACGATAATTAAATACAGTACTTATGGTCTTATAACACCCATATCATCATTTGGGTTTTGGTTAATACGCTACCGTCTGGTATCCATATTTCACACGCGTTTGCAATTAAATGCGTTTTTTTGTTATGGGATTAAATATACGACTTCTTAAAAGTATATAAGATAATTATTTTATATTAATATGTATTATTATGTAGAATGAACACTCGTTATAATATATAGGGCCTTTAGTGAGTCTCGTTTATCTTAATGGGTCTTGTTATTAGATTGGGCCCTTAATGTGCCTTTAAGCCCATTTAGTAGAAATACATGATTGAGATCATATAACTTAACAAAGTTTTGTTAATGAAGTTAACATGAAATTTTTGGGTGTCACACTATATCTTTCGATTGAAGATTTTATTGTAATTTTAAATATTAAAACGAGTGGCTTAAATTGGAAGCCACATATTTTAGTTAAGAAGATCTATGTTAGAGGGCCTGAGGGGGTTAGCCTCGAGGGCACTCTGACGCTCAAGTCAGTAATTTATTCATATGTATGTAAAGAAATGAGCAGTAGAGGAATATAAATATATAAAGCATGATAAGTTAACAATAAAGTGCAGATTAGCATGGGCATGACTAGGCTAAGTAAGATTAAATGGTCTGGAAAGAGGGCAAGACTTTGTAGAAATAATATGCTGGAAGAACCAGACTTGAAATAAACATAATGCTGGTAAATCGGACTTGAACAATCGTCGGCTCCTTCAGCAAAGATTGCTTCATAGGAGACACATCCTATCTCCCATGGAAAAGGAGAAGTTAGATGCGTTATAGTGTTGGCTTGGAAACCATATTTCATAGATGGTATGTTGTGAACTGATGTTTATCCGTGTTGTGATAGTAAGTGATATTGAGAGATAGAAGTTATGAGTTATGTAAGAGATACTTTAACCTGTGGTGAAGGTGTGATATTTATAGGGAGAAAGCTTCATCTGATGATCTTGGTAATAGTGATGGCTTTTCCCATTTTGTGTAACCAGCTTCCTTGATCTGTGATGCCTTTCTTGATAAAGGTATTTATTTCCTTTTAGATGAAATAAAGTAGTCGTTGTAAAAAGCTGTGGGCCCGGGATGCAGTAGACACGAAACTTTCCTAGCGTATCAACTAGACCGTCGTAAGTCAGTAGACAGATGAGAAATTAGAAGAAAAAATGGAACAATCGGACACCACGGTCAAAATAGACCATCAAGGAAGACCACTAATCAGAGGGTGCATGCTTGTTCGGCGACCAAAAATGAAGATCACTAATGGCGCCCACAGAACCGTAGAGCCAGAACAAAAGATGTGATTACGAATGAAGAAAACAATAACAAATAGCAAGATGAAAGGAGAATCATGTGAAAGTCACGAGGACAATTACCAATCTTAAAAATTAGCTGGTTAAGAAATAATATTCCTAGAATTAGATAATTAATGTGAACATGTGTATAAAAATATATGGTTGAACAAGGACTCGAACCCGAGTTAGAAAAACTGAACGAAACAAGTGTTGACCGCTAAAACAGCGAGGGCTTTAGTTGTTCAATACCATATTTAATAGATAAAATACAACATTAGGAAAACCCCAAATTCTTGATAAAAGCCTAATATCTTAAAGCATCAAAATTGAGTCTGATAACGACTTCGAAATCAAAATTAAACATGGGCAACTGATCCGCATGCACATATGAGTATTTTATACTATAAGAATTATCTTTAATGTGATCCTATCAGTGATAGGACAAAGAACAAGTTGCGGCTACATGTACATTCAATTTTATTGAAGGATGAAGATGAGATTAAATTGTGAACAGTAGAGCTAAGTGAACGAAGAGAAACAAAATCCATAATGTAGTTGTTGAAGATGTCCAGGGAATGATGGAAGAGTCGAGCGTAAGACCGATAATATGTTGCCAGTTATGAGTTGGTTGTGTGTGTTTTGATGTAAACTTGTTTTGGCAGAGTAACAAAAGATGTTAGAGAGTTTTTCCCTAAGTAAAATATAAGCAATTTGATAAGGTTTGTTTCGAATCTGAATGAGTTGTTCACGGTTCTATTTTGGAACCAAATTTTTGTACTTTCTTACTTTCAGCTTAATTATATTGTTGATTATGATTCAGATGATTATAGAAATGATTTTGTTAACCTAATTAGAATTAATATGCCTGATTCGTTCGAATAAGTTTTTGGAATGAGCATGATTGACGAGATTGAATCTAAATCAGTTAGAACAAGAGATGATTTCGAATTGATGGTGGTAATGGGTTCGAATCTCATCATTGATGTAATAACCAAACGTAACCGGCCTATGCTATTATCCGCTTTCGCAACTGACACGCCCCTCATGCGCCGCCTCTCACAGTTTTAAAATGCGTCATGGTAGGGAAGGTTTCTACACCCTTATAAGGCAGGCTTTGTTCTCTTTCTCAACCGATACGGGATGTTACATTCCACCCCTTAAAGAATCTAGCGTCCCCCCTAGCACACCAGTCTGGTACCTAGCTCTAATACCAATTGTAAAAACACAACGTAACGCACCATGATATTGTTCGCTTTGGCAGAAGCCATGGTCTCAGGCCCCACCCCTCACTGTTTTAAAACACGTCATGGTAGCGAATGTTTGCAACGGACAATATCATGGTGCGGTTACGTTGTGTTTTTACAATTGGTATTAGAGCTAAGGACTAGACTGATGTGCTAGTGGGGACGCTAGGTTTTTTAAGGGGTGGAATGTAACATCCTACATTGGTTGGGAATGAGAACAAAGGCCCGCCTTATAAGGGTGTAGAAACCTTCCCTACCATGACACATGAAAACCGTGAGGGGCGGACGCCTGAGGGTATGTTGTTGCCAAAGCGGACAATATCATGATTGTGACACCCCGCCCGGCGGCGGAAACACCAGGTTTTCAAGTGGATTGGATAACAATAGTACAAAACACATGACACACTAAATGCATATTTTAATATTATTAAAGCATAACTGTCGTGACATAAAGAGGCACAATTAGTCTTAAAACCGAAAAAAAAGCCAACAAATTATAGTGTTTAATACCCATTTATTGTAGGTCAAGTAAGCATTCTAAATGTCTTGAAAGCATAAACGTCTCAAACACCACCTGAAATATGAGTAAAATAAGTTAGCTAAAGAATTAGCTAGTGAGCAAAAACACAGTTAATAGTACGTAATATGAAATCCAAGATCATTATAAATATGTTTCACAAGCTTATGTGTATAGCAATTTCATTATATTAATCAACCATGACCAACAAAACGAACATAGAATCCAACATCCTTGAACCCTGTAGGGTAACTTTAGCAACAAGTCATAAGAACCACTCATGTTTCAAATACTGATAACTATCGTTTAACCGTCATTTAAACATGTCGGTATACAAGTTATCAATAAATATTTAAGCATCTAAAGGGATGTAGCAACAAGCATCACATTTAGTAACTAGTAATCAACATATCGAATCAACCAAAGAATCGTCGGGTTAAGATCACCTATTTTGAAATACATGTAGGTGGGTTTGAAAAACCATTAGCGATAATATTGTACCGGTGGAAATTAAAAAATAATACAACTACTATTGACTACCACATAAGATTGCATCATGCTGCAGAAAAGACTAACACATTTAATGATCTCATTTTGAAAAATGAAACGAAAACCGTATTATAATATCGAAACACATATTACAGCCCCAAAAGCAAAACAGTAAAAAGGGGAGTGAGTTTACTCACCTTGAAATTCAAATATAATCAAACCGTTAGAAACGCAGCTAAAGAGAACCGAGGGTTGCCTAAATATTAGTACCACCTAAATAATTGGGAAAAACCCTTACTTAGAAACGAAATAGTAGTAACAAGAATAGAAAAAATCCGAGATCTAGGGTTTCGGATTTAGGATTTAGGGTTTTAGATTATAAATTCGGAATTAGGGTTTTAAAGTACAAATTGGAAATTAGGGTTTTAAAGTACAAATTAGGAATTAGGTTAGGAATTAGGGTTTTGAAATAGGTTCAGGAGTTTATACGAAACGTTATAGTATTTTCGTTTTATATACTTTTTATAAGAATCCATGTTTAGTTTTCTATATAAAATATTCGTATATATGTATTAAAACTTATGTTTTTAATCCTTATCCTTAGAAAATATATTTAACTTAAAGGTGTTATTTAGGTTATTAGAATTTGAAAATTAAAGAAAAGGGAGACGTGGGACTTGAACCCACAACCAAAAGCTTCACAATAAACACACAAACCACTAAACTAAAAGCACCTTTTATTACTTGTATCGATTTATAATTGTTTTATCTTCTATTTATCAACAAAACCCATTTCCAATACAAGCCCTAGAACCAAGAATCATTCAATTCGTTTCAATATGTTAATCTCATCCAAATCAAACATGGGGCTTTTAATCCCCAATGAATCACGAGTATATTGGTATATTAAACTTACTTGTTAGTGAAGATTTGATATGGGTTCGGTAGAGAAATGAAATCGGTTGTTCATGCTTGAATCACGCGAAACTGGAATGAAATGAGATGGAATTGATGGATCAGGGAGTTACAGGAGATCAAAAGGATTTAAATGAGTATAAATATTACCTATGATGATGCCCGGAAGATAGAGAACGACTAAGTCACCGGAGTAAAATTTCTTGGTGTTAAGATTTGTTAATTGCAGAAAACAAATGAAGTGTTTTGGTGTTTGGAATGTGTTAGGCGAGTGTAGATGATGATTCGGGTGTTTATGGAATGGTTTGTTTGTCAATTATACGTCTAATTACGAAATCACCGGTTTCAATTTGAGTCTCAAAATCAGTTTCACGTCAAACACGCTGTAATAGCGGTTTTTAGCATTTAGGCAAGCTCGAAATTTGGTAACAATGGTTTAGGAAAGATTCGATTGTTTGAAATTGGCTAAAAACCGCGTGAAAGGACACGCCGGAGTAAACGACTGGCTGGAAAGATCTCTGCCGGAGATACGGGGGTGACGCAGGGGGGAGGTTTAGGTTTTTTAAAAAGTTACACCATCAGTCCCTTAGGTTTTTGAGTTGATTTATTTTAGTCATAACTTAATTCAAGTTTTAAAATGTTATAATTTTGACGCAAAGTTAGTTTATAGATTTTATTAACTAACTAATTTAACCGAGTTGAGACGTAATGTTTATATAAGTGACGTTTTATTATTCTTAACTTGTTTTCAACGTTGGAAAGGTTATTTGAGACCATAATAGTCTTTATCTTTTAAAAACAATCTCTTTATAACATACAATATATATATATATATATATATATATTTATATATATATATATATATATTGGAGGTATAGATTATTATAATTAGTAACTAGATTGAACTTGATGATTAAAATTTGCTCGATAGGTATTAAAGGCGGGAAATAATGTAACATTCAATCAAATTTGTTTATATAACTAGAATAATAAAGCGTTACATTTAACAGAAAATGAATACGAATACATTAAAAATAGATAACTTCGGATTCGAGTAGCGTATTCGGGTTCGGGTTTGGGGCAGATGTCACAATGGTGCGCTTTAGTTGGGCTATTACAGATGGTATCAGAGCTAGGGACCAAACCGATGTGCCAGCTGGGATGCTGGGCTCTTTAAGAGGGTGGTATGTAACATCCTACATCTGTTGGGAAGGAGAACAAATCTTGCCTTAAAAAGGGGTGGAAACCTTCCCTATCATGGCGGGTTTTAAAACCATTAGGGGAAGACACCTGAGGGCATGTCATTGCCAAACCGGACAATATCATGGTGCGATTTTGTTGGGCTGTTACAATTGAAGTGACATGGACGGTTTAATTGGGTTTTATCGCATTGTTTTGTTAATTAGGACTCGTCGGAGCTTGCTGGTGCCGCAACCAGAAGTCTTACTGGGAAGACAGGGTAAGCAAGGGGCTGGGTTGTTTTAAAATGAGTTTACACTTTAAGTTCATGTAGATTGATTATTTTTCATTTGATTGAATAAGTTTTAGTTAAAGTTTCATTATTTACAATAACACCCCTTGCAAGTTAGTTTTGTAATGAACACATTAACATAACTATCCAAACTAACTTATTCAATTTTAATTATATAAAATTTGTTTCTCTACAATTAGTTTGATTTTTATTATAAATTTAACAATTTAAAAAGGTAAACTTAATTTTTAAAATTCAATTTACAAATTATAGATTTAATGCTTGATGATTAAATAAGATTTTAAATAACAACTTAATAATTTAATTTAAATAAATAAAATGTTGAACAATATATTTCGAGATAATTTGTGAAGTTTAAAATAGATACCAACACGGGTCGGGTTTGGGTTTGGATCAAGCAAATGTTATAACGGACTAAAGTAAATTGACTGCTCATAGCTCATTGTACTAAAATGATTAAAATAATATTAAATTTAAATTTCATTGATACAAAGCATTTAATTCAACAATTAAAACAATACAACATAATAAATTTTTCATTATTAGTTTAGGTTCAACATGTACTAAATGAAACATTTTGATAAACCGGGTAAACTCCATTTCTTGAAACAATATGAAAAGTATTTGTTTAGCTAACGAATTAGCCGGTGAGTAGACACATATTTGAATACATAAAGATAACGATTAAAATGTTCAAAGTGAGTAAAAGGAAGAAATTCAGAAATATGTAGATGAGATAGCTAAATTAATGACCCTATCTACAGACATTTACGAAATGATGATGATGATGGTGATGAAGAAGGTCAATCATTAGCAGGCATCCATCATCTGAAAATGGGCCAGGCCTAAACTATGAAGGAGAAGAATCAAATGATGATGATAATGATTATAGTGGAGGGGATTCTAACTCTGGTAAACAATTGATGATCATTAATCATCCGAAAGAATCAAACACTCATGACCTCTTCCTAGATCCTAATATCTATGATCAGATTTCAAGGGATCAAATAACTAACAGATTCATGTTCTTTCCTCTAAGGGACAACTCAAAAGCAACAATTATCCAAAACTCACACACTTTAGATCAAAAGAAAGCCATAAAGACAATGAGTGATGTATATCTTGTCTATCCAGCAAAGGAAAAGAAAATAGGAATAAATTCCTCATCCCTTAATGCTGATAGATTAAATCTGAAGATACAAAAAGGTGATAAACTCTACTCCAAAGAAAGAAAATATCTTGTCAAGGCAAAAAAGTTTTCTCATAATTCTGGTCCATCTCTAACAAACATAGCAATGGTTCCTGTATACACTAACTCTCAACCATAACCTATTGAATTAGAAGAAGGAGATATTGAAGGTGAATACACATGGGACTAATTCTAAAGAAGATGAGCAACTGAAGAGGATGAAGGAAATGTATGCTAAAAATCCTGAAACTGCCATGTACATGTAACTTTGCAATCTTGGATTTCCTGTTGATATGGTCATAGGATTAACTGAATCTGAATTGTAAGATCTTCTAAAGGACTTTCAAAGAGCAACTTCTTATCTCATTGATCCCACTTATGAGAACTATGTGCTAATCAAACATGATAAAGAACAAGCTTTAAAATATAGGTATCCGAACATAGTAATGCTGAAGAAGGATCAAATGGTGAAATGGTTAACCAGTAGACGACTTTCAAAGAAATTTGTTCTATAGTTTCTATTTGAATAGAGAGAAGGCAGAATGTACCATTTTAGAGCAAGATTAAGGAAATTATTCCTCCTTCTACACACGGCACACCTCTCAACCTACAACAGATCCATTCAAGAAGACCCAGAAGTGATTATGGATCCAAATAAGTATAAACCTCATAGGCTTTGTCCGTTTGGAGAATAAGTAAGGAGATTTGTTATTGAACCCAATAATTTCATGCAAATCTTTGAATCACAGATTCTCCAAGAGGATCGGACACACTGAGAGTGATTGCATGGAAATATGATGACATTGGGAGTCAGTTCTGGTAAAAAGGGCATTGGGTATATTCCAATACTTTCCCTCTGTACAAAGCATACTGTTAATGGAAGTACATGACATAAATGATGTACTAAATCTGAAGATGATCAACCTTACTGGATCAAACAAGGGATTATGTTTCAGATTAACTCTTCAAGAGTAGATGGAATATAATAAGGAAAGGTTGAGTGAGAAAGCAAACCTAGAATATAAGATGTACATGCAATGATTGTTATAGAAAAAAGAATCTAAATGAAGAGAGTTAGGGTATGGTGACATCATTCATAATTCTAAAGAAATAAAGTCTTTTGGATTCCCAAATAGACCAAAGAATGGGTTATTTAAGCAAAAAGAAATAGATAGGAATCAATTCACTTATCCTATAACTGAGTTCATGTATGACTCAAGGACTTTTGAACTCGTGCTAAAAAGGGAAGAAGAAAAAATTGGAGAAACTATAAGTTTATTTGATCCATATGAGTTATTTCTACTTCACCCAAGCTACATCGCTATTTTAAAGAAACAAAAGTTTAGCTTAGATGAACTTGCGAAGAATGATTTAGGCTTCTTCATGCATTTGATCATACTTTTGGGAACTATACATGCTAGAAATGCCCACAAACAAGAAATACTTTCCAAAAACTCACCTCTCACTCACTTTGAAGATATCATTAGACTAGAAGTAGATGATGAAAATAGTCTAAGTGTAATCAAAGGTAATAAGGTAATCTCCACCATATACGCATAAGTATAAATCATTGCCTTGGATACTCACCCTTTGAAAAAAACTCTCAAAAGAAACCTGATTCTAAGATTCAAGCATGAATATCAAAAAGCTGCTAGATAATTCTATCACAACACAATGTTAGATGAAATGGATAGAAAAAACAAAAGAAGAAAAGAAAATAAAAAACTGTGAAGACAGATTGAAAGCAAGCTCAAAAGAAAATACATGAAAGGACCTAGAATATGATTTTGATTGTAATCATTCATGTAATCATTTACATTGGCTGCATAATCCTAAAGGTATTGATGACCCTAAAATAGGAGGACTATGCATGCCTATACATTATTGTAATTATCAATATTATAAGTAATATACTATGACATTTTGAGAAAATATATTCTAGCATGATGTGTTGCTAATGTGAAAAGTAGGAAAATTACCAAGTGTGGAACCATAACCAATGGCATCGGCTACAGCTCATGATAGCAGGTCAAGCAAGAAAGTAGCCAAAGACGCAATCTGGTCGAGTATTATAGCTGATGGGTTTGTGGAGTCTTCACATGGGCAGCCGGCCCTAACCCTAATTAAGTTAAAAATAGATGGGTAGAGCATTTGTAATTCCCATCACGAGAGCAGAGAGCATAGCAATAATAAATCTTGGTTGTAGCAAAGTGGACGTAGGTCAGACCGACCGAACCACTATAAATCCTTGTGTCTCGTGTTCACTACTTTTCTGCAGTTTGATTGTGTGTGTGTATGTGCAACCCGATCCTAACAACTAGTATCAGAGATTAGGCTCGTTTACACATGGTTCGCTCAAGGGTTTGAAGGCAGAGGAGCCGTCACCTCTTGTTCGTGAAGTCCGATCGTCGTCCGCAGAGAGAGAGAGAGAGAGAGAGAGAGAGAGAGAGCGTCGTGTTCGATCTGGGAAGTTTACAATCGTAGAAAAGAGAAAAGTCTGTTCAAGGTTCTTTAATTGTGTAGCCGCCGCTAACCCGCAGTTGAATCACCGGTAGAATTTTTAGAGGTTTGCCGATTCTGCTATCGCAAACTCAAACAGATCCGATTGTCTATTTCGTGGTGCGGTCGGCAGAACAAAGAAGAAAGTTACCTTTTTATTTTCTTGGTTTGTGAATGGAAGAAGTGGTCCACGTGAAAAGTTTGATTTAGAAATCATTCTTTCTTCATTCATAATTAACCAAATAGTTATTTTTCTTCTTGCATCGCATTCAAGGGCAGTAGCTTAGATTGAGTTTATAAAGGGCCTATATTATTATTTTTAGGCAGTTTAACCAAGAAGAAAGGAATTTGGTTAAGATCAGTTTTTTGGACCGGTTAAATAACCCGTCTTCAGTTTCAGTTTGTCGTGTCTGTGTTTAACATGGCAGAGGACGGAAAAGTTCAAATCGAAAAGTTTAATGGTACGGATTTTAGCTGGTAGAAGATGCAAATTAACGCATTGTTAGTTCAGAAAGATCTGGAAGTTGTGTTAACAGGGCTTAAACCAGGAAAGATGGAGCTTGAAGACTGGGAATCAAAAGACAGGAAAGCTAGGGCAGCCATCACTTTATCGTTGTCGAAGAACGTGGCTTTTAACATCATGAAGGAAACCACAGCTAGTGGCATGATGAAGGCGCTATCCAACATGTACAAAAAGCCCTTGGCAGCTAATAAAGTTTTTCTGATTCGAGAGTTGGTAAATACAAGGATGAAAGAAATCCTTTCAGTTACAGAGCACATCAACAAGTTGAATTCGATTTTGTCCAGACTCGAGTCGGTGGATAACAAATTCGAGGATGAGGTTCAGGCTTTACTATTGTTATCTTCGTTGCTTGATAGCTGGTCTGGAACAGTTACAACGATTATGGTTCAACCAGCACGTTTACTTTTACGGGGATTCAGGATTTAGTTCTTGGCGAAGACGTCAGAAGAAGGAAGTCAGGTGGATCTTCGAGTGAACTTTTGAATGTAGGCAGGGGAAGGAAGACTAACAGAGGTAATGGGAGAAAGAACAGGAAAAGGAGTCAGTCTAGGGCTTGGAATGATGTGACTTGTTGGAATTGCAAACAGGTGGGACATTTCAAGAATCAATGTCCGAATGAGAAACAGAAAGCTAACACTGTAGAAGACAGCGAAGATGAGGATGTTTTAATCTGTAGCGTGGAGAACAGTGTATATTCCTGGGTCATGGATTCTGGAGCTTCTTTTCATGCTACCCACAGCAGTGAAGCATTGCAGAATCTGAAGGAAGGTGATTTTGGTAAGATAAGACTTGCGAATGATGATGTTCTTGATGTTACGGGCATGGGTGATATAGATTTAGTTACTTCAGTCGGTTCTAAGTGGACTTTGAAAGATGTCAGGGTCATTCCTAGCTTAAAGAAACAGTTGATTTCAGTTGGGCAATTGGATGAACAGGGACATGAAGTTAAGTTCGGGAACGGGCAGTGGAGGTGGTGAAAGGTAATCTTGTCTTAGCTCATGGAAGAAAAAGGGGTTCGCTTTATATGGTCAGTATACAGTTTGAGGGAAGTGACGTTCCAGTTCAGAAGAAGACCAAAGTCCGGTTCACAGAATCTCGTGAGCATAAGAAGGTTTGCTTTGCAAGTAAGAAACCTAGAGTCACAGAGAAGATTCAGAGTGAACGTACATGGAAGAGTTCAGGTAAACCAGTTAGAGGATTTCGTGACAGTGGGAGCACCAGCGGGCTTCAGTTACAGTTCCTAGAAGACAATGGGTTAAAAGAACTAATATTCCATCTGATAAAATCTCACTGGAAGATTGCTTGCTGAATATGGAGAGTGTTATTTATTCTTAGGATGTTTCGGGATCCGGCAGTTCGAGCCAGAGGGAGCCGGTAGAGACAGAGAATGTGTCAAGGGCAGACTTAGCCATGACTGATGAGTTGGAGCTCAGGGGAGCTTCAACGGGCCTTCAGGTTAATTGATGAGAAGGCGGATGCAACCAGGAAAGTTGAGAGAAATTACAGAAATGCCGGAACGGAGTGCAGTTTGAAGTTTATTTAAGCCTCCAAGTGGGAGATTGATGGGTTTGTGGAGACTTCACATGGGCAGCCGGCCCTAACCCTAATTAAGTTAAATTAAGACGGTTTCCTAATTTAAATTTTCTTGTTTCCAAAGTAATTTACCCTAGTTTTATTGTTATAAATAGATGGGTAGGGCAATTGTAATTCTCATCACGAGAGTAGAGAGCATAGCAATAATAAATCCTGGTTGCAGCAAAGTGGACGTAGGTCAGACCGACCGAACCACTATAAATCCTTGTGTCTCGTGTTCGTTACTTTTCTGCAGTTTGATTGTGTGTGTGTGTGTGTGTGTGCAACCCGATCCTAACAGTAGCATCGTCTATCACTATAGCACCATCTTACCGAGTGAAGATCCAATCCAACAAAAGACAAGCCTAGCCAATGCCAGGCAAAGTCAAGTCATAGCCGATGACATCAGATATAATCACTGACTACGAAACAATCTGAAAGACCAAGTCACATTCCATATTCGATGTGACCAACGATGCACATCAGCTATACAAGAAGAGAAAAGATCAAGTCCAAGACCATAGTCGATGACATCTGCTATGAAGAAGAAAGACTAAGTCTCATAGCATAGCCGATGGCATCAGCTAATGAAGCATGAAGGCATAGTTGATGTCTTCAATCTAGTCATCAACTATTTATCAAGCCTGACATCCCAAGTGTCAAGGCATAACCGATAATATCGAGATACGTCATTAGATATCATACAAAGTCCAACACCAAGTGTTGAGGCATCGCCAATGCCATACACGACTGATCATCGACTGTCATCCTAAGACAAAGACTAAGTATCAACTCATAACTGATGTACTGACTATAGATAAAGGGTTAAAGCACATTTGATGACAACGATTTCCGATCATCGGCTAGTGAAGAAAAATGTTTTATCACAGTGATAGCCAATGACACCATCTATCACTGTAGCATCTTATATCAGCATAATCAACAACCGACAAGAGAGAAGACTAGAACACAAGTCTTAGATCAAGAAAACAAAGAAAATATCAAAAGACCCGAAGAACAAGTTTACCAAGGCAATAGCCGATGACATAGGCTATTTGGACACTTAGGATAATTTCTGTAAATAGAGTACGGATAAATTATTCTCTGTAAAAGGGTATAATAGTCAGTTCATGTTAGAAATGTAAACCGAGGAGCATGCCTATAAATATAAAGGTCATGGTCGCATTATTGTAACCCTAAATATTGCAACTTGCCAAAAACGATGATTAATAAAAATGCAAAAAGTTAGTATTCAATCATCTTCATTTGTTCTTGCATTTCACTTTCACTTCATTACAAAATCTCAAAAAACTTATCTAATAGGGATTCTGCACCTATGGATTAGAATCATCATTGTTGGTAGATTCGATCTTAGCACCCATAAATTCATAAATGGGGTTTCACATTGATCCACCTAACTTTTCAAGCTTGTTGTTTTCACATAGTCTTTACATTTAGAAAAACTGATTTCACACAAAGCACTTCACCTCACTAAACGAATTTGATCATTAATTTACTCTTAGTTATTTTGTACCAAAACACCAACAATCTCCTCCTATCTGGCTAGATGTTTTAATCTTATGCAGAAGTACAAAGAGACAAACGTGAATTAACAAGCTTGAACTTGTCCCTCTTTAATGAAGCTTTCTTTACTGGACTTCTTAAACCCAAAACAAACATCTTGAAGTTTCATGACTTCTACTCATCTTCTTCCCCTCTAACGAAGCTCTCGTAAACAATCTGATTCTTCTATCCCAAAGCCATAAAGGATGTAGGTGTTGGGGTTTCCGTTTTAGTATAGGAAACACAAGAAGCAACTTCCTTATAATGATATATTAATAACCACTTCTAACAAATCACCACTAATAAAAACATACTCTATCAACCAATGAGCTTTAGTTTTAACAATCACACCCCTAAACTGATGCCTCCATATGTTTCAACTATGAGTGACCATCTGATACGCTTATCACTTTCATTGTAATTCTCCCTCTTCATTTTATTCTTCTAATACTAACAACAATATATAGTGTATTTCCTTTTGCACAAAGGACTCCGATAAGAGTCTAAAAATCAATAGAAATGATAAAACCAATCTTGATCACATTTCCTTGCAATTGACTCTTGAAACATTAACCCAAACATATCAACACAAAGTTAAATGTCAACAAATCTCTATATCAAACATATCAACACTATGTTAAATGTCAACATATCTTTGTATCAGTTGTTGCTACATAATGTGTTGCACTAAAACAAATATAATAGTAGCATGTGTGAATAGTTAACCATAACCTTTGTTGGTCTAGATAATCGTTAATCCGTGCTATTATGATTTAGATCTGATCAAAACCCTTTGTTACTACTAGATCTAGCAATAAAATGGTTATGAATTTGATCAAAACGTAAACAACCCATAAAAACCCATTAAGAAGTAGATTAAGAAGATGAAGATTAGATGAAGTAGAATAGATTGAATGCAACAATGATATAACAAAACAAATCCTTGCAAATACTAATTGAACTCAAGTCCAAAAGATCAAGTGTATTCAATAAGTTCCAAGAGTTGTGTACAAATGAGCCCTACACAACTATATATACAGCAGCTAGTATCGCAAGCAGATTCGCAATTGCGAAACTGCTTGCTCGGTAGACGAGGACACGCTGCATGCGACACCCAGTGTCGCATGCACAAACTACAAAGGCTAAACTAAACAACATAAACTAACTATTACAACGAAATTAAAGTACGAGTAATCTATTACACGGAAGCAAATACAATAACAATAAAGATAACGACACGGTGAAGTACCACCCTACATGTGGTCATTAACCTTGTTATTTGTTCCAAATAAATAAATAGGCTTCTTACTGAATCACAACTTAACATGTGTGGAATCCTTGTTAATTGTTTAAGATCAAACACGAATAAATGAGTCAAACATAAGTTATAACATTTAAAAATATACTATGCTTAAGGTGCCACACCTTCAACTTCCGCTAATGAGGTTTTTATGATTAGAAGTGTGAAAAAAATACTATCTCAATTATTTAGATACACCAAATAATACTATATTAATTTAAAACATTTGTATCATTAAATTAGAATATTTGCAATTCAAACCTAATGTTTATAAGACATATTTTATTTATGTTGTCCTTATTATCATTTACTTAATAAATTTATCATGCACATTAACACCCCAAATATGAATCGGAAATATCTTACGTGTGTAATTAACATTACCACTATAATTAGGTTCACTTGGAGGTATAAATCTATACCTTATTATAAAAGAAGGTTTTAGATGTCCTATAGCAATCGTTAAAGCCACTCTTGGATTGTTTACCCGCCATCCTTTGTAGTCGACCCGTATTTTTATAACCCATTCTTATAACCCGATTTTGTTATAACCATATTCATTTTCCACGACTCAAGGATTTCAACTACTTGATCGGATAAAAACTCTAGGACTACCCACTATGGTGAACACCAGATCCTAACCTAACATTAAAAAAATAATTTCTCTCTCTTCCACCTACACAACCCAGCCTAACTTAATTTTTCACACACTATCACAACCAACCCAACCCAACTGAATTCAACTCAATTCTTTTAATAAATAAATAAATAAATATGCTTCTTGATTATTTTTACGAAAAACTCTTTTATTTTTAAATTAAATTAAGTTATTGTTTTAATATAAACAATAAATACAAATAAAAAAATAAAACAAATTATTTTATATTCATCTAACAGAGCCAAACACAATTAATGGAAAATAAGTTTTTCCATATATATATTATTTAAAAATAGTATATATATTATTTTAAAATAACTTTTTCGAAAAAACTCCGTTTTAATAACATTTATATCGGAATGTCCGCAACAAAAAACCAAACAACACTTTGTATTTAGATTTTTAAAAAAGGTTATATATTAAAAGTTCTTAAGGAAAAACAAAACTAATGGTGATTGTTAGAAAAAGAAAAGAAAAAATGAAATTATATATAAACCATTAATATTTGGACATTTGAAAAGCAACTTAGATTGTGAACTAGTGCTTTGAAACAACCCTAAATGTTTTGGAAACTTTTCTTCTTTTTTTTAATTAATTTTAACAACCCAACTTTTTAAAAAGTCACAACCCATAGTGAGTACTCCAAAGAAACGCCTTACCCTCACGCTTCATCGTTGATTTTCTACTTAAATCTGAACAAAGGTAACTCCAATCCTTGCAATATCGTTAGTGCTTATGATTTTAACATATTCGAATCACCAATTTTTGAAAAGTCATTTGATTTCTTTTGTGTTAACGATTCTTAAGTTTAAACCTCTTTTTTTAAGTTTTCATTTGATCTAGACACTAATTGTTTGTTTTCATGTTAGATTTGATCTATTGTTGTTATTGAACACGAAATATTTGCTTTCAGATTTATGTAGTGCTTGGTGGAGATCCTGGCTGATCTGAGTCGAAAAGGGGACGGTTGACAACGGCTATGGCATGGTTGGTTGTTGTCCTGATCTGGCCGATTTATCTTTTCAGGCTTGATGATTCACTTATCAGGTAAGATTTCAGGTTTTATGTTGTTGTTATTGGTGATTAAAGATTTAATTTTGTTAGTTTAACATATATGTTGTTTTTGGATGCGAAAGTCTAATGGTGGTAATATGTTTTTAATTTCTTTTGCCTACAAATTGAGGTATTCTTCACTTCCCGTTTGTTTTTGTAGATTTTAATTTGTTTAAAGGGTGTTTGAGATTGAGTTTGAAAAATGCTTATTGAATTATTGACTTTTTCAAGAAGTCAATAAGTTAAAAAAGTGTTTGGCTATACCAAAAGTACTTTTCATTTTGGCTTTTTAAATGACTTGAAAAATTGCTTTTGAAAAGCAATAAAACTTGGCTTTTGAATGGCTTTTGGCTTTTTAAATATAAATGTACCAATATACCCTTACAATACACTTATTACACGAAAAAATTAAACCAAACACTTTTTAAAAAACAACTTTTTGGTTTTTTTCACCGCAGAAGCTAATCAAAACATTTTTTTTTAAAAACTCATTTTGAAAAAGTCATAAGTCAATAATCACTTTTGACTAAAAGCACTTTTTGATTAAATAAGCAATCCCAAACACCCTCTAACTCTGGCGTTTTAGTATTAGGGTGTTTGGTCTTCCTTCCCTATCTATGAGTACCGGTTGCTATAGTAGTTGTGTTAGTAAGGTAAGAATAGTTTTTTTTTTTTGGGTTATTGGATTTAAACACCCCCAACTATTGGTCATTGGCCGTTGTCACCTCCAAGTATCACTTTGGCCAATAACACCCCCAACTAAATACTTTGGTGTCCGTATCACCAAAAGTTAACCAAATCACTAACACCGTTAAGTTTTGCTGACGTGGCACGGTGACGTGTCCTATCTCTCCTTACGTGGCACGGTGATATCGGCCAATGATCAATAGTTAAGGGTGTTTAAATCCAATAAGGCAATAACTCATTATTTATCTATATTTAACTAGGAATTGACCTGTGTCACGTGATGCGACGACCGGGTTTTAGTTAGTGCATATGTCGTGTAATATTTGTGACTTCGTTACATGCGTTATGTTATTGATTATCTCTTGCACGTTATGGTGTAATATTATGTTTTGTACCTTGCAACGTAATGCCGTCAAAATAATTAAAAAAACTAACTAAAACAAAAGAATATACAAAGAAAAAAAAGTTTAAAAAGAAGAAAAAAAACAAAAATATCCAGCCCTCGTGTAGATGTTCAATGCACATCATGACCACTTGATCCAATATGACACTGTTAACTAGGATTTTTTTGTACAATATAATGGTATAAATAAATTTCCGCTTTTATGGTGTTTATGGATTAAATGTTGTCTTAATTCTGCCCAGTCATCAATTTTAATAAATAGGTCGCTTACTCGGAAGTTCACTTGAAAAGATGATCGAGACAGGGCGACCCCCTTTCTCGCTTTTTGTTCTTGCTGGGGATGGAAGCATTTAATTACTTTGACATGTTACATTGCAAGGTACGAGGCATTATACTACACCAGAACGTGCATGAGATAATCAATAACGTAACGCATGTAACGAAGTCACAAATATGACACGACATATGCACCAACTAAAACCCGGTCGTCGCATCACGTGACACAGGTCAATTCTTAGTTAAATATAGATAAATAATGGGTTATTGCCTTATTGGATTTAAACACCCTTAACTATTGATCATTGGCCGCCATCACCGTGCCACATAAGCAGAGATAGGACACGTCACCGTGCCACGTCAGCAAAACTTAACGGCGTTAGTGATTTGGTTAACTTTTGGTGATACGGACACCAAAGTATTTAGTTGGGGGTGTTATTGGCCAAAGTGATACTTGGAGGTGACAACGGCCAATGACCAATAGTTGAGGGTGTTTAAATCCAATAACCCTTTTTTTTTTTCATTTTGGCTTTACTAGTATTTGTTCAAAGGAAACTCTTGTGAACACATTAGAAAGTACTTGGCTACTTTAAAAGATTGGATGGATTAGTTTTGGAAATCAATTTGGAAATTTTTGTGGCTGCATGGGATGTCTATATAAAACATTAATTTCTTCTTGCTGTTTTGTGTAGCATACCAAGAAATCTCTTTGAAATAGCTATTGATGTTTAACTGTTGTTCCAAATAAAAAAACTGTTGTTGCTGAATCATTTGAAAAAGCAATTAATGTTAAAACTATCTTGCATGAGAACAAAGTAAGTGTTCTTTAATTTTGCATGAAAATAGCTTAAACATTCTGTCAATGGTTGATTCCATTTTCTAGTACATTAATTTCATAGTCCGAGTAAAATGCAATACATGTTAGGAGTATGTAAGCTTACTCATCTCTTGTATTATCTTTAGGCTGCATACTTCTTGATGTATATGATGAAATTCACTTTTTATTTACTTGATTATGATAATCAAGAAAGTAGAGCAACTATTTAAAGTTTAAACCATTTCCAATTAATAGCAAAAAAATTTTTTTTACCATGATTATCTACTATGCATCATAACAATACCATCCAAAAGACCCACTTACATGGTTATCGAGTAGTATATGTTTGTCAATACCGTATGGCCAAAACATGATAATTTTTGAAGTGTTTGATGCCCAAACATGTAGTTAATTACCACAAACGCAGTAATAGAGAAAACTTAAGGAGCGGTTTAAAGCGGGCACCCCCAACAAGCGATACCAATTGAAGCACCCAAAATGTCATTGATTGATTTAAATAAAATGACTGTTATTTTTTGGTTCACGTGCTTTGATTCGAGATGGTTAATTCTTACTGTCATGTTTATTATGGAAAGTCAGGTGATGGGCAAGAGGCAACTCTAAAGATGTTGTATACTGTGGAATGGTTTTCTAGAAAACTTTCAGGTACATTACAAATGAGACCAAGTTTGCAAGTCGTTAAATATTAATGTTAATGATGCGTAATTTAAATGCTCTCTTTTTTCCACTCTAAACAACGAAGTTGTGTCTGTTTACGGTCATAAAGGACAAAACTGTTTTATAAAAGTTTTTATATGCATTTTACATGGCTCGACCCGTGTACTACACGAGTTCTAATCTAGTATAATAATAGATAGATAGATTCATGAGGTTGGGGCTCATCACGACAACACCAATTTATCCCATACCCCTCTCTCTCTTTAAATACTCTAGGCATGTTCTCACCTCATACCATCCTAAACGTACACTTTAAAGATGAACTAGATCATGTCTTCATCTACATCCAACATGCCTGTAACTAGTAGACTCACGGATACACATGATTTCGTATTGTTTTCCATTACGTGTTACAGAATTGATCTAACAAGTAAAGCAAATCATACATAGTCGATTTTAACCTCGTATTGTAGCTTTTACCATGTACAAACTACAAACAAAAAAACAAGCACAAAGATACAAAAGACACTAATGAAGATGAAAATATTCTATGAAATTAAACCTAGTCCTTGCTCAAGTAGAGTTTGTGCCAAGATTTCATTTGCAGCTTCAGATGGATGAACTCCATCCCAAAACACATATCCTGTTGCATTTGAACATGTACCAATTGACCTTGCATTGCATAACAATGATGTTTCCACAATCCCAGTTCCACAACAACCTCTTCTTGACTCAAAAAAACCTACACTTAATCAAAACAACAAAGCAATAATTAAAGGGGAAATTATTTGGTACAAATCATTTTTTGAAACACAACCATCCCAAAATCTATTTGTATGTCATACAAATTTTAAATCAAACAAAAGTGATGGTCAAACAATAGAACCTTACCATTATCACTAGGCTTTGTGATTAGATCAAGAAGGGGATGATATATGTCGAAAACCACAAGTTTTAGGTCCGGATAACTCGCGACTAGATCCTGAGATGTGACGTTTAGCTTGTTGTTAAACATCCTAGCAACCTTGTTTATCCTAGATATACACTTATTTTTGGAACCAAATAGCGTGATGGCTGCCGGCAAACAACCAATTGGTGGCAACGTTGTTACACCGATCCTTTTTACTCCTAAACTGTAAAGATTCTACATACAAAACTGTGTATCATTGTTTGATCATTTGATAACTTTTCAAAGGTTGTTTATAAGTTACCTTTACAAAGGTGTAGTATGATGTCAAAAGAATGTCTGCAATCTTTGAAGGTTTATAAAATTTTCGCAAGGCGGGATTGATGTAGTAATTCTGGAGAAAATCACTACTTCCTGCACTTAAAATGTGAAGTCCACTTGAAAACATGACACTGGCTTTTTCCTTTCCCACCATACTAATCATATGATCTTGCCACTCTTTGTAATACTTTACTTGTCTTGGTAAACTAATGGCTTTCTGAAAGATAACAAAAATAATCAAATGGAGTTAGTTATTTTGTAATGTATGATAATTATGCTAATAGTGTGGTTGCCCTTTTACAATGAAATTAAAATTAATAGGTCCAAATGAATTATTATCGATTAATAGATCATAGTGATTAAAAAACCTCGAGCTAGGATGCAAATACAAAGTTTCTTGGGGTGTCCGGGTTATCCTGATACCCAAAATTCGGATATCCGAACTTTTGAATCTTTAGGGTTATTTGGTTTTGGATGCGGATACTTTTACACACCCGTGTAGTTTTGTGTATTTTCTTGTTTCTAACATTTTGACATGAATTTTATTAAAAATCTAAGTCCTTTAAAAGTGTAAAGTAATTTTTGACTCGTAAATATTTGAAAATAATCTATTCAAATAAAGTCAATATCTAAAGGCTGATAAAAATAGGTAGTGTTCAACCGTTCCTGTAAGTCTTGGGAACAAAACACCTTTTATTGATCCAACTTTTTTTTACCAAAAATCTATCACAAATGGTGACCTTTATTGTTTTAACATAAATTTTTATTTACTTTTTTAGAAACGGCAAACTATGCTGCTTCTAAATTACACATAAAAATATACATGTTAGGTTTGAACCTGAGATCTCTTTAAAATAATACTCTTAAAGACAAAGCCTCTCTCACTGGGTCACGAACCCCAATTGTTATTTTAACATGAGTTAAAAAGAAGCATTACATATAGTCTTGCTGTTTGGTCTGCATAACCAGAACCTGCAGAAGCAAAATTGGCACCGGCTAGAAGTAATGTTTTGTTATTTGTACTCAAATAAGGTGGTGGATATGTTTCAAATCCCAAGTATTCACCTGTTTACACATAAACACTATCCTTAATATTAAGCCAAAACTAGCAATAACAAAGACTTGAGATGCAACATATATATTTACCAATAAAATCTGCTGCTAGTTTTCCATTCGAAAACCTGCCGGTAGGTTTATGAGTTTCGAAATCTCTTCCGTAAGGAAGGAAGTTTGCTCTGAACAAGGTGTTGAGATGATTGTTGTTTCCGGCGTCCATTACTGAGTCGCCGAAGATGCATAACGTTGGAACGAGAGGATCCCCATTGATGAAGATCATTAGAGAAAATAAAACAAAGAGCCAATGCCAAAAATACTTCATTTCTCTTTACACCAAATCAATGAATCAGTCAATTTGTACACAAATATTGTAAATTGTAACAACCATTCAGTTAATACTTTAAAAGGGAAGTTTTTATATTTTAGTTTTGACTTGGAAATATCTTGTTTCTAAGAAGTATTAACTATTTAACTTCAATCCATTTCTACTATATGAAACAAGTAGAATAGAAAAAAATGTACAACATTGTCTAATACGCATAAAAAATAATGATTATAAAATCAAATGATTTGGTCTTTAGTCGATCGATTAATACCCACGTATACTTTTTCGCTATGAAATATTTAAGAAAACGGATGTGTTATACCGGTATGGATATTAAGTTTACATATTAAACTACTTTCACATGTGTCATGTGACACTGTTATGACTTTGTTACACATATTATGTATGTGGGTTACATTAACGTGGGGTGTCCATGCATAATGCGATATATTTGTAACTTTGTAACACGCGTTACAATTATGAAATTAATATAGGTTGCCTACGCACGACGCAACACGTTTGTAACTTAGTTAATACACACTAGTAGAAACAATCAACACTATAGTAATAGAATTATACATAACACAAGCTTTAGGAAGACCAAGATCTATTAACTTACATTCATTTTAATACACATGGAGTTCATTCATCATGTAACATTTCCCGATAGACAAACATTTGAGGTGTATGCTCGTTCTAGTCTAAAATTCATGCTAGCATGCATAAGCTTTGTACTTTTGTGTGATATCCCACTTGACGATCGATCCACCTAAACTTGTCCATCTGAAAATACAGAATCTAATAGATTAACACCAACATGTGTGATTGTTTGACCTTCAACAATATTGATACTCATCGGAAGGCTAAGTTGTTTGACCTTCAACTATATTGATATCATCTTTAGAAAAACAGTAAGGAATTCTTGATGAAAGAAAAACTATTTTTTTCTAATATGTGGACCAACAACTATTTACGCGTCAATAACATTGTGCATGAAACATGTACATATCTAACTTGTGTCATGACATAGACAATGAGATGGATCAATATTACCAATCTTTAATCGAAGTTTATGAAGCGGCAAACCACTCATATTAGTTAGTTTAGGTTGTGATCGTCTTCTACGTACGTACTTCATAAAAAAAATGTAATAATTTTTTCCTCCCTTTGAAAAATGTCAATCATTTGATCATTAATCTCATAAATACTCTCATTTCTAGCGGATAACCTTGACTTAGATATTATATAATCCAAAGAATACGTATTGTTTTAAATTGACTGAAAGATGGCATTGATCAGTTCTTTTATAGTGTTTTCTTAATTGGATGGTGCATGAAATTGTCATCTATATAATAAATCAAGGTTTTAGGGGGGCTAATTTTTAGGGGGAAAAATTATTTGTTCTATAATAAGAAGTTTAGGAGGGAAATTAAGGAAAATTTTTGACCACCATGCATAATTGATGAAACTAAATCTTTAAATACTAAATATTTACAAATTATTAAGCATAATGGTTATAATTTTTTTATAAATGTTTTTATTTAACCCGTGTGTAACACACGGGTATTAAACCTAGTGTCACTATATATTCAAATAAAGATTTCTTTGATCGGTTCTTCAATCTCATCGCTGAATCTTTAATAAAACCCAGAAAAGCTAGGGTCATTAAGTTTTTTCATAATTATGGTCTAACATATCTTTTTAGTCAAACACCAAACTAGTGACATGTAGCATCCGACATCTCAAACCACCAATATAGTATGTTTTGCCCATTAAAAGCTCACAGACTTGCTACTGGTTACCCATGCGAAGACTTCCTAAAAAGTACCCAACTCCAACCTGAGTACGTTTAACTATATTTGGAGTTCTCCTTTCATTCACAACCAAAGTGCCTAAACTCATTGATGAATTTGAGGTAGGGCATTCATTATGCATAGTATCTCTCGCTTGGACAGAGAATAACATAATGATGTGGGATTTAAGGTGTCACAAATACCCCCTTGGTACTCATCGTCCTTGATGAGGCTTTACCCCCACATTCGTAAACAGAACAGAATGAGAGTAGCTCTAATATTGTTTGTAAAATCCGATCTTTCAAACCACTATTATTGTTCGTTTTACCCATTAAAAAGTTGTAGATAAGGTCACGCATCTTGGTACTACCCTCTATAAGACGACACTTAGTTATGATTTTCTCCCTTATCCACGCCCAAAACGTGTTAATTGAATTATGAGGTGTGGGATTCCTTATGATCATGTCTTCCTGAGTTCACTTCTCTCTTTCTTTCCTTTCTCTTCCTTCTATTTCTTTCCAATTTGAAAGGAAACAATTCCGTATCAATTTGAAAGGAAACAATTCCCTTCATTTCCTTTCCTTTTCTTTCATTTCTTTTTCTTTTAATGAGACTTAGGAACACAACTCCCTTTAAAAAACAGAACACAACTGTTTTTTTCTCCCCTTCCACTTCCTTTTTTTTTTTTTCTTCTTAAATGAACTCGGGAACACAGTACGTGTTGTTACAACCAGAACCATGTAGGATTTACCTAAAGTGTCACAACATTTGTGGGGTTAGAGTCTACATTCTATGCTCAAGTGTCACGTCAATTGGCAACACCTGAAATTACTTCGCATCTGTTTCACCTAAGATTAGTCGAATAAAGTTTCATAAAAAAATTTTCTTTTGTTTGACAACATAGGGTAGTATTGTTGTCTTTAAAGCAATGTATATATATGTACAAAATTGTCATCTGATAACGTTTGCCGAAATTGTTATTCATAAAATGGATAAATAATTAATTGGTTATAAACTAATGGTACTATAGATGCCAGTATCTTGATAAAAAGAAAAGAAATTCCAAGTAGATTTAAGATAAAAAAATTCCTTCTAAAACATAAAAAAAGATAAAGCGTAAAAAGTATTAAACAGTATTAAACTATTAATAGCAGTTGTATCAATATAAGAAAACAAGATACATCAAACATAGTCTAAAATTTACAAGAAGACACCGAATTGCTTTATCAAGTTTTAACTTATAGTAGTTAACTACTCAATTCATTAAAGTTGTTTTGTTTGAAGCTATTATCTAGCATTCTTTCAACAATTTTGTAACAAACAACGCAAGATAATTAATATTAGGGTGATGAAATGATCATGTTTTAAAAAGTCAAATATATTTAAAAAAGTTAACGAGTAATTTGAGCCATTAATACTTTGGATGTAATTAAGGGCTACAAAAAGTTTCGTGTACGATCAGACTATTTACACCGGGTTTTTTTAACAAAAAATTGTCTTATATGTCGCGTATAGTATTATGCGTGGCGTATAGGGTGGTTTTTTGTCGGACATAGTAAGACAAAATGAACTATACACGGCGTATAGTTCCATTTGTTTAATTAATAAACGTTTACTATATATTTTTCAAATATTTTGTCACAACAACACAAACACCAAACAAACGAAATAAACATCTTATATAAAAAATCACTACCACACTATATACACACTGTGAATAAATACATAACTTTTAAGATAATTACAAATTATTGGACCTAGTGAAATGTCTTCGCTGCCCATTAGCCGTGTACTTGCTGGTGTGGTTTGAGCCGGCTAGAGATGGGAGTAAAACAGCCGGCAGTAGAAGTGAAGTATACTCCCACTTCATCTTTCGGTTTGAAACATTAAGCTAACTCAAGCTGCTAGATATGAACCGTGTGTTAAACATATTAGTTCAAATGGCAGAGTTAATTATGTTAAAGAAATACATAATTTGACCTAGTGAAATGTCTCCGATTACTGCGCCTATTTTTTAACTTTAACATCGGCTATACACGGTACATGCTTCAATTTTAATTAAAAAACATTTTAAAAATTACAATTTTTTTTAAAACTTTTAATAGTTTTTTTAAGTTATTTTGTTAAATATATTATAATAAGGAAATATTAACTAAGATAACAAAACAAAACACATCCACAAAAACATAATACATCAAGTTTATATAATTACATCAAGTTTTTACAACCAAAAAGTAAAAATATCTACAAACCAATGCTCCCCCCTGATCCTCATCGTTGCCATCGATCCGTCGTTTGGTACGTGACGTCCCTGCCCGGTCGTCATATCCCCTAGGGTAAGTAAACGGCCGACCCGTCGACTATAAATCTCTGATACGCTCACGAAGGAGCCAGTCTACAAGGTACCTAATCTCCCCAACATCATGCTCTAAGCTCTGTATCTAGCGCTCCACAGTATCCGGCAACCGAACCGCCTGATACAAAACAGGAACATGTTGAGGAGGATGATTCGGGTCCGGCGGGAGGTCATCCTAGTCGGCATCCTGCTCCGCATCCGGCTCTATCGGCTTGGTATCGATCTGCACCTCCTCATGTGCTATCGCCTGGAGCTCCACCAACGGAACCGGGACGTAACGCTCCCGCATGCCCCTGCGAACCATGACCTTTAAATCAGGAAGGCCCAGCCGCTTAATGCGGCGGACAATCCCCATTGCTTTCGCCAAAGCAATGTCCACCCTTTTAGGGTGGATCGGCAAGAGCTGCAGTAAGGCCATCTGATCAATATAGCCGAAATGATGAGCGACCCGTGTAATGAATGGACCGCCCATCAGAGCCCCCCGCCCCTATTGTGACAACCCGACTATTGGGCCTACCTTAACCTTACTTATATTTAGATAATTATATTATTAGAAACATGACTACTTGAGATTACTTTAATTAACTATTATTTAAGTGCAAATACACATTTAAGAGACTAAATATTATTTTAGTGATACCCGAATATTATTTGTACACGTGTATTTATTTATGTTTAGGTGATTACTAGGGTGCCTTATATTAGACTAAGTAAAACCATTAGAGACAATAGTGAAATAATGCTTTAGTGCAATATTAGTTTTAGCAAACAAACATACAAAGTTACCAGACCCTTATACTCGAAATTAATGGGTTTATATTTATATGTCAAAAACACAATGTAAACTCACAAATCTACAAACAATTAATAATATTTACAACATATTAAACAAATTATGATGGGGTATGAATCTACCCACAATTTTCGATACAAACAATAAATATACCACCAACTTAAATTAAATACCACAAGAATCACCTACACATATATGACCACAAAAGATACATTAATTGAAATAAATATATATATATATAAGTATGTATATACATACATACGTATCATACATATACATACACAACAAATACTTACAAATTTAAAAGTTCCAAATTGTTTTCTACAAGTCACCTCCATTTTTTCACTAATAAACACACTTAACTTGAACCAACCACCCTTCTTTCCACCTTGAATTAGCCAAATCCCACATCCCAACCCTCTTTCACACTTTTCAACCACTTTTACCACTAACACACTCCACTACCATGCAAGAATCTTAACATTTCTTACACTCTATCCCTCTCTCTTAAATTCGGTTCTCTCTCTCTCCCTCCCTCCCATACTAAACGAAACACACACAAACACACACTTAAAACCTCCAAGAAATCTCCATCCATGATAGCCCCAAGTGATTTGAAGAGTTACAATCGAATATAAAGCTCCAAGGTAACCAAATATGACGTTTCTTTAACTTTCTACACTCCTATGTTCAAAACCTCTCATTCTCTTGCTCAAAACAGAAACTTCCAGCAACTCAAACGAATCCTCTAAGTTCTTTAACCATCCTACAAGTCGGGTTCATCAAGTGCTAACTCGGATCAAGGTTTGTACATGGCAAAACACACTAAAAACCTTCATTTCTACACTAGTTTACACCATTTAACACCTTATTTTGAAACCTTATAAAAACCCACGAAATTAACCACTTAAAAACAGTAAATAAACTTGTCTTTAACATGGTTAAAAGATATAATAACTCATGGTTTGGTTTAGTACAAAACTATGTATATTACATTGATGTAAATAGTTTTTTGAACACTTAAAAACCCAAAAACGAAATGAACATGAGCACCAACATAACTTTCAGATTTAAAACTATAAATGAGGTGGAAATAATATATAAAATTCGTGATGCATGTTAAGGAGGTAATAAGATTTGATAAACGGGTGAAACGGGTAAAAACCGAGCACCCGGTAAGCTTTAAAACTACAAATTTGCACCAAATATTATGAAACTTAATTTTTATTATTTCCAGGCCTTTATGAATATATTTTAGCCATAGAAAATAATTTTCATGATTTATTGCTTTAAAATGTATTTTCTACAAATTTATTAGTGAAAATAGTCACTAAAATGTACATTTTAATAAATAAATTCTAATAATTAATCAAAAAGATTAAAAATCACAAAGTTAGTATTTTACAGTAGTATATGACTACTAAAACATATTTTTGTCATAAAAAGTGGAAAATCATATAATTTACCTTACGGTTACGGTTAAAACGCATTTTTAACGGTTTTGTGTAAAACTTGAGATTTTTGTACTTATAACCTAAAAACTTTTTATTTACAGATTATATACACTAATATGAGCCTATGATACTGATTTTTGAAGTCTTGAGTCAAAGTGGTTGAGAAAATGGATTTGTAACGCATAATATGACGGTTTTACCGTAACCGGTAAAACCAAAATGTATATTTTTATAACATGTAAACTTTTCTAGAACTTTTGGTTATAATATGACTCAAATAAGTATATTAGACTTATAAAATATATATGGACCCTTATTGGATCAAAAAGGGTCAAAATAAGAAACTTTGGGGTTAAAAGTGTCATTTTTGAAACTTAAGGGACTAAAAGTGACAATTCTGAAAATCTTACTGTTGTGGAACTAAAATTTTATAAAAGTCACTAAGAATCAGATTACAAAAGTTATGGTAAGAAAAACTTGATTAGTAACGAACTAAACCTTAAAAACGTGTTAACTACGCGTGTGTAATGATATTAATTAACGACACCCGAAACACATTATCTAAAACGAGTATAATATATGGGGCAGAGTTGGAACTTATAGAACAGGTCCGTGTCATGAAAATATATTTATGTATAAGCTAGCGATAAATTATAAGAACTCAAAACTCTAAGACTTTTCTACTTAAGAAATGTTATTTTTACAAAAGTTGACAACAAACACCGCAAGGTGAAATGTTTGAATACGTCACACACTTAGGAGTGCACATGGTTAGATATGAGCCTATAAATTGAAAACTTATGAGTACATCACATTACGATAGGTTGCTAAGAAGCGAGCTCAGATTTATTTGCTATTTGTGACCTTTTGCTATAATTACAAGGTGAGTTTCATGAATCCCTTTTTACTTAATGTTTTGGGATGGAAGCATGCTATTTTTTTAAAACTTTTGAAGCTTATATATTTGATATGCTATTTTGAGTTATTTGATGTGCTATTTGTGATGTATCTGATTCTATCTGCTAAATTATTTACACGATCATTAATTCTATCTTTGAGATGGACCGCTTGTTTATATGGGTAGTACTACTTGGGGAATCCCCCATGCGTAGTGCCTACTTGCCATACACCAATGGCGTTAGAGGTAGGGTTCGCACTGAGATCCTGCGGGGTCGTTCACGGCATGTGACAGGTTTTTGAATGAGACGAGTTTTCTTGCACTAGCAGAGTGGGAACATGAATTTGGGCTTAGTCCCGGCTCTTTTGGTATTTGATGAGGCACAAGCCGGGCTAAGTACAGGGTTGATTGTGTAACATCACGAAACATTATTTCATTGTGTAACAGCACGAGACAATATTAAATGTTGTTTTCTTTACTTTTTATGAAAACCTCGAAACTGATATTTATGATTTATCACGAATTAAACCATGTTTTACAAACAACTATATTTTGAAACATAAACTTGAAACTCACCAACTTTTTAGTTGACCCATTTTCTTTTGAGCATGTTTTTGGTAATTGAAGTTGGACTTAGCTGACTATCATTAGAGAAAGAAGCCTTAGAAGTCAACCCGTTATGATGGCATTACTATTTCACTGTCTAAGCTTAAAAGACAATTTTATATTATGTATTTTGGATAAGACACCTGTCGTTTAATTTTCGAAAACACATTTTACGTCCTTAGTGGACGAGACAAAATTTATTTTTATATATGTAATGAAGTAATGCCATGCTTATTTCCTTTAATCTTTGGTTTATTAGAAGTACGCTTCCACCACTTCGTTGATTATCAGTCGTCACACGTGACCCGTCTACCGGGGTGTGACACCCGTCGAGTAACATACCCGAAAACGTAGTCGGCAAAACAACGGGCAAGGTTGCGGTGCCTGCCTAACAGCAGGCACCGCAAGTAAAACACGTCGCAGGTTACAATGATCTGTACCCTGGCGACGTCCGAGGATGGTACCCGCGATCAGCCTGTGCAGATATCTGTACATGGGATCGCGATGGCCTTGGTGGAGGCATCCCGGTGACGTATGTCGCGTACCTCGTATGGTACCCGCGATCAGCCTGTGCAGATATAGTGTGGTAGTGATTTTTTTATATAAGATGTTTATTTCGTTTGTGTGGTGTTTGTGTGGTTGTGACAAAATATATGAAATATATATAGTAAACGTTTATTAATTAAACAAATGGAACTATACGTCACGTATAGTTCATTTTGTCTTACTATGTCCGACAAAAAACCACCCTATACGCCATGCATAGTACTATACGCGACGTATAAGGCGGTTTTTTGTAAAAAAACCCGGTGTAAATAGCCTGATCGCTTCGTGAATAATGTTAAATAACTAGAAATTAAATGATACTAAAAGTAGAGTTAATTACAAAAATATCCTTTTATGTATGTATCAAATTTCAAGTTTGGTCCTTCAATGACACGTTTTAAAACCGTAAGAGGCAGAGGCGTGAGGGTTTAACGTTGTCAAAGCGGACAATATCGTGGTGCGGTTTTGCTGGGTTGTTATAGATGGTATCAGAGTTAGGTACCAGAGTGATGTTCTTTAGGGGGTGGATTGTGACATCACACATCGGTTAGGAAGAAGAACAAAGCCCGTCTTATAAGGGGTGGAAACTTTCCCTCTCATGACACGTTTTATCTGTCACACCCCGACAGATGGCGGAAATCTCGGGACGGACGTAAGTGAATAGATTGCTCGTAGCTCATGGTACTTAAAATAATTTAAATAAAATTAAATTTACAAATATTATTATTCAAGTAAATACATATATATATATTCAAACAAACCGATAGCTAAACATATAAACTAAATTATCTGGGTCAAAGAAAAGTCCTAGAAGTGGCGCATCTTAAATAATCCAACTAAATTATATCTCCTAAAATCATGTGAAAAATAACTGATCATTTAAAGAATTAGCTGGTGAACATAGGTTTGCGATATGTATAGGTATAATGATTAAAAGTCAATTCATGTTGTTATGCCAAAATTTATAAATACAAACATGTACGTACAAGATAACAACGCATAACAAACCTTGATAAATGCAGCCATCACACAGATTAAGTTGTTGATGAATAGAGTCAAAATGATAGCTCAGTTATAATCACTCAAGAATCAGGGGGTGGGTTTTAGGCTAATAGATATATCAATAGTGACTGTCAGTTCTAATAAATTAATGATTATACTTGCATAAAAGTTGTTATCGGGCTATTAACATGTATTTTGCAAGTAAGGACATAACAAGAATTAATTACTGTGCAACATGAATAAAATGAAAACTAAAATTCTACTTATATTGAAAAACGAAAGGAATTGAACAGTAAATGTGAGGGGCGTTTGGGTATTTCACATTTGTATTGCAGGGTATAAATCCTTCCATTCTGGCCTATTCTCTCTCTTGCATACCACAGTTGTTTACGTGGTTTGCATCGGTGAAATGTGGTTTCCGACGAACTGGGTCACCTCTTTCTACTCTGTGGCAGTAATTTCCGGTTACGGATTGTTTCCGGTGGTGTATGATGGCCATGGCACCTTTTTGGGGTTTTTTCATTATCTGTGTTCGCCGATGATGGTTATCGGTTCATAGATCTGTGTGGCCTAGGAGTTTTCCGATGATGGTTGCCGATCTATGGATCTGTGTGGCCTATGGTTTGTGACAGTTCTTAATTTGGTTTGCATGTTGTATCTTGGCGTTTGTGTCGCCGATCGATCAGCCTTTTGATTTGTGCGAGTTTTCATTTTTAACGATTGTAGCGTGTTGAGATGGTGGTGGAGGTGATGATTGTTTGGGGAACTTTAGTGTTGGTATAGATCTGGTTTTCTTGCGGTTGAGATTGGTTGGTTGTGACGGTGTTGGCGTGGATGATTGGGTGAAACCCTTGACTTCACGTGTCGTTATCTCCGTCATTACCAGTGACTCTTGGATTTCTCTGATCGTTTTTACAGTGAACTGTCGGGGTGGTGGCGTGTATGGTAAGGTTGATATTCTGGATATTAATAGTTACATATTTATTTGCGATGTTTACCCTATATGACATATGTGATGCAAATGTTGGAAATGCAAGTTATTTTAAGGGGTGAACATGTGTGAAGATTGTTCTGACTTCATTTGATTTGAATGTTTATCTCTTATCCATCTAATTAATTTGGTTTGATCGTGTACATTGGTGAATCAGTTGGATGATACTGTTGGTGTTGTGATGATGATACTATTTTGAATGTTGGTGTTTGAATTTAACTTTTGGGCTGTGATGAGTGAGATGTGGTTGTGAGGTCGTGTTAATTCAACGGTGATGCTCCGTTGGCGTGGCAACTTTGGCGGATGGCGGTTTTTACTGCAACCCCGCTGTAGCCATGGATCGATCACAATATAGTCGTTGATCTGAAAATTCTCTGAGCCCCTTCATAAGTTTTGTTGTGTAAACTTGGTTTTTGATGTTTTGTTGTGTAAACTTGGTTTTTGATGTTTTGTTGTGTAAACTTGGTTTTTGATGTTTTGTTGTATCGGTTTGTTTTGGTTCAATCATGTTTTTATTATTGTTGTGGTTGGGTGGTGATGAACATATTCTGAGCCTTGCTATAACCGTTTTTATTACCATTTTCATTATTGATTTACTATTTGTTTTTACAATTTTTTTGTTGCTTAGGGTTTTGAAATGTTGCACTATTGTAAAGGCATGACAAGTTTAATCTAATTCTTTTGTAACACTTTTGTATATAACTCTGCGAACCATATTTATATCTTTTGTAATGTTATGGCAAGCAAAACTTTGTTATGATACTTATTGAACAATAACTTAAACAAACGTACCCTAACGCCCAGTACAAAACCGCATAACTCAACGCTCGCGCAACGTGCGAGCGACCGAATAACTCTAGTTTGATTAATAAGTTCACGTGAAATCACCTCAAAATAAAACAAGTCCAGCGAAGAATTCGGAGACTCCAAAACTACAATTTGATACGTTTTCAACCCTATTAAACCGCTTTCTACCTTATCCCGCAAGATTCAAACTCCTATAATCTAGCTATTACACGTGGATTTATCCAATTGATCACAAAAGCAAATGGACCTTAAACTCGTACGAGTTAGATTCTTTCGGACCAAGTTATCAATAAATGCATATATGAAAAACGATCCTCATAACCTCCTTAATCTTTTTCTGTAAGAATTAATTTTACTCAAACACACACATACACACATAACATCCGATAAATTGTTCTTCTCGTTTTCTGCCATTACTAAACATCCGTCTTCCAGCTATTTTCATATGAAATTGGGTTAAGGTTTTCATTACTTGGACATCGTTGAAGATTTCTATAACTCCAGTTTCATCACAACATCATCTCAAGAAAAGAATTGATACTCCACAGTCGCGTCTTCTTCTTTTCTCTCCCTATAAACAATTCATCAGTGAACCAGGTAATTAAACATATCACTACACCTGTTTTGATCTGTTCTTCAATAGACCCATCTTAATTCTTGCTTACTTACACTATTTTGTATTTGATTTGACAGATTCAAGATCTAGGGTTCATGATAGATTTGGGGTTTTGCTAAAGCTTGCATAACACAATTTTGTGTCCAGTTTAATCAACATAAAACGCATTGGCGTGCTGGTCTAGGTGATAATATTAAACCAAGCTTGCATAACACAAATTTGTGTCCAATTTAATTAGCTATAAAAGCTAGTGATTGAAAACAGAGTTAGTACATAGTATAAAATTCGAGATCAATATAAATATGTAACAAAGCACATGATAATAATTTATTAAGTATAATAATGTTATAATAAGTTTGGAACATAAGTCTTAAATAGAAACGACAAAAGTAATAAAACCGAAACAGTAAATGCAATTATCTTTATTATTTTAACTAGGTCCAAGGCAATAGCAGCAAAAAACTATCAAGCACCACCTGAAATATGTGAAAATAAAGTTAGCTATTGAAAGCTAGTGAGTAAAACAACAATTTGTAAATAATAGTATTGAAATCCGAGATCATCATAAATATGTTTCGCAAACTTATGTGTATAGCAATTTCATTATATTACTCAACCATGGCCAACGAAACATACATAGAATCCAACAACCTTGAACCCCATAGGTTAACTTTAGCAACAAGTCATGAGAACCACTCATGTTACAAATACTGATAACTATCGTTTAACCGTCATTTAACCGTCTCGATATACAAGTTATCAATAAATGTTTAAGCATCTAAAGGGACATAGCAACAAGCATCACATTTAGTAACTAGTAACCAACATATCGAATCAACCAAAGAATCGCCGGGTTAAGATCACCTATTTTGAAATACATGTAGGTGGGTTTGTTAAACCATTAGCGCTAATATCGTACCGATGGAAATTACAAAATAATACAACAACTATTGACTACCACATAAGATTGCATCATGCTGCAGACAAGACTAACACATTTAGTGATCTCATTTTGAAGTAGAAACAATGAAACGAACACCGTAGTATTATATCGAAACTCATATTTCAGCCCCGAAAGCAAAAAAGTAAAAAGGGAGTGAGTTTACTCACCTTGAAATGCGGGCACGAAACAAATAGTAAATTGTCTATATAGAACCAATGATCGTCCAAATATTAGAATCACTTAATTAAATGATAATCATAACTTAGCAAAACATAAAGCTCAGGAAACTAGAATTTGCATTAGGAATCTAAGGAACTTTGGGGATTCTAGGGTTTCAATTGGGATTTGGGGGTTTTTCGGTAACCGGTTAGAAATATATTAATTGATTTAAACGTAACGTAAAAATAAAAGTAACGGTAGATAAAATATTTTTTATTATAATGTTCATAATAATAGTACTGTGTTGTAAATGATAATTAACTCAAATAATAAACTTATCCTTTTAATTATTTGGCATCTTGAATAAATTATACGCACTAAAAATACTTTAAAACATTTACAACATTTTTAAAGTACTCAAAAGTCATATACGGAAGTCAATATTTATATAATATTATTTATAAAACCTTTATGTATTTAGAATTATTAAAATACATTTCGTAATCTTTTTAAAGTATTTTAAAAGTAGTTGGAAATTTTAAATTTGTAAGATTTGGTTTTTACAAAATCAAGGTTTTAAATATTTTATAGGATTTTTTTGGCAATTTTACAATCTATATGTTATAGTATTAGTATTAGATTTGGTCAATTAGTATAAATGATTGGTGAAGACATTAAAACGAAAAACAACAAAAAGATTGCAAGCCTGATTTCGAACTCGTGACCACACAGTCACAACCAACACCCCTTTTACCAAATGCATGGCCTGTGTTTTTGTGTCAAATTCAGAATAGAGTTAATTACATAAATGGTGCTTGTGGTTTATCTAAAGTAACAAGTTTAGGTACTAAGGTTTTTTTGTTACAAGATTGGGTATTGGTCTTTTAATTTATAACAAGTTTGGGTATTAACACTAACAAATGTTAGTTTTTATGTTAACTTCAAGGGCATTTTAATATTTTCACATTAGAAGGGTTATTTATTAAATTTATGATTCTTAATGCACTTGTTTTGTAACTTACATAAAATATTATACGATAAAGAATTAAAAACAAAACACTCATTTTTTTGCACTGATTTCTTTCACGAGCCACTAGTTAACACCACTAACATATTCATAAGTTATCGGTTACCACCATCTTAGTTTTTTTCACAAGTTCTTTGATATAAGTAACTTAATTAGGTGATGGACAATTTGGAGTCATATTATTTAGAGACCATTTATGTCAATATTTATTAACTCAAAAGTAACCCTACCCATCCTCACCACTCCATCATCATCGTCGAAAAACTATTCAACAACCCATCGTCTACCACCATCGACAACCCCGTATTATTTCCCTCACCACTCAGCAACCTATAACCTTAGCATCGAATTTGGCTTCTTTTTTTTTTTACTTTATTTAACACTTTAAATTTGCAAATGATCATGATCAATACTCAAATCTTTAAGGACAATTTCTAACAATAATATGTGAAACCTACTTAAAGGTTTACTTGCGATCTCAATTTTAATTTAAAATACACCATTTTAGCTTATAATCTTTTCATATCATTAAAATCCAAATATTAACCAATTTATATACTACTAATAGAGAAGGTCGGTGCTTTGCACCTGCCTCTCCCGTCCCGCCATGTTGCGTTTCAACTTTTTCATACTTTAACGTATTAACGGTTTTAATCTCCGACTTTTAACGCATTGACGGTTTTAGTCCCTGTCTTTTTCTAATTGTCATTTGAGCCCCTAATGAGTTTTTGACTTTGATCTCTTACTCCACTTTCACACATAGTACGACTTTTATTAATTGTCATTTTAGCCCCTAATAAGTTTTCGACTTTGCTCTCTTACTCTACTTTGACATATGGTACGACTTTCATCGATTCTTAACATGTGACACATTAAATTTTTGCATCGTGATGTACGGGGCATGAGACTTTTTTTTCAACACATATGACGAAGACCCGACTGCGTGACCCGACCGCTGCAACACGCGGCCTGATGTTAAATTTAGTTACGAGTAAAATCCAATAAAAGTAACCTAAAACTATCAAAAGGGTAGAAAATATTTATATATTTTATACATAATCTAGACCACATCAGTGGTAACTAGTGGATAGTGAAAGAAAATATGGTAAGAAATGAATATTTTATTTTTCATTTTTTTACGTTATAATATTTTATGTAAATTACAAAACAGGTTCATTAAAAAAATAAATTTCATAAATAGTCTTCTAATATGAAAATATTAAAAGCTCTTGAAGTTAATAGAAAAACTAACATTTGTTAGTGTTAGTACCCAAACTCGTTACAATTTGAAAGACAAAAACCTAAACTTGCAACATAAAAACTTTAATACCCAAACTTGTTACTTTAGGTAAACCATAGGCCCCATTTATGTAATTAACTCTTCAGAATATAAATGGTTTTAACAACTTTTAAATAAAAACCCAAATTCCAAATCAAGAACCCTAGCTACAAATCCTTAAATTACTTTGAATGGAAGCAACAAAAATCAAAATTGATTAAGGGCTATTGATTCCCACATAAGAAGGAGTGTTTTAACATAATTAACTTACATGATTGATGACGAATTGATTCACAGAAGACGAAGAACAAAAACGACGGCGGCAGATTCAAATGGGATGCTAGAGGTCATTAAAATCCAATTCAATCTCCAGAATTACTCTTCAGGTTATGAGTAATGAAAGCCCTAGAACATTTGTAGATGAAATCAAGGTTTTGATGATCGATTGAGATGATGCAGGTTTGTGAAGATGATGAAAAAGAGAGATATGATTGAGAACGTTTTGATTGCAATAGAGATATCAGGGAGTTAGAGAAAACTATTAAGAGTGTTTTTACTGAGATTCAATTGAATTGATTGGACTTGGAAACGTATAAACACATTCGGTTTTATTTTGGGTTCAAAGAAACTTAATTGATGTTTATTTAGGTGTTATTAATCAAATTAAACATTTTGGACCTTTTCTAATCGACGCATGATTGATTTTTGTTGATTCAGTTTTGATTATAAGGTGCTTTTTGATTGAATTGAATAAGTGGGTTTTGATGTGATTTTTGTAACCGATTGTATCAAGAAATTGCCTGTTTGTTTGATGATTAAAGAGTGTCTACATGTTTGAAATTTGCAAGGAAGCCGGTTCGAGTGGTTTATTGATGAACAAAACTGTAAAAACGAGTTTCTAGAGCTTCCGGAATCATTGCCGGACACGCTGGAAAAGCTACCGAAGTAGGCGTCGAAAAAGCGGGAGATGGGCTGGGGGCTGGGTTTGATTTATTACATTTTACAATTTAACCCCCAAGCTTTGCTTGTTGATATAATTTGTTAAAAGACTTTAAATTTAGTTTCAAACTTGACATTTTAAACCCAAACTTAGTTTAAACTTTATGTTAGTCAATAACTTAACTGAGTTAACTTGTAACGTTTATCACATTGACATTTTTATGTATTTACTTCATTTTCGACGTTGAATGGTTATTTTTAGACGCAATAATAATTAACTTTGAAAATATTAATAAGATCTCTGTTATAAATCACAATTTATATATTTTTGAGATTTAATTATTGTAAATAGTAATTAAATAATAACTTTAGATTATGACTCATAATAATTTCGATCTGTTAATTAAAGCTGGAAAAATATAAGATCCTACATATTTATTAATATTAATAACGAAGCGTTAAAATTTCAAGATATTAAATATGAATACAAATAAAAGATAGATAGACGGATTTGGGGATTTGGGTTCGAGTCGGGCATTCGGGTTCGGGTTTGGGGCAGATGTCACAATATTACTCAACCATGACCATAGAAACGTACATAGAAACAACAACCATAGACCCTGTAGGGTAACCTTTAGCAACAAGTCATGAGGAACCAATCATGTTACAATTAGTGATAACTGTCATTTAATCGTCTCGATGTGTAAGTTATCAATAACTGTTTTAGTGTCTAAGGGACATAGCAGCATAGCAACAAGCATCATAGTATAACAACTAGTAACCAACATATATAAATCAAACATATAGAATCACTAGGTTTAAATCACCTATTATTTCATAGAGTGTAGGTGAGTTTGTCAGACCACTATAGCGCTAACATTGTACCGGTGGAGATTATATAATAATATAACTACTATTGACTATCAAATAATTTTGCATCAAGCAACCAACAAGACTAACACATTTTATAATGATCTCATTTGAAATAGAATCAAAAAGAAAAAAAACCATAGTATATTATTTGAACACATATTATAGCCCCGAAAACTTAAACAGTAACAAAGGGAGTGAGTTTACTCACCTTGAAACTCGGGCTTGAAACAAATAGTAAATAATCTAAATAGAATCAAGGATCGTCTAAATATTAGAATCACTTAATTAAATGACAATCCTAACTTAGTAAAACATATTGTATAGAAAACTATAATTGAAACAATAGGAATCTAAGGAAATTAGAATTCTAGGGTTTCGAATTGTGATTTGGAGGTTTCTCGTTAAACTTTTAAAAATATATAAACTCGTTTATTCGTAACGATAGATATTGTAATAATAATTATTTTTGATAAATGATCGAAACTTTAATATTATATTTTTAACAACAATTCATATAATGTCAAAAATATGTTATATTTATTAGAAATAATTTAACACATTTCTAAAGTATGTAAAATCCATACAAAATTCTTATTTACATAGCGAATTATTTATAAAAGAAAAAAGTGCAATTTGAGAACTCGAGCTATACTCCAACTTGCACTATGAGTACCTACGTTTTAATTTTAGCCAATTGAGTACATAACCTTTCTGATTTTAGCAATTTGAGTACCTATGACTAACGGATGTTAGTGATTGTTAACTTAGAGGGCTTTTGTGATCATTTTGTATATAATGTTAGGGTTAAATTAATAATTTTCATTTTTATTGTCTCAATAACAATAAACAAATAGATCGATTTTTTAAACCCTAAAATATACATTCCAGATGCTTCGAAAATAAGATAAAAACTTATTTTGTTCGAAGCTTTTATCTGGTGTTCGAAGCATTTGGAACGTAGATTTAAGGGTTAAAAAACATCGCTCTATTTGTTTGTTGTTAGTGAGACTTTTAAAACTAAAATTACTAATTTAACCCTAATATTATAAAGAAAATGACCATAATAGCACTATGATGTGTTCATGATTTGCATGCATATTAAGTTGCTAACTTTGCGTTTTTAACTTAATAATCATCTCGAACACATTTACTTTGATATATATATTTGGTGTGTAGGTGTAGGGAGCTAAAATGATGATTATCAACACTATAATAAAGATTGGTTAGCACATGGATGGAAAGAAATCAAGAAACGAAGAAAAATATGAAAGTTTGGAAAACGGTAGTAAGCTACGTCCTAATGGACATAAGCTTACGTCCATTTTGACATAAGTGATTTTGATCGTTTTGAGGACGCAAGGCAGACACTAGGGTCGTTTTTTGGGTAGAAGGTAGTAAGCTTACGACGTAAGCTTACGTCCGTTGGTCATTTTTATTTTTGGTCCAGATTTTAAGGCTATTTAAAGGGTTTTATGATATCTTTGAAACCCTAACTTCATTCTCAGCCACCAAGAACATTTTTTGACGAATTTTCCATCATTCCATCTCCTTCCAACATCATTCCACATCAAACATGCAATTCCAAACCAAGATTGAAGATCAAATCATTGTTATGAGTGACTAAATGTTGGTCCTGGTAATCAATGGATCCGTGCTATGATACTGTAGATTTGATTACAATCAATTGATACCACTAGATCTAGCAATCAATTGATTGTAATTGATGATCAAACTAACACAAACCATGAAAACCCATTAAGAATAGTTTAATTAAGAAGGTTATTAGATGAAGATGTATTAGATAATTGCAAGAAAGATATATCAGATTCAATTCCTTGCAAACACACAGAGAGATTCGAACTCAATATCAAATGTAAATTGTATTCCAATAAGTTCCAAAGAGTTGTATACAGATCATAGTGTCGCATGTAGTGTCGCATAAACATGCATAAATGACACTAAAACAAAGACTAAACTAACTATTACAGCAGAAACGAAATACGACTAAACTATTACAAGATAAACAAAATACAAATAACAACAAGGTGAAGTACCACCCTACATGTGGTCAACAATACTCCCCCTAGGGAGGTACTTCACCTGTTGGATCTCCTTCTTCAGCTCCAACTTTCGCTTCTCTGAGCATCTCCGTCAGTTCACGAACATCTTCATTCAGCTCCGTCTTCTTCTATATCTTCTTAGCAAGCTCCCTTACCTCTGTTCTAATCCCACGAGCCCTGTTAGCCACACGCTCAAACAGAGCGGCTTCTTTCTTCGTCTCCGCTCCGGCTCCAGTTCTAATAAGGTTTTCACATAACGTCTTTAGATTATCATCAGAAAATCCGAAAACCTCCATTGGGTCAAATAACCTCCATTCAGATCCATCTTTTACTCGAATGACTGCCTCCCCCGTCTGGTTATCATAAAACCATTTATCGAACTCTTGCAATCTCGACGGGCTAGGGTCCGGTACTCTCACTCTCAATACAGTCTTGATTGGCTTCATCTTTAAAACAATCTTTCCTTTCCCAGTGACCCAATCCAGATCTTTCTTTGATCTTTTGCGCTCAGTTTGTTGTATCCGAAACTAATAAAATTATCTTTTAACCCCGCCTGGATCTCTTCCTCCAAAAGTTTTGCACGATCATTTTGATCTGCGTTAATAAGAGGTAGAACCGCCAAACGCCTCAAATCCCATTTAGGCAATGTTTTGAAGTGTTTGCGGTTACTAATATAGCTGATCCCACCGCCTCTTCTCTTTATCATGAACTTCTGAAGCTCCAAACTGTACTTCTAGCTAAAAATTTTATTATCCGTGTCTTTAGGGGTTGGGGCATCCATGTTCTGAAATAAAGGCGTGACGTATAGAGGTTCATCCACCTTCTTGAACCAATCAGATTTATCGAGCTCGAACACGTCACCCTCCATTCCGCTTCTCTGAGCAACATACACCATTTCCTTTTCTTCGACTTCATAAAACTCAGGCTCTGAATCATAATCAATCAATTGTTCCTCCTCCTGTTCTTCATCAACTAACTTCAGTTCGGCCCCCTATGTTTCCTCGGCTACCACCTCATCTCCCACCAAATCAGCATCAACATCGAAGCAGAAATCATCAGTAATTTCTGCTTCTTTACCAGTATCGCTCGCACCTGCACCGCTGAAACCAGCAAAATCATTTCGACTCTTTGTAGTTTATACCATCTCCTTCAGAGTCGAATACCTTCCAATGTTAACTAGCTCATTGATTTCATCTTCCGTTTCAGCGTTTCCAACTTTCACCTCCTTTTTAACTTCGTTTAGCTCCACTAACAACTTTTTGATAAGCACGTGCTGATCCAATACAATCCTTCTTAAATCCTCCATCTCTGATTCTCTGTGCCTCTCCCTTTCCTCAGAGTTTATTAGTTTTGTCTTTATCATACTCAGCTCATTAGCAAGCGATGTATTCAACCCACGAATCACATCCTCGTCTAATCCCGCAAACCCCTTCTTTTCTGGCTTTTTCATGAATGGTTTTGGCACAGCATCAGACACCTCGTGCTCCTTCCCTTTCGCCCTTTTGATTCTGACATCAGTATCAGAATCATCAGCAACCTTTCGCTTCTTCTTTCCCTTTTGCTTGAATATCTCTGCCTCAATCTCGTCTAACTGTTCTTCAAACGGTACGGTCCTCTTTCCCACAAACTTCTTTCTCTTCTTGATATCTTCCTTAATCTTCTCCCGCAACTCACCAAACTGCTTATCTTCAGAAATCTTCAGCTTCTCGACATACTCCCACCTTTCATTTGTGTACATATTTCGGAAAAGATATGTTGTCTTTCCCGAAATATCATGTCGGTGTAACATCCCACATCGGTTGGGAGGGAGAACAAAACCCGCCTTATAAGGGGGTGGAAACCTTCCCTACCATGACGCGTTTTAAAACCGTGAGGGGCGGCGCCTGAGGGCGTTCCGGCTGCTAAAGCGGACAATATCATGGTGCGGTTACACTGGACTGTTACAGATGGTATCAGAGCTAGGGACCGGACCGATGTGCCAGCGGGGACGCTGGCCTCCTTAAGGGGGGTGGAATGTAACATCCCACATCGGTTGGGAGGGAGAACAAAACCCGCCTTATAAGGGGGTGGAAACCTTCCCTACCATGACGCGTTTTAAAACCGTGAGGGGCGGCGCCTGAGGGCGTTCCGGCTGCTAAAGCGGACAATATCATGGTGCGGTTACACTGGACTGTTACAGATGGCCTGTGACATCTGCCCCGAAACCCGAACCCGAGTGCCCGACTCGAACCCGAAGTTGTTATCCTTTAAATTGAAATCGTATTTATTTTCTTCAAAGTGTAACGTTTAGTATTATTATGAATAAACGCATTGAATTTTACGTTACCTCCGTCTTAATTAAATAACCATATTTACATCGCAAAATATTCACGCGTATCTAATAATTATTATTCGTGGCAATAAAACTCAAAATATATATATATATATATATATAAATATATATATAGCTCGTAGAATAAAATTGTGGAAAACGTTAAACAGAAACGCTTCAACGTCTCGAAATAGTCTTTTAATGGTGTAAACGAGCTAAAACTATAAAAACATCACTTGTATAATTGTTACGTTGCACTTTAGTTAAGTTAGATAGTTACAAGATATATATAATTAACTTTGGGTCAAAATTGTAACTTTTAAAACTTTAACTAAAAGTTATTAAACTAAACAGAATAAAACTAAAACATAAAGGACTAGTTATGTAAATAATTAAATTACACATTTTACCCAGCCCCCACCCGATCTCCCGTGTTTCCGGCGTGATCAATTTCCGGCCAAGTGGCCGGAATCTCCAGTTTTCCGGCGAGCTGCTTTTGGTCGTTTTTAACACCTAAAAATCAAACTAAAACAATGGAAATGACCGTGGATGTGATTCGAACCCCCTACTACCTTCAAATCGTCGATTAAACAACACAATTCCATGTTTTATTGCAAAACAAAAACGGATTCAAAACCCACAAATTCAAATCGTCGATAACGTACCAACTCAATAAATCTCTTCAACCAAAACGATCAGTCGTGCGTTTGGAAATCAATGTTATCAATCTATCGACATTATCACACCGAATTAACAACCAATTAACCATTTCTTCATTCGTAACCCGCCCTTAACTCTTTCAACTATCTACGGTTCATCAAAACGAAATTACTTCGACATGTACATTCCCCCATACTCACTTTCACTCTCTGTAAATTCGATTGCAAGCAAAAACACCAAGAAACTCATAATTTAATCTCAAAACCGCCGCCCCTGTTCATCGTTTCATCAACTCGATCCTTCAACAATCAAGTAAGTGTTATATATAGAAATGATCACGTTTCAACGTAGATTAAAAGCCCTATGGTTATTTTGGTTGAGATTATCAGGTTTGGATCAATTGGATCGATCTTCATTCTAGGGTTTATGTGGAAATGGGTTTTGTTGGTGAAACAATGCTAAAACAATTAAAAACAAGATTCATTAACAAAAAGGCTTTCTGGTCTAGCGGTCTGGTATTGTTAGTTTGTATCAAAAGGTCACGGGTTCGAAACCCACTGCCCTCATACTTTATATTTTTATATAATTTTCATTTCTTAAACATCTAATCTTACTTATCTAATAACCTAAATAATATAAGTAAGTTTTGTAATTTAAAATACATACGTGTATGGATGGATTTGTATAAAATATATATACATATATATATATTGCTTAAAACGTTGTCGTTTATCAAAAATTGGTTCTTGAAACCCTAAATCCCCAAATTGGATTTTGAAACCCTAAATTGGATTTGAAACCCTAAATCCCCAAATTGGATTTTGAAACCCTAAATTGGATTTGAAACCCTAAATTCCCAAATTGTATTTTAAAGCCCTAAATCTCAATTGGTACTTTAAAATTCTAAAGAAAATCCCAAATTATATTTTGAAACCCTAATTTCAAATTTATAATTTTAAACCCTAAAACCCCAAATCCAAAACCCTAGAAGTTCTATTTTCTTGATTCTAGTTATTACGTTACTTGCTTCGTTTCTAAATTAGGTTCTCCCGATTAATTAGGTGATTCTAATATCTGGGCGATCCTCGAATCTCTCTAGTTGTGATTCTAGTGTTATTATTATCTTTGGATTTCAAGGTGAGTAAACTCACTCCCCTTTTTCCATTTTACTATTTTGGGGCTGAAATATGTCTTTTACTATATTGCGTTTTCTATTCGTTTTCTAAAAGAGATCATACAAATATGTTAATCTAGTTCGCGGCTTGATGCAATCTTATGTGTTAGTTAAAAGTAGTTTTATTGCTTTGTAATCCCACCGGTACAATGTTAGCGCTAATGGTTTGACAAACCCACCTGCTTGTACAACATCGATAGGTGATTTAAACCCAGCCTTTCTAATTCCATGTTTACTATGTCGAGATGCTATGTTGCTATACTATGTTGCTATGCTATGATGCTATACTATGCCATGTCCCTAAATTGCTAAATGATGACTTATATATCGAGACGGTAAACGACGGTTATTAAAAGTTATCATTATTTATTACATGAGTGGTTCTCATGACAAATGGCTAAACGAGATACTATGGTTTCTATTGTGGTTGGTGTGCTATTCTATTCTAGGGGTCCTGGTAGGGTGATATTACGAAATTACTATACATGTGGGATTGCGCAGCATATCTTGTTGATCTCGGATTTCAATACTATTACTTATCAATTTGGGTTTTACTCACTAGCTTGGTAGCTAACTTTATTTTCACGTATTTCAGGTGGCGCGTGATTTTTGGCTTATTTCTATTTTGTCAAGACATAGGGACTCGGACCTAGGAAAAAAAATATTAATAAAGACTGTTTCATTTACTGCTATTATGAATTTGTCGTTTCGCATTTAAGACTTGGGTTTTGCCAAACTTATGATAATAATTATTAGACTTTGATAAAAGTAACACCATGTGCTTTGTTTACTATGGATATCCAATTCTATGACAGCCCGGTATTTTCCGCCACCGGGCGGGGTGTCACAATCGGGGTGCGGAGCAGTTAGTAAAGATCCTGACATTCATCTTCGTCAAGATTAATGGGTCACCCAACTTCTGTAACTCTGGCTTTAACTCATCAATGAATATCTGAATGAATCGAGGATACAACAGCCATTTGTCTTTCTTTGCAGCAAAGATATTCTCGATCATATATTCGAATATCATTTGTGGGATATTCGCTTTGTCTCCTCTGCAAAGATTCAGCATCGCGCGACCATTCAAAATTAAGTCCATCAGTACCCCCCCTTTCTAGTGATCCAGACACACTATCATCACGTGCGCAATAAATCTCCATTCCTTTGATAGAAACGATTTCTTGATCTCTCGACGAGATAAGAAATCGGTTCCCTCATAACCCATCTCTAAAAAACCTTCGTGCACGTCCTCCAAACTCAGTAACATTGGAGAGCCAACGTCACGTTCCATTCTCAGCATACGAGCAATCGAGTCAACGGATAGTGTAACAATCCCGGTTTTTGGGCCCGGAAATTTTTTTTTAAAACCCATTGGGCTTGGCCCAACCATTATTAGACTTAGGCCCCTCTTAAATTATTGGGCTTGGCCCAACCCTTATTGGGCTTAGGCCCAACTTAGATTATGGGCTTGGCCCATGTATGTTTACGATAAAAACCGAAGACGAAACCCGTCATATTAAATTCTCGGATGCGCATAGGAGTTTATTTTTATTACCATGAGTTAGATAGACTTTTCCCCACTAGTATCCTTAGTATTACCAATTGTTAGGATACATATTTAAATTATGCCTATGACATATACTAGGCAACAAATAAAAATACCAATTTTATTAACCTAATAGCCACTAGTCAACCTTGTACATATATATAAATATGTGATCATACACAAAACTTATATAATTATCAAAACCAATAAAATCTCATGCAAGAACATAAATATAATACTTGCACACAAATAACCAAACTTAATAAAAACATGACACTAAAGATAAAACCAACACCCACACATATATACAATTACACTTACAACCAACACACAATATTAACCACCTACAACCATTATTATTTACACTACCAAAATCATATACACATTATATATATATACTTTCCTACGTACATACATATATGTACACATAATTATACAAATTCACTACAACTTACAAATTAATTCACCAACTTTATAAAATACAACCGTCATTATTTACACTATATAATAAACACCCACTATATACATATGCATATATACATTACGTCTATATATATATATATACATTACGTCTATATATATATATACATAATAATAAAACTACAACCACAACCACAACCAACACACAATATTAATCACCTACAACCAATTAATTACACTACTAAATAAAAACACATATGCATGGACATATACATACATGCATACGTCCACACACACACACACACACACACATATATATATATATATATATATATATATATATATATATATATATATAAACACATTCTTTTATAAAAACTACAACTAACAATTTAATCCACCAACATTTTTAAACTACCATTTTATAAAAACAACCTACACAATTAAGTCACCAAAAATAAAAATAAAAACTAAATAAAAAATATGGATACTTGCAAGCATTAACCTACTCACCTAGCTACCACTACCTTGTCCCCTAACTAACCAACCCACCACCCTCCTAACCAATGCATGCACAAAACCCATACTTGGAAGCCTCACCATGATCTTGCCACAACCAAGGCAAGATTCTTTCTCCCTCTTTTTCCCTTGTTTCATCCGAAGCATAGCACACACACACAACACAACCATTTCACTTTGCAAAAACACACCACAATTCACACACAAACTCTCTCAAGCTTTTCTCTCAACTCCCCCAAGCCTTCTACACCTCAAAAACGTGTAACACAGCAGCAACAACACTCTAAGGTCGACCAACAACACCATAACATCATCAAACAATAGCCAAGAGAAGCCACGAGCCAAGGAAACAACAACCGAGCAATACGAAGCAAAAACTGATCGACCCACGAAGAAGCACAACGAGACCAGCCCACGTCCAGCCTTGTTCCAGTCAGTTTCCAGCCTCCCTTGTGACTCTCATACCACCCCAAGTGCACCCCCACTCACCCCCAACCTCAAGGTAATGAGAAAACAACCGAAAGTGCACTATACGTGCACAAAACGTTCATTTTAAAGAATAAAAATGTTTAAAAAGATGTTTTGTAAATAAATCGTTCATACGTCGGTTACACACGCGTTAAAGTACGAAAATGACCAACGAACCTTAAAACTCAACTTTTGGGCTATAAAGCACTTAGTTACTGATTAAATAAGCTATAACCAAAATTTCAACAATTTAGGAAGTACCAATTATTTTATACAAATTATTTAAGTTTAAAAACCCTTAAACCGACAACTACTAAAATAATTTGTAGAAAATAATTGAAACACCTAAAAACCATGAAACACCATATATTACAGTAACTAAGACCCCTTTTACTTAATATAAGAGCCCAAGATCGAAATAAGCCCAAAAACCTAAATCATAACCCGACACGTAGCGTTTTACCGCAACCGGAGAAACCGGTAAACTCGAAATCTACCCCGAACTTGATAAACACATTAAAACCAGTAGTTTAACCTTAAAATATGTATAAGACCAATACACAACACTAACACACCTAGAAATGAGAAGTTATGACCAAAAACTTAACTTTAGGGCTAAAAGTGTCAATATAACAAAGTTGAGGGACTAAAAGCGACAACACTCAAACTTTCTGATTTTTATGGAAAATAATTTAAATACTTACTGAATTAAACTGAAATAATATGGATTTAAGTGTTAGAACGAGAACAAACCAACGAGAACACTAAAACGACTAAACAACCGAAAGACAAACGCACCCGTTATGGAACGCACGTAGACTTATATATTTTAGAATCTAACTTGATTAAACTAAACATAGGAAGTCCGCTAGGAGGTAGGACTCTCACGCAAACCATTATCTAGGAAGTTCTTGAGCAAAGCTACAGGTGAGTTCATGAACCCCCTTTTTACGTAATACTTTTGGGGCTGATACATACCTACTAAACTTTATTTATTTAAACTCTTTTTACATTTTGTTGTGGTGTAATACATCTGCTACTTGTCCCCGAACGTTGGTACAACTTTCGGTAGCCATTAACTTCTTGCAAGAGCCCTTTGATATGTGAATAGTACTATTTGGGAATCCCCCGCGTACAGTGGCATACCCCCCACTGAGGTTGAAAACCGTTACGCCACATGTTCAATGATACGTCGGTGCTTAGCAGAGCACGTTAGCCCATTGTGGGTTAGGGGACTATTATTTATTGTATTCGGGTTGGGTATAATCCGAACAGGTTTGGCTACATATATTGTCACCGTACACCATAAAATATATTGTTTTAGTGTCATAATTTTTATTAAACCATGAGCTCACCAACTTTATGTTGACGTATTTTTGGGTATGTATTTCAGGTAATTGATTGGAAGGTTATTTAGCTCGTTGATTTGAAGTTAGGGCTTGGAACGTTTTGGAGGATAGCGCACTAGTTATTTAAATATGTTTTTAAGACTGATATGCACGCACTAGACAATTTAAATTCCTATGCATTTTGTTTAAAACTATTAATGGGATGAAACATGCCCACGTGGACAACTTTTATTATATTTAATGAATATGTAGTTTATTATTTCCGCTGCTTATTTATGATATCAGTCGGTCATGACCCGGCCCGTTTGGCCGGGGTGTGACAGATAGCACGATATCCTCCCCCATAACTCTTGCTCTGATCTCTGCTGGTTTTGCATTGAGGTTGTATGTTGCTGATTCCCAGAAATCTCTGACGTGTTGTTGATCAATGATCAAATCCTTCGTGACAGCATAGGAGATAGGGGACGCCTTCAGCCAGGATATTGCGTCACAAAAGCCAACAGACTTCGGGTCCTTATCATTGAGATAAGTGACCACGTTCGACCGCTCGTCGAACTTCATCGGCTGCGGAGGCTCTGGTTCCGTATTTGTACCTGAAACACAAACCGGAAATTTGTTAGTTATAAAGAAAAATAAATATAAAAAAATAATGCAAAATAAAATAAAATAGAATAAATAAAAAAATGCAGTGTCGCAAAAATGCGACAAAGTAAAGTCGCGGCAGTGTCGCATGACCAACGACATTGTAGTGTCGCATCAGCAAGTCATGTGCATCGACACTACAATGTCGCATCATCCCAAGCTTCCGACACTACCAACAAGGCATGGTCAGCATAACCTTGGTAGTGTCGCAAGCTAAAGTTTGAACTTTCGTTCAATGTCGCAACACGAACTAGTGTCGCATAAACCAGAAAGAAAACCCAAAAGTCAAATCAATCAAATCCAGATCAAAACGACACCAAAATCAAATCCATTGTAAACGAAGGTTCGAAACACGTAGATGAACAATTCTTACCGGTTGAAATCAACAAAAACACCCAAAAATGATGTGAATGAGATAAGTGTGTGTTTTTTAGGGTTTAGGGTCGTGTTTAGTGTCGTGGGATGAAAATCAGAGTAATGATCCGTTTGACCCACATCAGATGAATATGACACACAATGTAGTGTCGCATGCCCGACACTATAGTGTCGCAAAGAACATAGAGTCGCAGACTCGACACTATAGTGTCGCACAGATCAAAAACTTAAAAAAATAATTTTTGAAAAATAATGTAAGTCAAATCTATTTAAGTTACAAATATTTTAAAATAGTGTCAAGCCAAACAAATGTGATAGATCCAAGGTATCGACCCGTTTTAATAACGAAACTTCAGAAAGAATCAACTCAGTATAACAGAGTGAGTCATGAAGAAAAATCGAAACGAGTTACTGGCAATCATCTAGAGGAACAAAGACTTGCAAAGATTGTCAGTATGTTTGTCCATTTAAACCCATGCCTTGTTCTTTTCAACAAACAACCTGTGATGATCTTATCATGTTTTGGTTCGATTAGAAGAAGCTCTGGCAACTTGGTTTCCACAGACATTCAGCAAAGTAACTTGTTTTTACCTCAAGACATATTGTGTTTAAATGATTCAGCAAGATTCTTGTAATTGTAAGGAACATAGACCCAGATCAAGTGATCAAGGTATATGTATTTAGGGAGTGGAGTGGAGTTTAGGTTTAATAAAAAAACACATCAAACAATTGATCATGATGTATAAGCATTTTTTGAGCTTTTCATTTCAAGGGTTTTACAGATGATCAGAGCTCCAGGTCTATAATGACGTATAACAGAGGAGATGATTATCTGTACGTGCTGATGAGAGCTTCAGGTCTATATTTACATATAACAGAGAAGATCATCACTCCATGTCAATGCTTCCTCATAGTAGAGGAGATTAACACGAGAACAAAAAATTCTGAAGAGCTAACGAGAAGCGTCATTCAGGGCTGCGGCTAAGGGTGATTTGGGAAAGAAATCAAGCACGAAACAAATACTCTCAGTCCATTTTTGTCAAAACTTATCACTTTGTGCAGACCAAATGTCTGTGAAAATGCTCCTCATCACCGAGTTCTTTTTGAATTTTTTATTTTATCACAGAGTTGATGTCTAATAGTATTCGAGCTGAGCCTACTGACACATCAGTGCAAATCTCTTTCCTCCTTTTGACGACATCAACTCATATCTGAATTTCTGCAAGAAACAAACATATATAACATGAGATGAAGCATAATTATGAAATTTGTAGTATTTACTCCCCCAAAAATTTCTGTTTCGTAAAACTGTTATTTTTCACAAATTTAAGATCATTTTGGATCAAACACAAAAGAATGGCCGACATTATTAGAAAATATAAGTAAGGAAAAATATATATTTTTTTATTTATTATTTTTTTTATCAAAGAAAGAATTAAAAGGAAATTAGACCAAGCATGTTGATTAATTCATAAAAACGAGGTTTATCAAACGTTTTAGTGAACAAATCAGCCTTTTGATTTTTGGTGTCGATTGATATGATATTGATAAACCCTTTTTCTTGTGCATCCCGGATGCCATGAAAGCGAGTTTCGATGTGTTTTGTTCGGGTGTGATGAACCGGATTCTTGGTAATTCCAATGGCTGCCTCATTATCGCAAAAAATCGGAGTATGCAAGAAATTGATGCCATAATCAATTATCTGATGTTGTATCCATAAAACTTGACAGCAACAACTGGAGGCAGCAGTGTATTCAGCTTCGCCCGTAGATAGAGAAACGATGGTCTGTTTCTTGCTCTGCCACGATACTAAACACTCCTCCAGATACTGACAGCCACCAGAAACTGATTTCCGATCGAGTTTGCAGCCGCCATAGTTGCTATCAGTATATGCATGAAGATCAAAGCTCCCCACTTTTGGATACCACAAGCCGAGTCGCGGAGTTCTCTTTAGATAACGAAATATATGCTTCACGTCTTTTTCATGTGACTCCTTTGGATTGGATTGTGATAGTCATGTATAGGTTGGACTCACCGGCTTGTCGGTGTTATATATTTTGTATGTAATTTGTATGCTTTTGTACTAGCGAACCTATAGATTCGCCCGTAGCACAGTTTAGTGATTATGATGGTGTCGACTGGGCGAACCTGTTTGTGCCCAGCGAACCTATGTGGTTCGCTAGATAGATTCGCTGTAGCGAATCTATCAGCGAACCTATGACTGATATATATTGTAACCTTATCTTCAAGAAATATAACTTTTGCACAACTTTGACAAAAATTCTATCTTACTGATTGTGTCGTGTGATTGTTCACCTGAGGTGCTAGGAGCATATTTTACTTATCTTTGTAGCTTATATACCTCCGGTTGTGTGGTTTAATCTCGTTATTGGTTGTTGGGTTATAACACACTTTGTTTGTTTGAGTCAAGTGTGTTTGGTTGTTAAACAAGTCATTATAGCACTGAAATCACGATCATTATGGACCAACAATATGGTATCAGAGCCTTAGTGCTCTTGATTGTTTGATTCTAGTGATTTTTGTGTTGATTTTGGGGTTTTTGTGTCAAAACACTATTTGATTCTTTTCTGGACTGATTTTGGTGTTTTGGTGTTGTATTTTGCTCAAGTTTTGTCGCATTTGGTCATAGGAAGCTTTTGAAACAAACGAGTCTACAAATGGTCAAGTTTTGAAGCTGTCCGGGTTGTTTTCGTACTGTTACAGGTTTGTTCGTAACCCAGCGAATCTATCTGTTCTTCCAGCGAATCTAGGTGTTCATCCAGCGAACCTAGTTCAAATTTTTGTCTTCTGTTGGTTTGTGTTGTGGCTAGCGAATCTGACATTTTATCGAACGAAAGTTCACTTGTTTGGCTCATTGTGCAAGCGAAACTGCTGCCAAAATCAGTCGAGCGAAACTGTGCTTGCTTGTCAGCGAATCTGTTTGTTTGTCTAGCGAATCTGTCTTCAGCGAATCTACCAGCGAATCTGTTTTGTTCTTTGGGCGAATCTAATACAGCGAATCCGTTGACTCCATTCCTTTGATAGAAACGATTTCTTGATCTCTCGACGAGATAAGAAATCGGTTCCCTCATAACCCATCTCTAAAAAACCTTCGTGCACGTCCTCCAAACTCAGTAACATTGGAGAGCCAACGTCACGTTCCATTCTCAGCATACGAGCAATCGAGTCAACGGATAGTGTAACAATCCCGGTTTTTGGGCCCGGAAATTTTTTTTTAAAACCCATTGGGCTTGGCCCAACCATTATTAGACTTAGGCCCCTCTTAAATTATTGGGCTTGGCCCAACCCTTATTGGGCTTAGGCCCAACTTAGATTATGGGCTTGGCCCATGTATGTTTACGATAAAAACCGAAGACGAAACCCGTCATATTAAATTCTCGGATGCGCATAGGAGTTTATTTTTATTACCATGAGTTAGATAGACTTTTCCCCACTAGTATCCTTAGTATTACCAATTGTTAGGATACATATTTAAATTATGCCTATGACATATACTAGGCAACAAATAAAAATACCAATTTTATTAACCTAATAGCCACTAGTCAACCTTGTACATATATATAAATATGTGATCATACACAAAACTTATATAATTATCAAAACCAATAAAATCTCATGCAAGAACATAAATATAATACTTGCACACAAATAACCAAACTTAATAAAAACATGACACTAAAGATAAAACCAACACCCACACATATATACAATTACACTTACAACCAACACACAATATTAACCACCTACAACCATTATTATTTACACTACCAAAATCATATACACATTATATATATATACTTTCCTACGTACATACATATATGTACACATAATTATACAAATTCACTACAACTTACAAATTAATTCACCAACTTTATAAAATACAACCGTCATTATTTACACTATATAATAAACACCCACTATATACATATGCATATATACATTACGTCTATATATATATATATACATTACGTCTATATATATATATACATAATAATAAAACTACAACCACAACCACAACCAACACACAATATTAATCACCTACAACCAATTAATTACACTACTAAATAAAAACACATATGCATGGACATATACATACATGCATACGTCCACACACACACACACACACACACACATATATATATATATATATATATATATATATATATATATATATATATATATATATATATATATATAAACACATTCTTTTATAAAAACTACAACTAACAATTTAATCCACCAACATTTTTAAACTACCATTTTATAAAAACAACCTACACAATTAAATCACCAAAAATAAAAATAAAAACTAAATAAAAAATATGGATACTTGCAAGCATTAACCTACTCACCTAGCTACCACTACCTTGTCCCCTAACTAACCAACCCACCACCCTCCTAACCAATGCATGCACAAAACCCATACTTGGAAGCCTCACCATGATCTTGCCACAACCAAGGCAAGATTCTTTCTCCCTCTTTTTCCCTTGTTTCATCCGAAGCATAGCACACACACACAACACAACCATTTCACTTTGCAAAAACACACCACAATTCACACACAAACTCTCTCAAGCTTTTCTCTCAACTCCCCCAAGCCTTCTACACCTCAAAAACGTGTAACACAGCAGCAACAACACTCTAAGGTCGACCAACAACACCATAACATCATCAAACAATAGCCAAGAGAAGCCACGAGCCAAGGAAACAACAACCGAGCAATACGAAGCAAAAACTGATCGACCCACGAAGAAGCACAACGAGACCAGCCCACGTCCAGCCTTGTTCCAGTCAGTTTCCAGCCTCCCTTGTGACTCTCATACCACCCCAAGTGCACCCCCACTCACCCCCAACCTCAAGGTAATGAGAAAACAACCGAAAGTGCACTATACGTGCACAAAACGTTCATTTTAAAGAATAAAAATGTTTAAAAAGATGTTTTGTAAATAAATCGTTCATACGTCGGTTACACACGCGTTAAAGTACGAAAATGACCAACGAACCTTAAAACTCAACTTTTGGGCTATAAAGCACTTAGTTACTGATTAAATAAGCTATAACCAAAATTTCAACAATTTAGGAAGTACCAATTATTTTATACAAATTATTTAAGTTTAAAAACCCTTAAACCGACAACTACTAAAATAATTTGTAGAAAATAATTGAAACACCTAAAAACCATGAAACACCATATATTACAGTAACTAAGACCCCTTTTACTTAATATAAGAGCCCAAGATCGAAATAAGCCCAAAAACCTAAATCATAACCCGACACGTAGCGTTTTACCGCAACCGGAGAAACCGGTAAACTCGAAATCTACCCCGAACTTGATAAACACATTAAAACCAGTAGTTTAACCTTAAAATATGTATAAGACCAATACACAACACTAACACACCTAGAAATGAGAAGTTATGACCAAAAACTTAACTTTAGGGCTAAAAGTGTCAATATAACAAAGTTGAGGGACTAAAAGCGACAACACTCAAACTTTCTGATTTTTATGGAAAATAATTTAAATACTTACTGAATTAAACTGAAATAATATGGATTTAAGTGTTAGAACGAGAACAAACCAACGAGAACACTAAAACGACTAAACAACCGAAAGACAAACGCACCCGTTATGGAACGCACGTAGACTTATATATTTTAGAATCTAACTTGATTAAACTAAACATAGGAAGTCCGCTAGGAGGTAGGACTCTCACGCAAACCATTATCTAGGAAGTTCTTGAGCAAAGCTACAGGTGAGTTCATGAACCCCCTTTTTACGTAATACTTTTGGGGCTGATACATACCTACTAAACTTTATTTATTTAAACTCTTTTTACATTTTGTTGTGGTGTAATACATCTGCTACTTGTCCCCGAACGTTGGTACAACTTTCGGTAGCCATTAACTTCTTGCAAGAGCCCTTTGATATGTGAATAGTACTATTTGGGAATCCCCCGCGTACAGTGGCATACCCCCCACTGAGGTTGAAAACCGTTACGCCACATGTTCAATGATACGTCGGTGCTTAGCAGAGCACGTTAGCCCATTGTGGGTTAGGGGACTATTATTTATTGTATTCGGGTTGGGTATAATCCGAACAGGTTTGGCTACATATATTGTCACCGTACACCATAAAATATATTGTTTTAGTGTCATAATTTTTATTAAACCATGAGCTCACCAACTTTATGTTGACGTATTTTTGGGTATGTATTTCAGGTAATTGATTGGAAGGTTATTTAGCTCGTTGATTTGAAGTTAGGGCTTGGAACGTTTTGGAGGATAGCGCACTAGTTATTTAAATATGTTTTTAAGACTGATATGCACGCACTAGACAATTTAAATTCCTATGCATTTTGTTTAAAACTATTAATGGGATGAAACATGCCCACGTGGACAACTTTTATTATATTTAATGAATATGTAGTTTATTATTTCCGCTGCTTATTTATGATATCAGTCGGTCATGACCCGGCCCGTTTGGCCGGGGTGTGACAGATAGCACGATATCCTCCCCCATAACTCTTGCTCTGATCTCTGCTGGTTTTGCATTGAGGTTGTATGTTGCTGATTCCCAGAAATCTCTGACGTGTTGTTGATCAATGATCAAATCCTTCGTGACAGCATAGGAGATAGGGGACGCCTTCAGCCAGGATATTGCGTCACGAAAGCCAACAGACTTCGGGTCCTTATCATTGAGATAAGTGACCACGTTCGACCGCTCGTCGAACTTCATCGGCTGCGGAGGCTCTGGTTCCGTATTTGTACCTGAAACACAAACCGGAAATTTGTTAGTTATAAAGAAAAATAAATATAATAAAATAATGCAAAATAAAATAAAATAGAATAAATAAAAAAATGCAGTGTCGCAAAAATGCGACAAAGTAAAGTCGCGGCAGTGTCGCATGACCAACGACATTGTAGTGTCGCATCAGCAAGTCATGTGCATCGACACTACAATGTCGCATCATCCCAAGCTTCCGACACTACCAACAAGGCATGGTCAGCATAACCTTGGTAGTGTCGCAAGCTAAAGTTTGAACTTTCGTTCAATGTCGCAACACGAACTAGTGTCGCATAAACCAGAAAGAAAACCCAAAAGTCAAATCAATCAAATCCAGATCAAAACGACACCAAAATCAAATCCATTGTAAACGAAGGTTCGAAACACGTAGATGAACAATTCTTACCGGTTGAAATCAACAAAAACACCCAAAAATGATGTGAATGAGATAAGTGTGTGTTTTTTAGGGTTTAGGGTCGTGTTTAGTGTCGTGGGATGAAAATCAGAGTAATGATCCGTTTGACCCACATCAGATGAATATGACACACAATGTAGTGTCGCATGCCCGACACTATAGTGTCGCAAAGAACATAGAGTCGCAGACTCGACACTATAGTGTCGCACAGATCAAAAACTTAAAAAAATAATTTTTGAAAAATAATGTAAGTCAAATCTATTTAAGTTACAAATATTTTAAAATAGTGTCAAGCCAAACAAATGTGATAGATCCAAGGTATCGACCCGTTTTAATAACGAAACTTCAGAAAGAATCAACTCAGTATAACAGAGTGAGTCATGAAGAAAAATCGAAACGAGTTACTGGCAATCATCTAGAGGAACAAAGACTTGCAAAGATTGTCAGTATGTTTGTCCATTTAAACCCATGCCTTGTTCTTTTCAACAAACAACCTGTGATGATCTTATCATGTTTTGGTTCGATTAGAAGAAGCTCTGGCAACTTGGTTTCCACAGACATTCAGCAAAGTAACTTGTTTTTACCTCAAGACATATTGTGTTTAAATGATTCAGCAAGATTCTTGTAATTGTAAGGAACATAGACCCAGATCAAGTGATCAAGGTATATGTATTTAGGGAGTGGAGTGGAGTTTAGGTTTAATAAAAAAACACATCAAACAATTGATCATGATGTATAAGCATTTTTTGAGCTTTTCATTTCAAGGGTTTTACAGATGATCAGAGCTCCAGGTCTATAATGACGTATAACAGAGGAGATGATTATCTGTACGTGCTGATGAGAGCTTCAGGTCTATATTTACATATAACAGAGAAGATCATCACTCCATGTCAATGCTTCCTCATAGTAGAGGAGATTAACACGAGAACAAAAAATTCTGAAGAGCTAACGAGAAGCGTCATTCAGGGCTGCGGCTAAGGGTGATTTGGGAAAGAAATCAAGCACGAAACAAATACTCTCAGTCCATTTTTGTCAAAACTTATCACTTTGTGCAGACCAAATGTCTGTGAAAATGCTCCTCATCACCGAGTTCTTTTTGAATTTTTTATTTTATCACAGAGTTGATGTCTAATAGTATTCGAGCTGAGCCTACTGACACATCAGTGCAAATCTCTTTCCTCCTTTTGACGACATCAACTCATATCTGAATTTCTGCAAGAAACAAACATATATAACATGAGATGAAGCATAATTATGAAATTTGTAGTATTTACTCCCCCAAAAATTTCTGTTTCGTAAAACTGTTATTTTTCACAAATTTAAGATCATTTTGGATCAAACACAAAAGAATGGCCGACATTATTAGAAAATATAAGTAAGGAAAAATATATATTTTTTTATTTATTATTTTTTTTATCAAAGAAAGAATTAAAAGGAAATTAGACCAAGCATGTTGATTAATTCATAAAAACGAGGTTTATCAAACGTTTTAGTGAACAAATCAGCCTTTTGATTTTTGGTGTCGATTGATATGATATTGATAAACCCTTTTTCTTGTGCATCCCGGATGCCATGAAAGCGAGTTTCGATGTGTTTTGTTCGGGTGTGATGAACCGGATTCTTGGTAATTCCAATGGCTGCCTCATTATCGCAAAAAATCGGAGTATGCAAGAAATTGATGCCATAATCAATTATCTGATGTTGTATCCATAAAACTTGACAGCAACAACTGGAGGCAGCAGTGTATTCAGCTTCGCCCGTAGATAGAGAAACGATGGTCTGTTTCTTGCTCTGCCACGATACTAAACACTCCTCCAGATACTGACAGCCACCAGAAACTGATTTCCGATCGAGTTTGCAGCCGCCATAGTTGCTATCAGTATATGCATGAAGATCAAAGCTCCCCACTTTTGGATACCACAAGCCGAGTCGCGGAGTTCTCTTTAGATAACGAAATATATGCTTCACGTCTTTTTCATGTGACTCCTTTGGATTGGATTGTGATAGTCATGTATAGGTTGGACTCACCGGCTTGTCGGTGTTATATATTTTGTATGTAATTTGTATGCTTTTGTACTAGCGAACCTATAGATTCGCCCGTAGCACAGTTTAGTGATTATGATGGTGTCGACTGGGCGAACCTGTTTGTGCCCAGCGAACCTATGTGGTTCGCTAGATAGATTCGCTGTAGCGAATCTATCAGCGAACCTATGACTGATATATATTGTAACCTTATCTTCAAGAAATATAACTTTTGCACAACTTTGACAAAAATTCTATCTTACTGATTGTGTCGTGTGATTGTTCACCTGAGGTGCTAGGAGCATATTTTACTTATCTTTGTAGCTTATATACCTCCGGTTGTGTGGTTTAATCTCGTTATTGGTTGTTGGGTTATAACACACTTTGTTTGTTTGAGTCAAGTGTGTTTGGTTGTTAAACAAGTCATTATAGCACTGAAATCACGATCATTATGGACCAACAATATGGTATCAGAGCCTTAGTGCTCTTGATTGTTTGATTCTAGTGATTTTTGTGTTGATTTTGGGGTTTTTGTGTCAAAACACTATTTGATTCTTTTCTGGACTGATTTTGGTGTTTTGGTGTTGTATTTTGCTCAAGTTTTGTCGCATTTGGTCATAGGAAGCTTTTGAAACAAACGAGTCTACAAATGGTCAAGTTTTGAAGCTGTCCGGGTTGTTTTCGTACTGTTACAGGTTTGTTCGTAACCCAGCGAATCTATCTGTTCTTCCAGCGAATCTAGGTGTTCATCCAGCGAACCTAGTTCAAATTTTTGTCTTCTGTTGGTTTGTGTTGTAGCTAGCGAATCTGACATTTTATCGAACGAAAGTTCACTTGTTTGGCTCATTGTGCAAGCGAAACTGCTGCCAAAATCAGTCGAGCGAAACTGTGCTTGCTTGTCAGCGAATCTGTTTGTTTGTCTAGCGAATCTGTCTTCAGCGAATCTACCAGCGAATCTGTTTTGTTCTTTGGGCGAATCTAATACTAGACGGTGTATGGAGAGAACAGGTAGAAGAAATTTTGGGAATCAGGGACAGAATAGCAAGTTGGGGTATAACAAAGGAAAGCTGAGATGTTATAACTGCAAACAATTGGGTCACTTCAAAAGAGAATGTCCTTTACCAATTGTTACTGAACCAGTGAATTTTGGAAATCCAAGATCTGTTCCAAATCAAGAAAGGGTTGAGGAAGCGAAGTCAAAGAATGAACCTGCACTACTCACCAACTTTGATTGGAGTGCAGAAATTGAAGAAACCAAGGAGGAAATTAATCATGCCCTAGTTGCTGAAATTGTTGAGGTTGATGACAACTATATAAATTGCTTTGATCCTTTCAAAGAATTTTATGGTAAAGATGATGAAGGGAAGGTGGAGAAAGTTAATGAAGTCCAATCAGATGCTATTGTTCAAGGGCATCTGAATCACTTGGGATTGGTCTGTGAAGCTGCTGCAAATGAAATGAAGAATGAGGAGGAGTCAAAGCTTAACTTGGAAGCCATGATTGAGAAGGCGAGGCTTGATGCTGTTGATGAATTCAAGAGGAACACTCCCTACTGCCAGTGCGATCGTGCTTGCAAAAACTGGTAATTGGTCTTCCCTATGATGTTATTGAAGATATGTGTTCATCTGCTTGCAAAATTCGTTTAATTGGCATATACAAAGCTAATAAATTATTAATGTCAAACGAAAACGAATTAAAAAGAACTAACAAAGAGCTTAAATTGAGTGAGTCAAAATATTTTGTCAAATTAAGAGAAGCCTTGAAAGAAAATGAACATTTAAAAAGAACTCTTTTGGAAAAGAACTGTGAAATAAACTACTTGACTGAGCAAGTCACTCTTGCTGAATTTGAAACAAGAAAACTCAAAAATAAGCTGCAGCAGTGGACAATATCTAGTATGAAAAGGGAGGAACTCTGCAAGAAACAACGGGGGGCTAGAGTTAAGACAGGTTTGGGTCTTAACAACAATGAAACATATGCATATCCTCCACCTAGTACCTTCTGTTACTCTCCAACACCTATTCCTCATCCCTCAAATGAGTTGATACAAGAGATTATACAGAATGATACTAACAGTTCTATTGCAGGTTTAAGTGGAGTAAATCTTAAAGAGGTTAGAGAGGATTACGCCTATGGTGGGAGTACGGGGCTTGGTTGTTCTAGCAGTAGTGAATGTTCTAGTTCTGATTCCAAGAAGTCTTTTGAAGACATTAGTTTAATTAATTCTGTTTCTAGTAATGTGTTATATTCAGACAATTCCATGTTTAATAGTAATTTGGGGTGCACTACTTCAAACCCTAATGTGTTGAATGATGACCTGATTGAAAATGCGTGTGTGAATGACAAAGACAAACTTTCAGGTCATGTCTCTGAAAGTCAAACCAAAACAAACTGTTTTCAAAAGTTCTTCACTCATCAAATTCCATCTTTCACACCAGTGAGAATTTCAAAACCTAACTCTGAATCTGAAAAAATAAAAGTCACAACAGGTAAGTCAAAAGAACCTTATGACTCTTACAGTGATTGCAACTCTCAACTGTCTGAATGTGATGAGGAAATTGAAATAGATAAAATTCCTGTTAACAAAGTTTCCAAAATGGGTTTGAAGTCTCATTGCTTTAAATGTGGAAATACTGGTCATACTGTTAAGCAATGCCCTAATTTAATCAAAAACAGTTCAAAGCAAAAATCTTTTGGAAAAAGATTAAACACATTTGTAAATAATTTCTTTTGTAATTCTTCATCTGCTCCACCACCCAAGTACACAAAGGCTTGGGTGCCCATTTCGAAGGTCTAACTTTTTAACTTTTTTAATAAATGTCAGGAACATTCAAATGCCGTTGTAAATAGTCATTGGCATATTGACAGCGGATGTTCCAGACATATGACAGGGTTGAAGGACCTACTGACTAACTATCGGATCATCAATGGCGGATATGTTGCTTTTGCGGGAGACAAGAAAGGTGGTAAGATGATTGGTCAAGGAGAAGTCTCAAATGGTTCACTAACTTTGGAAGACGTCAACTATGTTCCTGAACTAGCATTCAATCTTCTCAGTGTATCACAAATCTGTGATAAGAATATCCCAGTGATGTTTCTTCCAAATGAATGTTTGTTCTTGAAGCCAGAGTTTTCTATTCCTGAAGAATTGGTGATCATGCGAGCTCCGAGACGAAATGATACATATATGCTGAATATGGGATCAAAGGAATCAAATTCCACCGTGACCTGTCTCCTGTCTAAAGCTTCATCTTTTGAATCGTTTCAGTGGCATAGATGTTTAGGGCACATTAATTTTAAAATTCTGAATAAATTGGTTAAGAACAATTTGGTTAGGGGTTTACCACTCAAAGATTTTTCAGTGGTTGAGAAATGCATGGCTTGTGCTAAAGGAAAACAGCACAAAAAGCCACATAAACTTAAAATTACAAATACAATCTCAGAACCCCTCGAATTGTTACATACTGATTTATTTGGTCCAATAAGTGTCAAATCTATTGCTAAGAAATCTTATTGCTTGGTTGTCACAGATGATTACTCTAGGTACACCTGGGTGAGATTTATGGCATATAAGAGTGAGACTGCTGAAGAGTTGATGAAGCTGATTCCTCAAATCGAGGTTCTTGGAAAGAGAAAGGTTCAAGCCATCAGAAGCGATAACGGAACTGAATTCAGAAACCATATCTTCAACTCTTTCTGTGAACAACGGGGTATTCTCAGACAGTTTAGCGCCGCACGAACACCACAACAAAATGGTGTTGCTGAAAGGAAGAATCGAACTCTTGTGGAGGCTGCTAGAACTATGCTGATTGAGTCAAAGCTTCCAATTATTTTCTGGGCGGAGGCAGTTAATTGTGCTGCTTATGTTCTGAACAGGGTACTGATCGTCAAAGAAAAGATGAAGACATCATACCAGCTGTTTCGAGGGATTAAGCCGTTGATTGATTTTCTGCGCCCCTTTGGATGTTCTTGTACTCTTTTGAATACTCAAGATCAGAAAACGAAGTTTGGTGCTGTTTCGGATGAGTGTTTCTTTGTAGGATACTCGAACACACAAAAAGCGTATCGTGTTTACAACAAGCGAACGCGGATTGTGCAAGAGTCCTATTATGTTGACTGGCAAGAGTCAAACACAACAAGTATTGGCAGTGAACCGGCATGGTTTTATGATTCCACCACTATTTTCAAATCATTCAATCTTCCTGACTCTGACGATGATGACATCATTCCACACACATCAGTTTCTATCTTTAACCATCCACCTACACAATCACAACCACAACCTTCAACTACACAATTACCTCCCACTTCATTTGACATTCCACCACCTCCACCACCTCAATCTGTTCCAACTTCTCCATCAGATATTCCATCCTCATCCACTACCATTCAAACATCTACCACTAATACAATTCCTCCAACATCACATACACCTTCACAACCATCCAATCAAACACCCTCAACCGAAACCAATCCTTTGCTCCTTAACACTGACTTCAAAACCTTGAAAAATCATCCTCATGATTATATCATAGGATCAATCACTGATGGTGTGCGAACTCGGAGTCAGAGTGGTTTGATTAATGAATGTCTCTATGCTGCCTTTCTATCTCAAGTTGTTCCGAAGAATTATAAACAAGCACTTGAAGATCCTAGTTGGGTTGATGCCATGCAAATGGAACTGCAGCAATTTAGGAAGCTTAAAGTTTGGGAACTGGTTGATCTTCCTCCTAACAAGTGTCCCATCGGCACTAAATGGGTTTTCCGAAACAAGCCAGATGATCGCGGTGTTGTTATCAGAAACAAGGCGAGATTGGTTGTTCAAGGATTTGCTCAAGAGGAGGGGATTGACTACATTGAAGTTTTTGCTCCAGTCGCTCGCCTTGAAGCCATCAGAATCTTTCTTGCTCATGCTGCGAACAAAAACTTTAAAGTTTATCAGATGGATGTGAAATGTGCATTTCTATATGGAGATATTGATGAAGAGATCTACGTATGTCAACCACCGGGTTTCGAGAATCCAGATTTTCCTTCAAAGGTGTACAAGCTTGATAAATCCTTGTATGGGTTACATCAAGCCCCACGTATCTGGTATGAAACTCTGACACAGTATCTTCTCAGCAAAGGTTTCTCACGTGGGACTATAGATATGACATTGTTCAAGAAGGAGGTGAATGGGGAGCTGCTGATCGTTCAAGTGTATGTTGATGATATAATCTTCGGTTCGACTAATGAGGGGCTATGTAGAGAATTTGAAAAAGTGATGATGGATCGCTTTGAAATGACGTTAATCGGGGAGATGTGTTTCTTCTTGGGGCTGCAAGTGGAACAAAAGCCTGATGGAATTCTTATCCACCAAGAGAAATATATCAAAGAGATCCTCACGAAGTTTGGCATGGATGACTCGTCTCCTGAATTGATTCCTTTCACCGCTCAAACATGCCTTACTTCCGATGATAATGGGAATCCTGTGGATGCTCATCGGTATCGCTCGATGATCGGATCTCTCATGTATCTGACTGCAAGCCGACCGGACATTACATTCGCTGTGTGCTACTGTGCTCGTTTCCAGGCCAATCCAAAAGAATCACATGAGAAAGCTGTTAAACGAATTTTTCGTTACCTTAAGGGTTCCTCTCGTTTGGGACTTTGGTACCCAAAAGGCGGGAACTTTGATTTACATGTTTTTTCTGATAGTGATCATGCTGGTTGCAGGATTAACAGAAAATCAGTCACTGGCGGATGTCAATACATTGCTGCTTCAAGTTGCTGCTGCCAAGTGCTCTGGATTCAGCATCAGATGATGGATTATGGCATCAACTTTCTTCATACGCCACTTTTTTGTGATAATGAAGCTGCTGTTGGAATTGCCAAGAATCCTATTCATCACACTCGCACCAAGCACATTGAAACAAGAATTCATGTCATTAGAGATGCACAGGAAAAGGGGTTCATTGATATTATTCCTATTGAAACTCGAAAGCAAAAAGCTGATCTTTTCACAAAAACTTTTGACAAACCACGTTTTTATGAACTGATCTCCATGCTGGGACTTATATCTTTTTGAAAACCTTTTCTGTGAGAATCAATTTGTAAATAAGCAAATATGTAAATATCTTTTTCTGTTTCTTCTTTGAAAATTCCGTGGGTCACTCAATTCTTCGCTCGTTTCTTTCCATTTTATTTCCTTTTTTTTCCTTTGCTTTTATTCTGTATATATATATTAAGAAAATCTGAAAAACAAAAATTTCTTATAAGATAGCTATAATATAAAAATTTTGGGGGAGATATTAAAAGATTAACTATTTATAGTTTTTCAAATTTTGCTATTTCAGGATCTCCGTTTTGATTGATGTTGAAGAGACGTTGAAGGAAGTCAGAAGTATTGCGTTTGGGATATGTTAGATAGGCTCAGCCCGAAAACAAAGTAAACAGTGATTGTGCAGCCAAACATAACGTTCAAGATCTCGGCAACAAGGATTATCCCCTTGACATGATTGGATTGCACAAAGATAAGGGTTCTGTCAAAAATGGGTTGAGAGCGTCAAATCTTTGCCTTGATTTCCCTAAACATCCCAAATCACCCTCGCCCTATCCCCGAATCGAGTTTCTAGTGTGCAAAACAAATAAAATAAAAAGCTGCTAGTGATGCTCTTCGGAAAAACCTCTGAGTGAGTTACTTGTTAACTCCTCAGAACGTATTGAGTCAAAGTGCTTAACTCCTCTGCTATACGGAAGTATTGACCTGGAGTTGGTGGATCTTCTCTGCTATACGAAAGTATTGACCTGAAGATTCACCGAGCATGCTCAAATGTTTATCTCCTCTGTTATACGTCGGTATAGACCTGGAGCTCTGAACTATTTGAGTTTCCCAAATAATAAGTCGCATTGTGTTCAAAAGAATCAATTGCTGACAAGCTCCACTCACAAAAAGATGCAAAAATTGCACAAGTGTCAAATGAAGCTAATGCATCGATCTATATTCAAAATTTGATCCTCGAAATTCAAGCAAAGTCAATCGTATTGCTCAGATATATCCTGATGACAGAACTTGTTCTGTTTACCTAGATGTCTGTGGGGGCCGAGTTGTCTGAGCTTCTTAAATCAAACCAAAACATGATAAAAGAAGCTGCTGATCTCTTGTTGAAAGGACTAAGGCATGGGTTTAAATGGACAAACATATTTGCAATCCCGCCAATCAATGATTCTCCGGATTCTGCTCAAAACATCATGAAAAATATATATCCTTCTTTAGCTTTTAAAATTTTCGCGTTTTTCTTTCATTTTATTTTTCTTATTTTTTCCCTTTTTATTATTATTATTATCTAAGGTTATGTGCATATTTTTTGGAGCGTTGAAATTGTGAGACGTTTTCATGGATTTACAAAGAATTTAAAATTTGAGAAAAACCAAAAATATTTTAATTTTTGTGTGCTAGCGAACCTGCTAGCGAACCTACAGGTTCGCCAGAACCTCAGGTTCGCCAGGAACCTCTTTGCATCGCCGCCGTGGTTTACTTGACTTTTGGTCTTCTGGCGAATCTAAAGTTCGCTAGTGTGTCAGCCAGCGAACCTGTGTCAGTATATATATGTAGTGACAGCGAAATATTTCACAATTTCGCTGTCACTATTACTGTAGCGGGTTTTTCAAAAATTCAACTGACGAACGTTCGATTCTCACTTTTCAATCGGTTTTTCACACTTAAACATCTGTAATTTGGTCTGGTATGTCATCGCCTCCATCTTAATCTCTGTTTTAAACCATTAATCGCACTTTTAAACCTTTAAATCTGTCGTTCTGTGATGTTGAGTAAATCTAATGACTGATTTGGTGTTTTTTAGTTAGGATTTTGCTCCATAATACCCTCGTTTGTTGTTTATATTACCTGTTTGTTACTCTGTTTGCTTGATAATGGTGTATTGACTGTGATTTTGGCCGTTTTTCAAAAACTAGGGTTTCCAGCGAACCTAGGTGTTCGTCTGGCGAATCTGAACGAAAGTTCAAAACTTCGAGCGAACCTATGTCGTTATGCTGCCCGTGCATAAACATAGATTCGCCCGACTGTTTCTAGCGAACCTATACATTCGCTCGACCAAATGACTGATTTTTCATGTCAGCGAATCTATAGGTTCTGGTGCCAAATCTCAGATTCGCTCTTTAAGCGAACCTAATTTCCAGCGAATCTATTAACTGTTTCTCAAAATCTTCGTTTCTGATCAATCTCCGTTTATTTTTCAGGCACGATGTCGACATTTTTCTTCGAAAGAAAGTACAATATGTGTGCTTTGCTTGACGAGAATCACGAAAAGGCCGGTGGCTATAGAGATTGCATCAAATGGTTGAAATCGTCTCACATACATCACGCCATATCTCATTCACCGACCATATACGAGCTGCATGTTCGAGATTTCTGGAGAACTGCAGTGATGAATGTGTCTACACAGCCATCTCGTATATGTGCCAAGGTTAGCGGTTTCGATCTGGAGTTTACTGAGGCTGATCTGGCCAGGATTTTGAGATTAGAGGATGACGTCGGAGATGAAGTGAATATGACCGCTGAGGAGGTATATGGGGCATTTCGAACTGCGGGTTATGAGGGTCCGATGCCTGGAGAAAAGAAGATGGAGTTCGTGAAGTCCTATCTGATCCAAGAGTGGAGACATATTGCACATGTATTCATTATGTGTTTGGATCATAGGAAAGGGGGCACAGATGGATTGAATTTAGACTGGGCTCGGGCAATGATGCTGTTTTGTCGGGGACAAAAGGCAAATCTTGCGAAGCTAATCTACAACTATTTGATCGAGAAAATCCATGCTACTAAAGCGGCTAAATGGTTGATATACCCCAGATTCATTCAGATGATTCTGAATGACAAATTGCCAAATCTGCCGGTGGTTGGTGAAGAACTAAAGATCTGGGAGATGCACTCGAGGATATTCCGAGACTGCAAGTCGGTAAAGTCTGATTGCGTTGGTAGGACTTCATTCTTGTGGGAGAACATGTACCAGGCTGATAGATGGGTACAAATTCAGAGATTGATGGAGACTGAGAGGAAACGGGGCGGTGAGAATATTGAGGTGGTTGAGAAAAGGATAAAGAAGAGAAAGCCATACGCAAAGGAAAAGGATTATTCTTTTGATCGAGAAGTGGATGAGATACAAGCTGAGATCGATGCTGGTAGGGAAAAGCGAACAAAGAGGAAATCTGATGCCCCGACTGAAGCGTCGAAGAAGGCGAAGCATGATACTGCGGGTACATCTGCTGAATCTGTTAGTGGACTGAAAGATGAAATTAACAGTTTAAAGGCTGAGTTGGGGGAACTGAGGAGTAAGTATGAGGAATTGGAGACCCAGGATGCTGAAAAGTCGACTGTTATATATGAAATGGGGAGAATGATGAAGGATCAACAATGTCTGATGGTTAGGATATTCAAGGAACTGAACATCCTGAAAGAAAAAGAGGGGACAGAGCCTGCTATGACTGAAGCTGAACTGAAATCCTTAACGGATGCTGCAAAGTATCCGTTAATGGATGTTGTATTTGGGGATCAGGACAAAGGAAAAGGTAAAGCTGCTGAGGAGCCGTTTGATGAAGATATGGGTATAGATTTGGATGTGTTTGAAGGGGCAGAGGTGGTTGGTGGATCTAGCGTGAACTTCAGTCTGATAGATGAACCAGAGGTCGACGTAAATGCTGATAGTGAGGAGGATTTAAATGATGAGCCGGAGATGTATAAGGTTGAGGAGAAAGGGGTGAGTTATCAGTTCGAGCACGTTGAGTTAGATAAATCAGAGTGGTTCAGAAAAGAAGAAGAAGTTGTTCCCGAGGTACCCATATTTCAGAACATCGATGAACCAAACACTTCACAACTGGATAGACAAGTGATAGCATGGAAGTACAACAGTCTGGTTGACGCATATATGATCAAACGAAGGGGAGGTGATATTTGTTACATCAAGAATAGGAAGCATTTCGCCACTCTGCCAAGGTGGGACTTGCGAAGGTTGGCTGAACTCCCTTTGCTGGGTAAAGAGGATAGTGGCAGGGCATGTGCGTTCGAAGTTACAATCAGAGAGGCTGCTAAGTCAAACTTTGTGGATTTTGGGTACCAAAAGCCGAGAAGGATGAGGTAGAAGAAAGACAGGCACTGGGTATCGTGGAAAGGGAAGATTGTTTTGAAGATTGAAGCACCGAAGGTTATGTCTAGAGTGAGGGTTCCGGACACACAGCCACCCAGATTACAGGAGTTTCACAAATGGTTCTACGACAATGGTACGGGTGAAGCTGTTATTAGACTGAAAGGGGAAGACCGTCCAGAGATTCGTTTGTTTGACCCAATGGAGGTTTTCTCTTTTTGTGACGAGGATTTGAGAGTCTTATGTGAGAGCCGGATTAAGCACGGGGCTGGAGATGATACTAGAACTGAAGCGAACCTGTTTGTGAAGGTCGCAAACAAAGCCCGTGGTATTCGTGCTGAACTCAGGAGTGTGAACGAAAGGCTGAGGATGACTGATGATCAGCAAATGGATATGGATGACTTATCTAAACAGCTGGATCAAACTATTGAGAAGAGGTTCGAGAAACCAGTAGAAGTGGTTGATTTGGATGTGATAGGCGAGGAGGATACAGCAGAAATTCAGGCGGAAACGATTGTTCTGCAAATGCCTGATACTGATGTCGCTGATGCTGAGTTTGTAGAGTCGATGCTGGTTTTTAGTGAAGATGAGGCCGGATCAGAAGATGTTACAAATCCGTTGGCCGGAATTGAAGAAAGGGCAGGAGCATACGTTGAATATATTTGATGCCAACAGAAGACGGAGCTAAACAGAAGACTTCCCCATGTGAGGTCCAACCTAGGGGGAGTATTGATAGTCATGTATAGGTTGGACTCACCGGCTTGTCGGTGTTATATATTTTGTATGTAATTTGTATGCTTTTGTACTAGCGAACCTACGGGCGAATCTATAGATTCGCCCGTAGCACAGTTTAGTGATTATGATGGTGTCGACTGGGCGAACCTGTTTGTGCCCAGCGAACCTATGTGGTTCGCTAGATAGATTCGCTGTAGCGAATCTATCAGCGAACCTATGACTGATATATATTGTAACCTTATCTTCAAGAAATATAACTTTTGCACAACTTTGACAAAAATTCTATCTTACTGATTGTGTCGTGTGATTGTTCACCTGAGGTGCTAGGAGCATATTTTACTTATCTTTGTAGCTTATATACCTCCGGTTGTGTGGTTTAATCTCGTTATTGGTTGTTGGGTTATAACACACTTTGTTTGTTTGAGTCAAGTGTGTTTGGTTGTTAAACAAGTCATTATAGCACTGAAATCACGATCATTATGGACCAACAGATTGATACCTCGAACAGTAACCAACAGCAAAAGCTATGTCTGGACGACTTGCAGTTATGTACATTAAAGATCAAATCATCGATCTGTAGCGGTGAGCATCAACGGACTTTCCGGATTCGTCAGGAGTGAGACACGTTTGTGCAGTGAATGGAGATAGTTCAGAAGAGTTGTCGTCCATCTTGTATTTTACCAAAATCTCCTGAATATATTTCTCTTGGTGAATAAGAATGCCATTGGGTTTTTGTACTACCTGTAATCCGAGAAAGAAGCACATCTCGCCCATCATGCTCATCTCAAATCTTTCCTTCATTACCTCCTCAAATTCGCTGCACAAATCTTCATTTGACGAACCGAAGATGATATCATCTACATATACTTGTACTAAAAGAATATCGTCACCAATCACTTTCTTGAATAGTGTCATATCAATCGACCCTCTTGTAAAACCTTTGCTCAACAGGTATTGTGTTAACGTTTCATACCAGATCCGAGGAGCTTGGTGAAGTCTGTAAAGTGATTTGTCCAACTGTAGACTTTGTCAGGGAAATCCGGATCCTCAAAACCTGGTGGTTGGAAAACATATATCTCTTCGTCGATATCTCCATATAAGAATGCACGCTTTATATCCATTTGATAAACCTTGAAGTTTTTGTGTGCGGCATGTGCAAGGAAGATTCGAATGGCTTCAATTCTGGCAACCGGAGCAAAGACATCAGTGTAATCAATGCCTTCCTCTTGTGCGAAACCTTGAACCACCAGTCGAGATTTATTACGAACAACCACCCCTCTGTCATCAGGTTTGTTTTTATATACCCATTTCGTTCCGATTGGATATTTGTTTGGTGGGAGGTCGACTAGTTCCCAGACTTTGAGCTTTCGAAATTGTTGAAGTTCTAATTGCATTGATTCCACCCCGCTCGGATCTTGCAATGCCATATTGATATTTTTAGGAACAGTCTGAGACAGAAAGCAGGAGAACAAACACTCATTGATCAAACCTGATTGATGACGCGTGCGAACTCCATCTGAAATAGATCCAATGACTAAGTCATGGGGATGATCCTTTAGCTCCTTATAGAAAGATTTTGAAGTGACGATATTTGAAGGTGATGATGTAGATGAATCATGAGGTATATCAGTAACAGGAGAAACCAGAGGATGAATGACAGGTGATGGCGGAGATGGTGATGACGGTATAGGGTCAACAGTAATAACAACATCAGGTAATGGCGATGGTTGTTGAGGGAATATTGGAGAAGATGGGAAAATGACGGGATCAGGTATGGGATTAGGGTGCATGGGAATGATCTCATCTTCTTCAAGAAACAGTGGTAAATTAAATGAATTAAACAAAGTTGTGGCATCATAAAACCATGAGGGTTCAGAGCCGGTATCAACCACATTCGATTCTTGCCAGTCAACATAGAATGATTCCTGAACAATCTTGGTACGCCTATTGTAAACACGATAAGCTTTCTGAGAAGAAGAATATCCAACGAAGAAACATTCATCAGAAACAACACCAAATTTTGATGTTTGAGCTTGGGTCTTCAACAAAGTGCAGGAGCATCCAAAGGTCGAAAGAAATCGATCAAAGGTTTTCTTTTGTGAAACAGTTCATAAGATGTCTTCATTTTGTCCTTTACAATTAACACTCTATTCAACACATAAGATGCACAATTGACAGCTTCGGCCCAGAAGATGATTGGAAGTTTTGACTCTATCAACATAGTCCTTGCCGCTTCAATCAAAGTTCGATTCTTGCGCTCTGCTACTCCATTCTGATGAGGTGTTCGTGCAGCACTGTATTGTCTTAAGATCCCTTTCTCTTCACAAAATGAGTCAAAAATGTGATTTCTGAACTCCGTTCCATTATCGTTCCTGATAGCCTTCACTTTCTTCCCACTGATGGTTTCAATCTTGAGTATCAAGTTCCTGAATGCTCCTATGGTCTCCCCTTTGTTTGCTAGAAAACTCACCCATGAGTACCTGGAAAAATCATCTGTCACAACCAAACAATAAGATTTTTTAGTAATTCTTTTGACGCTTATTGGTCCAAACAGATCAGCATGTAATAACTCAAGGGGACATGAATATAATTGATTATTTTAGATTTGTGAGATTTCTTGTGTTGTTTTCCCTTGCCACATGCCATACATTTCTCAACAACTAAAAAATCTTTTATGGGCAATCCACAAACTAGGTTATGTTTAACAAGTTTGTTAATATTATTAAAATTAACATGACCAAGTTTCCTGTGCCATAAAAAAGCTTCTGAAGATGATGCTTAGACAATAAACAAGTGACAGTTGAAGAAGACTCCCTAGAGTTCATGTCGAGTAGATAGGTGTCATTCTTTCTAGGAGCTCTCATCATGATCAGATCTTCTGGGATAGAGAAATCCAGTTTCAGAAATAAGCATTCATCAGACTTGAAAAGAACCGGAATATTCTTGTCACAGATTTGATATACACTTAGCAAATTGAAATGTAGCTCGGGGACATAATTGACTTTCTCTAGAGTAAGCGAACCATTTAATACCTCTCCTTGACCGATCATTTTACCCCCCTTCTTGTCTCCCGCGAATGCCACATACCCACCATTTATTATACGAAAGTTAGTAAGAAGGTCTTTTAAACCGGTCATGTGTCGGGAACATCCACTATCTACATGCCATAAGTTGTGTGGCTTCCTTGGACGTTCCTGACGAAAACATCAAAAAATCAATTAATAACAGGAACCCATGCCTTGTTAGACTTGGGTTTAAGCAAAGAAAAAGAAACAAGAAAATGAATATTTACAAATAAAAGGCTAAAACATGTCTAAAACTAGATTAAATATATTTTGTTGACACAAAATATATTTATTACATTAACGATCCTAGACATAAAACAACTTCAACGTCTTGACTCGGTTCTTCGTCACTAACGCCCCATTTGACTTTTTACGTTGACTTTGACCGGATGTTGACTTTTGTTGACTTTGACTGAGTTGATAATATTAGACTAAAATTCAGGTCCAACACTAAACCACTCGTGATCATCTCCAGGTGGATGGTTAGTGGTTGAATATTTTACAACTAGGGTTTTATTACATTGAACATGAACTTTGGATGTTTAATCTTGTTCATGTGTTTACTGGTTGTTATTGATTAATGGTTTTGTTAGTTGTTTTGAAAACGTCTTTGTCATTCACTGGTTTTGATGCACTAGTAATCAATAATTAGGTTATTTCACTACATTTTCTTTAACTTGTGTTACAAAAGAAATCACTAGGTCTTGTATTAGCGTAGTCTTGGCCATACAATTCGTAGTTGGTTTTTGATCTATCTAATTTAACTACCCGTGCATCTAATTGTAATCACGCTTCATAAGAACAAGTAAACTAGTTATGTCTATATAACTTCCAATGTGGTAAACCCTAGGTGTATATCTATCTATTACTTGAAACCCGGAGTTGATCCATTTTTTCCCAATCATTAACAACAATAAATTTATTTTCTTGCAAAGTTTTTCTTATTTCTTAGTGTAAATTCACAGCCAAGAGGCAATAGGATATTTTAGTAGTTTAATTAATTAATCATTTGTTTTCAAATCAAGTTAATCTATACACTGACCACTAATTCCATGTGGTTCGACACTCTGTATACCCTAGCTAGCTAAGGTGATTAGAACACACTTTTTACACTTATCTTTGATTTGCTTTGTATCTGTAGCAGTGATTATTTTATGCATAACAATAGATGGACTAATACCTTTTAGATCTGCAATGGTCCACCCAATGGCTGCCTTGTGCTCATGTAACACCTCCAATAACCTCTTTTCCTGATCCTTATGCAAATTCTGAAGCAATGATTCCCGGGGTTGTGTTTGATCTTCACCTAAAGATGAATACTTGATATTATTTGGTAACTCCTTCAATTGCACTTTTGGTGGATTCTCCAAAGATGGCTTCAACTGAGAATCAATGTGGTCTGGGAGTGGTTCCACTTGCAAACTCCATGGTGGACGCCCTTTCTGCAAAGCCAAGACCTCCAATTCTTTTTCCTCTTTTTCAAGTTCATGTGCATGCTCCACATCTAACCTGTCACAGAAAAAACACGTCTCCCCGTAATTTTCCTCAAATTCACAAGGTTCGCACCCGTCAATGATGTCCACCATATAACATTCATCATCAATAGGAGAATTAGATATCTTATCAAAAACATTAACTCGCAATTTCCATATCCAAATGTCATTTCAACTGTTCCATCCCGACAACTATTTGTGCATTCGCAGTTGCCAAAAACGGTCTACCAAGTATGACATTAGATTGTTTGGTTTTGTCAAAAGTCACATAATCAAGCACCAAGAAATCAACTGGGTAATAAAAACTACCCACTTTGACAATCACATCGGTTAGGATTCCACGAGGAAGTTTAGTGGTGTGATCCGCCAATACCATAGTGGTATCGGATTTCTGTAAAGGACCGAAATTGTATTGGTCATACAAACTTCCCGGTAGAATACTAACACTAGCTCCAAGATCCAAGAGGGCCCGTGCTATTTTGAACTCACCCACTTGAATAGGTATGATGGGCGCTCCAGGATCCCTAAGCTTAGGTGGAAGAGCACCTGACAAGATAGCATTTATATTTGCGGTCACATCAAGTTGCTTAGGGAACTTGTCTGATCGTTTATGGGTGCACATATCCTTTAGATACTTAGCATATGCAGGAACTTGCTTAATAGCATCTAAAAAAGGTAGATTAATTTTTACTTTTTTAAAAACTTCCCACATTTCATCATGCAGTGGGCCTATTTTATTTACCTTTTTTTTTATGGTTCTACTAAAGCAGCGGGGTAAGGGATGGTTTTATTCTCCATATCCTTATCCTTTGCTTTAGTGGAACTTCCAGTTAAATCAATTGCCTCTTTAGATTTTTCAGAAGGGTTTTCTTTTTCTTTTTTTTAGGCAAAGCAAGTTCCTCTACTTTTTCTTCATCACTTTCATCATCACCAACTTCAACCGCCACCCCCTCATCAGATGGTGGTGGCGATTGAGGTTGTTCACAATCTTTTTTATAAAGTTTACCATTATGAAGGGCACTTACTTGATTGATGTCCACACTCCTAAAATTCTTTGGGTTTCCATTTTGATGTGCGGAATTTACCTTTGTATCACTAGGCAGCATCCCCACATTTCTTTCACTCATTAGGATGGACACATTGCTTGCTAATTGACCCACTTGTCTAGTTAGGGCATCCACAGCTTTATCTTTGATCTCATTTCTCTGCCTCTCTTCCTTCATCATGTTCATGATACCATCCAATTTATCATCCGAAGGATTTCCACCCTTTCCATGTGCTTCAGGATTTCCTTGTGGTAGATTTGGATCTCCTTGGTAATTTTGAGTTGTACCACCTTGTTGGCCTCCATAGTTGTAATTACCTTGATTATATTTTTGATAGCCACCTTGATTGTAATTACCTTGTTATCGACCCTGGTTATATTGCCCCCTTGATTATTCACCTGAAAATTAGGATTCAATTGATTAGAAGGGTTTCTATAACTAAAATTCGGATGGTTCCTCAAACTTGGGTGATATGTGTTGGAATTCATATCATATGATTTCGTGTTCCCATAAACTTGATTGACCTCTTCTTCGTTGCTTCCCATATTCACTTGACAGTTGCTGTTGTAATGTCCGATTTCACTACATATGTCACAAACTTCATACCCCACTGACTTCACTTCACAATTTCTAGAACGACCTAGTTTAGCAATTTGCTTCTCCACAAGTTCTAATCTTTCCTTGGTTTCTGCCTCAGATACAAATTGTCTTGAAGGTTGCCTTTTACCTTTTCTTCTAGCTGATGCTTGGGCTTTGGAATCCTTAGCCATCCTATTAAGAAATCCCCACTCGTAATATGGATTGCGGTAAGAAATCTACCTCCACTAGAAGATCTCAAGAATTTGCTTTCCTCATCAGTAAGCCCATCACAAAAAGCTTTGATTAACTCCCACTTCTTCATTCATGATGTGGACATAACCGAATAAACTCTTTGTACCTTGCACATGCTTCATGTAGTTGCTCCCCCACTTGTTGTTGAAATAATCTATGTTCTCAATAGCATCACTTGTCTTCCCCATCGGATAAAACTCATCAAGAAACTCTTGTTGCATTTGTCGCCAAGTGAAAATACTATTACTGGGAAGCATGTGGTACCATTGTTTTGCCTTCCCAACCAAAGAAAACTGAAATAATCTCAATTTAATCTCTTCTTGAGTGAAGTGTGGTCCACCAATTGTGCTACATATTGCATGGTACTCATCTAAATGAAAGAAGGGTTCTTCAGTTGCATTACCTGAAAACTTGGGAAGAATTGTTAAATAATTGGGGCGTATCTCGAATTGTCTTCCCTCTCGATATGGTGTCACTATGGGTCCCGAATTATCATTAACCGCCAGGCGAAAATGGCTATCAACTCCTTCATCATCCGGATCATCATATCCCCCGAATCCCCAATCATTTCCGTTACCTCCATTCGGACCATTAGGCCTTTCATAACCTCTATCATAACCATTTCCTCTGTGCTGTTGATACGGATTTCTTTCGTTGAGATTGTTGGCATTGTTGACATTATTAACCCCGTTGTTTGTTTGTTGCCATATCCTCTAGTACCTTGATTGTAGATATTGTCCAACTTATCATCACGTGTGATATTTTCATCCTCATGACCAGGTAGTCAAATTGTAATTTATTCTTTATAAAACGTTGAATGCATTTTGTAAATATTTAAAATACACTTTTATAATATTTTTAAAGTATTTGTATTGATTTATTTTATACACTAGATTATATAAAATCATGGTTTTTATAAGATTTTAACATTTTTAATAAATATATAATATGATATTAGTATTAGGTTTAAGGAAAATGATAAAAATGGTTAACAAAATAATTAAATAAAAAAGTTAAAATATATGCTTGTCCCTGGTTTTTGAACCAGTGACCTCTTTGATCACAGCAACAACACAAACCAACTGCACTAAGTCTCTTTATTGCATAAAATGGATCAAAAATGGTTTTAACATTGATTTCAACTAAACCCTCATTTCCTATAAACCCTAGAACACAAAATCACAAATTACTTCGGATTTAGACAATGAAACAAGAAACTGGTTACAGGCTATTGATCTATGCTTCTTGGAGTGAATCCATTAACTCACATATATGAGATATGTAGCACTTATGGTTTCACCATGTTTTAGATTAAAGTATTCAAATCTTTTCTTGAGAACATATTTTTTGTTATCTTTGAAGTTTGAACTCTTCATTTCCTTCATATCTAGTCTTCACTGTTTCCTAAAGACCATTGGCTGATTTGTAAGTCTTGAAGTCATGGATAATGATGTTTGGGATACTCATTCTCAGAAACCATAAAGCTTTGAATTAGTCTCTGGTTTTCTATTTTCATTTCTGAATACTTTGACACATCTTTGGGTACCATTTTGACTCCTACACCCACAATAGCCATTGTAGCAAAAAATAGACCTTGCTCAACGAATGCCCAAAAGTTTTATGTCTTGATTTCTTAAGAAATCTTTCATCCTAATCTTCTATGTCTCATAACCAACTTGTGAAATCATGGGTGGCTTATTTTGAGTGTCATTTTCCCAATCATGTTTGGAAACAACAAGCACTGTAGCTGTAGCAGTAGGACTGTAGGAGAACTAGCCATGAAAAGATTTTTAGGATGATAAAGATATGAGAATCAAGCAAACTAAGAGCCAAAGCTTTAATACCACTTGTTGAATCGTACCAAATAAAAGTTTTGTTGAATCACAAGTATCACAAGTGTGGAATCCTTGTGATATTGTTTGATCAGTCACACATAGAGATAGAAAAATAGTGAAACAGTGGACAAAATTATACTATAAATGTTCATTTCTATGGAAACCTTGAACGAAATGATTACCATAGAAGACTTAGCCACAAACATATTAAATTGTAGCTTATTTATACTACTCTAGATTTGATCCAACCGATCTATTCTAGATATATAAAAATGGCAAACTACAACCATTGATCTAACCATAACATCGCATACCATGAATACGGGATCTCATTAGATAATACAATAGAAAGGAACAAGTTTCTACCGAACATCAGTAGGTGCTGAATGTTGTGGTGCCTCCACTGCACTTCAACTCTGACACAATTGTCTTTGTTGAAGTTCTTCAGCTGATGGAACTGTCTACTAGAAAACTATCTAGCAACAACTACAATTGTTCAACAGATGGATCAAGATCACACAGATTTCAGTAGTTGATCTGTGTAATCATTTGAACTTGTAATTATCAGGACCTTGATGCATTGTCACCCATCACTTAGAGTAATTTAGTTATCCTTATCCTTATATTCCAACAACCATTTTATACCATTGTCACTTCGAATGATTTTAATTTTCAAATGAACTTGATTTTCAACTTGTGTGACAAAAGCTTTCAAAGTTTCTACAATTTCACTCTTTTTATTTAAGAAAAAATCCTAAACGAATCTATAATAGTCGTCAATGATCACTAGACAATATTATTTCTTAGCATGACTTCAAAAATTTATTGGTCCAATTTACTTCACCAATCACCATCATAAGTCACACACAAAGCTTGTTCTAGTTTTGTATATGAAGTAAATGCTTGAGATTAGTTTTTCACATTCTGACTTTGACTAGTTATGCCTTAACTAGTTTGACCTCGAGTTTTCTTAGCACTAGGATTGTTACTCTCTGGAGAAATGTCCAAAGAGATTGCCCTTGTAGCATCTCACTTTTGACTTACGTTCATGTGTATTGATATTGATCAAAGTAGGTACAAAAAGCTCTATTGAAATTGCGTACATTTAACACCCCGATTTTTCATGGTAAGACATCTTTATGTGATTATGCTTATATAGATGCGCATTTACATGATTATGATTAAAATGATGTAAGATGCTTATGATAAATGCTATGTTTACGATAAGTGTGGAGATTATGATAATACGATAAAGAACGAAAATGATTATATATGTGCAAGAATGTAAAACGTAATGACTAATTACTTGGTAATTAAAAAAGAGAAGGATTAATGAAGAGGTTATGATGTAATTATGGGCCATTAAGGGTGAAAGAATGAATTAGGCCAAAATGGTAAGTGGATTAATTAAGAGATTTATCTAAAATAGCCTAATTACCTAATTAAGGCCCAAAGCCCACCTAAAACCCTACCCAATATGGAAAACCCTACTATTTAATCCACATTTCCAGCCACCATCCACACTTCACCATCTTCACAACACACACACAAACCCTAATCTCCATTTTTGAAGAAAACTAAGGAAAGAAGAAAGAAAAACCAAGATTTTTGTAAATCAAGAGTTGATTTGAGGATAAAAGGGTGTTAAACAACAGGTAATCAAGGTAAGATCATTCCCCAAAACATGTTTTCATAACACAAAACGAATCTGGCATTTATGGAGTTTTAAGGTTTTCATAAAGTTTCAAAAAAATCAATAAAGGTTGCATTTTTATGGTTGAAATCATGGAAAAAGCTTATATTTGGTCATATAAATGATAAAACAAGGTTTTGGACGTAAAAAGTTTGAGATTTGGGTGAGAAACAAGGATTTTGGGTTGAAACCGAGCTGAACCCCGTTTTGCGACACTAAGCATTCATAATGCGACACTAGTGTTCTTCTTGTGACACTATGATGTCTTGATTTCATGTCACGTGACGGAGTGTGTTTGCGAAAGTAGTTTAAGTCCCAATGAAAGTTGGGCAAGCGCTTTGCGAAACTGCAAGTGGAGGTGCTGCTGGAGCAGCATGCGACACTGTGGTTCGTTATTGCGACACAGTCTGCGACACTGTTTGCGAAACTGTCTGCGACACTGTTTGCGAAACTAAAATAAAAATAATGATTTTTCATAATAACTTAAATGCAGATCGTGCACCTATACCACTACCTTAACATTGACCGAACTAGCAAGATCGCCTAAGAACCAGGTGAGTTCTAGACCTCACTTCCATTTCGTTTTAAATACGTTTTTAAGGCTAACATGCATACTGAGATGTTTTATGGACTGATAGGCGATAATACGTGAACTGTGACGATGACGTAAGAATAAGTAACTATATACTTATATATATAAACGAATGTATGCCTTAACGAAGCTAAGAATCCTACTGGGGATCTGATAAAACCAGCTAAGAATCCTACTGGGGATCAGATAAAACCAGCTAAGAATCCTACTGGGGATCTGATAAAACCAGCTAAGAATCCTACTGCGGATCTGATGAAACCAGTTAAGAACCACTAAGTGGGTCTCTCGTGATCAAAGAGAGCATGATGATGACTTACGAACAGACAAAGATATTACGTTACGTGCTATATGAATGTGAAGTACAATATGATGATACTATTTATGTGTAATACATGAAAGATATGGAAAGTTCTTAAAGATGTTTTAAAACTAGGACTCACTCAGCGTAGCTGACTTTTTTATGCATGTTAGATTGATGTGCAGGTATGAGGGTTTAGAGAGCTGCTTGGCAAGAGCTAGAGACTTGTTGAAGACTGGCATTGAATAAAATACATCTACGATCAAATTTACATTTTTGTAACGTTTTATGAAGTTTTTAAGACAATTTATGACGATGTAATGATGTTTTAAACAAGTATTCCGCTGCATGTTAGATTTTATTTAATTTATGGTTGATTATATGCTTATGAATGTCAACTGTGGTGCTTCCCGAAAGGCGGACGTTATAGTACATATGAATATGTTAGAACATCTATTTATACTACTTTGAAACAAAAATACACGTGTAAAATAAACAAACAAAAACATAAATAGATACACGCTAAACGGTGTATCCGCACATCTTCAATGTAGTCGCACATCTATGAACATCTAGCACATCTCAAGTTATCCGCACATCTTTATCTTTTAAACAAGTTTGGTATTTTCATGAGTTCCAATAGAGGTTGATGACACTACTACTTTCAACAACTTCGAAAAGTACACCTTTATTCCTAATTTTCTAAAACTTTTGCCAATCTTTAGTTATGAATTACTAGATTAGTACCCGTGTACTACACGTAATTTTGGTTTTATATATTTTAACTAAATTTAGGTATCCAAATTATTTTTAACATATCCACTATTAAATCGGTTTGGATATATACAAATATTTTCCTAGCAAAAATCATATGCTAAAATAAATGAGATGATCTAAAATAATTGGTAAATTTTTCCTTAAATATATCGGGTTAGGGTATAATTAATGATAATTGATAAATTTTTTATTTGATCATATCGGGTTAAGATAATTCATGATAATTGAGAGCATATCGGGTTATTTCGAATATGGAGCATAACATGACCCGCCTTGAAATCATCCATCAAACTAAATTAGAGCGTGACACCTAAGCAAAATTTTATATGAAGTAGTTAAAATATTAACATATAAATAAACTAGGTTTAATACATGTGTGTTACACATATATTTATAAAGAAATTATAATCATTATGTTTAAGTAATTGTAAATATTTAATATTTAAGGATATGACTCCATCAACTCATGCATGGTGAAAAATTACACTTAATTTTCATCTCAAACTTAATTGCTATTATAGAACAACAGAATTTCCCCTAAAAAAATTGTCACGTATAACCTTAATTTATTAAATAGATTACTTAATTATTAAAATGGAAATATTAAAAGTTTAAAACACAATTTCGCTGGTAGGGTGATCTTGAGTTCCCAATGCCCTTTGGAAGAGTTATGAGTCTAACTAAAAGCTTTATCTATTGACTTGTTGAAAAGGTGCATATTTGAAAGTTTTCCCATCTATCTTTTTCAAATTTTAATTTTTAAAATTTATTTCTCATTTCTTGTATACTGGTGCATCTTTGAAGTTTAGGGTTCATAACCCGATATGATGGATTTGACCATGGTTGCTGGTGGCGGTGCAAGTACGGATTTAGACGGATATAGGGTATTATATGAAGATATATATTTTGTGTATTAACATTATTAATTATCCAATTACGAAAATGTTGAAATCTGTCTTAGGTAGCTTAGCATTATACTTCTTCTCACTCTTCAAAGCTCCTATTCATGTGATAGAATCCCTTGAAAAAATCAGAAGCAGATTTCTTTGGTCGGGAACTAACACAACAAGGAAAATTCATTGGATCAAATGGGCTACAATAATGGCACCAAGAGATATGGGAGGTCTCGGAATTGGCTCCCTTAGATCTCTGAACCTCGCCCTACTAGGCAAATGGTGGTGGAGAGCAAAAACTGAAAGAAAGTCCTTATGGTTCAAGATCATTAGCGTTATTCATCATAACTCAAGAAGCTTCAACTCCATCCCAATCCGTTCTTCTAACACAGGTACATGGAAAATTATTTTATCTATTAACAAAGATTTGATGAATTTTTCAGTTGATATAGGTACAAGTATAGTTGGAAAGGTTGGCAATGATGAAGATCTTCTCTTTTGGTCCGATGTATGGTTAGGTGACTTCTCTTTGTGAGAGATTCCCAACCATTGCAAGACTAGCGTTGCACAAAGATTCCAAAGTTGCTGATTATGCATTGATTCAAAATGGAAACATCACATGGCAAATCATGTTGAAGAAGCCACCACATAGCCTTGAAGAGTTCTCTTAATGGAATAATTGCATGTCTTTATTAAACACTGTTTTTTTAGTGTTGGCAAAGATTGCGTAGAGTGGAAGCACAACAATGAGAGAATATTCACATCCCGGTCCCTTCGGTGGCTAATTGACCGTAACTCGTTCGACCAACTAGATCATTTGTATGAAAACAAGAAATTGCTCCCTATCAAAGTTAACTTCTTACACTGGAGAATTGTTCTAAATCGTCTTCTGCTACGGGTATCGTTGGCTCATAGAGGGGCTCATCTCGACTCGGCTGAATGTCCTATATGTAATAGTGGTCTAGAAGATAAAGATCATATTTTTGCTTACTGCCCCTTTGCGAGCATGGTTTGGACACAGGTAGGTGTTTGGCTAAAACTTCCACTCGTCTCATCTTCATCCCCTGACAACATCATGGATACCACTGGTTATGGGATGCAAAACGGTTCATCTTTGCAAAATATTGTTGACTCAGTTCTCAAGTCGGCCTTATGGTGCATATGGGAAACAAGAAATGACCGGGTCTTCAAAAACATCAACCCATACCCATACAAAACTATTGAAGAAATAAAAATCGTAAGCTTTCTTTGGGTTAAAAATAGAGCATAATTTGAATGGTTAGAATGGTATATGTGGGTGGGCTTTAATCTTGTCAACAACTTGTAATGTTTTTGTTTCCTTTAACTCTTGTACTCTAGCCACTGGCTAATTGTTTTGTTTTTATTGATATCTTTTCCCCACCGTTCTAAAAAAAAATAAAAATTAAAGGGTTATTGGATTTAATCACATCTAACTATTGGTTATTGGCCGTTGTCACCCTCAATTATCACTTTGGCCAATATAACTCTCAACTAAACATTTTGTGTCCGTATCACCAAAAGTTAACATAAAATTAACCAAAAGTTAACCAAAAGTGACTTGAATTGGTTAACTTTTGGTGATACGATGTCCGTATCACCAAAAGTTAACCAAAAATGACTTGAATTGGTTAAATTTTGATGATACGGACACCAAAGTGTTTAGTTGGGAGTTATATTGGCCAAAGTGATACTTGAAGGTGACAACAACCAATAACCAATAGTTAGAGGTGATTAAATTCAATAATCCTAAATTAAATGATTTTTGTTTTGATATTATTAGAGAGTTATTAATTAGCATTTAATATATATATATATATATATAATTAAAGTTTTATAAAAAAAAATTAGCTAGTTTTATGATGGGCTTAGAGTGTCATATGATACACGTCATAAAAAAAATAAAGATGGCACCCAAAGGCTCGTCACCTATGCATTTATGACTACCCCTTCTGTGACGCACTTTGCGCATCCTTAATCTCATGCCATTTAAAGTGTGTCATCTTTTGTACGTCATAAAAAGATGATGCGCCGTTGCACATCATCTTTAATTTATGACTCCATCTTCCTTGACGCAAACTTGCGCACCATTTAAACTCCAAGATGACGCACATCGCCTATTGAAGCATGTATTCATTAATTGTTAAATCCATGGTAGTGATTAGTGAAGGTAGTAGCCTTAAACAAGCATCATGGAAGAACATACGTGGAAAGTTAAAACAAGAACATAATATTAATTTCTATATTAATTAGAGTATGCTTTTATGGATTTTAAAGGATTAATCTGTAATTTAGATTTTTTTATGATGTTTTGTAATTTCATTTCATAAGCATTTATCATTTATTACCATTATTCTGAAATGTTTTAGTAAAATACTCATTTTACACGGTTATTCGAAAATCCAACCAAACAACACTTTACTGATTCAACATATACTAGTTCAAAGCCTGTTATTAGTAATTGATACCTATAAATAGTTTTGCACTTAATAATTTAGATTCTGCCAAACAACAATGTCTTATGCAATAAAGACATGTTTTTGATACATTTATTGGAAGTTTTAATTACGTATAAAATTCTTTAAACTCCAGAACATTTAACTGCATTAAGTATATAATTAATAAAATTCCCGATTAATCTTTTCAGAATTTACTTAAAACAAACTACAAAATCATTATTTTTTTATTCAAGAGAACCTAGGGATACTAGTTTTGGATGGAAATGGAGAGACATCATCATCCATCTTCACTGCTGAACATGGATAATAACACAGACAATCAAAAAAACTTATGCATTTTCCAACAGCATGCCATCCATGTTTCTTAAGGCATTTGTAATCACATCTATTATGGTCGCATCCGGTGATTGTTGTAATAACATCTTTACAAGTTTGTTGTTCCGCCATATTACCTGCAAATTTGTAATGCACTTTACTCGTTCAGTAAAGGCTTTGAAACAACTGTGTATAAAATTTAGTCATAAGCTTTTACTAAGAGAAAAGATATTAAGTGTTACCTGTGACTGTGAGCATGAAAAATAAAAAAGCTATGGTGAAGCAGCAGATAGGTTTTGTCATGTTGAGTTTATGGGATGTTGATATTGTGTAATACTTGAAAGCATATGTATATATTTATAGAGATCAAAGAGAGTGAGTTCATGTATCTTAAGTCACTATTGTATTTTTTTTTTGCTGATGTGATTGTGGCAACTGCTTTTATTATATTGTTTTTTTAATCAATGTTAATTTAAGGCATTTAAATCTCCTTTTAATAATAATTGACTAAATGGCATGTCATATGTTGTTATCTATGTAATATTGTAATCCAACGTTAATATGGATAAGAATATTTTAAAGTTTAAATTAAATAGATAGATAAAAAAAGAAAAAGATAAATTTAATATTAGAAAAAAATATCCATCTATTTGACCCGAATAGCATCCGTGCGTTTAGTGATATGAGAGTTTGCCATATAAAATTTTTTTGTGGCATGTTTAAAATGTTGGCAAGTATACGAGTTATTAACTACTAGAATAGGCAGATAGTTTGTGGTGTATAAAAAAATTAATACAAATAAATACATATATTAATATCTATTTAATGCAAATACAATTTTAAGTTGGGAAAACGCCAGCTATTAAATGGTAAGATTCGTAATACGTATATAAATCGATAATACTGTGAACGATTACTTGTTTTCATTAAAGTTGCAAAATTGAAACCATATAGGGGAGTCGAGATAGCTTCGATTGTGTTAAATGGTTCTGATGGTTGTGACGACGTCGACGACGACGACAACAACGATGATGACAGCGACGACAACAACGACCACGACGACGACGACAATAACAACACCGACAACAACAACAACAACAACAACGACAACAACAACGACAACAACAACGATGACGACGACAACAACAACGACAACAACAACAACAACAACAACAACAACAACAACAACGACAACGACAACAACAACGACGACGACAACGACGACAACAACAACAACAACAACAACAACAACAACAACAACAGCAACAGCAACAACATCAGCACCAGCAGTAGCAACAGCACCCGCACCAGCAATAGCAACAGCAACAGCAGTAGCAACAACACCACCACCACCACCACCAACAGCAACAGTTTGTTATATTACTATTTTGGTCCTAGGGTATTATTGTTATATTACTATTTTGGTCCTAGGGTATTATTGTTATATTATTATTTTGATCATAGGGTATTATTGTCTTTTCACCTGAATTTAACAAAAAAATAGATGGACGTTAATAGTGTGGAACGAAACAGCAAATTTCTATGAAACTAATGGACTAAAAGAGTAGAAAGAGAACTATTGGACTAAAACCGTGATTTTGTCTAAAAAATAATAATAAAAAAGAAAAAACAGAACAAAAAGAGGTTGCTTGTTTGGTATTATTGTTTTTCTTTTGCTTATGTTTTGACATGTGTGTTGAGACGAAAAAATATTTTTCCTAGGGAACATATTATTCAATTCCTTTTTCGGAAAAATATTTTTATATTCTTTGGGCTCACAATTAAAAAAGAAGTTGATGGCCGAGTTTTAATAGTTTCTCATGGGCCGAGACAATTTTGATTTGTACGTATGTAACGAAGTCAAACATGTTTGTGATGAAGCTGGTTATTTGTTACGAGATAACTGGTGTTTCAAACTTTAATCATTTGCCCGCATGCTAGAAGGATCTACAATTGAGGGGGAGATTCATCATGACAGACTTCGGATTATTGGTCGAGTTATGAAATGCGAGACGGAGTTAATCAGTATTTAAAATTGATATATATAGGGGGAGAGAAGACACAAAAGTTTATCAAGCATCCGTTAATGTCAATGATCATTGTGGAAAGTTGGTTATTAGTTGCTAACTAGTTAGAGTTCAAGCCTTATATTATACCTATAATTAGGAGGGTCTACATTTGAGGGGGAGAATCACAACGAAAAGCTTCGGGTTATCCATTGATTCACGATGATCAGAAACAAAATGGGCAATAACTTGATCTTGAATTTTTTTAGGGGGAGAATTAAGTAAATGGAATCTAGCAAGTATCAGTCTAGGGGTCGTTTTGTTAAGTCATGAATTTTCGACTGATGCTTTCCAAATCGAGCCTGAACACGATGCAAGACGTTGATTATATTAGACTATGGGGGAGAATTGTTGCACGTGAATAATCATCTAATATTATCAACACAGTAAAAGTGGCGGTCAAAGTCAACGACGAGTCAAGTCGACGGGTTCGAATGACGGATTGACGTATGACGTTCGAGAGGGGAAAGACAATGGTGCTCGAGCTAGATAAAAATATTTAGAATAAAATTAGGGGCTTTGTCATGTTTTATTCTCTTTATATAGTTTAGGGTCCTAATTGTGATTAACACATATTCATTAGGCTATATATAGAAAGAGTTAGTGACAATTTGGGTGAAGGCTAGTATGAACCAAATAGATCTAGGGTTTGTACTTTCATATTTTATGAGATCTATTTGGGGGGTTTTGATTGTTCATATCTTAATTCATCAAGTTCTTCACGTTACACAAAATCTTCACCATTATATATGATTCAAGGCTGGTTTAGGACCCTCATTTGTGTATAGTTTTGAGGTTAACCATTATATTGTAAACTTGTGCTTTTTACAATATAATGAAGATTGTTTGAAAAACATTCTTGCTCATTGTATTTGTATTCATGTATTCGGTGTTAGTTAATAGTATTGAACAATCATCAGAGATTCCACATCTGCTGATTGTGATTCATAGTGCTTTATGTGAATTCAAGATCTAACACTTTGTTCATTCAAGAAGCTCTCACATGACAAATCCTAATATTGTTGATGTTGTAGCTCTTGTTGTTACTAGATATGATCTGGAAAATAACACTCGGTATAAGTCTCCTATACTAACACCTATTTGTTATAATACGGGGAAGATTAGAATGGAGGATTTTCTAGGAAATCATGTTTTCTATTGAGAAAGGTCATCATGTTCCTTTAGTTCCAGCTTTTGATAAAACTGGTACCATGGTACAGTAGGACTCTTCAAATTTCACTAAGATATCAAGAAGATAGAGATAGATTCAAAAGCTTTGTGGCTACTCGGAGTGTACATTCCAAGTACCATCATCCATGGCTCTTAAAACTATAAGTCAGCCAAAGGTCTTTGGGAAGCACTAAAGACAAGATATGAAGAAAATTAGGAGCTGAAAGAAAACAAGAATGTGTTTTGAAGCTAAAGTGTGAGAACTTTATTAATCTCCCTACTGAATCATGTGTTGGGATGCAAAGTATGAGACTACCTAAAACACTCTTGTGATAGTTGGAACATGTAAAAGCTAAATCATGTCCAAATGATTAATAGTTTACCCCTTAAACGTGTAATCATGCCTTACCAGTTGAATCATTGTAGTTGCTCAATTATAGTATTTCAGCAAACAATTCCACAAGTTGAAGATATTCATGAGAGACCATTGTGTCAGTGATTAATCGTAGTGGAAACTCCACATCTTGGCAACTGCTGAAGATCTGCAGACATATTTCTTTGTCTTCGTATTATCCAATACTATTTCATATCTGTGAATGCCATGATATGAATGATCAATGGTTGTAGTTAGCCATTGATCCTTTTGTCTAGAATAGATGGCTAGGATATGTTCTAGAGTATTATATAAACCTCACTTGTGTATAGTTTTTGTGACATCTGCCCCAAAACCGAATCCGAACACCCGACTCGAACCCGAAGTTGTTTACCTTTTATTTGTATTCGGATTTAGTTTCGAAAAATGTAACGTTCGTCATAATTATTATGAAAATTTGCTGAATTTTACGTTATTCCCGTCATAATTAATCGACCATAATCACGTCGTGAAATAACTTCGCCTACCAAATAATTACTATTTGTAATCCATAAATCCCAAATTAAATTTATTTATAGTTTATAAAAGAAAATTTATTGAAATCGTTACATAAAATTGTTTCTAAGTCTAACCTTCCAATGTCTTAAACGAGCTAATGATAGAAAAACTTCACTTCTATAAACGTTACAATTTATTTAGTTAAGTTAGTTAGTTAACGAGAATTATAATTAACTTTGGGCCAAAACAGTAACTTTTCAAACTTGTTTTAAAGTTAAAAACTCAAAATATCAACAAACTTAAATCAAGGGACTGCAACTGTAAAATTTACAAAAATCCAAACCTTTCCCCCCTGTTACAACCGTGTTTCCGGCCTGCATCTTTCCGGTCACCTTGCCGGAAAATCCCGTACTCCAGCGACGCGTTTTACACTCTTGTTTCCACATTTAAACACCCGAAATCATTCTAAAACCTTTCCTTAACTAAATTCGAACCCCTAAATTCCTTATTACGCGTTTTACATCGTGTTTAACTCGGAATTAAATGGTGATTGTAAACTTGTTTTCGGCAACTTCCGAATTTGGCTCGATAATTAGAAATCAACCAAATCATCGTACGCTGACCATCCTGTTCACGCGTTTAACATATCCAAATCATCAAAACATTATATTCTCAATGCAAATCAACCGATATCAAACACCAAAAACCATATTCCGGCAACCTAGTCGTTCTTCACCTTCAAGACACCAAATCAGGTAGTTCTTATATTCATTTGAATATTCTCGACCATCTACATCTACCTACTGCATCAATTTAACCTCATTTCATTCCAGATTCACAAGAATTGATCAAAAACAGTCGAATTCTTTTCTCGTTCGAATCCATATCAAAACTGCACTAACGAGTAAGTTCTTTATATCAAAATGATCTTGATTCAGTGCAGTTTAAAAGCCCTATGGTTGTTTGGATTGAATTAACAAATTGAATACGAATTGAATGATTATTATTTCTAGGGCTAGTTTTGAATAAGGGGATTATTGGTTCTGAAAATATAAAAACATTAAAAGTTGAGACTGATATCAAAAAATGTCTCTGGTTCAGTGGTTAAGTCATTGGGTTGTGGTGTTGTTGTTCTCGTGTTCGAATCCCCTTGTCCACATGTTCATTGAAACTCATTTTTGACTATTCAAAACATTTAATCTATATCTTCTAAAAACCTAAATAATATTTTTTAAGTTAAATATATTTTAAGTATTAAAGACATATAAGTTTTAATACATAATACTACTGTTTTATGGATTATAAGTATTTATTACAAATAGTGTTTAAAGAAAAATGCTTAAAAGGATTCTCGTAAAATATATTTAATACGAAAGCACAATTATGTTTCGTACCAAAATCCCAAATCCAAAACCCTAGATTTTCTTATTTTGATTCTTGTTCTATTGTTTCGTTTCTAAGTTAGGGTTTTTCCCAATTAATTAGGTGATACTAATATTTGGGCAACCCTCGATTCGTTATAGCTGTTTTTCTATTGTTTCGGTTACTTTCGCATTTCAAGGTGAGTAAAATCACTCCCCTTTTTACTTTTACATTTTGGGGCTGAAATATGTTCAATTACTATTCAATGTTTTTGGTTTTCGTTTCTTTGTTCCTATTTTCAAATGAGATCATTAAATATGTTAGTCTTGACTCGCGACAAGATGCAATCCTTATGTGTTAGTTTAAAGTAGTATATTACTTGTAATTTCCTCCGGTACAATGTTAGCGCTAATGGTCTGACAAACCCACCTACACTAATGGCCTGATAGGTGATTTAAACCCGGCGATTCTATTCAATGGTTACGAGTTACTATACTGTGATACTTGTTGCTATGTTACTATGTCCCTTCGATGCTAAAGCAATTTTTTGATAACTTACATTTGAGACGGTTAAATGACGGTTAAATGACAGTTATCACTAATTGCACCATGAGTTGGTTCCTCATGACAAATGATTACAAGTTGCTATACAATGATGGTGTTCAATGTGTGTTCAATGTGTTCATGTGTTCTATGGTCAAAGGTTGAGTAATATGATGAAATAGCTATGCATGTAAGATTGCGCAGCATATTATGATGATCTCGGATTTCTACATTATTATTATGTATTCAAATTGTGGTTTACTCACTAGCTTTAAATAGCTAACTTTATTTTTACATATTTCAGGTGTTGTTTGAGCGTTTTGTGCCTTCAAGACATATGATGCTTATTCGGACTTAGAATAATTGAATAATAAAATGCTTTGATTGTCGATCTTTATTTATGAAGTTATGACTATTTATTCCTCATTTATGTCACAACAATTATTGCATTAATGATATTAAAATATGATTATAGTGTGCCATGTGCTTTGTACTATTGATATCCAATTCGCTTGACAACCCGGTGTTTCCGCCGCCGGGCGGGGTGTCACAGTTTTGATGTTACATTATATTGTAACTTATGCTATTTGCAATATAGTACAAGATACTTTTAAAAGTGATATTCTATGTTTTCAATGTTACATTCATTCTTTCTTAGTATTGTTTGTGTTTGATCTTAAACAATTAACAAGGATTCTGCACTTGTTAATTTGTGATTTAGTAGAACCTGTTAGTAAGGATCCAACAAGTGGTATCAGAGCTTTGGCTCTTGGGTTGATTGATTCTCTTCAACAAACCATATTTTTCTATGAATCTAAAATTTCAAACTTTGTTCATCTGAAATCTTTCAAAATGGCTAGTCCAAATGCTACTACAGCTATAGCTATTGTTGTTTCCAAACATGATTTGGAAAATGGCACTCGAACTAAGCCTCCCCTATTCTCACCTGTTGGTTATGATATATGCAAGATTATAATAAAGGATTACTTGAGAAATCTGGACAGAAAACTTTCGGTTTCTGTTGAAGAAGCACTCATCTGCCTATTGTGACATCTGCCCCAAACCCAAACCCGAATGCCCGACTCGAACCCGAAGTTGTTACCCTTTAAATTGTAATCGTATTAATTTTTCTTCAAAATGTAACGTATATTATTATTATGAACAAACGCATTGAAGTCTATGTTATTCCCGTCTCAATTAAATTTACATCGCAAAATATTCACGCATAACAAATAATTATTATTTGTGACAATAAAACTCAAAATATATATATAAATAAGTATATATATAGTTCGTGAACAAAAAACTATTAAAAACGTTAACCAAAAACGCTTCAAAGTCTCGAAATAGTCTCGTAATGGCTTAAACGAGCTAAATCAATAAAAACATCAAGTAAATAATTGTTACGTTTCAACTTAACTAAGTTAGTTAGTTAAAAGATAAATAATTAACTTTGTGCTAAAACTGTCAAGTTACAAACTATTAACAAAACTCACAACAACTAATTAAAACAACCTAATTGTTCAGGGACCTGTTATGCAATATTTATTTAACCCAAACTCCCCAGCCCGCTACCCCCCGTGTTTCCGATTCACCATCTCCGGCGACGTTGCCGGAATCCGGCAACAACTCCGGTGACACCCAATAACTCGTTTCTTTCGCTAGTAACCAATTTAATGCTCGGTAAAAGGTTTTTGCGCAAGACTCGAACCCTGTTTCACCCTCTAATCATCCCAAAATCAATCAATCAAAGATCTAAGCGGTTTTAAAACCGTAACCCATAAATCCATTAACTCAATTGGTAAATTAACGTTTAATCAGTCGAATTTGGGTGAACCAAATCGTCACAGCAGTGATTTCGATTGTAATAGCACCATTAATTCAAGATTAACGGCTGATTAAATCCTCAATTAAATGATATTAACCAGCGCAGAAAAAAACGGTTTCAACTTTGCTATTGTGACGGAAAATCGTGAGCCAATTGATTATGCAAAACACTCCATAGAACCCGTTCTCACTCTCCAATTAAGCAATTGTATTCTAATCAATTGAAGGATCGGTTCTCAATTCTAGGGTTCTTCATGAGTTCATCAAGCGGGTCGACATCAATTCGTGATTTTATGTTGCAATTTCTTTGGGGCTTCCATTCGTCGTAGCATAAAAATGATATCTGGAGAAGGAATCGAATTATAATATCCTAAATCTGCAGATTTGATCCTCAACCCGTCGCTTTTGTTCTTCGCTTCTACGGACTCAATTCGTTGATTTTCAAGTAAGTTTTATATATAAAAATGATCGTGACTTCGTTTAGATTAAAAGCCCTATGGTTTTCTGGATTGAATTATCAGATTGAAAGCGAATTTGGATGATCTTTGTTCTAGGGCTTGGATTGAAATGGGGTGTTCTTGGATTATAAAAGTTAAAACAATTTAAAAACGAATTCAATCAACAAAAAGCTTTCTGGTCTGGTGGTTAAAGTGTTAGTTATGTGAGGGGAGGTCGCGGGTTCGATCCTTCTTGCCTCCTCTTCTTTAAATTTTAATGTTTTAGGTACTTAACATTAAACATATATTTTTCTAAATAACTTAAATACCATGATTAAGTTAAATACCTTTTCAAAACATAAAAATTTGTAATACATATATATATATATATATATATGGTTATGTATGGACTCGTATAATATATACATATACTCAAAAACGAAAATACAACAACGTTTCGTATAAAACCCTAATCTATAAATTGTATTTCAAAACCCTATTTCTCAAATTGGTACTTTAAAACCCTAATTTCCCAAATTATATTTTGAAACCCTAATTCTCAATTGGTACTTTAAAACCCTAATTTCCCAAATTATATTTTGAAACCCTAATCTTCAATTGGTACTTTAAAACCCTAATTTCCCAAATTATATTTTGAAACCCTAAACCCCTAAATACGAAACCCTAGAATTCGGACTTTTGATTCTTGTTACTATTGTTTCGTTTCTAAGTTAGGGTTTTTCCCAATAAATTAGGTGATACTAATGTTTGGGCAACCCTCGGTGCTTTTTAGCTGCGTTTCTAACGGTTCGATACTTATTGCATTTCAAGGTGAGTAAACTCACTCCCCTTTTACTATTTACGTTTTTGGGGCTGAAATGCGTGTTTCTATAATACAACGGTTTCTTTTGATGTTTCTATTTTCGAAAATGAGATCATTAGATGTGTTAATCATGTTTGGCCGCATGTAGCAAAATTGTGTGATAGTCAATATTAGTTATATTATCTTGTAATTTCCACCGGACAATGTTAGCGCTAATGGCTTGACAAGCCCACCTACATTAATGGCCTGATAGGTGATTTGACCCGGCGATTCTTTGGTTGATTCTTTAGGATAGTTACTGTTGCTATACTGTGATACTTGTTGCTACGTTGCTATGTCCCTTAGATGCTTAAACATTTTTGATAACTTACATATCGAGACGGTTAAATGACGGTTAAACGATGGTTATCAATAAATGTAACATGAGTTGGTTCCTCATGACTTGTTGCTAAAGGTAACCCTGCGGGGTCTATGATACTTGTTTCTATGTGATTCTATGGTCATGGTTGAGATATATGCTGAAATTGCTATGCACATGAGATTGCGAAACACAATCTATAATGATCTCGGATTTTATACTATGTACTATTAATTGTGTTTTACTCACTAGCTAATTCTTTAGCTAACTTATTTTACACGTTTTTCAGGTGAAGTTTGATACAGTTTTGGTTCAAGACATTTAGGATGCTTCGGACCTAGAATAAAAGACAATAAGCAATATTTAATTGTCGGTTTCTGTTACGATTTTTATGACTATTGAATGTTCCTTTATGTCACGACATTATTGCGTAATTAATATTAAAATATGCTTTTAGTGCCATGTGCTTTGTACTACTGATATCCGATTCACTTGACGCGCCCGGTGTCTTCCGCCGCCGGGCGGGGTGTCACACCTATGGTTGCAGCTATTAGTGAAGCTAGCAAGATGGTCCTAAAAGAACCATCAAACTATTCTAAAAAAGACAACAAGAAACTAGAGACTGATTCTAAAGCTCTATGGTTGCTTAAAATGAGTATCTCAAATACCAGTATCCATGGCTTCAAGAACTACAAACCAACCAAGGGTCTTTGGAAGGGTCTGAAGTCAAGATATGAGGAACTTAAAGAAAATAAGAAGTGTGTATTGAAGCAAAGATTTGAGACTTCAATCATTTTTCAGGTAAAACCATAACTGATACATATCGCAGATATGTAGAGTTGATGGATTTTATTCAAGATTTCCAACTCATCATTGACAATAATGATTTGATAAGAAAATTCATAAGATCTCTCTCAAAATTATGGACCATTTACAATGTGGCCATAAGAAGATCTAAAAATCTTATATCCGTTGTTTTTAAGGAATTATATGGGATATTCAGTGCATACCAGATGAAAATTGATGCAGATGAAGAAGCATCAAGTAGATCAGTCAACAAATCTAATCCATCAAGATCTCTTGCATTGCTTGCTCATGAACCAAGCTTTCATTTTCCCATAGTGAGCCATCAGATGCCACTGGTCACCTTTCATGAATTTTCAACTGTGACACCCCGACCCGGAGCGATGTGTTATGCTAGAAAATAATAAAGATAGAAATTAGACACCCCGAGATGCAAACCCGTAAAGAGGTATAAAATCTGGAAGTTTGGCAAGAGATAACGCCTAAAACTATTAAACATGTTAAATACGCAATATTAACGCGTACCGAACCAGTTTATCACCAGATACGTCATATCTGACGAAACAAATATTTCGAGAATAATTAATATGTTTATCTTCGAAAGATAAAATTAAAAAAACACGTAGAGAATCGAGTTCGTACGCAATGCCGGATGACGCTGTACGAATACCAGGCACTATATATATGAAGCATTTGCTTCATTTATTCTTCATTTCACAAAACACAAACACACACTAAATGTGTGTTTAGAGAGAGACAGCTGCTGCTTTAGAGGTGGTGGTCCGATGGTGGTCCGGTGGCGGCCGGTGGTGGTTCGCGGTGGTCCGATGGCGGTCGACGGCGGCCGGAAAAGTAATTTTCTACCCGGATCCATTTCTCGACGTCCTGAACATCATGGTAAGCTCCGTTTAACCTGAATTTTTCGTTAAAGTCGTGTAAAGGTCGGAGAGGCTTATTGTTGGTTGCATGTGGTTGTTAACAAAAACACAGCAACGTTCTAGGATGGACTCTGGGAGATCAAACCGTTGGATGCATCTGAAATTTGGATGAGTTGTTCCTAACATATAGGGGTTAACATCTACCGTTCAGGTTTAAAAGATAATACTCAGAGGTATGGTTTTTATGTTGAACAGTATGGCTGATCGGATTTTCGTCTCTGAAAACACAGCCCCGAAGATCATCACTTTTCCGGAGATCCGACCGTTGGATTGTGACGATATTTGGACTGTAGCTTCTTAAGACATATATGACCATATCCATAGGAGTAAATTCCGATCAGAGGTCTAGAAATATGTTTTTGGTTCTGATTAGTTTGTAACAGTTTCTATGTTGAAAACAGGAAACTAGGTTGGGTTGTTTGTTAGTTGAGATGAGAATGTACAAATGATCCGAGTCCGGATAAATGTTCGTAATAGAAAAACGAACGTAATGATATATTGGTTTTTCATTAGATGTCGGTTTTTAAGGGGTTCGGGTATGCAAACCGACCCGGTATAAACGAACGGTTAGCCTATCATTTGGCGTATGTCGAGTAAGACGAAATGTGATGCTCCGAGAAGTTGTAGTGATGTTGAGGCTGTTGTAGAAATGATGTCAAAGCTTGGGATTTCTAAGATTAGCATCCCAGAAGCTCTTAATTAGTAAGGTAAGACTCGTTTTAGTATCATTCGAGTTACTTACCATATGTGTATATATATATAGTAATATGTATACACGTGTATGTATAAGGATAATGATGATGATGGTGATGATTGTAAACCCGTCACAATATTGACCATTGTGAGACGGTGTTGGATTGCTCAAGAGTTGAGCTAGGACCAGCGGGAAACAACGAGTACCGTTGGATGATTGTGAGTGGCACTATGTTTGCTTAGATACGGGCTAGGCTTCGAGTTCCTAACACGCTTCACACAGGTGAGTTTCATGACCAAACTTTCCCCTTTTTAAATGTTTTGGGGTGAAATACATGCTTAAGAATGTTTTTGAGTTCAAATGATTTTTGTGTATTATTAATATTACTTGTACGATGACAAATCATTAAGCACAATGGCTCGGGATATATATACGTATAGTCGGTACCGTCTATAATTAAATGCAATCATTTGCAGTGTAACAGGTGAAACTCAGATGTGTATATATATTATGCGAAGGTTATTTGGTAGGGAAACCATTTTGAACCAGAATTGATTTGTGTACAATTGATTTAATAATACTCTTGGAAATGATTTATGTGTCATTATCATGAACTCACCAGCTTTGTAGCTGACTTGTTTTAGCATGTATTTCAGGCACATTAAGGACCCAGTATTTTAGGACATGGGGTTACAAGTCATGGAAGCATCAGATGACTACTTGACAAAGCTTGAATTTGGCATAGATTGACTTTTTAGTGCATAGCTGTTTGTAAAATTTAGGTATGGACCTTTATGACTTCCGATGTACTCTATTTAAACGGCTATGTATTATGAAATACCAACTGTTCTTCTAGGCCCGGAAATGAGGTCTTACACCAACTGCTAAAACTTCTCTAGACATCACAATAAGCACATGGAATTCAGCATCATCATCTACCAGGTCATCTTCGTCAACAAACTTCACAAATTCAGCATTTGTGCCATTTGCTTTTGTATCTGCTGGTCAAGCAATCTTCTTTTATGGTCGGAAAAGACTTCAAATGCATACGCAATGATTATCTTCAAGAAATGGATATCAGTAGAGAACAACAAGATAATTCCAAAAGCAAAGGATGTTTTGGTTTAGACAAAAACAAGCTCACTTTCTACAATTGCAATAAGCTTGCTGGGTCACTTGAAAGTTAATTAATCTTTGAAACTTTTTTGTTTTCAAATTGCAAGAAGTGACGGATCCAGGAATTTTTTTTAGTGAGTTCACTGTTTTAAATGCTCTAATTTCATAAAACCAGGAAAAAAATTTGGGTCAGTTCAATGGGATGGTCGGGTTGAGTCCGATATTATGAGGCAATAATCAAACATATGAGGTGCATTCCATCAATTAACTTTAGAATTTGAATCAAAACTATGCAACAAAATCATTAATTTGACCACAAAACAAGCTACTAAGTATTTGATGAACTTTAACCACTAAATAACCAACCCTGACGCCATCGGCCATTCAATGACAAGACCATAAAACCGTAATTTTTCATTTAAGGGTGATAATTGAAAATTTCATGCCTTTCCTAACTATAAAGTCAATCTTTTTTCCCGATCAATATACAAGTTTGAGAACTAGTTTATATATTTACATTTAGGATTGTTGTTAATAGTGATTTACTAATAACTAAGCTAACATTACAAGTCATGTGAGCAGAGCCACATATACCTTCTTTTACTGGCAAAGTTTGAAACACTTGTCCTTTCTATGGTTGTCTTTATCCCACGTATCATCCAATCGGGCTACGTGTTACCTTTTCCCGTTTCTTCAAGATACTGCCTCTTGATATCTTTACCTTTTCAATTTTAATTCTTCTTCCAATTGCAACGCAATGATGCGCATCTAGGAAGATGGCCGCTATTTCTCTCTCATTCCAGCTATGGTTCTTGATTGCAACAAAGACCTATAGCATTTAGTGACGACGATGGGGAAACGACCACAAGCGGCACCCGCATCAGAAACCATGTCCTTTACTCCGGATCTCAGTTGCGGAGAATGTGTATTTGTTGAAGCCATGACCACCGTCGATTCGTGCGGCCTATATGGATACGGTTTTGGCGGTTACCGTTAACGACAACAGAAGAAGGTAACAGAGGTGGAGGTATATAAAGCATTTGTGTACGATTTGATATTAAAAAGTTGAAGAGTTGTTGGTGTAACCGACTCTAATTGAAGATTTACTCATCATTCATTATTGTTGCGTTTTATTAATTATTCAGTTTTGTTCTACATCGAGGAAATTGAATTGCATTTTAATTGTGAATGTGTTTTCTAGATTTGTAAATAAGATGGATGAGAATGATGATAGAATTTTGGGATCCTGTCTGTGTTTTTGTTTCCTTTTAATTTGCAGGTCTGACGCGAGATTGATGCAGTGTCTAACTTCTCTGCGGCGAAGCCCGGGACCAATTTCGGTAAGAACCCAAAGCATCTTAAACTATACAGTAAATTCTATGGGAAATCTTTCTACATAATTGTTTGAACTTTACGAGTTACTACTCCATGTTTTGCATTTGATAATTGCAGGTAAAACTTTGAAGACTGACAATAATTATAGTTGAAATCTATGTAAAGTTCCATCGTTTGTACTCTATTCGGTAATATTTTTAACGATTGAGCTTTGGAACTATTGCGACTTATATATGAAGCCATAACATGGGAGTAAAAACTTTCTCTTACATCGTCATACGCCCTATTGATCCTACCGAAGACCCAAACATACTACTCTTTTGATGTAAATATTGTAACAATGGCTTTAGCAAAAGCCCTCTTTTTTTATTTGCGATGTAGTATAGTAACAAACCGAACGTCTATTACGTCCCCGTCGCGAAGCACGGGTTCAAAGAATATCATCACCATTAAGAGAAAAAAGAAGAAAAAAGCTCAAGTGACTGTCTCTTTGCTAGAGGAGAGGAACTGGACATTGGGAGGGAAGTGAGGAAGTCTACTCCTCCCTTTCCTTAAAGACGAGTAAGTACCGATACTACACTTTACTTAGCCGAGTCAGTCCCATTCATTAAAGAAGAGAAGCTTGTATTGGAGTGCGCTAGTTCAATGACTAGAGGAGCAACAAGAGCATCCAGTGATTTTTCAATAGTAGGGACAGAACCACACCACACTACAGGCAGAAAACAGTATAAGAAAGAGAATCAGTATACTAAAGAGCTGGAAAGAAGCTAGCTATAAGAAATCACTTTTTCGCGAAAAGGCAGCAAAGAAGTCGACTTAAGAGAGTACAGGCAGATCAAGTGAGGAAGATCATTGCCGATAGAAGCCCGGGGATCAGTCGAAGCTGAAAATAGGTTTGATATCAATATCTTCTAAATGGCCTTTTAATTCGGGTATTTTGGTTGCTTATTTATTTTTAGTTTCATGTTTCATATATTTTTTGGAAACAATCACTTTAATTTTCATACATTTAGTTACAGCAACTTAAATTAAATATGTGATCATTTATTGAGTTATTCTTTTTCTTTTATGGCGTAGCTGATCTCAAATGAATATTATTCAAAGACCATCTCTTAAACATAGGAATTTATGAGTTGGAGAATGTTTGGTTATGGACACTGAGACACCAAGCATTTTAACATTTTGAAATGAAACGTTATTCATTCAAGTTATATTTAAAACTATCAAAACATACTTTTTTCAATATAAGTAGATAACACAAATGCATCTATGTAAAATATTTATCAATTTTTATTCGTAAACTAGTCGTAGTAAATTTATTATAGTAATGATATGGACAACAAAGGTAAATTTACAAGTAAGAAATATCTTGTATGATTAATAATTTAATAAATGTCTCTTGCTTATAAAAATATGTTAAATTTGATATTTTAAAGTTTAAGTTAAAATCTAAATATTGTTTGGGGTCCTAGATACAAACCTAAGTTATTTTATACGTACATATTAGTTTAGTGCTCGCGCTACGTTTAGAAACACAACATTCAAGTGATGTTTTTAAGGATGTTTATGAATGTTCCATTCAGTTTTAAGACAAAACTGTGGTAAACCGGAACACATGATATATTTTTAAAAATTAGATTTTTAGTATAACAATATTATACTCAAATTATAGAGAATAAAGTACTCAGTTTTATGGTATAGTTTATTTTAAAAAAAAAATCGTATAGAAATGTTATGTATATTTATAAAACACGGAGGTCTTTAATTGTATGTTATTATTAACTTTACCCATAAGTTTTATTTTTAAACTCTATCAAATATAAACCGACTCATGTACACCCCTTGTAGTAAAGGGTTAAAAATATAAATACTTTTAAATGTTTCAGAATTCTCCAATATAGTAGAGGACAAAAAATGTAATTAGTTTTATTATATTATACTTTATATACATACTAGATTAGTACCCGTGTACTACACGGATTTTAGTTTTATAGGTTTTAACTCAATTTAGATATCAAATTTATTTTTAACATATCTCTTATTAAATCGATTTGGATATTTACAAATATATTCATATAAAAAATCATATGTTACAATAGATGATATGATTTATAGTAGCTGGTAAATTTTTATTTGAACATATCAAGTTAGGAGATAATTCATGATAATTGTTAATTTTTTTATTTAAACATATCGAGTTATGAGATAATTAATGATAACTGGTAAAACTTTAATTTGAACATATCAGGTTAGGATAGATCATAATAATTGATAAGTTTTTTATTTGAACATATCGGGTTAGGAGATAATTCATGATAATTGGTACATATCGAGTTAAAATATAGATCATGATAATTAATTGGTAAATTAATTGATGATAATTTGTGAATTTTTAATTTAAACATATCGGGTTATTTCGAATATGGAGCATACTATGACCCATCTAAAAATTCTCCATCAAATTAATTTAGAACATGACACCTAAGCAAAATCCTATGTAGAGTAGTTAAAATGATGACATGTGGATGAGTTACTCAATTATTAGAATAGGTAGATTTTAAATAAAAAATCATTATTGTAAGATAAACTCTCAAATAATACCACATAAGCTAAAATCTTTAAAAAGATACCACATAATTTTTTTTTTTGTTATATTGTATAAAGATGTACGAGTAACTTTTTATTTTTTTAGAGTTTATTTTGGTTTTGGTCCATGTGGTTTGAAACTTATAACTATTTTCGTCCATTAGTTTCAACTTAATATTTCAATCAACTCGAATGACTTCACATCATCCATTTATCCGTTATGTTTTTAAGAAAATTACCAAAATTCCCTTATCTCTCTACTCCTAACTCAAGACCACAACTCTAGATTCAATTCTTTCACCACCACCAGACATGTTCACCGGTGACGGGAAGGTCATCCGTTGTCCTTTGTTCCTTTTCTGTTCACCACTATCACCAATATATTCGTTCACCACCACCAGACATGTTCACCTGCTCTCTTACTCGTTCACCACCATATCTTATCTCTTCCTTTTGATCTACATAGCCGAGAACAATATCTGATATGTAGGAACCGTTCATACAAAAACACAAAATTCTTTAATATATTCATTTACAATACAAAGAAAATAAAGAAAACAAGTACATTACAATACGATTACAACTGAAATAATTAAAATACAAGAAATGAGTAGAAGCAGAAGAAAAATCATGGCTGAGGATTCGTGTTCAACACGGGTCCCTTAAAACAAATTCCGAGTCTCCCAAGAGAACTCGTTTGTTTCCCAGGGTACAACAGCCGAAGCAGTATGTACTGCCGGGATTGACTCACAACCCAAATTATATTTAAAGAAAAGAGATGAAGAAGATCAACTACATGTTGAAATAATTAGAAGAGAAAGAATGAGAGAATGTTTTCATAGTTGGAGTTCTTTGGTGTTGTATTTGGTGTATCTTTAACCAAGGTTCATCTTGGTATTTATAGGACAAGAATGAGTTGAAACACTCAATTCATTGTCCATAAACATGGAGTAAAACACTTAGTCAACCTAATTAATTATGAGTTGAAATATATATTCAACACAATTAACTAGTTGAAACTCACAAAATATTCAAACTATAACACCAACTAATTTATTATTTTGTATTTTTCACAAAATATAATTTGTGTATTACAAAATTTTCCAACAATCCCCCACATGGGAAAAAGACAAAATCTCATTTCTCAAATGAAAAACCCATTTTCTCACGTGAAAAACTCATTTTCACATATTATTCCAACAATCCAAATTGATCGTTACATACTAGTTCCTTAGATATAAATTAGCGGTTGAGTATTGCCGGATAGGTAGGTGTTACCTTTGAACCTTCCGTTGTGATGCATACTTAGTCTCCTAGTGGTTCGGTAGACGTGATGTCCTTGAACCAACCACCATTTATGGAGACGACAATACACTTCACACAACACTCTCCCTGGTTCGGTCAAACCCTCATTGTCGTGTCCGTTATGGTCATGGAACACTAGCCTGGTTCTGCGAAAGCTCTAGGAATTGCGCACCCCACAATTTCATTCGAAGCGACCCCACTTCTCTTTCACATAGGTGATTTATCTAAAGAAAATCATTAAAAGCATTAAGGTTATTATGATTACGCAAATCATTAACCATACGGTATGCTTAGCCTCACAACATGTCACTGTTGTTATAGGAATGGACTAGGAAGTATTTAAGCTCCCTTTATAATTTAGGAGGACATGTATAAACATTTATATATACATATTAGCTTATATATCGACTTGTATATGAGCTATGCCCCCACAGTGACCACCCTTAGATATATGAGTAGGTTGTCCTATTGAACTTAGATCTTGGGATCTCCAGTCAACTAAGTTAGGTTTTCCTTCATATACCATTTTTCATGGGCTTTAGTCTCATTCCACAACTCCGTCTCTCATGTTGTTGGATCCAAAACCATTATCTATGACTCCGTCGAGTCAATATAGATAATTGCAGTTGAGATGAGTTGCTATGATGTGTTATTAACTCACAAGTTAATCTTGCCTTTTGTCATTTTTAAGACTATAACCCCGAGTATCAACTTGAACTGAGGTACATTTTTGTCTTTAAAATGCATTTCGATCCTAGCATATCCATGCCATTAATAATTAGATGTTAAATCTAACCAGTTGACCTTCGAGTGTAGCTTGTAGATTCGGTCACATAGTTGCATTATATTTGGCTCAACAAAAGGTTCTCTTTTGATACGGGATTGAGAAAACTTCTCAAATCCATTTCTCAAATGGCTTCCCCCACATTTGTTGCACTTAGATAGAATATGTTTAAATATAGTATTAGACATCCATGATTTGAACGAGATCAACGTCTTTGTATCAATAATGTCATAAATACTTGTTTACCGACTAAAGCAACACATGCCTTGTCATAAGTTGTTATCAACCATCTCAAACTTAAAATACTTTTAAGTTACCATCTAGATTAGATCTAGAAACTTAAGTTCTCTATAAGCTATATGACTTTCCTTAGACTGAATGACAACCGTCACTCACATTGTCTTATACACAACTTTACTTTTATGTTGTATATGAGTTGAATGTTTCACATTAGTAGTCTCCTCAGAGCCCTATAATTAACAAGTACTAGTCTAGCATGCTTTAGACTACAATACTCTAGCATGTGAACAGAAGATGCATCATTCTGATTCTTCACAGCTTTTAAGGAATATCCCAATATTCTTTCGTAACATTCATTTCATAGTTTAAACAAACAATGAGAGTTGTTCAACATCCCAAAATCGCAATATTTAGGAAAGTCTAATATGTAAGTTACACAAACATACATAGATCATCATTCAATCTAGGATCATAAGCTTTTTTTTTCCTTTGAACAATCATAAGATTGATCTCTCATAGTGGTACTCCCACTTTGAACAATCACAAAATTGATATAAAACATCATGTTGTTTATATAGTAAATTGTTCACAAGTATTAGTATTTGAATAATTATATATGTTCATAGCAACAAAGATTTATCTTTTCATCAAAATAGTCAACTTGAATCTATTATTGCTTTATGGAGTGTTACTTTTCACAAGAGTAACAAACTATATTAACACTTTATGTAAACTTTTGGTTTACTTCATTCTAAACCAAATCTTAGTTTTGCCAAAACATGCACTTAGCAGTTTCGAAATAAACTATTTTAATTTTATGTTTTGATTACGGAAATCAATACCCAAAATTGTAAATAGTTTTATTGAATAAATAACTTCTAACGCACACGTTAGAGATAAGATGTTTACATAAAACACTCTTATTTAAATTTATCATTAACACAAATGTTAAGAATAAACGCCTACATAAGACGCTTTTAGACCATAAAATTTAGGTCATATCTAACACACATGCTAGATAAGTAAATGGATTCTAACACGCACATTAGTCAACAAAAAGTCTACATCAAACGTTCTAAGCATATGGTTTATGTAATGAAAGGTTCAAATAAAACGTTTGCACAAACTTTTTAACACCATTTTTTTAAAAAATAATCATTTGTAAAGCATGTATAATTAATGATAATGATTGTCAACGTTTTCGAGTCAATAATGAATTCATCATTTGTTTCTAACAAAAAAAACGATTTTAAATTTAAAAGATTAAAACTAAATCAATACAAAATTGATTATATTATAAAGAATCTCTTCTAATACTTAATTAGAACAACATTAGGTTTTAACACACATGTTAAAACACAAGTTTCACATATGAAAGATTTCTTACTCGCAAATAAGAAATATCAGTTTTCATAAGATGCGTACACAAGCATAACCATTCTTAACACGCATATGAAAACTAATCTTGAAACCTACAAAAGGTTAACTTAAATTTTGATCTTCAAACCACACAAGGTTTTGAAATCTTTAATTTAAACCAAAGTTGGATTTTCAACCTTTTTGTTTTAACACCTTGAAACATTCAACAAAATATTTTAACGAAAATAAAATCACTTTTGAATGCTAAGAAAACCCATGAGAGTTTGAAACTCTCAAAGTAATTGAGTCAAGTTTTATTAAAAACTACAAAAGCTTTTATACATTAACAAAAATTATACTCAATCAAAACCAACGAATGGTAAAATTGAACCACTTTCTTTGTAAATAAAATCCGGTTCTAGAAAGAAATCAAGTGTAAGTTCTCTAAGTCCAACTTTGAGAGACAAACAATGACTCTTTTTTTTTAAATACGAACGGTAATTTAAAAAAATTTGTTTTAAGATTGTAGGAACCGTTCGTACAAAAACACAAAATTCTTTAATATATTCATTTACAATACAAAGAAAATAAAGAAAACAAGTACATTACAATACGATTACAACTGAAATAATTAAAATACAAGAAATGAGTAGAAGCAGAAGAAAAATCATGGCTGAGGATTCGTGTTCAACACGGGTCCCTTAAAACAAATTCCGAGTCTCCCAAGAGAACTCGTTTGTTTCCCAGGGTACAACAGCCGAAGCAGTATGTACTGCCGGGATTGACTCACAACCCAAATTATATTTAAAGAAAAGAGATGAAGAAGATCAACTACATGTTGAAATAATTAGAAGAGAAAGAATGAGAGAATGTTTTCATAGTTGGAGTTCTTTGGTGTTGTATTTGGTGTATCTTTAACCAAGGTTCATCTTGGTATTTATAGGACAAGAATGAGTTGAAACACTCAATTCATTGTCCATAAACATGGAGTAAAACACTTAGTCAACCTAATTAATTATGAGTTGAAATATATATTCAACACAATTAACTAGTTGAAACTCACAAAATATTCAAACTATAACACCAACTAATTTATTATTTTGTATTTTTCACAAAATATAATTTGTGTATTACAAAATTTTCCAACATGATATGCTCGACTGAAAAAGGGGTTCGATTATGGTAATGCTTTTTAGTGACCTTCACCAGAAAATAAAGATCTAAAATGGTCTATTATCCTTGTTTCTTTAAACCTTGTTTCTTCCAATTTAAGAAATTTACTAGTTTCCTTCTGTTTTTGACTTGGATCTAATTTTTTTTTGTTCTAACTGACCGTTGAATTGCTTATTTGGATTTTTGTTGGCCTTGGATTGCATCGAGTTCAACTGATTTTGAGTTATATGGTCACCATATATTTTGGGTTCCTTTGAGGTAGTCTTTAAATGGTCTAATAACGGCTTGAAAGTGGTTCACAGGAAACAAATTACAAATCACAAATCATAGTGACTAAAAACATTAAATTAAAACTAATGGACTAAAATCATTATAAAGTCCAAACCAAAGGAGCCAAAACCGAAATTTACTCTTTATTTTGCATGTCATTATTCCATGAAAAACAAATGATTTTTATCTAAGACAATAAACTATAATTGAAAAATAATAAAAATTAAACTTATTAGATTCCCTATATTGAAAATTGAGCACATATGCATTCTCATTTGTTATTATGCTCGGATTGGTTGCTCGAAATTAATTTTATCTAAATTAAAAAAAAACATTTTCTATTTTCTTTTCGTCCAAATAATCGATCAAACGTGCTATTATGATTTAGATTCAATCGAAATACCTTGTTACCACTAGATCTATCAACAAATGGTTTTGTGATTGATTAAAAGGTAACAAAGAAAACTATATAAAACCCATTGGAGGATAAGATGAAGAATGATTTAGATGAAATAAGGCTCAATAGATGATAACAATATGCTCCTAGCGAACAATTAAATCGAACTCAAAATCGGAGAGAATTGTCTTTCATTAAGATCTAAGAGTTGTGTACAAATGAACCAAAAACAACATTAAATACAGACCACATGTTCGCACGTAGTTTCGCATACATGCGAAACTGTCTGGTCGCTGAGTCAGTGCTTGCTACGTGCAAAACTATAGTTTCGCATACATGCGAAACTGTCTGGTCGCTGAGTCAGTGCTTGCTACGTGCAAAACTATAGTTTCGCACGTAGTTTCGCATGACTCAGCATACAAACTAAACATATGATTAAACTAACTATACTATTACAATAAACTAAAATACGAACTAATCTATTACAATAAACCAAATACTAAAGCAATGACGGCAAGGTGAATGCCACCCTACACGTGGTCATCAACACTCCCCCTAAAGGGGTATTCACCTGCCGGGTCTTTTGGATTAGCTTCGGCCTTTACTGCTTCAAGCATATGTGCAAGCTCTCGAATCTCCACCTGGTCCGCTTCATGTTTTAGCACTCTCTCTACGAGCCGCTTAACTTCCGACCGAATACCACGAGCCTTATTGGCCACTCTTTCAAACAAAGTAGCTTCTTTCTTTGTTTCAGCTCCAACTCCATGCTTGATCTGATATTTACATAAGATTTTTAAATCTTCATCAGAAAAGGAAAATACCTCCATTGGATCAAATAATCTAATTTCCGCTCCATCCTTCACCCTTATTATAGCCTCTCCAGATTGATTATCTTAAAACCATTTCTCAAACTCTTGCACTCTCGACGGACTTGGATCAGGTACCCTTAACCCTGTAACTACCTTTATTGGCTTTATCTTTAGCATAATCTTCCCTTTCCCAGTCACTCAGTCTTTATCTTTCTTTGATCTCCTCCTTTTTGGTTTAATATATCTAAAGGACTCAAAATTATCTTTCAATCCTGCCTTTATCTCAGTTTCTAATAATTGTGCAGATCGCTTAGATCTGCATTAATCACAGGGATCTCGGCCAACCGCCTCAAATCCCATTTAGGGAATGTTTTGAAATGTTTGCGGTTGCTAATATAATTGATCATGCCCCCTACCCTCTTTATCATAAACATTTTTAGTTCCAAATTAAACTTCCAGCTAAAGATTTTGTTCTCCGATTCTTTAAAGGTTGGGACTTCGATGTTCTGGAACAATGGAGTAACTGACTTTGGTTCATCAACCTTCTTGAACCAGCCAGACTTATCCAGCTTAAACACGTCTCCTTCCAGTCCACTCCTTTGAGCTAGATATGCCATTGGTTTTTCATCTGTTTCATAGAATTCGGGCTCTGAGTCATAATCAACTAATTGCTCCTCCTCTTCTTGCTCCATTAGCTTCATTTCTTCAACTTTCTTTCCACCAACATCTACTAATATCTCCTCGCCTCCCAGATCTTTCTCAATATCAAAACACAAATCATCTACAAACTCAGCTTCAACAACATTTTTTTTATTACCAGCACTACTTTCTCCAGCACCACTAAATCCGACAAACTCTTTTCAGCTTGTTCCACCATGCACCATCTCCTTCAGTGTCGGATATTTAGAGATATTAATCATCTTGTTAATGTCCACTTCAGTTGTCTCACTGACCTTAGTTTCCTTTATAACTTTATTCAGTTCATTCAAAATCTTCTTAATCAGACACTGTTGATCTAGCACCAACTTTCTTAGATTCTCCATTTCAACTTCTCTATGCTTTTCACGTTCTTCCACATTCATTAGCTTGTTTTCAACATCCCCAACTCGTTAGCAAGTGACGTATTCAAGTTACGAATGACGTCCTCATCTAGTCCACTTTATTTATCTATTTGAATTTCACCTCTAGCTCAGATTCAGGCATCACTGGTTGTTTACCCTTTGACCTTCTTCTTTGATTAGAGAGTCAGATTCAGATCAGGAAGGCGACCGCACCGCAACCTTTCTCTTCTTTTTCTGTTTCTTTGTCATCTCTGCCTCTATTTCATATATTTGTTCCTCCAAATGTGACATTTGCCCCAAACCGGAACCTGAATGCCCGACTCGAACCTGAAAATGTAACGCTTTATTATTAATAACATATGCAAATATGTCAAATTCTATATAATCATCTTTAATATAACGACCAAATTAATTTCTAAGCATACTATTTAATTACTATTTATTATATATAAATCTCAAAATATATAAATTGTATTTTATAAAAGAGATTTTATAAAAATAGTTAGAAATAATTATTTCTAAGTTTAAATGTAACCTTCTAATGTCGAAAACGAAGTAAATATATAAAAACGTCAATGTTATAAAAGTTACGAGTTAAAGTGGTTAAGCTAGTTGGTTAAATTAATGAATAAATTAACTCTAGGTTAAAAATGAGAAGTTTCTAAATTTATTCTAAAGTTATAACAGCAAATTAATAATAAATGAAACCTAAGGGGTGATGACCACATGTAGGGTGGTACTTCACCTTGTCGTTATTGTACTTTGTTTTATTGTAATAGATTAGTCGTATTTTAGTTTCGATGTAATAGTTAGTTTAAATATTAGCTTTTGTAGTATTTGGTTATGCGACACTGCATGCGACACTATAGTGTCGCATGCAGCTTGTCCTAACCTAGTGACCAGGCAGTTTCGCAATTGCGAAACTGCTTGCGACACTAGGCGTTGTATAAATAGTTTGTCAGACCCCGTCTCCCAGGGCCTGACACGTTGCATAACATCAGCCAATAAAATAATACAGCGGAAGACTTTATTGCAAAGACCACAAATAAGGTCCCAAACTTAAGCTTTTCATTAAAATAATAACAACATTGTCTATCACTCGATGTGAGTGTATTACATTGTCATAACAAACTAAAGACACTAATTCCAAGCGTCTTCCTTCCTCCTATATGGAGTACTATCATCTGGTCATCTCTAGCTAGGCCTTCCTAGCTAATGTCCACGGTTGTTTCCTTCACCTGCATCACGAGCTAAAAGACGTCAACAACTATGTGTTGGTGAGTCGTAACCAGTGACATAAGACATGTAAAGCATTTAGACATCATCATTTATATATGTGTGGTAATAAGTTATCTACAAGCCAACTCTTCTCCAACGCCATATCTAATGGTGAATCTCGTCAGAGTCTGTTAACGTATATGCCGCATACAGGAATAACCAAGGTACCCTTATGACCTCTCTTGGTCGCATCATGTTGCCTAGGCGGGTGGTACCTTTCCTGTTACGAGCCGACAGTCTACCTAATTGGATCCAACTAGACGCATATACATCCTGAGGCGGAGCCGGTAGTTCCTTAACCAACTACCTCTTAGCGCGAAGCCCTGCCCTAATGACTTGCCCTGTGGTATGTAGCCGCCATCCCTATCCAGGGATGACTCTTAACGCGAAGCTTATTACCGCGGACCAACAACACAACAACCGGACTAACCTGGAGTTGAGGTGCGTTGAATCACCAGGTAGCGATCTACTTATAACCACATACATATTCATAGCATTTCATAAAACATTTCATACTTTTTATACATGCTCGGATACAGCCCCGAAATCATAAAACATATAAAAGAGGGGCGGTTAGACTCACCTTCTGATGTAGCCTACGTATCACAAGCTAGTGGCTAATCAAGACAACCCTGTAAAACATTTCATACTTATTAGGATTCATTTCCCCTTAGGGATAATCCTATCAGTGTTTTCTCACTGATGCTTTGCCGTAGTCATACTATGTGACTTTGGCGATAACTTTAGTCCTTGGTATAATCATTCTTCTCAGAGTGCTTTAACACCTGAGTCAGGGTTATCCTATATCCTCCTTATCATTTTATTTGAAAAGCCACATCATTATATCTTTGTGTTTCTCACACAATCGTATCGTTTATTGAAAACATATTGTATTCCTAGTACTATTATATGACTAGGAGTGTTCTATTCTAAAACCCTGGTTTTTCCATGGACTTAAGTCATACGTATCTTAAATGAGTACGGGATCTGAGACGTTACCTAATGAATCGAGCAGAGTGGGGGCCTGGGTACGAAAGTCTCTCTGGACTTGAGCAGCACTTCGCCTCGTTCAGCAGTCTCGAGCTCACGTGTTTGTGGGAGGACACCGTTTACTACAATGACGGGATTCCTGTCCCGTTTAATATCTAAGGTGTATATATATATATATATATAAAATGGTAAGTACTCGAAGAAATCTAAAGACGAGTCTTACCGAACACCGAAGATACTCCGTAGGCGCCTTGTGAGCAAAACCGCATTCGAACCGAACTTTTGGAGGCTTCCGTTTCTTGTCGGAAACCCGACGAGACTTCGTCGGGACTTCACCGGGTGTTTTAGGCCGGATTTTAGAGAGAGAAAGCTAGAGAGAGAGAGGGATTGGTGCAAAAAGTGAAGGGGGGGTCGGCCTCCTTTTATAGCTGGTGAACGCGTGCTACGCGATACGCACACGTCCACACTCCTCCTGCGCGTATCGCGTAGGAGGGGTGGTTTCGTCGAATACTGCGGCTGCCCCTGTTTTGCGTACCCGGGTTTGCTCACCTTAGGCGATACGCGCAGGCTAGAGCCTCATCTGCGCGTATCGCGTAGAATACATTTTTTTTTTTAAGTCTTTTTATTCTCGTACGGGTCGGAGTGTCACATAGTTGATTAGGGCTATTTTGTACACAACTCTTGGAACTTTTAATGAATACAATTGCACTTTGATCCTGAGTTCGATTCTGACTAATATTTGCAAGGAATTGTGTTGATTATATCTTTGTTGCATCAATTCTATTCTACTTCATCTAATCATCTTCTTAATTAACTTGTTTAAATGGGTCTTTGTGGTTTAATATGCTTTTTGATCAAATTCATGATCATTTGTTGTTAGATCTAGTTATAACAAGTGGTTTTGATCAGATCTAAATCATAATAGCACGAATTTGCGATTATCTAGACAAACAATATGGTATCAGAGCCATTGTGCTCATGATTTGTGGTTTTTGAGGGTTTTTAGATAAATTGCATTTTTCATCAAATTCTGGATCTGATCTGTTGATAGTTGGTATGGAATTGGATTGAGAATTGTATGTTTTTGGTATTGGAATCATTCGAAATTTGTAGATCTATCATCATCATATAGATCTGAGATCTAGGAGTGATTTTGGGGTATTTTTCATAAGTTTTGGACAAAAAGCCTTTTCAATCAAATTGGATCTTAATTGTTGTTGTTATAGATTGAATTTGGCTTGGGATTGAACTATATTGCATTGTGATTCAATCGGAATCATCAGATCATCAATTGGATCTGAATTGTGTTTTCTGTGGGGATTTTTGTGCATTTTTCGTGAAAAAAGGGTTTTCAGATTCATCTTGCGAAACTAGTGTTCATCTTGTGACAATAGCTTTTTGCGACATTACCTGTGAATTGTTGTTGATAAAAAATTTGTGGCTTGTTTACGAATCTGTTTGAACGAAAGTTCATTTTTGTGACTGATCTTGTGAAAGTAGTCGCTTGATTGTGCTTGTGACTCGACCCCGACAATATACTCAACACTACCAGTGTGCTTGTAATCCCGACACTACCCTGAACGAAAGTTCATATTGCTTTTGCAATAGTGTTTGCATACTTGATTGAGACGCTATTCTGCGACACTAGCAACTTTGCCACATTAGTTTGCGACACTAGTATTTTTGCGACACTAGTATTTTTGCGAAACTACATTTTGAACAAGATGTCTATGTCTTTTACCCTTGCTGACTTGGAGAGTGGATCACCGAATAGACCACCTAAACTGATCAATGGTGACAACTTTAAGGATTGGAAAAGGAGGTTAAAAGCTTTTTATCCATACACTGATTATACTCAATGGGAATCAATTGAAAAAGGACCACATGTTCTAGTCACTACTGTAGGAGAAGCAATCGTTAGAAACACAAACCCAGAAACATACAATGAAAGAGACAAGAAACTGATAGACCGTGATAATAAAGCATTTGGTGCACTAATTCTGTGTTTGAGTTCTGAAATCCATAATCGTTTTGGGGAACAAAAGAATGCTAAGGATTTGTATGAAGCTTTATGTGAGTTCTATGATGGGAATGATGATCTTCAGAAAGACAAGGGTGTTCAGGCACAAAAGGAGTTTAATTCATTCACGGGCCATAGGAATGAGAAAATTTCTGATCTTACAAACCGCTTTCTGACTGTAACAAGTAACTTGAAAAAGTATGATGAAGACTGTTGAACAAGTAACAAAGCTACTGGACTCACTCCCACTAGAGTGGAGTTTGCAGGTAAGAATGTTGAAACAAGAAAGAAGGTTTTCTGAATACAAGCTCATGGATGTTATTAACAAACTAAAGTCGTTTGAACTGGACATTAAAAGAAGAGAGTATAATCAGGATGTTTACCCTTTAATGCAAACTCACAATGCTGCTCTTCTTTCATCAACATCTGAAACATCAATGAACAACACTGTGTCGTATCTGAAAGGAAAAGTGCCGGAAAAGATCAAGCTGCACCTCAAGTTCCAAGTGATATGATGGCACTATTCAGAATGTTTGTAAACAGTTATGAAGCCTTAATTGCTGGAGACATCAAGGGAAAAGGAATTACAACGGAAGATATGCTGCAGGTTGACCCAGATGACCTTGAAGAAGCAGATATTCAATGGCAAATGGCAATGTTGACTGTAAGGGCAAGACGTTTTATGGAGAGAACTGGAAAGAGAAGCTTTGAGAATCAGAATGCAAAGGTTGGTTTCGACAAATCTAAACTAAGATGCTTCAACTGCAAACAACTCGGACACTTCAAGAGAGAGTGTACATCCCCAACTGTGTTTGAACCACCGTCTCCTAATACAAGAAATGCGGCTGTTATTGAAAGGGAGAACAACAGTAACACAAGAGACTGCTTTGTTGACAAATTTCGACTAGAGTGCTGAGATTGCAGAGATTCAAGAAGAAATTAATCATGCTCTTGTTACTGAGACCATAAAGAATGCTGGGAGTGAATCTGAGAAAGTTATCAATAAGGCAACTGAAGAGATCAAAAGGGAAGAAACTGTGAATGCTGTGAAGATTGCGTCGGACAAAAGAGAACCTAAAAAAGGTGTGAAATTTGAAAGGGAAGCTGAAGATGAGAATGAGGAAGAAAGAAAGAAAAACACTCCTGCATGCAACTGTGAGAAAACTCTTGCAACCGAGAAGATCATCATGGGTCTTCCATATGAGGTATTACAGGACATGTGCTAATCTGCTTGTCGGGTACGTCTTTTTGGTGTATATAAAGCTAATCGATTATTATTAACAAATCAGGCTGAACTAAATACTATTAACTCGGATCTTAAAAAGAATGAAGTGAACTATTATGTGAAACTTAATGACGCCACAAGAAATAGATCACTTAAATAGAAAACTTCTTGAAAGAAATGTTGAGGTTAACTTGCTTGATGAACGTGTTAAACTTGCTGAATTCGAAATCAGTAAACTTCAAACTAAACTTGATAGATGGACCATCGCAGGAATGAAAAGGGAGGAATTAAATTGTAGGCAAAGAGGGGCTCGAATCAAATCTGGTTTAGGCTATGATGAGACTCCTCATGTTTATCCTCCACCCAGCACCTTTTATTATTCTCCCACACCAAAACCTCATCCCACTAATGATTTAATTGCAGAACATACTAATAATTTGTTTGTAGGTTTAGAAGGTGTTAATCATCAGGAGGTACATGAGGATTACGGATATGCTGCTTCGACTGGACTTGGATGCTCTGTTTCAAGTTATAGGTTAAATTCAAAGAAGTCTACTTTAGACAATAGTAGTAGTTCAGATGTTTTGTTAACTGATTCGAGTAGCTTAAACACAAAACCGTCTGTATTAAACAATGACTATGATGTGTGTGTTTTGAATGATGTTCTTGATGATCATGTTTCTTTTGTTGAATCTAATGATGTGTTGCCACGTAAGAACTGTTTTGAGAAGTTTGTCTCAACACCAATACCGACATTTGTCCCAATTCGTATAACCAAACCTGTTGAGACAAACAACTCAAAGATATATCATGTTAAAGACACAGGTAATGAAGCTAGCACATCAAAAGGTAAAACAAAAGAAATGTATGTTTCTTTTAGTGATTCAGACACAAACATGTCTGAATATGACGAAGAAATTGTGATTGATCCCATTCCTACAGTTAATTCCGGAAAGAAATGTTTCAAGTCACATTGTTTCCGCTGCGGTAAGGACACTCATATTGTTAAAAATTTTCCAGAACTTGTTCGAAAGGGTGTAAATAATTTTAGTTTAACAAATAGATTCAATAGGTTCGTAAATCATCATTTTCATGTTAACTTTTCATTGTTTAAATCCAAGTCTTCTAAGGCATGGGTTCCCGTTTCTAATTAATTTTCTTTTTTGTTGTCTTGTCAGGAACGTCCGAGGAAGCCAAATAGTCTGTGGCATGTAGATAGTGGATCTTCATGACATATGACCGGGTTGAAAGATCTTCTTACAAATTTCCGAATAATAAATGGTGGGTATGTGGCCTTCGCTGGAGATAAGAAAGGAGGGAAAATGATCGGTCAAGGTGAGGTATCTAATGGATCATTGACGTTGGAAAAGGTTAACTATGTCCCAGAGCTACACTTCAATTTGCTGAGCGTATCTCAAATCTATGACAAAAATATCCCGGTTCTCTTCAAATCTGATGAATGCTTGTTTCTGAAACCGGAGTTTACTGTACCTGAAGACTTGATCGTGATGCGCGCTCCATGAAAGAATGACACTTACTTACTTGATATGAATTCAAAAGAGTCAACTTTTACCGTCACATGTTTGCTGTCAAAGGCATCCCCTTCAGAAGCATTTCTATGGCACATGAAACTTGGTCATGTTAATTTTGATAACATTAATAAACTTGTTAAACATAACCTAGTTCGTGGCTTGTCCATAAAATATTTTTCAGTGGTGGAGAAATGTATGGCATGTGCTAAGGGCAAACAACACAAAAAGTCTCATAAATCTAAATCAATAAACTCAATTTCTTGTCCCCTTGAATTTATACACGCAGATTTATTTGGACCAATCAGTGTGAAAAGCATAGCTAAGAAATCGTATTGTCTCGTTGTTACAGATGATTTTTCAAGATATTCATGGGTTAGCTTTCTGGCAAATAAAGGAGAGACTGCAGGTGCCTTCAAGAATTTTATCTTAAAGATTGAAACGATTAGTGGTAAGAAGGTGAAAGCAATTCGAAGCGATAACGGGACTGAGTTCAGAAATCATATTTTTGACTCTTTTTGTGAAGAAAGGGGGATATTGAGACAGTATAGTGCAGCAAGGACACCACAGCAGAATGGAGTGGCGGAACGCAAAAACAGAACTTTAGTGGAAGCTGCACGGACTATGTTGATCGAATCAAAACTCCCAATAATCTTCTGGGCAGAAGCTGTTAATTGTGCGTCATATGTGCTTAATAGAGTGTTGATTGTGAAGGACAAAATGAAGACATCTTATGAACTATTTCACAAGAGGAAACCATTGATCAATTTCTTTCAACCTTTTGGTTGTTCTTGCACTTTGTTGAACACTCAAGCTCAAACGTCAAAATTCGGAGCTGTTTCTGATGAATGTTTCTTTGTTGGTTATTCCTCCTCTCAGAATGCTTATCAGGTTTACAACAGACGTACCAAAATTGTTCAAGAATCTTTCTATGTCGATACCATTCTCACCTAACATTGTTACTACCGCTGATCCTTCGTCACCTCTACCTCATCATGCATCACCAGTTAATTCTCTTCAAGATTCTTCTGCTACAAATATTCATCTCGATTCATCTACAATACCATCTTCGGATATCTCAACGTCAAATTCTCTTTACAAGGAACTGAAAGATCATCCTCATGACTTAGTCATAGGATCCATTTCGGACGTTGTACGCACACGTCATCAATCCGGTTTAATTAACATTTGTCTATTCTCCTGTTTTCTGTCACAAACCTTCCTAAAGAACATTAACACGACATTACAAGATCCTAGCTGGGTGGAATCAATGCAATTAGAACTTCAACAGTTCAGATTGGATGATGACAAAATGATCAAAGATTGAGATTCCTTATTTCGATTCAACAATGTCTGAATAGTTCCTTGATTTGGATTAAGGGATTCTTGAATCCTTGCCTTGGAATAGGAAGAAATGGAAGAAAACGGATTGACATTAGCGCGATCTTCCACCGAATAAGTACCCAACTAGCACAAAGTAGGACTACAAAAATAAACCAGATGATAGAGGAGTCGTTGTTCGTAACAAAGCCCGTTTGGTTGTTTAAGGGTTCGCACAAAAGGAAGGCATTGATAACACCAATGTTTTTGCTCCTGTTGCTAGAATTGAAGCCATCCGAATCTTTCTTGCCCATGCTGCACACAAGAATTTTAAAGTTTATCAAATGGATGTGAAGTGTGCATTCCTATATGGGGATATCGATGAAGAGATATATGTTTGTCAACCACCAGGTTTCGAGGACCCGGATTTCCCAGATAAAGTCTACAAATTGGACAAGTCACTCTATGGACTACATCAAGCTCCTCGAATTTGGTACGAAACGTTGACACAATATCTGTTGAGCAAAGGTTTTACTAGAGGAACCATCGATATGACTCTCTTCAAGAAAGTAATTGGTGACGACGTCCTATTGGTTCAAGTGTATGTAGATGACATCATCTTTGGTTCGTCAAATGAAAATTTGTGCAGAGAATTTGAGGAGGTGATAAAGGAGAGGTTCGAGATGAGTATGATGGGTGAAATGTGTTTCTTTCTTGGTTTGCAGGTGGTACAAAAACCCGATGTTATACTCATTCATCAGGAGAAGTATATTCAGGAAATTTTGGTAAAATACAAGATGGACGATTGTTCTTCAGAGTTGTCTCCATTCACAGCATAGACATGCCTCACTCCTGATGAATTCGGAAAGTCTGTTGATGCTTACCGTTACAGGTCGATGATCAGATCGTTAATGTACTTGACTGCAAGTCGTCCAGACATTGCTTTTGCTGTTGGGTATTGTTCCAGGTATCAAGCAAATCCTAAGGAGTCACATGAAAAGGCCGTGAAGCGCATTTTTCGTTACCTAAAGGGAACTCCGCGTCTAGGCTTGTGGTATCCAAAAGGGGCAAGTTTCGATCTTCATGCTTATTCAGACAGTGACTATGGCGGTTGCAAACTTGATACGAAATCTGTTTCTGGTGGGTGTTAGTACCTGGGGGAGTGTTTAGTTTCGTGGCAGAGCAAGAAACAAACCACCGTCTCTCTACCCACTGGCAAAGCATAATACACTGCTGCCTCTAGCTGTTGCTGTCAAGTATTATGGATTCAACATCAGTTGATTGATTATGGCATAAATTTTCTACATACCCTAATCTTCTGTGACAATGAGGCTGCCATTGGAATTACCAAGAATCCTGTTCACCACACTCGAACGAAGCACATTGAAACTCGAATTCATGCCAATCGGGATGCACAGGAGAAGGGTTTTATCAATATCATTTCGATTGACACCAAGAATCAAAAAGCAGATCTGTTCACTAAAACGTTTGATAAACCGCGTTTTTATGAATTAATCAATATGCTTGGTTTGATTTCTTTTTAAATTTTCTTTTAACGTTTGTATTTTACATAAAAAAGGGGGGAATGAGAAGGGAAAATCAGATTTTTTCTTCTTATTATTTTTGATAAAATTTACCATCCTTTGAGTATGTTCTTAAAATTTTTGAAAATTTCAGTTTATGCTGCAAACTGAATATTTTAGGGGAGTAATATCACAAAGTTTTGGACTCATCGTATGTAAATATTGTTTGTTTCTTGCAAGGTTCAGATACGTGTGGAAAACATTTGAAGGAGGACATTGGTCTGTATACTGATGTGTCAAAAGGCTCAGCTGGAATACAAGTAAACGACAATTCTGTGATCAAACTAATGTTTAAAAAGAACTTGGTGATAAGGATCAATTTCACAGATACTTAGCCTGCACAAAGTGATAAGTTTTGACAAAAAGGGGCTGAGAGTATTTGATTTGAGCCTGATTTTTCCCAAATCCAAACCCATCAGTCGTAGCCCTGAATGATGCTTCTCGTTAGCTCTTCAGAATTTATTTTCGTGCTTATCTCCACTGCTATGCGGAAGCATTGACCTGGAGTGATGATCTTCTCTGTTATATGTAAATATAGACCTGAAGCTCTCATTAGCACGCTCAGATGATCATCTCCTATGTTATACGTCGGTATAGACCTGGAGCACTCATCATCTGCAACCCTCATGTAAAGCTAAGCTCACAATGTTTCTACATCAAGTTTTTTGTTTGACGCTTCATCCATAAGAATATGCTCACATGTAAAGTTAAGCTCACAATGTTTCAACAACAAGATCATTGTTTGACGTTTCATACATTAAACCCAACTCCAGTTCACCCCCAAATACATTCACCTCGATCATTAATTGATCTTGGTCTATGCCCACTCAAAATTACAAAATTTGCTGAATCATCTAAACTCAATAAGTCATGATGTCAAAACAAGTCACTTTGCTGAATGTCTGAGGAAACCAAGTCATCTGACTTTCTTCAAATCGAACCAAAACATGATAAAACCTTCACAGGACTGTTTGTTGAATGGAACATGGCATGGGTTTAAATGGACAATTATATTGACACTCTTTTCAAATCTATGTCTCTCCGGATGGATGCTCAAAACACGTTACCTGAATTCCTTGAGATTCGTTATATTTACTATCGTAATTTTCCTCAAAATCTGCACTACAAACGGGTCTTGGTATTGGAAATATCTCTAATGGATGGTGTGATTTTATTTTAAAATATTAGTAATAATTATGTGATTTGACTTCAAAATTTCTTAAAATATTTTTCATTTTTGGGTTTTTTGCGACACTATAGTTTCGCAATTTTGCGAAACTATGGTGCCCCTTTGACATCTGATCTGGGTCGTTTTGGGTCACACTTCATCTTCAATTTTCAAACTCTTTCTAAACCCGACATTGAACCCTAGTTTCACAAAACCTTAATCCGCGATTTTAAAGAGTTTTCAAGTGAATCTAATCGGTAAGTTTTGTGATTAATTGTGTTTCGAACCTTCGTGTTTTAATATATTTAATTATGGTGTTGATCTCATATGATTTTGATTCTAATGACTGTTGGTGTTCTTCGTTTTGCGACACTATCTGTTCTTTTTGCGAAACTGAACGAAAGTTCAAACTATGTTTGCGAAACTATCTTGTTATGCTGCCCATGCATCTTTGATAGTGTCGGAAACATTGTTCTTGCGAAACAATAGTGTCGATGGTTTGCATCACTGTTGTGTCGCACAACCGCGAAACAATAGTGTCGATAATTTGCGACACTGTTATGTCGCAAGTTTTGCGAAACTAATTTTTGTTTTTTATTTTTTATTTATTTTATTTTCAGTTTTACCTTTTATTTTCTTTATGTTCATTTTCTTTAAATCTAATTAACTTTTGTTTAGGTTTCAGGATTATATGTGGAATGAAAACCTCCTCCGCCGATGAAGTTTGATCGACGATCAAACGTGGTCGCTTATCTCAATGATAAGGACCCCAAGTTTGTTGGTTATAGAGATGATATTTCGTGGCTGAAGAGTTCGCCAATCTTTTATGCCGTTACGCATGATCCGGTGATGGATCAACAGCAAATTTGGGAGTTTTGGAACACAGCCACATACAACCTGAAACCACAACCCGGAGAGATCAGTGCTACCGTTATGGGGGAGCGTATAGTTATCACTGCTGATACAATTGCGAAGATTTTAGAGATGGAGCGTGACGTCGGGTCACCCGTTTTAATGAGTTTGACCGACGTGCACAATGGATTTTTAGAGATGGGATATGAAGGAACGGATTTCTTAGATAGACGAGAGATCAAGAAGTCGTTCTTGTCAAAAGAGTGGAGGTTCATTGCCCACGTGATCATTGTATGTTTAGATCACCGAAAAGGAGGGACTGATGGGCTAAACTTTGAGTGGGCCAGAGCCATGTTGAACCTATGTCGAGGCAACAAAGCAAATATCCCACAAATAATCTTTGGATATATGATCGAGAATATCTCATCGTCCCGGAAGGACAAGTGGTTGCTATATCCAAGATTTGTACAAACATTCATTGATCATTTGAAGCCGAACCTTCAAAAGCTTGAGGATGTATTGGTTCTAACACCAATGAATGTGAGGATTTTTGCTGATTGTGCAGCGCCAAGACATGATATTTCTGGAAAGATCACCTATCTTTTCTATAATATGTACACTGATGAAAGATGAACATATATTGAGAAGCTGAAGGCTGTGGAAGACCGGAGATTTGAAGAGTTGAGGGAAACAATAAAAGAATATATCAAGAAAAGAAAGAAGTACGTTGGGAAGAATCCGGTGCTGTTTGAGGAAGAGATCGATGAGATTGAAGTAGAAATATTCAAGTCAAAAGGGAAGAAAAAGAGGAAGGTTGTCGATCGTTCACCATCACATACTGATTCTGATACTAATGTCAGAATCAAAAAGGCCAAAGGAAAGCAGCCAGAGATTGCACAAAAAGTATCTGAAACATCTAAGAGGAAACCGGAGAAGAAAGGGACTGCAGGGCTTGATGAGGACGTTATTCGAGGTTTGAATATGTCGCTCGCAAATGAACTAAGCATGGTGAAGACAAAACTGACGAATATGGAAGAAAGGGAAAGACATAAGGAGACAAAATGGGTGATTTGCGGAAAATTGTGCTTGATTAACAGTGTTTGATCAAGAAACTTTTGATAGAGCTGAATGAAGTAAAGAAAGAAGGTTGGGCAAACAGAGACTGAGGAAGAGATTCATGATTTGGTGAGCATATCAAAATACCCAACACTGAAAGAGATGGTGCAGACTGGAACTAGCCGGAAATATTTCAGTGGTTTCAGTGCTGCTAGAGGGATGGAACTTTCAAAGAAGCAGAAGTTACTGAGGACTTCTGCTTCGACATTGATACAGATTTGAAGGGCGAAGAAGTAGTTGTTGATAAAGGAAAAACTAATGAGTTGAAACTGGTAGATGAAGAAGAGGAAGAGCAGCTAGTGGATTATGACTCTGAGCCAGATTTTTATGAGATGGATGAGAAGGAAATGGTGTATGTGACCCAGAGAAGTGAGTTAAAGGGTGACGTTATTGAATTGGACAAATCTATCTGGTTCAAGAAGGTTGAAGAACCAGAATCCGTTAATCCTCTATTCCAAAACATTGAAGCCCCGACCTCAAAGGATACTGATAACAAGATCTTCAGTTGGAAATTCAATTTGGAGTTAAAGAAATTTATGATCAAGAGGAGAGGGGGCGGGATCAGTTACGTCAGCAACCGCAAGCACCTCAAGACATTCCCGAAATGAGAATTGAGGCGGTTGGCTGTACTACCCTTGATTAACGCAAATCTCAGCGATCGTGCGAAACAACTAGAAGAAGAGCTTCAAGCCGAATTGAAGGATAATTTCAAGGAGTTCGGGTACAACAAGTTGGAGCGAAAAAGATCGAAAAAGGATCACGATTGGGTCACCGGAAAAGGCAAGATCGTACTGAAGCAGAAACCAATTAAAATGGTTCAGAGACTGAGGGTTCCGGATCCAAGTCCGTCAAGATTACAAGAGTCTGAAAAGTGGTTTTACGACAACCAAACATGAGAGGCGGTTGTGCGTACTAAGGATGGAGCTGAATGGAGTTTGTTTGATCCGATGGAGGTCTTTGGTTTCTCGGATGACGATCTGAAAAATTCTATGCGAGAACCCAATTAAATCTGGAGCCAGAGCAGAGACTAAGAAGGAAGCTGCCCTATTTGAAAGGGTAGCTAATAGGGCTCGTGGAATCAGGTCGGAAGTCAAGCAGCTCGCGGAGAGCGTGCAGAAATGATTGGACCTGAAAGAAGATGTTTGTGAACTAACAAACCTACTGGAGGCTACAAAGACTGGAGCTGAACCCGAAGACCCGACAGGTAAAGTACCTCCCTAGGGGGAGTATTGATGACCACATGTAGGTGGTACTTCACATTGTCGTTATTGTACTTTGTTTTATTGTAATAGATTAGTCGTATTTTGGTTTCGATGTAATAGTTAGTTTAAATATTAGCTTTTCTAGATTTTGGTTATGCGATAGTGCATGCGACACTATGTCCTAACCTAGTGACCAGGCAGTTTCGCAACTACGAAACTGCTTGCGATACTAGGCGCTGTATAAATAGTTAATTAGGGCTATTTTGTACACAACTCTTGGAACTTTTATTGAATACAATTGCACTTTGATCCTGAGTTCGATTCTGACTAATATTTGCAAGGAATTGTGTTGATTATATCTTTGTTGCATCAATTCTATTCTACTCTATCTAATCATCTTCTTAGTTAACTTGTTTAAATGGGTCTTTATGGTTTAATATGCTTTTTGATCAAATTCATGATCATTTGTTGTTAGATCTAGTGATAACAAGTGGTTTTGATCTGATCTAAATCATAATAGCACGAATTTGCGATTATCTGGACCAACAAGGGCCAAAGATGTAAATAATCAAAGACCCTACCCCCTTCCCATATTACCCCGTTTTTCCGATGGAAAAACCGGCCACCGCCGGCGAAGAGCTTCCGCGACCCCCCATTTTTCAATTTTTTTGTCGTTTGATCAAAATAAAGCTCGGTAAAATAGCTACAAGCGAGTTTCGAACTTATAGCAACTCTTTTAACATCAAATAACTGATCAATTACTTGTTTTATTGAATTCAAAAGCGAGTTTCATAAACCCAATTAACCCAATAAAAGTTTTAACGTTCAATTCATTAAATTCATTCAACTAAAACGTTCCTCGTATCATTTCAAAGTAATTCCAGTAATCTAATTCATACAAAACTCCCGAATATAATCTGTTTGATCACCCAAAAATCCGTATCCTAGAGGAAACCAATTCACTATCAAATCAATGTTTTTTTTCTGAAATTATGTTGGGATTTTTATTCATCTCATCATAAAGACTGTTTCTGGAAGTGAAACTGAATTTTAACAACTTAACTCTCTCAATTTGAATCTCAAACCGTGGTTCTTTGTTTTTCTTCAATCCAATTAGTCAACAATCAAGTAAGTGTTTTATGTTAAAATGATTCTTATCATGTATAGATTCAAAGCCCTCTATCAATTTTTGGTTTCATTGTTTCATTTCGCTAGGAATTTGTATTCTAGGAGATGCAATTTGGGGTTTTTTTGTTGGAAATATGTTAAAACCAATTGTTATTGAATTTAGATTAAAACAAAGTTATTGGTCTACTGGTTTATTGTTGTGTGATGAATAAGAGGACTCAGGTTCGAAACTAGGGTCCTCTATACATTTTTATTACTTTGTTTAATTGTATTATTAATCATCTTTATCAAATATCTTAAATCTAAATACTAATACAAAACCATATATATTACAATATGTTAAAAATCTATAAAATTATCAAAGCAGTGATTTTTTTATAAACTTAGTTTTATAGATTTTTTAGTTACAAATATACTTTTATATTATAAAAATACTATAAAAATATATTTTAAATATTTATAAAACATATTCAAAGTTATATAACAAATAGGTTTTACAAATAAGACTTTTGTATGGAAATTTGTGTGACACCCGAGAATTTCGGATTAACCCGGTTAAGTAAATCACGTTAGTTCCATCAATGCAACTGTACCCCACATTTAATTAGTTGAATTAAACGTGCAACTTGTTACACAAACAATTACATTTAACGGCAATCCAAAGAATTACCAGATCACGTGAGTTAATGCCCGAAAGTTGGTGAATTAATAAAATAATAATCCAGAACAACTAAATAATTATAAATTTAATGAATTTATATGTTATGTGACTTACAAGTTTAATTTCATGAACTTTAGTGAAATCGTGTATTTTACCAGTTTTAACGTTTTATCGTATTCGACAAATTGTAAAAAACAAAGGTTTGTATAAAATATCTTGGGAAGGGCTTTCCTTGTGTTTTTATAAAGTTCAATTAAAAGGTGGTCCATGGATCATCTAGGTGATCCATGGGTGATCCAATAACCCATCATTTATCAAAATAAGTTATATTAAATAAAACTAAAACTCCTAACTTTTCTAATAACCTAAAAAACACACTACATGTTCTCCTAGCCCTAATTTCGGTTCTAAGCCTACACACACTCTCAATTCGTGATTTGTTGACCTCTTAGTGAAATTGGTGCTTGATTTTGGTGATAATTGAAGTTTTAAGCATCCTACAAGTAAGTATTGATCCTAATTTCCCTTATATGTTGCGAAAATCTCACCTTTCAAAACCCTAGTTCATCCAAGTTCTTCAATTGATAATCTATATGTGAAATTGGGTATTGATTATAGGTTTATTTGATGTTTTGATAAATTGGTAATCAATAGAATCCACGTTTGTGTTTTTGTGAAACTAGGATGATTATGAAGGCATGAAAACATGGAACCTTATGCATGATCATGATTGAATATTGTTAGATATGAACTTGTATGATAATTAGAATGAAATTTGGATACTAATCATATTGCTTTAATCATGTTTTTGACAAAAAGCGGTAATGATAGATTTTGGACAGATTCGTAACCTAATTTTTCTTGGACTATAACTTGTTGAAAACCGAACCAAACGTGTTCATTCTTGAGCCTAGATTGTATTTTAAGGAGTCTAGTTTCTAGAAAACTAAACCAATGCGTTTTTAGAGAAGATTAAGTTAGACTTTTTGATTTTACAAAAACAGATGTCAAATCTGAAAATCTGGGCAGAAAATGGGTCACCTTCAAAAGGTCATTAACTTTATAATTACAATGTATTCTTAGATTATTCTTGCAGAAAATGAACCCTTAATGTCTTAGCTTTCTAGATTGATAAAATTTGTATTTTTATTCCACTGTATAGTCGTCCAACCTTTATGAAACTTTATAGTGTGCAATCAGGTGTTTTTATGACCTTTATATAAAGATGTATTTTTTATAAATAGTTAATTTGGGTTTCAAGTAAAGTATATAAAATAAGAAATGAACTTAGGATAACATTCCAACTATAGGTGAAATTTGGGACTTGTAAATGTTATTTTGAGTTGGCTTCTATACAACATAAAAACGGTTAACAAAGCAGAAAAATCTAAAAAATGGACTTGCAATGTGTTTCACCTGTATCATGTGTTCAACTTGTAAATGTCATGATGAATTGAGAGTAATACTAAAATGCTTGTTTATATGTATTATGATGATTGTTGACTTGAATCATGATTATATGTAATGTGATGATTTTTAGACATATGTTTTAAGCATGATCATGGTTACATGAGGTTGCAAGTATGTTTATATAGTTACTATGATGGCATATTGATGGTTCAAAAGTGAGATGTATGTTTGTTGTGGTGAGTTGATATTAATACTAACTTTGATTAAAAAGATGTTGAAGATTTATACATGGGTCATGGTAGATGAGTTTTATGCATGCTAAAACTATTGTTAAGTTATTATATGTGATTTACATGCATGGTTTGGTAGTAATCCATTTCAACTATGCCGATTTCCATTAAAGGAAACTTTATCGAAACTTTGATTTATGTTTTGAGTTTAAAAGACTAGGATGCCTTGAGATGATGTGACTATGTTAATAGAGATGCAATAACATGTTAGGAACTATACTAATTTTGAAAGTGGCCATGTATGTTATGTTTTCCTCAAATTAGAAAGCTTATGTGCAAGAATGTATACATGCTATGATTAAGACATGTAAAAAGTTATGTGTGTGCATGAAACGTGTGTAGTTAAGAACGTACATCCATTAACGAGTTTTTGAAGTGAGAACTTGTCTTACAACACATCTTTCCTATAAAGGAAACTTTAATAGAAATCGAATTTGGTTTCATTGCATGTGTCTTGTAATGTGATTTGTGAGCTTAAGGTGAATAAGTGAACCTAAATGAACATAACTACACTTATAAATCACCATGTGATCGTCGGGTCAACTCGGGTCAATAAAATTCAACTTTGGTCAAGGTTGGTCAAAAGTCAAACTTTTGAAATCACAAGTAAACAATTGAATTGTTTGGATGCTTAGGATTTTACATACCTGCACAAACCCACACTTATAGACTTATCATATAGTAGGAATGTTGTGTTTGCTTTTACCATGCTGATGCTTGTAGCTGTGCACCCGAAGGTGAGTTCACTGAAATTTTTTTTCTATTGCTCTTACCCTTTATGGGAAACAAACACGTACAACTACTTTTTACAGATTTGGAAATATTGTCTCTCGCATGTCTAGTTAGAGTTGTTTTTCTTGTTCATGAAAGTCCTCATGGATACCTAGTTAACCGCTAATATTTGGAGAAATAGCTGGGGAATTTTGAGTAGTACTAATGGGTTTGACAAACCTCATCCCGGCTAGTCGCGCTAGCACGACAGATGGACTTGTCGAACAGGTGTTGAAATTGCCTAACAGACTTACACGTGCATCCTGCTGGGATGTAGCACGGGCAAACTATACACGTAATGTGTACACACATCAGTTTCGGTCAGATACATTTGACTCTAAGGACATGCACTGTAGACTAGCTACCTACACCGACATACTTTATTGTTATTTCTGATTGAAAACATAATTGCTGGCTTTATATCTATTATGTGAACTCACCCACCGTCGTGTTGACACTTGTTAGTACATCTTTTTCTCAGGTTTATATGGTACACATCACGCTAGGGCATGACATGGCATGGTTGCATGATTTTGATTTCATAACATTCATTCTTTTAAAATATGTAATCAACGTTTGGGCGCATGTTTGCGTATTTAGTTGACATTTGATATTTTGACATTACATTTCGTTTACGCTTCCACAAACTCTTAAACATTAGCTCTGTATTAAATTTTGTCATTTAATGAGACACGTATGTTTTAAGTTCATATAGTGTCGTTTGGTGTAACTAATGACTGAAATCCTGGTTTGTCACGCACTTAATGGTAAACTTCGTTAGTTGATTTTGAGGGTGTGACAATTTGTATACTTTAAAAATTGTGCAAATGTTTAAAAATGTTTATCAAAATAATTATTATTACTATTACTATCGTTGCTAATAAAAGAGTTAATATATTTTAGTCGTTTTACGAGAAACCCCCAAATCTCAAACAGAAACCCTAGAATTCCAATTTCTTTAGATTCATATTGTTCCTATTCTAGTGGTCTATACTAATGGTTTGACAAACTCACCTGCCTGTACAACATCGATAGGTGATTTAAACCCGGCCATTCAATTTTAATTTCAATGTTACAAGTTGCTATTCAATGTTACAAGTTGCTATACTATGTTGCTATGCCATGCCCCTAAGTTGCTAAATAATTACTGATAATTGACACATTAAGACGGTTAAGTGACGGTTTTCTTGAAAAGTTATCTTTAATTGATTCATGGGTGGTTCCTCATGATAAATGGCTACAAGTTATATTACATTGATGGTTTATAATGTGTGTTCAAGGGGTCATGCTTGAAAATGAAATGAAATAGCTATACATGTAAGATTACGCAACATATTTATGATGATCTTAGATTTTCTATACTATTATTTATCAATTGTGGTTTACTCACTAGCTTTCCTTAGTTAACTTTATTTTCACATATTTCAGGTGGTGTTGATGTTATTTTGCTGTTTTACCAAGACTTACGATTGCCTTGGACCTAGTTAAAATAATAAAGACAATTGCATTTACTGTTTCGGTTTTATTACTTTTGTCGTTTCTGTTTAAGTCTCGTATTCCAAAACTTATGCTATGGCAATTATTAGAATTTAATAAAAAGTGTACTGTGTGCTTTGTTACTATTGATATCCAATTTCTATGACAACTAGGTGTTCCGCCGCCATGGTTATAGGGAACTAGGATAAGGTATTAGAAACACACTGACCTAGACTATAACCTAATAGTCCTTAGTACAAATAGTTTGTGCTTAGAAAACTCTTGTAGTATTTATTTCTTTATTCCTTTTACGAACCTTTCTATGCCTTTTTTTGATCTTATTCTTATCCGTTTTCACGAAGGACCTACAAGAGACTCGTCTGTATGATTAGGATCTTTCTCTTTGTGAAATCTCGTCATCATCTTATGTAAGTTTGAAACGTGGGGAAACGTGTGCAATCTGGAAGGAGAAACGCCTATATCACGGACATCCAGTCTAAGGCAAAACATTTCATATAAATCCTTTAAAGGGACATATGTGCTTACAGGGAATGGACGAGATGAGTGTGACCCTACAGGCTAAAGCACGCCTTCTAGATACGTAAAAACGAACTTAGCACTTTGATAAGTCATAAGTGTCCAATACCAAGACACATTTCCAAGTCTTCAAATTCTATATATCTTTCAAGAGTTAAGTGCAAATGCACCCAAGTGGTTTACATCCAATAGCACTATGAACCCCATATGAATATATAGACCATTTGCAACACTAGGCTTTCAAAAGTGAATCAGTTGTACCTCTCTGTTAGTTTGACTATCAGTTGACCGTTTATTAAAGGATAAAATAAACTTTTTACATAAAAAATTTATAAACCTTTTGCAACCTTAGGTTTTCAATTATACTTTGAACAACCCCTTGTTTCATTCATAATCATATTGGAACATGATTTTCACATATTAATGATTTGTTGTCATACTAGAGTTTTAATCGTCCACCCAACCCCCACCCCTTCGATTTATTGTAATGATTTCTACCGGTTGTATAAGCTTTTGTTTCGTTTGAATTTTTCCGATATCTTGTACAATGATTGTTTAAACCCTTTTTTATCCCTATTTTTTGTTGTGTTTCATAATCCATTGTTTAATGTAGTATCTACTCCAAATTGCTATGACCTACTGTATAAAATAGACACGAACACAAAAGAAAGGAAATAAGTGAAATGGACTTGGTTTGGAAAGATGTTAAACCCATTTAATTAGTAAGTCAATTTGAATATGCTCCTTTTCATAATCAACTTCGAACACAAAACCACCGTTTTTAAACAATTCCATAACGAAGAGATATTCACGAAGTGCCAACATCAACTGCTACAAAAACTTTAAGCAAAGGATTTGAAGTTAACTTATCGAACAACAAGTTAATAGAGGTTAAATGATGTATGAGTCTCCGTCAAAAGGAACAATGTTCGGTCAGAAACTCGAACAATTTGAAAGGACACCGGTTAATGGAAACGAGAGGTATAGCGATATAGCAAGTTTGTTGATGATGAAAAGTGATAGTGCAAACGAATGTATATAGCGATAACGTTTTTAATTTCGGTTTTTGTTGATGTTAGCGATATGACGTTGATGATGAAAGAATATATACATGATATAATAATTAATTAAATAATGACTTAAATAAATAAGAGGGTAATTAGGTAATTTAATTATTTTTTGGATGGTCAACTGACAGTCAAACAAACGCAGGGGTGCAAATGACTAATTTAAAAAAACTTAGGGTTGCAAAAGGTCTAGATATTCAAACAGGGTTGCAGAGTGCTATTGTGTGTAAACCACAAAGGTGCATTTTGCACTTAACTCATCTTTCAATGATTTTATGATTATCATTTTTTCTAAAGATTCCTAAATATTTTCATGTATTTTCTATGTTACTTTCAATGTTTGCAATAATTTCAAGTTGATTTATACATACTTTCTATGATTTCTAATTAGAAGTTTCTATGAATTCTGTGACACCTCACCTGATGACGGAAACACTTGGTTGTCATAGAAATTGGATATCAATAGTAAACAAAGCACATGATATTTATTTTTTAAGTCTAATAATGATATCATAAATTTTGAAACATGAATCTTAAATAGAAACGACAAAAGTAATAAAACTGAAACAGTTATGCAATTGTCTTTATTATTTTAACTAGGTCAACGGCAATCGTATGTCTTGGTAAAAGCAGCAAACTAACATCAACACCACCTGAAATATGTGAAAATAAATTTAGCTATAAAAGCTAGCGAGTAAACCACAATTGATAAATAGTAGTATAGAAATCCGAGATCATCATAAATATGTTGCGCAATCTTATATGTATAGCTATTTCATACTATTCTCAACCATGATCCCTTGAACACACATTGTAATTGTAATATTACTTGTAGACATTTATCATGAGGAAGCAACTCATGTATTAATTAAAGATAACTCTTCAAGCAACCATCACTTAACCATCTCGATGTATTAGTTATCAATAATTATTTTACAACTTAGGGACATGGCATAGCAACATGGTATAATAACTTGTAACATTGGATAGCAACATAGCAACTTGCAACATTGAAATTTTAATTGTAATTGAATGGCCGGATTTAAATCACCTATCGTTGTTGTACATTTAGGTGAGTTTGTCAAACCATTAGCGCTAACATTGTACCGGTGGGATTACCAAGTAATAATACATTAATACTACTTTAAACTACCACATAAGATTGCATCATGATGCAGACAAGACTAACACATTTGTATGATCTCTTTTGAAAATTGAAAGAAAAATAGAAATTGTAACATTGTATTAGAACACATATTTTGGCCCTAAAACCTAAAAGTAAAAAAGGGGAGTGAATTTACTCACCTTGAAACTCGGGCACGAAACAAAAAGTAAATAGTCTAAATAGAGCCGATGATTGTCCAAATATTAGAATCACCTAATTAAATGACAATCCTAACTTAGTAAAACATATTGTATAGAAACTAAAATTGAAACAATAGGAGTCTAAGGAAATTGGAATTCTAGGGTTTCGAATTGAGTTTGAAGGTTTCTCGTTAAACGACTAAAATATATAAACTCATTTATTCGTAACGGTAGCAATAGTAATAATAATTATTTCGATAAAGAATAGGAACTTTAATAATATATTTTTAACAACAATGATTATTTTGTAAAAAATATGTTATATTTATTATAAATACTTTAAAACATTTACAAAATTTAAAATACAAATATCCATATAAAGTCTTATTTGTAAATCCTATTATTTATAAAACTTGTTTGTATTTTACAAATATTTAAAATACATTTTTATAATATTTTGATAGTATTAAAAGTATTTGTAATAATTAAATTTATAAAACTAAGTTTATATAAAATCATGGTTTTGATATTTTTATAAGATTTTAACATTTTTAATAAATATATCCTTATATAATATAGAAAAAAAAAAAGCTTATGTGGCATATTTCAAAGCTTTTAGCTTATGTGGCATTATTTGAGAGTTTATCTCACAATAATGATTTTTTATTTAAAATATTTATATAAAATATATTATAATAAAACTAATTACATTTTTGGTCCCCTAATATTTTGAAGAATTCTGAAACATTTAAGAGTATTTATATTTTTAACTCTTTCCTATAAGGGGGTGTACATGAGTCGGTTTATAATTGATAGGGTTTAAAAATGAAACTTATGGATAAAGTTAATAATAACATACAATTAAAGACCTCAGTGTTTTATAAATATACATAACATTTTTATGTAATTTTTTTACAAAAAATAAACTACATAATAAAACTGAGCACTTTATTCTCTTTAATTTGAGTATAATATTGTTATACCAAAAATCTAATTTTTTAAAATATATCATGTGTTCCGGTTTATTATGTGTTTGTCTCAAAACTGAATGGAACATTCATGAACATCTTTAAAAGCATCACTTGAATGGTGTGTTCCCGAGCGTAGCGCGGGCACTAAACTAGTAATATGATATTAGCATTAGGTTTAAGGAAAATGATAAAAATGGTTAACATGATAATTAAGCAAAAAGTTAAAGATATATGCTTGTCCCTGGTTTTGAACCAGGGACCTTTTGGTTGACAGCAAACATACAAACCAGCCGAGCTATGAAGTGTTTTTATGTAAAATCTGATTTGAAATTGTTTTAACATTTCTTAAACAAAAACCCCTATTTTAATAAAAACCCAAACCCTAATTCCTAAATTACTTTGAATTGGATCAATGAAATAAAAAATTGATAGACGGCTTTGAATCTAGACATGATAAGGATCATTTTAACATAAAACACTTACTTGATTTGCGACGAATTGAACCGATTTAATACGAAGAAAATGATTGACGGGTTTGGATTCAAGGTCGGACTTAGAGGCCGTTAAAGTACAATTCCTTTTGTAGATTTACTTCATGTAATGCGTCGAACAAAAGCCCTAATACCACTTTGGATTATTAAGGATTTAATGATGTTTGGATGAAGAACACGATGAACAAAAGTGAAATCACTTGCAGATTTTGATTGATGATTCGAGAAATTGAAGTTATAGGGCCTAAGAGAGAGATAGAGAGATGAAAAATGTCGAATGAATTGGATTATTGTTTTGTAAAAACAATCCAACGGATTCAAGCTTAATTATGAGTTAATTGGGTTTAATTGGTGTTTAATTTGATATTTTTAATTCAATTGAAGGATGTACACAACTTCTAAACGTCAATATCATCGGTGTAGTTAATCCATTTCATTGAAAATGAGCGTTTAGAATCGATTGATTATAATGGGTTTAATGGGTTTTATGAAACCGATTCGTAAATTGAATTTGGACTAGTATTAGGTTGTTTATACGAGTATTAGGTGGTAACGAGTTCGAAACTTGTAGAGGGTCATTTTATATGTGTTCGATTGAGTTAAAATGGTTTAAAACTCAAGAAACAACCTCGTCGGAAAACCGAGGCTGGCCTGAAAGGTGCTTGTTGGAAAAACGGGGAGAGAGAAAACGGAGGGGGCTGGGATTTTGAAATTGCAGCTAGGTCCTTTATGTTTTGCTTTGTTTCAGTTTTTTAGTTTAAGTTTAATAATATTTTCAAACTTGTCACTTTTTACCCAAAGTTAGTTTTTACATTTATTAACTAACTAATGTAACAAAATAAACGTGCAACGTGTTTTCGGATGTTTAAGTTGTGAGGACGTTAAATGGTTATTTAAGACTCTAATAATATTTAGCTTTAACAATATTCATACAATCTCTTTTATAACATACATTTTTTTATATTTACTTTAGAGATTCAATAATCGTATTTAGTATTTAATTAGTAACGTTAGATAAAAATTCGATCGCTTTATTAACGACGATATAACATAAAATTCCGACATATTTATTTATATTAATAATGATACATTACATCTTTGAGAAAAATAAATACGAATACAATTAAAGACGGGAAACTTCGGGTTCGAGTCGAGCATTCGGGTTCGGGTTTTGGGGCAAATGTCACAATTTCTAAGTGTTTACTATACTATATTTTCTAAAGATTCCATGATATTCTAAGTAGAACGAGGTGCTATCATCATTCATACCAGATGTTCCATTCGATCTAAGATTTTATTGCAAATTGTGTTATCCTACGTTACATCGTATCATTTGATTCTATACTACATCATCACTTATGTGATATACCTACTAGCTTAACCATATAACGCAATTACACCACTGTAAACCAAATGTTCCAAATCAAAACTAAGGCATATTGGTTAACCTCAATTAAATTATCAAAACTTCAAATCGAATAGCAAATATCAAATCTAAGGTATACTTCTAATCTCAATTAAATTATCGAATCTCAAACTAAAGACTTTATTCAAGATTCCTGAAATTTCGTAACGTTTGGTTTACAAATCGAACATTTACCTCCTAAGTATCTCAACTTGATCTCAATACTCAAATGTTGTCTAAACTACTCATCTAAACATAAGATTCAAAACCAATTTCTAATCCATCCTTAAAACTATAAATCCATTATCAAATTATAATCTAACCATCAAACACATGTACTCATTAATCGATTTTGTTATGTTGTTTACAAACTCATTTTAAAAAAAAACTGAATGTGAGCTCATTACTCAGCTGCTCCTAAACTCGTTGAACTAATATTTTTCAACTATATATATGGCCACTAACGGAATTCTATATATCTCATTTTTATAAACTCAACCAAACACCACGTGTCTTATGTATAAACTATCTACTTAAAACACCATGTTTTATCTACGGTTTTTTGTAAAAATACCCACCAATAGTTAATTCCATTGAAAATGATTTCCTTATATTCTCAAAAAAATTTATAAAAATAATATAATAAGGGAAAAAAATAAATAAAATAACATTTTGGTTTTAGTAGTTTGTAGAAAAAAAAAATTCATGAAAAATGGTTTCTTTAAAAATGGATTGGTTATTTTAAACATTTGTCAAATATTTACACAATATTTCCACGTTTTCTCAAATGTGATACAAAGTCTTGCAACAAACACCATGGTTTATGGTTTCTAATACTAAATACTCGAAATTTAGATTGTGTTATTTAATTTCAAATAAATCCCTCCTACCTAGAGCAAAGACTAAAATTTTAAACCTCTCATAAATTTGTTACTCGATTATTTATCTCTCTCATTTAAAAAAAATTTGCATCATAGACAATCAACCTCATCTCTTATAACCTTGTTTACTTCCATAATCAATACACTTGGTTTACCTAAACATTTTTATTATATGAACTCAAACGTCTTAAAAATCGAAACCAATAGGAACTGAGTGATCACGCATTTGAGCTATAAATTGGAATTAATATCAAATTCTATTAAAAACGACCAAATTAATATCTAAGCATACTATTTAATTACTATTTATTATATATAAATCTCAAAAATATATAAATTGTATTTTTAAAAGAGATTTATAAAAATGGTCAAAAATAATTACTTCTAAGTTTAAATATAATCTTCCAACGTCAAAAACGAAGTAAATATAGAAAAACGTCAATGTTATAAAAGTTTCCAGTTAAAGTGGTTAAGTTAGTTGGTTAAAATAATGAATAAATTAACTTTGGGTTAAAAATGACAAGTTTCTAAACTTATTCTAAAGTTATAACAGCAAATTAATAATAAATGAAACCTAAGGGGCCAAAGATGTAAATGATCAAAAACCCAACCCCCTTTCCCGCATTAGCCCGTTTTCCCGGTGGAAAAACCGGCCACCACCAGCGAAGAGCTCCGGCGAACCCCCTTTTTTTCAATTTTTTTGCCGTTTGATCAAAATAAAGCTCGGTAAAATAGCTACAAGAGAGTTTCGAACTTATGGCAACTCTTTTAACATCAAATAACTGATCAATTACTTGTTTTATTGAATTCAAAATCTTTTCATAAACCCAAATTAACCCAATTGAATTTTTAACGTTCAATTCATTAGATTCATTGAACTAAAACGCTCTTCGTATCATTTCAAAGTAATTCCAGCAATCTAATTCATATAAACTCTCGAATTCAATCCGTTTGATCACCCAAAAATCTGTATCCTAGACGAAACCAATTCACTATCAAATCAATGTTTTTTTCTGAAATTATGTTGGGGTTTTTATTCATCTCATCATCAAGACTGATTCTGGAAGTGGAATTGAATTTTAACAACTTAACTCAATCAATTTGAATCTCAAACCGCACTTCTTGTTCTTCATTTTTCTTTAATCCAATTCGCTAGCAATCAAATAAGTGTTTTATGTTAAAATGATCCTTATCATGTATAGATTCAAAGCCCTCGATCAATTTCTAGTTTCATTGTTTCAATCCGTAGTAATTTAGGAATATGTATTCTAAGGTTTATATGCAATTTGGGATTTTTGTTGGAAATGTGTTAAAACCAATTTTTATTAAATTTAGATAAAAACAAAGATGTTGGTCTACTGGTTTATTACTGTGTGATGAATCAGAGGACCCAGGTTCGAAACTATTGTCCTATATACATTTTTATTACTTTGTTTAATTGTATTACTAATCATTTTTATCAAATATATTAAATCTAAATACTAATACAAAACCATATATAATACAAAATGTTAAAAATCTATAAAAATATCAAAGCCCTGATTCTTTTCATAAACTTAGTTTTATAGATTATTTATTACAAATACTTTTAATGTTATAAAAATACTATAAAAATGTATTTTAAATATTTATAAAACATGTACAAAGTTATATAACAAATAGGTTTTACAAATAAGGCTTTTGTATGGAAATTTGTATACTTTAAAAATTGTGCAATTGTTTAAAAGTATTTCTAATGAATATAACATTTTCTTTTACATTATATAACTTTTGTTAAATATGTTATTAGAATTTCTATTGTTTATCAAAATAATTATTATTAATATTACTATCGTTGCTAATAAAAGAGTTTATATATTTTAGTTGTTTCAGAGAAACCCCCAAATCTCAATTCGAAACCCTGGAATTCCAATTTCCTTATATTCATATTATTCATATTCTAGTATTCTATACTGTATGGTTTGCTAAGTTAGGATTCTCATTTACTTAAGTGATTCTAGTATTTGGGGAATCCTCGGTTCAATCTAAATTGTTTACTATTTGTTTCGAGCCCGAGTTTCAAGGTGAGTAATTAACTCCCCTTTTTACTTTTACATTTTGAGGCTGAAATATGTGTTTAAATACTATACAATGTTTTCAATTTTCTATTTGTTTTCCAAAAGAGATCATAAAATGTGTTAGTCTTGACTCGCGACAAGATGCAAACTTATGTGGTAGTTTAAAGTAGTATTGTTACTTGGTAATCCTACCGGTACAATGTTAGCGCTAATGGTTTGACAAACCCACCTGCCTGTACAACATCAATAGGTGATTTAAACCCGACCATTCAATTTCAATTTCAATGTTACAAGTTGCTATTCAATGTTACAAGTTGCCATACTATGTTGCTATGCCATGTCCCTAAGTTGCTAAATAATTACTGATAACTGACACATCGAGACGGATAAGTAACGGTTTCCTTGAAAAGTTATCTTTAATTGATTCATGGGGGGTTCCTCATGATAAGTGGCTACAAGTTATATTAGTTTGCAATGTGTGTTGAAGGGGTCATGGTTGAGAAAGATTATGAAATAGCTATACATGTAAGATTGTGCAACATATTTATGATGATCTTGGATTTTCTATACTATTATTTATCAATTGTGGTTTACTCACTAGCTTTCATTAGCTAACTTTATTTTCACATGTTTCAGGTGGTGTTGACGTTGTTTTGCTACTTTTTCCAAGACATAGGATTGCCTTGGATCTAGTTAAAATAATAAAGACAATTGCATTTACTGTTTTAGTTTTATTACTTTTGTCGTTTCCGTTTAAGTCTCATGTTCTAAAACTTATGCCATGGCATTTTTTAGAATTTAATAAAAAGTGTGGCATGTGTTTTGTTACTATTGATATTCAATCTCTATGGGAACCCGGTGTTTCCGCCACCGGGTGGGGTGTCACACTAAAGTCACGTCTTTTCTTTGACGTACTTCTTTCTCTTCTTAATTTCTAGCTCTCTAACCTCCCTTTGTTCATTGAATCTCCTTTCCTCATCCTCTTTCAAATTTTGAATGTACTTTCTTCGTTCGTCTGAATACATGTCATCGAAGAGATAGGTGATCTTTCCAGAGAAATCGTGGCGAGGAGCTGAACAATTGGCAAAGATCCTAAAATTCATTTGAGTCAACTTCAATACATCTCTAAGTTTTGGCAGATTCGGCTTCAAATAGTCTAATATAATCTGTATAAATCTCAGATAAAGCAACCATTTATCCTTCTTAGCCGCCCTTATATTTTCAATCATCCATTCAAAAATGATATGTGGAATATTGGCCTTGTTTCCTCTGCAGATATTCAGCATAGCCCTTGCCCACTCAAAATTTAAACCAATGGACTCACCCTTCCTGTGGTCAATGCAAACAATAAGAATGTAAGCAATAAGCCTCCATTCTTTCGAAATAAACGATTTCTTGATCTCCCTTCTTTTAATGAAATCCTTTCCTTCATAATCCCTTTATCTAAAGCCAGCATGAACTTCATCAATATTTAACAGAGAAGGAATCCCGATATCTCTTTCGATCTTCAAGGCTTTTGCAACAACATCGGCAGTGATTGTTATGTTCTCCCCCTGAACAATTGTAGTGATCTCGTTTGAGTCCTTCTTGAGATCATAATCAGCAGACTGCCAAAAATCTCTAATCTGCTTCTCATCGATCACCGGAAGATGCGAGATGGCAAAATATATGGGAGAGGCTTTTTGCCATGAGATCGCATCACGAACACCGGCGGACTTTGCATCTCTATCGTTGAGATAGGCGATCATATTCCATCTGACATTATGCTTAAGCAACCCCATCTATCTGAAAAGCAAACGAAAGTTGGTTAGTTATTGTGAACAAGAATTTAATTAGATAATAAAGATTATAAAAAATAAAATAATAATAAAAATTTTTAATTTCTCAAAGGTCGAAACAGTAGTTTCGGCATTTGCGACACAAAATTTCACATGAAATGAAACTATGCGACAGTGTAATTTTGGCAGGTGTCGAGACAATAGTTTTGGCACATATCGACACTATAGAATCACATACATGTGCTTGTCGACACTATGAAATGTACACGAGCAGCATAACATCACAGTTTCGCAAGCACATGATGAACTTTCGTTCAGTTTTGCTTAACGATATAAACCCAAGAGGCACAGAATCAATAAGCAGATCAAACGATAAAATCACTCAAGTGTATTCGTGATCGAAGGTTCGACACAAGTTAGATTATCAGTCTTACCGGCTGGATTCAACAGAAAACAACAATAAAGATGATTTTGATCTTATGTGAGAAGTAGGGTTTGTTTCGCAGGAAAAACGATGTTTGACAGACCATATACAAAACGGAACTGATCTATGGATATATATATAACTTGCGAAACTATAGTTTCTCATGAGGTGTGATTTGAAGCCAAGTCATGCGATACTACATCTGAAACTACAGTTTCGCAAGAACTTTAAATTTTGACAAAAATTTGAAGTTTCAAAAAGTTAAAACGGACATCCAACATCATCAAGATTATTTAAGATCAATGAAAAACGCATCCCACGAGATCATCAAGACGAACATGACTCAAGAACCCAAATATAAAATAACATAATAAATAAAAGACCACAAAACCAAAAGGATATCAGATAATGTATTTCGAGCGATCATCCGGCAAATCATGATTGGCGAGATTGTCAATATATTTGTCCTCTTAAACTCATGCCTTATTCCTTTCAACGAACAACCTGTGATGATTTTATCATGTTTTGGGTTCAATTGAAGAGACTCGAGTGACTTAGTTTCCACAAACATTCAGCAATGTCAATTGAATCAAAGTAATTACCTTAGGTTATTATATTGTGAGATAGGTTTGGCTTGATAATGTTTATTGTTTCCACTTGAGTCTAGTTGAATGTCTTTCAAATAATAGATTTAAGTTAGGTCATGGACTTTGTGTTAGTGACTAGTTTGTGGTTTAAGTGCACTAAAACCATGCGAATGATAAATTTAATTGGGTTGATAAAAATGTGTAGCTAAACTAATATCCGTGAGGTGATAGTTTAATTGGTAGGTCTAAGTAGTTTGAATTGCTTGGCTAAATTCTGTGAAGAGTTGGTGTATGTGACACCCGAGAATTTTGAATTAACTCCGTTAGCAAAATTCAGTTAGTTCGATTAATTCGATCATTATATTACATTTAATTAGAGCAATTTAAAGGTGTTAATTATTGTGTAACTCGATTTCAAGATCCGAATATATTGGTTTCAAGTAAATGGGCCTAAGGTCCAATAAAGGCCCAACATGATAAACGAGGCCCATTAAAGGCCCAGTGCATTGAAACGAGTGTTCGTTCAACATATTAATATAAAATGTATCTTATATAATTATAAGAAGTCAAATAACTAATCCCGTAACGAACGAGCGTAATTAATTGGGAAACGCGTAGCAAGCGCGTATTTGATCAGACACGTCACTCTAATTTCATTTTAATAAATAAAATAACATATAAAAACGATCTAAAATGTCGTGAATGGAATATTAGCTTTGACGGTTATTCAGGATGAGAAACGGTATTAGACGTGGTATTAGAGGCACGTTTATTATTTAAAAGAAACCGTAAATGAAACCCTAGCTATAAAAACACCTCCTCTCATCCATTTCATCATTTTTTTGAAAACCCTAGATTCTCCAAAAAAACCTCCAAGCCGCCACCATCCATGTGCAGCCACTTTCCGGCCGTTTTTCGGCCAACTCCGGCGTCCCCACGAGGCGTATTATATGTCAAAATCTTCGTCTCAACGAGAGGAATCCAACAGTGGTGTCCGTTCTCTCTGAATCACAGCAGATAAAAAGTTATAGGCCTTCAAAGGTTGCGGCTGCTAGGGCTTTGAGGTTTGTTACTCGTTTTTGTTGTTGTTAGTGATGGTGGGTTACGATGGATGACGGTGATGGTGATGGACAGCAGAACTCAAGCACGGCAGTAGTGGTTAATGGCGTCGGTGATGGATTCCAGTGACGATGTTCGGTTGTGTTGGATCTTTGGTGGTGTTGTTGCTTGCTAATTGGAGTAAACACAATACAAGCAATTTTTAATCCTAAAATCACTATATAAGTCATGAAACCCTAGTTCATCCAAAGTTGTAAATTGGTGATTGTGTTGTGGAATTGAGTATAGATTCTAGGTTTATTTGGTGTTTTGATGATCAAATGACTAATTGAATCCATATTAGTATTGTTGAAAAATTAGGGTTTATAGAATCAGATTGTAACATGAATTTGCATGCATGATTATGATGTAAATTGATGAAATATATGGTTATATGGTGAATTGGATGAAGTTTGATTATTTAGTTTTGAAATTTCATGCTCGTTTGGACATATTACTAAAAATAGTAACTTTTCTCTAGGACTCATGTGAAATTGCATGTTGTTGACATCTAAGAGTTGTTATGAGGTTACTAGCATGTTTGTATAATGTATTAGATGAATTTTGATTATTAGAACGTGGAAATCCGACTTGATTTGGTATGACTTGCTAAATGTGGGAACTTTTTGTCATGAAGATTCACTAGGGTGCATGATTAGTGACTTTGGACATACAAAAACATAAATGAATTGCATATGGAAGATTGTAGGCAACTTTGTGTCTGGAAAACTAGCTTTTGGACATGAAATGACATTTAAAAGTGTTAGTTGATAAATAACCCGTTTGCATAGAATTGGTTGTGAAGGAATATACAATGTGTGTGCTAGTTAATTAGGATGCCATGATGAAAGTACTTCTATGTTAATTAAAACAAAACAGGTGGACAATGTTATGTGCTTTGAAATGACCACACATGCTACTATGTCTTATATTGGAAACCGTAAGGTGTTAGTGTGTGTTGTCGTCTTGTGTAACATGCTATGGCTATTGTGGAGTAGTTGACATGCCTAGAGATGTTTGGAAACCTAGGATGTTGAATTATGAAAGCATGTGCTAAATGTCCTACTTTCCTATAAACGAAACTTTAATGGAAATAAAAATTTGGCTTGTTGAATGCTTGTCGTGTGATATGATTTGTGAGTGTAATGTGAACAAGTACATCAAATGAAACATACTTACACTTAATAAATCACCAACGGATCGTGGGTCAACTCGGGTCAACAAAAGTCAACTTTGGTCAAAAAGTCAAACTTTTCCAATCTCGCACAAACTGTATGACTATTTGGATGCATAGGGTTCTATGACCCTACATGAACACACATTAATAGACCTACTATTATTTAGGTTGCTGTATTTCTTTGTGTACTCTTAAACTGATCTGTTGTGCAACCTAAAGTGAGTTCACTGAACCGTACTTTTTACTATTCCACCCTTTTATGGGCTGGAAACACGAACAATTACTTTTACGGATTTCCAAATTTGGTATGTCGCATGTCTGGATTAGAGTTACTTTTGCTGTTCATGAAAGTCCTCATGGATACCTAGTTGACCGTTAGTATTTGGGAAATAGCTGGGGAATTTTGAGTAGTACTACTGGGTTTGACAAACCCCACCCGGGCTAGTCGCGCTAGCACGACAGAAGGACTTGTCGAACGGGTGTTGAATGACCTAACATACATACATGTGCATCCTGATGGGATGTACGAACAGGCAAAATTCACTTAATGTGTACATACGTCAGCTTCGATCAGATACATACGACTCTAAGGACATGTACTGTAGACTAGCTACCTACACTCACATACTTAATTCATATTTCTGCTTGCAACTGAACTTACTTTATTTTATACTTACTATGTGAACTCACCAACCGTCGTGTTGACACTTGTTATAGACTTTCACTTTTACAGGTCACTGAGGTACCACGCACTTAGGACATGGAATTGAGTCACGGCTTTTCATTTAAACATTGTCTTGCATTACAAACCATGTTTTGAGTTTAAATGACTACTTGGACTGTGTAGCTCGTGTTGGGCGCGTGTTCTGCGCATTTAGTTTCCATTTAATATTTTGACATTACATTTCGATTACGCTTTCGCAAACTTTTAAACATTAACTCTGTTAGTGGATTTTGGGGGTGTGACAGTGTAGGTTCAGTTTAACTACAGTGTCTACTAATGTCAATTGAATCAAAGTAATTACCTTAGGTTATTATATTGTGAGATAGGTAATCAATACCTGTACTAAGTCATATTCTTTAGACGATTGTGAGGGAGTCTAATCTTATAGATTGGATTGCTTAATAACTTGATAGGAACTCATATGTGTCTTCTCGAAAAGGGTCGAGGGTCTTATTTGAGTTTCAATTAAGTGAAAATTTAAAGCTCCATGTTCCATAACTAGAACATGTCCAATAAACTGGTAACCAAAACAGTAAGGATTCCGGCCTAGGTGGTTTATTTCCGTTTCTTGATTTCAAGTCTCATTTTGTCTAGTTAACTTTATTATCTTTATTTTTTTTTATTTAGTTTATTAGTAAAACCCCCTTCAACATATTAGTCTTTTAAATAGTCGTGTAATTAGTTGAGTCTTAATTAGTTAATTAACGTAATATATAGAGTCTGTGGGTCGACACCCGGGCTTACGTTCATTATATTACATTCGACCGGTCCACTACCGGTTATGTGTGAAATAGTAATTGAGTCTACGTTTAATAAATTTAAAGCTTAAGTGTTATTTATTTTATATATATTTGCACGCATCAAGTTTTTGACGCCGTTGCCGGGGACTCTTGGTAATTGTGTTACTTTAACTTTTTGAGATCTTACTTGCTATACACGTGCTTTCTTTTTGTGTTTGTTTATTTAAGTCTTAGGGGTAGTTTTTATTTTGCTATGTTTTTTTTCTCCCCATATCGTCTTTCTTGTAAATAAGTATGTGTGAAATTTGTGGAGGACCTCATTTTACTTGTTTATGACTAGATTATTCGAGGTCCTTCGCACCACCTTGTGTAACTAACTCCTTTATGCATGCACAGACATATTATTCACAAGAGTGTCCAACGTTCGAAGATTTCAAGCGGTTGAGTAGAATAGAGAGATTGTTAACGAAACTAGTGACTAACAATGTAAACTATGATCCTCAGCCGTAGGATTCCAGGAGGTTGAGAAGAATAGAGGACTTGATAACCCAATTAGTGTCTAATGATGCCAATGCTCAAAAGAGGTTAGCATAGCAGTAAATCCGCATACAAGAAAACTAGTTGATGCTGGAAAATTCTTATAAAGCTGTAGAGGAAAGTAAGAGGTGTTTAGAAGAGGTTCAGTGCCAGTGGCTACAACAAGAATTAGGTAATGATCTTTATCTTTATCCTAAGCTCAATACTTTTTATGATGATTCGGATGAGATCATGCACACACAGCACACTCCTTTGTTACCAAGTAACGATAACTCTAATTCTACTTATTCTTTTGATTCTTGTGATAATTTAAATGAGCCACAAGATAGTTTACACTTGTCTTGTGAGGATGCGATTTTGCAGGAATCACACGTACAGCTGGAGACTACAATGGACGTTTCAGTCCCACCTCCGGTTTGTCAGGTAGAAGCAGTAGAAAGAAAGGGTCGTTCCGTTATTGATTATTCATTGAGTAAGGAGGAAATAGACGCTCAGTTGAAGGAGTACATGCGGGTAAAGCTCGAGGAGTACAACCAGATGATGCAGGCAAAGGATGACCCGAATAGCCTAGACTTGCAGACGAAAATGGACGCTGAAGTCCCACCTCCATGTAACTGAAATGTTATTTTTTTTTATAGTGATTCTGATGATGATCTAGATGAAATTAAGTGGGCTGAGTATAGGCAAGCCTTAGTTAGGGAAGTCATGTTTGAGGAAGAGGTAGAGTTAGGAGACCCTTTAAGCTGGATGTTTGGTATAGGTGAGGATAAGTTAGAGGTTCATTTGTTTGAGGAGGACAAGTTCTTAAATCTAGAGCTAGATAGTTTACCCGATCATAGTGATTTAGGTTTGATTGATACCGAGGGTGACTTAGCATTCTTTGATTGCCTCCTAGAAGATGAACCAGTAGAGATGATTGCCCCAATATCCTATGAAAACGCTAAGTGTGGAGATCATCAAATAAGTGTGGTGGTAAAGGAAGAACACCACAGCCGACCGGTGAAACTTTTAAAGGATAAAGCTATACATAGTTTACCTAAGTCACGGGATAAGGCAAAGAAAAGAAAAAGGAAATATCAGGGTCGGGGCAAGGATGAATGTTTTTAAAAACCTAGGATGATAGAGCCCTTAGAAGTTAAGCATGATCAATCTTTTAGGTATATGCCACGTATCCAGTTCGTTCCAGGTAAGTTCAAATATTGGTGGTTGATGCGTGCAATATATATATAAATTAAACACTCAAAAACACCTAGTTTTAATATTTATAAAAACCTAGACGTACTACTAAACTACACACAACCGGCAGTGGACCTGTCGAATGCAGTATAGTGAAACGTAAGTCCGGGTGTCGACCCACAGACTCTATATACTACGCTAAATTAACTAATAGAGACTCGACTGACTAGACACGACTTAAAAGAAAGATTATTTAAAAAGAGGGGTTTTATTGCTAAAAATAGAAAGTTACTAAAACTGGAAAATTACTAAAAATGGAAAGTTACTAAAAATGGAAACTAGCACGAAAGACGAATTAGAAACCAGATGAGAAGAGATAAACCACCTAGACCCAACTCACTAATGCTAAGTTATTAGTTTGGTAGTTATCAGTTTGACTATGGACTGGGATCGTAATATATTTACTTGACTCAAACACGAATAAGACCATCGGCCCTTTTCGAGAAGACACTTATGGCTTTCTATCAAGTTATTAAACCAACCAGTTAATTAGACTCTTTCACAATCGTCTAATAGTTATGAATTAGTACCTATTATGATTACCTACCTCACAGTACGGAAATCTAAGGTAGTTTGAAAACACCAATTGACATTAGCAAACAAGACTGATTAAACCAAACCTAATTTAGACTCTTCACAGATATCCAAACTAAAGACCTAACCAACGAGACTTGCCAATTAACCTATCACCTCACAGTTACTAGGCTAGCGTGCACATTAATATCGACTTGCATTAGATTACAATTCGTATGAAAAGTATATATCCAATTCATAAACTAGTCAAAGAACACACAGTAAGTTGACCTAACGAAACCCTATTATATGATATAGACACTCATCAAGGATTTCATGGAATTTATAATCATCTACAAGTCAAACAAAATATACACAATTGCATCAATTAAATGAAAACAAACGTTTACTAAATCATAAGCAACCCATAGTTCAAAACCGAATCACCAAACATTCAAAACATAAGCATTAGTTTATCATTAGCATTAGTTTATCATTAGCCTAGGTGATCTAACGAAGCTTAGCCAACAATCATATCAACAAAAATAAACGCAAGTTTAAAAGTTTTAAACATGATAAAAAGAATTAGAATCAAAGGAACAATGAAACCCGAGAGAGCCGCGATGCAATCGTCGATCCTACGCGTTTCCGTTGCTTCAATTCCGTGTTCTTTATCTTCAAAATCCATTTTTCCAGCCTCTTTTCGTCCCCCAAATCGTCTCCAAAGTTGCATGAGAGGCTAGGGTTAGAGAATATGAGTTTATATAGCGAACCGGGCCAAAAATCGTCAAAACAAGCTGTTAAAAATGCGTCACCGCGTCACGCGGTGACAAAACTAACTCTGGCCGCGTAGATGACGTCACCCCACCACCACCAGCAGCATGGCACGCCACGCCACGCGGTGATGGGGCTGTTTGTGGCCGCGTGACGTGGTGAGGACCACCAGGTGCTCTGTTTCGTTCGTTTCTTCGTTTTCGCGTACCGGCTCGCTCGTAACTCCGTTTCGCGCCCCGTTTTCGCCTACGGATCCAATTTTTCACGATCTTTCCGTTTCTTTATCAACATGGGACCTACGAAACACAAAAACATTAGTTGTGCCAAAATTGATATATAAACGTTACCGAAACGACACAAAATGTTACAAATATAATACGGGGTTTATGTATATTTTATCAATTATCAAATATCCCCACACTTAATCTTTTTCGTCCCTGAAAAAGCATGCACATAGAATCATAACTAACTAAGACATTCAACATTTCGTTACAGTTTTCAAACAAGAAACGAATTCTGATAAACATTGGTGCGTTTACATAAACACCCTAACACTAGCCAATTAAGTTTCCCATCATGTTTAATCTAAATTTAATTAAACCATTTATCTACAAGGTCTCACACAGAGGAAAAATAAGTTAGCCCGATTAATTGTTGCTTGACGAGGCACCGGATAAACCAAAAAGGTTTTCCTACCAAAATAACCTAAAGAACTTAACTAAGCTAAGAACTAGTGCCATATTAGGGTGGATTTTGATGGATGAATTTTGTGGGTATAGACTGTTTATTCTTTTTTTCATAAAACAAGATCACCTCACCCAGGGGTGTCGTATCCAAGTTGCTATCCCAGAGGTAGAGCACATGAGGTCTTGGATCACTTGCCTTATATATATATATATATATATATATATATATATATATATATATATATATATATATATATATATATTTTTGATTTTTTTTATTTGACTACTTTGAGCTCTTTTATTTAGCAGCTACTTTGAGCGCTTTTCAGTACTATACTCGGTGGACATTTGATTTGCGGATGCGCCACTTCTTTCACAAGAAGTGTGTTATAAATCCCAAAATGGCACTACCCCTTAACCTATTTAAGTTCTAAAGCCTAAAATGGTGCCTAATTTAATTTAGTTAAGGCCTTCCTATTCCTCCTAAGATGATGACCCACGAGATTCACGACAATTAACTTTCTATTATTACACTTAGGGAAACCATCTCAGCTAATTGGGTTACCAAAAGTTTATCAAAATTCATCTTTGTTTAAAAACCACAACTCATTTGAAAACCAAAATCAGTTTACTATCATTTTCTATTAAAGTGCACAACTTAAACAAAGACAATTTTCATTTTTTTTCAATTTTTTTTGGATTTTTACGACTCTATATGACTCAAAACAGACAACTAAACAAACAAGAAATGACTATTTCCCATCCCCACACTTAAGTTCTACATTGTCCTCAATGTAGAGATAGAAAACATCTAAAAAATAAAATAAATTGCAAAAATTAAAAAGATAGAAGGTGAATTGGAAAAGACTTAGCTGGTAATTTGCAGAATGCGTATGCTCCAAGTCTTCGTTCGATTCTTCAGCTCCGATCGTATAGCATTTCGGTCGCGATCGAGCTTCCACCGACACTCTCGAGCTCCATCTTCGTCTTCACAAATACAAACTCACCCGAATGGAGATTGAGTACGGGTGAGAATGATTTCTACCTGCAAAAACAAACACAAAATACCCGAGCGTAAAACTGACTCGACAAAAATAAAATATAATAAAATAAATAAAGATCAAATAAAATAAAATAAAAAATGACTCGATAGAGGACACTTATACAAACTCTACAAACCATCTCTCAATCTTATGGCTCAGCCTGCATCATCTGGGGTATCCTCAAACCTGCTAGGATCCCCACACTTAGCTCTAAGCATCCGTTTAACACTGGCCCAGTATTCACTAAAAAACTCGCTATCGTCCCCCGCCTTTTCCCACCTATCCTCTCCATTAATTACCTGAACCCTATTATCCCAACGCTTAGTTTCTGTCAAAGGATCGGGAATTTTGAAAACAGCACTCCTACTTGCAGAGTGATCTGACCGTTGAAGACATCAATTAGAGCACGAGCAGTTCGCAAGAAGGGACGATCGAGGATAATGGGGACTTTGGCGTCAGCCTCCATATCAAGAACAACGAAATCCACGAGGAAAACAAACTTATCGACTTTCACTAAAAGATTCTCCATAATTCCCCGTGGATAGATCACAGAACGATCTACTAACGACAAAGACATACGAGTGGGTGTAAGATCACCTAAACCTAGCTTCTCGTATAAAGAATACGGCATGAGATTTATACTAGCGCCTAGGTCAGCTAAAGCAGTGCTCGCAGTGTTACTGCCGAAAAGACAAGGAATCGTGAAGACTCCTGAATCAGATAGCTTTTCGGGCACTCGCCACTCAATGGGACAGAAGACAGTTCTCCAAGCTTGCATTTGTTCTTAAGGATGTCCTTTAAGAACTTAGCATACTTAGGCATATGCTGGAGAACTTATATAAATGGCAGATTGATCTTTAATTGCTTAAACAAATCTAGGAAATGGCCATAATCCCGCCTGTACTTCTGCTGCTTCAAACGAGCGGGATATGACACACGAGCATGATCAATCAGGAGGGCCTATGTTGGACCTGAATTGTAGTCTAATATTATCAACACAGTCAAAGTCAACAAAAGTCAATGTCCGGTCAAAGTCAACGTAAAAAGTCAAACAACGTGTTAGAAATGAAGAACCGAGTCAAGACGTTGAAGTTATTTTATGTCTAGGATCGTTAATGTAATAAATATATTTTCTGTCAACAAAATATATTTAATCTAGTTTTAGACATATTTTAGCTTTTTATTTGTATTAATTTCCATTTCCATGTTTCAGTCTATGTTTAGGGTTTTAATTGTCATTAGTCCAAAGTATCATTAGACTATAAATAGTAAATGGCAATTAGGGTTTCATTAAGCTTGTATGAGCTAGAATTGGGGTCTTAACACATTTTGTAATATCTGATGCAATTCAATAGATCAAAGTGAGGTTTTATTGAGTGTTCTTCAATTATTCATCAATGTTCTTCATATTTTTGTCACTTTGATCCAAATCTTCACAAAATTACTGATTCAAAGCTGTTTTGGGACCAACAAAATGGTATCAGAGCCTAACTGAGATCCAATTGAATCATATTTATGAAGATTAGTTACTGTTTTTGAAGATTGGAGAAGAAATTGTAGAGAGAGAAAGTAGATCTGGTGGTTTCTAGAGAGAAAAACCAGATCTGAAAATTAAATCTACATCTAAATCTTCAGATCTACAACAATTTGTTGTAGATCTACTCTTGTTACCATCAAAATCGTCATCTCCACAACAAATTTTACAAGAAATCAAAAGAAAATTCTCAGATCTGAGATATTCTTTTACACACAGTTGTGTGTGTTCTTGGGGCTTGAAATCTTCATTTTGCAACACTAGACCACATACTGAACGAAAGTTCAAAATCCCATGCGACAGTACTGCTTCGACATAGTGTCGAAAGTACAGCTTCGCGTAAGACACTAGACCAGATCTGTGCGACCGTAACCATCTCTTGACCTTGCGACCCTACCGTGCGACACTACCCGGATGTTTGCGAAACTATCATTTTTTTGACATCTTTCCTGCAGCAAGAGAGACAAGAGAAAGTGTGTGCTCGGGTGTATGATTATCTTGTTGTTTGATGAAAGTGACGAGAGAGAGGGATGGAACTGATGTTTTGTTGTGTGTTGGTGAAGTGTGTTGAAGTTATTGTTCATAAAGCTAAAAAAAAGGCTGCTTTGTTGTTTGTGTGTATGTGTTTGAGATCATGGACGAGAGAGAAAACTAGGAAAGTTGTGAGTGTTTGTATGTGTATGTGTTGAAGTGAGAGAGATACGAAGTATAAGAAATGACAGAGAAAATTATGTGTGGCTGATGTTGAATAGGGTTTGCATTTGTTTAATTTGAAAGAAGCAAATTTAGTGGCATGGGTTTATAGTTCTTGAATTAAAACGTGGACCAGCCTAGTAGCTCTATATATATATATATATTTTTATGTTTATTGTTCGTGATATATTCATAAACAACAAAATGGCCCGGTGTGGATCTTGATTTTAGATGAAACAATAAACAAGAGGAATTAAAAAATGGCCGGGAGTTATTGTTTTAAATTTTTAGGCCGTGTTGGAGTTGATTCGTTTTTTATTCGCCGGGTGTTAACGTTTTAAAGTTGGGCGGTCCTTGTTGGAGTTGGTTTCAACGTGTTTTTAGTCGTCTCAAGGGGTTGGGTCTTATAAATTTAAAATTTTCATTTGGGCAGTGTAGAGTGAACTAAAGTTTTGTCAGTTGAGACCAATTTTTTGTCAGTTGGTGTCAACTTGTTTTTGTCAAATTTTTGTCAACCAAGTTGAAAACATCTTCTGTACTGACTGGGTATTAGTTGTTACTATTCTTTGGGCCAAATTTTTGTTCAGTTGAGTGAAAAATATTTTGTTTGTTGGCCGGGTAATTTCAAAGTTTTTCTTTGGGCCGAGTTGTTTGAACCGAAAGTTTCTTTGGGGTGTTTCTGTGAAACGAAAAAGTAATTTTCCCAGGGGAGAAATATTCTTAGTTTTTAGGAAAATTATTTTTGGGAAATTTATTTTTTTTTAAAAAAAATTATTTTTCAAGAGCGGGATTTAATTGCAAAATTTTTATAATTTAAAAAAAATGGCTTATGCAGAACTTTTTAACTCCTTTAAATCTGATGATCTCACAATGGCACAAAGCCGGTTTGATAATTTTGCAGTTTTAAAGAATGAAAGAATGCCTGTGGTTCTCGATCGATTTGTGATGGTGGCAAGTAGCCTGAAGAAGCATGATCCTGAACTCACAAATTATGAACAAATTCAAAGGCTTTTTGAATCTCTTCCACCAGAATGGAGTTTTCATGTTAAAAATCTTAAGAAAGAGAAAATGTTTTCAGATTACAAGCTGTTGGATGTGATCAGCAAGTTGAAATCTTTTGAGTTGGATATTAAAAGAAAAGAATTTTTTGAAGCAATGATCCAACCACAAACCAAAACACCGAATGTTGCTCTCATTTCATCTATGATTAGCAAATCTGATTACAAACCGTTTAATATGATGGAAAAATTGAAATCGATGATAACCGATTCCGATTCACCTGCTGAAATCGAGGAGACTGTGAAAGAAAATATGTTGCAGGTTAGTTATGATGATGATATGGAAGAAGGGGATTTAAAATGGCAAATAAAATCATTAACTGTGAGAGCACGTCGGTTTATGGAGAGGACTGGGAGAAATGTTTGTACTGATGATAAGATTGAGATTGGAGAGGTTCAGAGTCAAATCAACTATGCTTTAATGAAAAATATTGTGGATGTTCAAAAAGGGAAGAATAAATGTGAAGAGGAATGTGAACAAAGTTTGAAAGATGATGAAGGAAAGAAGAAAGCTGAGGATGAAGAGATGCTGAAGGAAAAGGAAGAGGAACGCAAAAGAAACACAAGGGTATGCAACTGCGATAAAGCTCTTGCTGTTGAAAACGTCATTATGGGACTTTCTTATGAGACAGTTCAAGACATGTGTTCATCTGCATGCAGAATTCGTCTTTTTGGTGTGTATAAAGCTAATAGACTTTTGTTAACAAATCAAGCTGAATTAACCACCATAAAAACAGAACTTAAAAAGAATGAAGTTTCTTTTTCGATAAAACTCAATGAAGCTTTGGCTGAAATTGATCTTTTGAAAAGAAATCTTTATGAAAGAAACATCGAAATAAATCTTTTAAGTGAAAGACTCATATTAGCACAGTTTGAATCCACAAAACTTCAAACCAAACTTGACAAGTGGTATGTTGCTAGTATGAAAATGAATGAACTTGCTTCAAAACAAAGGGGGGCTAGAGTAAAAGATGGGGTTGGGTATGACACAGATGCTCAGACGGTTTTTCCGCCTCCATTCACTGTGTGTTATTCACCAACACCTAAACCTCATCCTAAAAATGATTTGTTTGAACAAGAATCTAACAGTTTGCATGCACGTTTAGAGGGATTTAATCTGAAGGAGGTGCGAGATGATTATGATTCTTCGACTGGTATGGGATATAGTAAAACGGGTACTGACAGTCAAGCTAATGATTGCTCGGTTCCTGTTGTTTCTAATCCTGTAACGGTTGTTACTTCTAACTTCTTTGATAAGTTTAAAGCATGTGAAATTCCTATGTTTGAGCCTGTCAAGAGTGAGAAGGAAGAGATAATTCAGGAATCACTTAATCATCAAGCTGCAACTACATCAACACACTCAATTCCCATCAATCAAGATCCGTTGGAAGCAGAGGTACTTATTGAAGACTGGACAAGTTCAGATGATGAATCAAAGACAAAGGAGAGTCTCGGAGATTCAAAGATGAAGATGTCATCTGCAACTGTCAAATCTGAAATGCTTCCAAAACCTGAATCAAGTCAAATCCGGATCTCAGTCCCAGCTGCAAAACAAGTCGGTCATCTTTCAAAAGCTCAAAAGAAGAAGCTTTTACCTCTGTCCATCATATCTCAAGTTTGTAAAAGACTTGAGAACAAGCAAGTGAAGATCTCATCTCCCATCCAACAACCCACAACTCAACAAAAGAAGTCACAAGTTTGTTCCTCTTTCACTGCTCAACATAAGAAGCCACAAGTCTTCTAACAAGTCGCATCATGTTCAAAGAAAGCCCCACCCCCAGCTACTCCACACGGGCCAGTCAAGCATCAAAAGCCATTCAAGGCTTGCTTCAAGTGTGGAAAGGGTGATCATGTGCTCAAGAAATGCCCAAAAGGACATGCTTCGGACAGTAAAGGCAAAACAAATTGCTTCTCCGGATCAGAGTCTATAAAGAATCCTCCACATGGTAAAGGTAAACAGGTTTGTTTCTTTGATTTTCAAGTTAATAATCATATATCTTTGAGTGGTCGGATGACGAACATTCTATCCCTACCTTCTCATGTGAAGTCGGTTTCACATGACTCAAAGATGAATGTGACAAAAGAACCAAAACTAAAATATTTTTCCTCGGGACTTAAACAGAAAATGATTTCCAAATTTAATTCTTTCAAATCGAACATGTTTGAACCTAAACAAATTTGGCAAATTAAAAAGAAAGAGGAAAAGATAAGTGATACAAGAACAGGTTGTGTGCATAGACAGGTGTCTTACACTGATGAAAATGGAACGCCCAGGACTACAATGGCCTGGGTTCCCCTTTCTAACTAATCTGTTGATGAGTGCAGGAACATTTCAGGGGGACTGTTAGTAATCCGGTTTACCGACAGAAAATGTTCCTTATTCAAATTTGAGGCGGAACAAACAGGTTATGGTTCTGGTATCGTATCCACAGTCTAGATTTTTCTCTGATTTTCACATATCTATTTTCACAGGCACTGCATTTTTCTTGGTAACTCATTTATCATCTTTTGATAGGGTAATATGGAAGGCGTTTCTTTGGTAATTTCTATTTTATATTTTGTAGATAGTTTTAAAAAAAATTAATTAAAAAATTTTACAAAAAAAAAAAAATTAGGGGAGCCGAACATTTTTACTTGTATTTTTGATCAAGTTTTCACATCCCTTTGAGGTCGTTCTTGTATCTTTTGAAAATTTCAATTTTGTGCTGAAATAGAAATTTTGGGGGAGTAATATCTCAAATGAATGTACTGAATATCAATTGTCCAAAATTTTCTAATTGTGTAAATATTTTATGTCTTTTGAAGGTTTCAGGTTTGTATGAAAAGCATCTGAAGGAGGATATTGATTTGTGTTATGATGTGTCAATAGGCTCAGCCCGAATACAATTAGACAGCAATTTTGTGATCAAACTAAATTCAATAAGAGCTCGGCAATAAGGATTATCTCTTTGACATGATTGGCCTGCACAAAGTTACAAGTCCTTGTCAGAAATGGGTTGAGAGTGTCAAATCTTTGCTTTGATTTTCCCTAAACATCCCAAATCACCCACACCCTAGCCCTGAATTGAGTTTCTAGTTAGCAAAACAAAATAAAAAGCTGCTAGTGTTGCTCTTCAGAAAAGCCTCTGAGTGAGTTACTTGTTAATTCCTCAGAATGTATTGAGTCAAAGTGCTTAACTCCTCTGCTATACGGAAGTATTGACCTGGAGTTGGTGGATCTTCTCTGTTATACGTCGGTATAGACCTGAAGATTCACCGAGCATGCTCAAATGTTTATCTCCTCTGTTATACGTCGGTATAGACCTGGAGCTCTAATCATTTGAGTTTCCCATATAATAAGTCGCAATGTGTTCAAAAGAATCATTGTTGACAAGCTCCACTCCCAAAAATGCAAAAATGCAGAATGTCAAAAATGCAAAAATGTGTTCAAAAGAATCGGTATAGACCTGGAGCTCTAATCATTTGATCAATATTCAAAATTTGATTCATGAAATTCAAGCAAAGTCAATCATATTGCTCTATAAACCCTGATGATAGGACAAATTTCTTTACCAAGATGTCTGTGGGGACCGAGTTGCAAGAGTTTCTTCAAATCGAACCTAAAACATGATAAGACCATCATAGATTGTCTGTTGAAAGGAACAAGGCATGGGTTTAAATGGACAAACATATTAACAATCTAGCCAAGTCTTTGTTTCTCTGGATGGTTGCTCGAAATGCATTATCTGATATCCTTTCATGAAGTTTTTATTTTATTTTATTTTATGTTTGGGTTCTTGAGTCTTGTTGGTCGTGTGTACCTTTTGGGATGTGTTCACTTTGTCTAAAATATTTGTGATCTTGTCAGACTCGTCCTCTTATTTCCGAATTTTTAAATTTTTTTAGTTAAAAAAAAAATCCAAAAAGATTTTCATTTCAAATTAGTTTCAAGTCTTCCATATTATGCTATTAAAATGTTATCATTTTCACATGCATTTCACGGGAAATTGCACACACAAACGGACACCGGTTCGCCTGTCTTCATACACAAATAAACACGGGTTTATTTTGTTTAATGAAATGATCTAATGAGATATCTGGAGATTTTGTCCGTGATTCTTGTGTTACAGATATTTGCTGGAAATGATGGCCGATCATTAGTTGAGCAAAGCACCTGACCAGAGAACCTGTTCCTTAAAGTTTGCAGAAGATACCGAGCTAGGAATCCTCCTCCTACATCTTCTAAAGCACTCAAGAAAAGATAGTTGAAAAGCCGTTCCAGATTTTACGAAATGATGGACACAAAATGGGGGAGCATACAATATGGGGGAGCTTGTGAGATAAAGGATTTTCAGCAACATAATTTGACTTATCGATGCTGAACACGATGCAAGACATTGATAATAATAGACTATGGGGGAGTATTGTTGGACCTGAATTGTAGTCTAATATTATCAACACAGTCAAAGTCAACAAAAGTCAATGTCCGGTCAAAGTCAACGTAAAAAGTCAAACGACGCGTTAGAGATGAAGAACCGAGTCAAGACGTTGAAGTTATTTTATGTCTAGGATCGTTAATGTAATAAATATATTTTGTGTCAACAAAATATATTTAATCTAGTTTTAGACATGTTTTAGCTTTTTATTTGTATTAATTTCCATTTCCATGTTTAAGTCTAAGTTTAGGGTCCTAATTGTCATTAGTCCAAAGTATCATTAGGCTATAAATAGTAAATGGCAATTAGGGTTTCATTAAGCTTGTATGAGCTAGAATTGGGGTCTTAACACATTTTGTAATATCTGATGCAATTCAATAGATCAAAGTGAGGTTTTATTGAGTGTTCTTCATATTTTTGTCACTTTGATCCAAATCTTCACAAAATTACTGATTCAAAGCTATTTTGGGACCAACAGCCTAACATCCACACTTAAACCTAACTCAGGGTCACTCACGGGTTTTGGATTACTAAACTCAGCCTGATCACTACCCCGACCCTCTAGAACTATCTCCTCATCGACTAACTCATCCTCACTTTCCTCAACTACAACTTTCTCACTCACTACAGGCTCACTAAACGTAACCTTCTTCCTAACGGGCTCTAAGACTCTACCACTACGGGTTGAGATCGCATTCAACTGAGCCGATGGGTTCGTTTTAGTGGATCCAGAGAATTGGCCCAGTGGCCTTTGGGCAGGTGACTGCTTAATTAACTCTCCTACAGCTCTCTGGATATCTAATATGATAGCATGTTGGTTCTGTAATTGAAGCTCATGTTTCGCTAGGGTTTCCTCTATAACCTTATCCCTAGCGACTAACTGAACTAGCATCTGTTCAATCCTATGTATGCTATCACTAGACCCCTGTCCACTAGCCTGTTCACTACCATTTCCATTAAAAGAACTACCCGCCCCCTGATTATTATTGTTATTATAGTTAGATTGATAACCAGGTGGGGCACCTGACGAACGCCAATTCGAGTTGTTATTAAAGTTTGAGTTACGGTTCTAATTTGAATTACCATTACTAAAATTAGGGAACCTACTCTAATTGGACACAAACTCAACATACTCCTCTCTCGACAACAAAGTACACTCGGACGTACCATGCCCTTCCTGACACAGCTCACACTTCTATACTTTCGACCTAACCTCCTTCACCTCACGGGTTAGGTTTCCTAACGCAACAGCCACACTAGTTTCCATGCTAACATGGTGCACACCCGAGTGGAAGAGGGTGTACTAGTGACAAGACTGGAATTCCTGTTAGTGGACCGTTGCTCATGTTCAGCTTGGGTAAAACTTTCAAAACGCTCGTTACATTGTGTCACATTCATTTTACCCATTAAGTGCCCACCTGCAGACGTATCGAACCTAGACCTAACCTCATAAGTCAGCCCATTATAAAACTTTTCAACCAAGGCCCAAGGTGTGAGCCCATGCTGGGAGCAGCGAGATAACAAGTTTTGGAATCGCTCCCAAGCCATGTAGTAGGGCTCATCAGGTTCCATTCGGAACGAGTGGATCTGATCACGAAGGCGAGATGCCTTAGCAGGTGGGAAGTACTTGTTCAGGAAGGCTGAACAAAGTTCTGCCCACGTCGTGAACGTCCCAGCAGCTTGCGAATCGAGCCAAATGAGTGCCCGATCCGCCAAAGAAAAGGGGAACAGATGGAGGAAAATCGCATCATTAGACGCACCCTGGAGTCTGAAAGTGCTCAATATTCGCGTGAGACGCGATAAGTGCACGGGTGCGTCTTCATCATCCCGCCCATGGAATTGACTATTAGCGATGGCGGTCATGATGTATGCTGGGATTTGCCAAGAGTTGGGGTTATCAATTTCAAGCACCGTGATGGATGAGTGGTTTCCGGTGAAACCATCAACTGCCTGCTCGTGCACAGTGCGATTATCGGCCATTGTGAACCTAGGACTGCTAGGTGCTGAGCTGTGCGGTGAGTGATGTGGTGACGGGTGCGGTGTAAAATCAAATTAACGGTACTTACCTTAACCTCCGCAGACGAGTCAGCTACAGTCTCTAGCTCCGGATCAGGTGCTTCAGTAGTACACTTCAATGGCCCGTGTGACCGCAAATGTGGCATAAAGCTTCAAAAACAAATAAAAAAGAAATCAAACAAAAATAAATAAACAAGAAGACAAACTAGACACGAAAAACTGGAAATAAGGACAATAAAAACTAGACCCCTACGACTCAAACAAACAAAGCGAAAAGCACGTGAAAAGCAGTTAAAACTCAAAAAGTTAATTAACGCAGTTACCAAGAGTCCCCGGCAACAGCGCCAAAAACTTTATGCGTGCAATATATATATAAATTAAACACTTAAAAACACCTAGTTTTAATATTTATAAAAACCTAGACGTACTACTAAACTACACACAACCGGCAGTGGACCGGTCGAATGCAGTACAATGGAGACTACAATGGACGTTTCAGTCCACCTCCGGTTTGTCAGGCAGCAGTAGTAGAAAGAAAGGGTCGTTCCGTTATTGATTATTCATTGAGTAAGGAGGAAATAGACGCTCAGTTGAAGGAGTACATGCGGGTAAAGCTTGAGGAGTACAACCAGATAATGCAGGCAAAGGATGACCCGAATAGCCTAGACTTGCAGACGAAAATGGACGCTGAAGTCCCACCTCCAGGTAACTGAAATGTTATTGTTTTGTTGATAGTGATTCTGATGATGATCTAGATGAAATTAAGTGGACTGAGTATAGGCAAGCCTTAGTTAGGGAAGTCATGTTTGAGGAAGAGGTAGAGTTAGGAGACTCTTTAAGCTGGATGTTTGGTATAGGTGAGGATAAGTTAGAGGTTCATTTGTTTGAGGATGACAAGTTCTTAAATCTAGAGCTAGATAGTTTACCCGATCATAGTGATTTAGGTTTGATTGATACCGAGGGTGACTTAGCATTTTTTGATTGCCTCCTAGAAGATGAACCAGTAGAGATGATTGCCCCAATATCCTATGAAAACGCTAAGTGTGGAGATCATCAAATAAGTGTGGTGGTAAAGGAAGAACACCACAGCCGACCGGTGAAACTTTTAAAGGATGATGCTATACATAGTTTACCTAAGTCACAGGATAAGGCAAAGAAAAGAAAAAGGAAATATCAGGGTCGGGGCAAGGATGAATGTTTTTACAAACCTAGGATGATAGAGCCCTTAAAAGTTAAGCATGATCAATCTTTTAGGTATATGCCACGTATCCAGTTCGTTCCAGGTAAGTTCAAATATTGGTGGTTGATGTGTGCAATATATATATAAATTAAACACTCAAAAACACCTAGTTTAAATATTTATAAAAACCTAGACGTACTACTAAACTACACACAACCGGCAGTGGACCGGTCGAATGCACTACAGTGAAACGTAAGTCCGGGTGTCGACCCACAGACACTATATACTACGCTAAATTAACTAATAGAGACTCGACTGACTAGACACGACTTAAAAGAAAGATTATTTAAAAACGGGGGTTTTATTGCTAAAAATAGTAACCTGCTAAAAATAGAAAGTTACTAAAACTGGAAAATTACTAAAAATGGAAAGTTACTAAAAATGGAAACTAGCACGAAAGATGAATTAGAAACCAGATGAGAAGAGATAAACCACCTAGACCCAACTCACTAATGCAAACTTCCTAGTTTGATAGTTATCAGTTTGACTATGGACTGGGATCGTAATATATTTACTTGACTCAAACAGGAATAAGACCCTCGACCCTTTTCGAGAAAACACTTATGGCTTTCTATCAAGTTATTAAACCAACCAGTTAATTAGACTCTTTCACAATCGTCTAATAGTTATGAATTAGTACCTATTATGATTACCTACCTCACAGTACGGAAATCTAAGGTAGTTTGAAAACACCAATTGGCATTAGCAAACAAGACCGATTAAACCAAACCTAATTTAGACTCTTCACAGATATCCAAACTAGAGACCTAACCAACGAGACTTGCCAATTAACCTATCACCTCACAATTACTAGGCTAGATGCACATTAATATCGACTTGCATTAGATTACAATTCCTATGAAAAGTATATATCCAATTCATAAACTAGTCAAAGAACACACAGTAAGTTGACCTAACGAAACCACCCTATTATATGATATAGACACTCATCAAGGATTTCATGGAATTTATAATCATCAACAAGTCAAACAAAACATACACAATTGCATCAATTAAATGAAAACAAACGTTACTAAATCATAAGCAACCCATAGTTCAAAACCGAATCATCAAACATTCAAAACATAAGCATTAGTTTATCATTAGCCTAGGTGGTCTAACGAAGCTTAGCCAACAATCATATCAACAAAAATAAACGCAAGTTTAAAAGTGTTAAACATGATAAAAAGAATTAGAATCAAAGGAACAATGGAACCCGAGAGAGGCGCGATGCAATCGTGGATCCTACGCGTTTCCGTTGCTTCAATTCCGTGTTTTTTATCTTCAAAATCCCTTTTTCCAGCCTCTTTTCATCCCCAGAATCGTCTCCAAAGTTGCATGAGAGGCTAGGGTTAGAGAATATGAGTTTATATAGCGAACCGGGCCAAAAATCGTCAAAACAAGCTGTTAAAAACGTGTCACCGCGTCACGCGGTGACAAAACTAACTCTGGCCGCGTAGATGACGTCACCCCACCACCAGCAGCAGCATGGCACGCCACGCCACGCGGTGATGGGGCTGTTTGTGGCCGCGTGACGTGGTGAGGACCACCACGTGCTTGGTTTCGTTCGTTTCTTCGTTTTCGCGTACCGGCTCGCTCGTAACTCCGTTTCTCGCCCCGTTTTCGCCTACGGATCCGATTTTTCACGATCTTTCCGTTTCTTTATCAGCATGGGACCTACGAAACACAAAAACATTAGTTGTGCCAAAATTGATATATAAACGTTACCGAAACGACACAAAATGTTACAAATATAATACGGGGTTTATGTATATTTTATGTTACAAATATTTCCGGCAATTCCCGTTTTCCGGCGATCCCTTTTACACGTTTAGACCTTCCAAAAACAACCGAAAATCATTCCGAAACTTTCTTTAACAGGTTTCCAACCTTTCTTAATCGACAAAACGCGTATTACAGCAGGAATTAACGCGCGGATTGATTTAGATTTCAATTGAAATCGCAATTACCATTAATAAACCCGTAATCAACGAAAAATTCATTCCTTTTTTCTCTTTGGTACTCGACTAACTCTTATCAAGCGTCAAACACCTTTTTGTTCATATGCAATAACCAAATCAAAAGCTTCAAAGTCCTTTTCCGGCGACATTGTCGTTTTCAACCTTCAAGGCACCATCACATGTAGTATTTACCTTCGTTTGAATCCTCTTGATTATCTACAACTCCCTAATCTGTCACACCCCCAAATTCCACTAACGGAGTTTTACCGTTATGAGTGTGACACAACAGGATCTGATCATTAGTTACACCAAACGACGTACATGATTTTGAAAACTAACGTATTGTATTAAGTAATAAAACTTAGAATAAAAGTTTTACATTAGATACAAAAGTGTAAACAATAAATGAGAATCTTTTTAGTAAAAATGATTATAATATTTGAATGTACAAATGCAAATACAATAAATAGAGTTGATTTCTCAAATCAATGTGACCCATGAATGAATGCCCTATCCGTGAGTGTTATCTTGGCAACCTGAGATAAACATGCTAAAGTGTGTCAACATAAAGTTGGTGAGTTCACAGGTTTATAAAACAAGAAAGTAAGTTCCAAAAGCAAATTCAGAAATTCCCTTAGTATATCAAGTAGTTAGTTAGACTACTATGCATGCTACACTAGTGTACGAAAATGTTTACGACCGAAGCTGAAAGCAATGTAAAGAAATGAACGCCTCAAGCCAATGTCTCCCAAACATGGTAATGATAGGACAATTAAACACCCGTTCGACCTCCAGTCATGCTGGCGCGACCAGCCCGGATGGGGTTTGTCAAACCCAGTAGTACTACTCAAAATTTCCTTGCTTTGCAATATAATTAACGGTCAAAACGTAAGGCAAAAGTATTGATACTAGGTACGCATGTGATCATACTAAGAACCAAGTTTGTAAAGAAAGTAATTACAGCATGTTATCTCCCCCAAAAAGAGTAAGTAAAAGTAAAAGGGGCCGTAAAACTCACCTTAGTAACCAGCAAGTACATGTATCTATGTTCATGTTGTAAAGCTCATGCAAGAACAATGCACATGAATTCACCAAAAATATCCCTATTGATACACAAGATAATAATCTTTAATATAATACAGTGTTGTTCTACACGTGCGGTTAAGCTCTTTGTATTACTTTAAGTATAATGATTATTAATATTGTTGTTCGGTTGCATCCAAAATCACATAAAACGCGGTTCGCTCCGGTACGAAAACGTGTTTCGGGTACGCGGTTCGCTAGGCTAGACGAATTCGGTACGGAGGGGGTAGGTTCATTTCGGTACGAACCGGTACGATGTACCATATAGTCCGTTTCGTTTCGAAGTAACTTGTATAAATTGTATACTAAATATTACTAAACTACTAAACAGATTATTAAAAAAACATTACTAAACAGATTACTAAAAAACATTACTAAACATATCAAAAAACAAATTCAACATATTCAACTTAATAAATAGATTCAATACATTTCATTACTAAGCATCTTCAAGTTACTAATCTAGCCTTTTTCTTTTTCCTTTCCCATTTTCATTGTTTTCTTCATCTAGATCCTCCCAAACCATTTCATCCATTCGAGAACTTGAACCTTCAATGTATGCACTTTCCGGATTCACATCCCAATTTTTGCTCAAACCCGAATTATAAGATTGTGAGAAACGAGATTGAAGTCTAATGTTTGAGTGAATAAACACAAGTTTATCCGCTCTCGTGGTGTTTAACCGATTCCGTTTGACACTATGGATATAGGAGTATGTACTCCAATTTCTTTCGGCCGAAGAGCTAGTAATTGGTTGGGAGAGTACCTTTTGTGCTACTTCGGCCGACTCGGGTGTCTCCGCTCCATACGTTCCCCACCAATCAATTGCATCCATTGTGACGGCATCCGCTTGCGTTGCGGCTCTTGAATATATTCCTTTCTTCATATGAAAGGTTGCAAATTGTTCTCGCAACAATTTTTGCTCAACTTCATTTTCGGTAATTCTACGAAACGCATCAATAACACCATTTATAACTTCTATGTCTTTATTAGGAGCTTTTCTTGCAATGCCATCGGGCGCCAACTTCTCTAAATTTTATTTATCATAAAATTTAGGATTCAAAGCAAAGCCTAAACAATGTAGCGGGATCGTCATTTTGTCCCACCTAGTCAAAATAATCTTTTCAATTTGAGACGAATAACTTGAGTATTTGTTTTACTTCATAATATCTTTGATTTCCCCTACCATGTTATCCATCCTCTCATAGATTTCTCCCATTTTGTCACCTTCACCATCACAAAATCTTATTAGCAAAAAAATTGGTTTTGTGATAGCTAATATACTCTCAACATCTTCCCAAAACAAGTCATCTTTAAGAGAAAACTACAAATTAGGTCCTTTATGTTTCTGGGTACCTGCAAGTTGAGTCCTTTAGCTAAAATATCTACAAATAACGTCCTTATTTTCGTAGTTTTATACCAATTTGGTCATTTACACTAACTAAAGTTAAGTTTTTCAGTTACATGAAGGGCAGTTTTGTCTTTTTACATTAAAGGACTATTTTGGTAAATAACATAAAGGACCATTTTTGCAATTTACACTAAAATGTTATAATAAGTATTATTTTGTAATTAAATATTTAATAGATGAAATACAAAGTATATATATTTGTAATATTTACGACTTAAACTATATATACTTTAAGTTTAATATTAATTTGGGAAACGAAAATGAGTTTTTTACGGTGGGTCCACCCATTTCCGGGAATACACAATTAAACGTTAAGTGTCAGTACGTCCTCCGAACGAGGTTTCGGAATATAAAAGACATTGCTTCGTTTCTTTTGGTAAAGGGTATTTCCCCGATAACTTTGTATTATCAACCAATCTCGCCAAGAATTGAGGACAATAGTCGTTGCTAGAGCTTCCCTACAATCCAACAACCTTCTCAAGACAATGTAATGTGATGCAAAACGAGTCTTTACAACTTTCAACAATTCTAACTTTGCATTTGCTCTATACATTTCTAAGGCATGGGTGTGATTAAGAAAATACTTAACAATAGCCTTACCTCTCTTATACGTGACGAATAGCCAAAAAAATTCACTTGCCATGTCTTTAAAAATAAGATTTAAAGTATGTACGCAACAAGGGGACCAAAAAATGTGTTTATATACCTTCTCGATCTCTTTTCCAGCCGCTTTGCAGTTAGCCGCATTATCCGTTACAACCGACAACACATTGCTTGGTCAAATTGTTTGGATGGCTCCAATAAGAAAGTTAGAAATTTCTGCTCCTGATTTTTCCACCCCCATAAAGTCTTCCGCGTACATAAACATCGCACCACGTGAATTAACCGCGATAACATTAATGAGTGGACTATGTTTAACATTCGACCATCCATCCGAGACGATTGGTGTACCAAGTGTCTTTAATGGGTGTTAGATCCTTCTTAACGTCCCGATAACATTCATCAAGTAAATTGCTTCTTGCTTTTTCACTTGATGGAGGTTTGTACCCGGCCGGTGCATTCTTGATTGCACTAATCATTTCCAGAAACTGTGGGTTGCGTAATACATTGAATGGGATTCCGTTTGCACATAATCCTCTAACGATCTTCGAATCAACCTCTTTTCTTTCCAAGATGGCAAAAGTTTCCTCGATTCCCTTCTTTGAAGGTGCATTTTTTGATAGCACCGAGTGTTTCAAACCCTTTGAAACTCCTGAATTTTCAGCTTCTTTTACCTTTGAAAAAAGCCTCCCGTACAGCCCTCTATCTCTAAGTACCATTGGATATCGTTTAATTTCAGCTTTCTTACCAACAACAGCCCCAAAAAAGTGAACGTGTATTCTGGTGTAAGTGCTAGTAAACTTGCCCTTACAGTGATTACAAGTCCATTGTTTGCTACCTCCTGGATTTTTACTGTTACCTGCTCCATGGAATGTTACTTCATCAAAAAGTGGCTTTAATGAGTCTTTATCTTCAACTGATTTTTTTGACCTGCAACCAGTTCCTGCTGCTGATGATTGCTGAACAACCTCATCCTCAAGGTCAATGTAAGTACGTTGAGTCTCACTTACATGAGTCTCAGTTTCATCTGTTGTTTTTTGAGATTGACTTCCAAAAACCATGTTAGACTTTGGGTGTAAAAAAAGAACAGTATATGTGGGGAGAATGAAGAATCACTAAATCGGACAGTAACTTTGAATGCATTAAAAAAGATGAAATCAAGTTTAATTTATAGAAAAAAATTGGATTTTGAAATCTAAATTGGTGTGTGATACGGTATCATAAAATCGAAGGGTCCCTTGCTGTGATTGGGAGAAACACGATTATCAATACCTGCCAATTCTACAACACGCGTGCATATGAACGACTTTTTGTTTCCAATCGCGAATTTTGGGTATTTCGGTTCGCGAATTTTCAATTAATTGAAACATCGATTTTGATTTCATGAGTCGCGATTTGTTGTCTTGTTGGAACAGCATACCAGATTTGGTGGTTCGCGAATTGGTTGACGATCGGTACGATAACGAATTCCGATTTGGTACGAAACGTACCAAATCGCAAATCGTGGATAGTTGAGCGATTTCTGTGACTTAGGTTGCATCTATGTTACTATTCAAGTATTCTTATCACTTAGATATTTATAATTTGCAAAGTGTAAGTATTTAGTTGTACATATATATTCTATATATGTATTCATACATACACACATGTATGTGATATAAGTATTTGTCATGTACTACTTACTAAATTTCATAAATAACGTTTCTGATATCTTTATTTGAATAACGAACTATCATTCAATTGATAAGAAACTTTTACATTTAGGATGCTGGATTGTTCTTTGTAAATATAATTACATATTGTTGCTTGTTCCCACTAAATGAGATGATCCAAAGAATTAAGGAGGCGATAATACCATGTATGAATTAATATTAAATCAATCATATTTGTATACATGTAACAAGTATGTGTGTGTATAATGGTCTCATGTCACATGTTATTATTATTAATAACAATATTCAACTTGTTTTGCTTATTATAGCATTGTCTCATAATCAAAGATCTACTTATATAATAGGTTCGTGTCATCGTATCTTTATAAAACAAGTACTCAGTTCATGATATCTTTGTTCGATTCACTATTTGTGTATACTACTCCCTTTCCATTTTATATTCGAGCTCAACACGATCGATTTTTATTTTATTTTATTTTATAAAATGCAATACTAACAATTTATGTATTATACCTTTTCATTTCCGTTTTCCAAATCCGCCCACATTCTTTCTTCAAGACCCGGTTTCTTCCACCCATACACATATCAACTAGAACCTCCAAGGAACACCATTTATCTCCAACAATCACCGCCATCCATCATCGACCCCCATAGACCACCGTTGAAACACACTAATACCATCACCAACCACCACTTATCACAACCATGAAACACCAAAACGCACTACTGTAACATAACCATCATCGTAGCACAACCCCAACACCACCACATTAAGAGCTTTAACCCGTCACCACTGCTGCAGCACTCTTTTACTGACCATAACTTTCAAACCGTAGCGCTTCGGAGAATGTCATTACCACCGTCAGAATCGCCTCGTCAAGACGAAGATTTTGATATATAATACGTGCCATGGAAACTGCCAGAGAAGGCCAGAAATCGGCCGGAAACGAAGAACACACATGAAAACCATAGCCGCCGCAAGAATTTAACGGCCTATAACTTCGTCGCTGCGAGTTAGAAGACACATTTATTATCATTGGAACCGTCTCGTCGAGTCGAAGATTTTGATATATAATACGATCCATGGGGATGTCAGAGCTGGCCGGAAAACGGCCGGAAAGTGGCTGTTGAGGGGTGTGGCGGCTGCACAAGGGAGGGATGAGCAAATTAGGTTTTGCAAAAATGAGAGGAAGTTCCATACTAGGATTTTTATAGTTAGGGTTATCTTGTGGGCTTGTTACATAGCTAATGTGTGTAACGCACCGTTTCTTGTATTGTTTCTATCCCGAATCTCCGTCAAAGCTTACATTTCTTTCATTATATATTCTAAATCATTTCCAAATATCATTTCCTTGATTATAATTTATTTTGTTTGAACGTGTGTTTGATCAAATACGCGTTTCATATTTAAATACGTTCTTTTGTTATCGAATTAATTTATTTGAACTCTTATGTATCTAATCAATATATTTTATAATAATGAATAAGATAATTTCTAGTTATAATGTGTTGGGCCTTTAATAGGCCTTAAATATCTTATTGGGCTTTCAAGCCCATTTACATGAAATCCATTGCGTTTAAACCTTTAAATAATATTGTGCAATAACTGACACGTAAAATGTGACAGAATCAACGACACTAACGAAGTTGTGTTAACGGAGTTAACCAAAAATGTCGGTTGTCACATAATCAATCAATTTCATGTTATCAATTTCAAGTGACGGAAACAAAATCGGTTGCAATTCTTGCGACCAAAACAAAATAACTCGCAAAATTCCCGACCGCTTTTCTCTTGGTCACAAAACGGTGGCAAATATAGCGACCACAATTTATTTGGTCGCAAATACAGTCAAATGTTTTCGAAGTTTATAAAAAACCAAAACAATAACTAATATAGTCGCTAAAATGGGCGCAATTATTGCGGCCGAAATTACATGCTCGCAAAATATGCGACTGAAACAAAGTCAGTCGCATGATATGCGACTGAAACAAAGTCGGTCGTATCATATGCGACTGAACCAAAGTCGGTCGCATAATATGCGACTGAACCAAAGTGGGTCGCATAATATGCGACTGAAACAAAAAAAAGGTCGCAAATTTCCAGCTGGTTTTTCTTTGGTAAAAAAATGTGGCAAATATAGCAACCAAAATTGGAATGGTCGAAAATACAACTGAAGATTTAACAAAAAATAATAATATAAAAAAATGGTCGCAAAAAGGGTGGTAAATTTATCGACCGTAGCTAGTGAATAGACGCAAAACTACCTAGTGAGAATGATGTGGTTGCAAATATATCGACCAAAGTAAATAGCATCGAACCTAGCTATTTGTATCAAAACCGAGGTATCGATACTCAGATCGTAATTATGTGAAAATAAAAACTGATATAAATAGTTAACTAAGATTAATAAACAAAATTAAAAGCATATTGTAATATTTATATACAAACAAAGCATCTCTAGTCATAGATTCTCTAGATTTGGTAATATAAGTAAAACTAACAAAGTTCTCGCGCGCGTTGTATCATAGCACGTTTTACACACAAATTGAAAGAAGAAATTTGCTAAATCAAAATCAGCATGTATGGAAATGTTGCCTTGAACATGTTAGATGAATAATTTAATATAGGTTATAACAAAAATCCAAGACTAATTAAATATTAATTTAGTATAAGTTATAACATTCCCAATGAATATTTTCTACTCTAGTCATCGCTTTCACCTCCTCGACAACAACACACACAATCAAATGGGGATTTTCCTACGAATTTCTTAGTTTCTTTAAACTCAATCAAGACTCAAAAAATCTTTACAAATTTTTCTTTGCAAGTTATACATTTTCAATCGAATGCGCATCCATAACATGAGTCGTATTCATCATTCCAGGTAGGGACACATCTAGGTAGAGAGGAACGGATTTACGAAAACTCCTGATGTTTCAAATTATTAGTAAAAATTATATATAAAAATCTGGAGTAAAGTCATATAGATTATTGGAAGTAAATCTTAACGAGTATACCAGACTCACTAACCGGTATACTTGGGTCAACTGGTAAAGTGTTTGTTTTCTAACTAGTGGGTCACGAGTTCAAATCCTTTTAACAACCTTTTTTTATTTTTTAATTACATAAACAGTCAAATTAGATTAATTAGGGCGTACTTCAAAAACATCAACCAAAATCGTTTTGCTGCTCCTCTCACACAACGGGCCCTCTCACCCTCATTTTTTCAATCAATAGCAACCGCGATTCTTTTATTTCGGCAGCCCTCTCCGCCATTAGCTCGTCGTACACCTACCACTTTGGCTCTGTTCGATTGCTCAATTCTGATTTGAGCCCGTAAAAAAGGTAATACCTATATACCTTTTAGTTAGAACTTTTGATTCAATCTTTGGTTGTTCGATTGTTTGAGCTTTTGTTATGTTTATTAGTAATTTGCTCTAGAATTTGGATTGTTTTATTTTGAATCGGTGTAAAAACAATTATTCGAATGTATTTAAATTTCAAATATCTGTGTGTTCATATTATACTTGGCAAAACGGGCGGGTTGGGTCGGGTGGGGGTGCCGGGTCAAAATGGGTTCGGGTCAGAATGGGTGCGGGTCAGAACGGGTCAGTTTAAAAACGGGTCAGAACGGGTCGGGTCAGAACGGGTCGGTGTCATAATGGGTCGGGTCATAACGGGTCAAACCAAAAATTGACATAATTCTCTTCTATTCAGGAATAAATTTCTCTTTAATTGATTTGCTTACTGTATCATCATTTATAGATCATTTTATTATGATCTTTTTCATAGCATTTGCTAGATTCAATCACTACACATTACACTTACATATCGAAACAAAAAAAATGATTGATAAACCAGATTTATACATGAAAATATATTGTTGGTTTGCGAAAACGCCAATGCCGACAATGAACGCTGACGCCGAAGATGAACGCTGGCGCCAACGATGGCGATGAAGACGGTGAAGGTGACGAGAAACAACACCACTTCCAATTGAAGATTAAGTTAAAGTTGGAGACGTTGATGGGTTGAAATTTGAGGAAAACGACGTAAAGTAATGATCTATGATGAAATTGAAATGATAGGATTGAAGATGTGAGAGCCTATAACCAGAGGATAATCGACGATGTGGAGAAGGAGATGGGTTAAGTAAGGACCCATCCTGACCCGTTGGGGTATTTGACAAAACCCATCTTAACCCGTTTCCTAGTTTCTCAACTTTTAGAATTGCCCACCTTGACCCTCTTAAAAGTATTAGATGACCCATCTTGACCCTTATCTTTTTAATTAGCACCCAAATCAACCCAATTTAAAGTAAACAGGTTAGGATTGCCAGGTCTAGTTCATATCATCTACCAGCTTGCAAACGTGATATGTAATGACTACCTCTGAAACTTAATTGGTTTTTAAAATTGTTTGCTTTTGGTTTTGTTATAATAATAATAAACATTGTGCCTTCAACATGTATAAAATTGTGATATCATGTGAACACTCAAAGTTTGCAAAGTGTGCATATTCAAGCTTACTGTTCGTCAAATGTGCAAACAGGTAACCAATCTTCGTTGGCTTTTATTTTTTATTGTTTGTGTTTGACTTTGACTGGGTTTGATGGTATTATGAAGACCTTGGGTCATGTACGTTAGTGATATATATATAAGCTACCTAACAACTTGATTTCGCTGCACTGCAACTTCTTAGCACTGCACAATTGCGTTATTATTTGTCGTCCAACATGTTTTAAATGATGCTTAACACCTTCATACGCTGATGATTTGTTTTTTACACTGTGTAGAACCTGCTTTCCGTTGTTGTTTGCTGATTTATTCACCGTACCAGCATGTTTTATGTTAATTGAAGCGTAGAACCTGTTATTTGTTATTTTGTTCTTTTGCTGAAAGTGTGTATTCCATTATTCTTATGTTCATGGTTATGTACATGGAATATCAGATGATACGTAATGGCAAGACATATTTTGTATATTTTTTTCTTTTTATTTTGAGATTATTGGTTTTGATGTTAAATTCATCTATCATTCTCATTCTGGAATCTAAATCCGAAATTCGGATATCCAATTTTTAGGATATCCAACTTTTGTTTACCACTCTATTGTCTTCTTGTAACACTTTCTAACTATTTTATAACTTTGAATTTTAGGGCTTACATCAACATTGTCAAACATGGAGTGGTTTACTAATCGACAATGGATGAAGAAAAAAACAAACAGTGATGGATATTGTAATATGAAATATTGTGAAAATGTGAATTTGTTTTTGGACTTTGCCTATTCTAATGAAACGACAATTGATAGAAGAGTAACAAAACATGGTAAGATTGTATATGAGATCAAATGCCCATGTTTTAAATGCCAAAATGCCTTTTACAGCAGGAGAGAAAAAGTTCAAAAGCACTTACTTAAGAATGCATTCATGGATAATTATACAACATGGCATGCACATGGTGAAACTTCCATCCATGAAGTAGGACAGTCTTCTAATACAATGGAAGTTGATGCTGCTGATGATGATGATGATAATGCTTATAGACGCATGGTATTGGATAGCATGCATCCATCCGATTATAATCCGACACAACAGTTAAATCTAGAGTCAAATAATTTGGAAGTTCATGCACCGAATCCCGAAGCAAAGGGATTTTATGACATGTTAGAAGCTGCTGATGAACTTTTATGGGAGGGGGAGAAAGCCACGGATTTTAAAAAGTTAGAAGCTGCTACAAATTTTTTGAATTGGAAATCAATGTTCAATGTATCTACTGCGTGTTACAATCACAATATTTCCATGGTTAAAGCATTATTGCCCAAAGAAAATAAGCTCCCGGAAAACTTTTATGACACGAAAAAAAGTTTAGAAAAACTTAGTCTTCCTAAAGAACGTATTGATGTTTGCAAAAACCATTGCATGTTATTCTATAAGCAAGACAAGACACTGACACATTGTAAACATTGTGGGGAATCTCGCTACAAGAGTGATAAAAATAAGGTGTCTAACTTGGTGATGACATACTTGCCAATTGGTCCGAGACTCAAAAAGTTATATATGTCTACAAAGACGGCTAAAGATATGACTTGGCATAGTGACCACAAAACAAAGGACGGGAGCATGGCACATCCAAGTGATGGTAAGGCTTGGAAACATTTTGACGCGGAAAATCCAAACTTTGCAAATGAGATCCGAAATGTCCGTCTTGGGTTATGCACTGATGGCTTTAATCCAAATAACTCAAACTCAAGTCCTTACTCACTATGGCATGTTTTTCTTACAATTTATAACTTACCTCCTTGGATGAGTTTGAAAGATTCATATGTTAAACTAAGTTTGGTTATTCCTGGAAGAAAAAGCCCTGGTCAAAATGTGGATGTGTTTTTAAGACCATTAATAGACGAGTTGAAACAATTGTATGAGGAAGGTATTGAAGTTTATGATGCTCATCGTAAAGAAAATTTTATGATGAAGGCAATTCTTTTGTGGACAATTAGTGATTTTCCGGCCTATGCAATGTTGTCCGGCTGGAGCACGCATGGACGCTTAGCTTGCCCATGCTATATGGGCGACACGAAAGCCTTTCAATTACATGTTGGAGGCAAACCAAGTTGGTTTGATTGCCATCGGAGATTTTTACCCCCATCACATCCTTTTCGTCGTGATAAAAATGGATTTTTGGCCAATAAATCAGTACCTTCATCATTAGGACCTCCACCTGAGTTAACGGGTTGGCAAATATACAAACAAGTGTTTAACCTTCCAACAGTTTATGAAGGTGTGTTATATAACCCAAAAAACAAAGTTCCGAATTTTGGTATAACCCATAATTGGGTAAAGAAAAGTATTTTTTGGGAGCTTGAATATTGGCCCTCGTTGTTAATCCGACACAACCTTGATGTTATGCACATTGAGAAAAATGTTTTTGAGAATCTGTTTCAAACAATTATGGATACTCCCAAAACAGAAGATAACGTCAAGGCAAGGATGGATGTAAAAGAGTACTGCAATCGACCATCGTTACATACTTGGATGAGGAACAATAATAAATACATGAAACCAAAAGCATCATACACCTTAACCAAACCGGAGGTAAATGAAGTATGTAAATGGTTGAAAAAGGTAAAATTTCCCGATGAATATGCTTCAAATATAGGAGGATGTGTAAATGTTCAAGATGGTACCTTCTACAGCTTTAAAAGTCATGATTGTCATGTCTTCATGCAACGGTTGATGCCTATTATCTTAAGAGGGATGCTTTCAAAACAAATATTTGAACCAATAATAGAGTTGTGCACATTCTTTCGAGTAATATGATCAAAGGTTTTACACATTGAAGATTTAAAAACATTGCAAAAAAGCATCGTTGTAACAATTTGCAAGTTGGAGAAAATCTTCCCACCTGGATTTTTTGACTCTATGGAACATCTTGTCATACATTTGAGCAATGAAGCTATTCTCGGTGGTCCTGCGCAGTTTAGGTGGATGTATCTATATGAGAGGTAATGGTCTAAACCTAATGAATCATTTTTATTGTTTAAAATATTATATAACTTGCAACACTTTTTTCCAAGTTTTAGGAAGTTGGGTCGATTGAAAAGGACAATTAGAAACAAAGCAAGAGTTGAAGGATCCATTGTTGAGTCATATCTTGTAGATGAACTTTCTAACTATTGCTCTTTATATCTTGACTCGACACTGAACACGAGGCTAAATCGTGAGCCTCGCAATTTTGCCCCGGACATTCTTTGTTCTTCGAGTACCGACACTCGGCTAAGTATATTCAAACATCCATCTCGAAGATTGTCTCGTGGAAAGCCTATACTACCTACGGATAAAGACAGACTCAAGGCTCACACTTATACATTGCTTAATTGTCAAGAACTTCACGATTTTGTTATTTTATATGATGAAGAACAAAGAGCTTTGTTCCCTGATTGTGAAAAAGCAATACTGGACGAAAAGAAAGATGAGGGTTTTGCTCGGTGGCTACAAATTTATGTAAGCATAACACTAGGACAGTTCTATATCCTAATAATTTAGTTTTATTGTGAACTTGATAACAAACTTTTATGAATGTAGGTCTTAGACAACCCAGTGAATTCACATGTTAGAGATGTAGCACAAGGTCCTCTCAACTATGTTCAATCACACAAAGGATATTTGGTAAATGGTTACAAGTTCCATACACAAACAGCTTACCATGGACGAGTAACAGAAAATAGCGGTGTGTGTGTGTTAAAGGTGCTTCTTATGATGAACATGAAAACGACTACTATGGCTTGCTAGATGAGATCCTGGAGTTGGAATACCATAGTAGCTTAGGAGCCTGTATTGTTGTTTTGTTCAAATGTACGTGGTTTCACCCTGTGGATGGTGTAAGGGTTGACTCGAAGACCAATATGGTTGATGTTAAGCCAAATGTGATAGGGTGCACTAAAGACCCATTTGTTTTAGCATCTCAAGCACAGCAAGTGTATTATACACCATACCCTTCAAAAGATAAAGGATTAAAAGACTGGTGGGCTGTTATTAAAACGTCCTCGAGGGGTGTTTATGAGCTAGCTGAAGATGACAATATAGTTGGTGATGATGATGATGAAGAAGATACGGAGCACTTCTTTCAAGAGAATGAAAGGTTAACATGTGCATCTACTGAGGATTTGTTCTATGTTACTCATGTAGAAACAAATGTAATTAAAGAAGTTGACGATATGAATGATGGTGATCAAGAAGAAGAAGAAGCTGCGTTTGAATGCATTGATTCAGATGAGGATGCAGATGAATTTGAAGATGAAGATACAGACTAGTGGTTTGTTTAACTCCCACACCAATTTTCTTGTTTTTTCCTAATATTGTTTGCATACATAACTCTATTATTTTGTAATTGTTGTATAATATTAGTGATTTGGTTTTTGTTGTAGATATAATGGCATGCGATTTCCTGATCAGATTGTTGGGCTTATGAAGTTCTCTAACCTAAGGGTAGTATCTCTTTAATGCTTGATGTTGCTCCTCCACCACAAGTAAGCCATTTGGACCATTTTTCCTTCTTTTTAGCCATTTTATGTATTAATTTATTATAAAATCAGATTTTTTAATGTCATTATATGGGTTCATCTAAACACTATTTTCTAAACTCATCTAAAATCACATTGTTACTCTCAAAATGCACAACCAAACTATTGTACCTCTCAGTTTGCTCAACAAGTAGGAATTATTGAAATTGGTGAGACTATGATGGCTTTCAACACCAACTATAAAGTCATCAGACTATTTGGTTTCTATATTGTTAGTAAGTTTACATTAGGTTCTTATTTTAATTAGTTCAGTAATTTAATTATTAATATATAATGTTTTCTTACAACTCATAAAGATTGGTTTACTGAATATTGATTGTATTGTAGATCTAAAATATATTAGACATAGTTATAAAGTTCATGATGAGTAACTACCTTAATAATTAAAGTTAACACAAGGATAGAAAAGCTATTATCATCTCCATTATCTTTTGAGCTGAAGAAATTAAAATGCCTCGGTATGTACACCTATAATTAAACTTTCATTCGGATAAATTAAGATAATTAGATCCATGTGTTCTTTACTTAATTAAAATCATGTTCTTCTAAAGAAAGTAAAATGCCTCGGTATGTACACCTATATTTACTGCCATAAATATAATTGACTCATTTTATTTTAGCTAACTATTATGGAACATGACATAAATGATCTGTTCCTAATTATATTTTTTCGTCGGTCACTTCTAATCAATTGCATTCCATGGTTTTGTGGAGATGTTCTTTTGCAGGTTTAATCAACGATATTCGTTAAGCGGTATGTTACCGATGAGGATTAAGATTGTTAGGTTGTTGCTTATGTCGTCTTTTCTTCTCAATAATTAGTTATAGATTGGCTGGTGTTTGTGATTTAAATTTGTAATTGGAGTTTAGTTAGCTTAAATTTTGAGCATCTTTGCTTTGAGCTTAACATATGCATTTGATTTGTCGAATGGATTTTGTGATTATAAACCGTGTGCAGCTTGCTTTTCAATTTTATTGTGTTGTTGGAAAAACAAAATTGCTTTACATGGATTTGATAGAGGTTGTATATGTTTCTTTTTTATGCGCCGTGAAGTGCGCGTGATATAAATCCTAGTTGGATATAAACAACAGAAATGTCAACAAGGTAGAAGTCAAATAACTGAAAAAGTCAAATAACTAAAAAAGTCAAACAACCAAAAGTCAAGAGTACCTAAATCAGTTTTTCAAGGTCAATTAAATAAAAAACTCAAAATACACTATTAATACCAAATTAGATATCGACGCTTTTAAAATTGGTGTCTTATAAATCCTATCAATTAATTAAAAAAGGGTAAGAAAAATGGGCATACAAATATTCCAGATGATAGATATCCGTCAAAATTCATGGTGACACTCATCTACCGGGTCGAGTGTATGAGTCGGCAAACATGGTGTAGACCGTAAATTGTGATGTGTTATTTGTTAAGTTGTTTATTTTCCATTTTCACATTGATTTTAGAGATGTAAATAAGATAAATTGAAATTTTGAAAGAGAATATTATGGTGATTTAATGTTTTTATTTCTTTCCATGCATAGCTAAGAATAGAAATTTTAAGTGGGAAAATGTTTCAACACCCTCTCCAATGAATGACATGTGTCCTCTAAAGTCCTCTTTTATTAGAATGTATAGATATAGATTCATTCTTTAACAAATAATATAGACTTATATGTAATGTGATTAATATCATATTTAAATAATAGTTTCACAAATCCTTAAATATTAGGTTATAATTGTTTTTTAGAAAATATTATTATTTAACAAGTGTGTAACACATAAGTTTAAACAAATTTGTACGAGTCAGATACGAGTAACTAAATCAAATAGAGACAGTTAAGATCGAATCCAAATTGGCATACTGATAAGGATGGAGTTTCACAATCATGAGGTTTTTGGTTCTAATTTCTTGAAGGCAAATTTTTTTTTTTTTTTGCATTAAATCTAGTTATGCTGTTAAAACAATAAGGATGGGATCAGGAGGGGGGGACAATTACGGTCAACATGTGTATTAGTTATTGTCAATGAGGGTCCATAATAGTCGGTTAAGGTAGACTATATTTAGTTAGGGACATTAGGTGATAATTTAGGTATATTATGGATCATAATGACCAACTAGAGGCAATTAGAGACAAGTATGGTCATTTTAGATCTAATTAATTAATGCAATATTTATCGATTGTCACTTATTACATTATTAGGATTAGTTAAGAGCAGCTAGGGTCAACATTGGTCATTGAGAGTCAGTATTCATCAATTAGAGGTAATTACTTAGTTTTAAGAAGGGCTTATAAGATTCAATTAAGATCCTTATTGATAGAAGGCAAACAATTATGCTTAACTAATGACTTGGTGTGAGTTAATTTCAACTAGGATTAACATTGGTTAACAATCATGAATTAGGATAATTTAGGGGTAACGAAGATCAATCGGGACCAGTGAGGAAACTGGCTGATATTAGTAAATGATTAATAGATAGGATCAATTAGGGTAAATTATGTAAATATTGGACAAGGATGAATAATATTAGTCTAGAGTCATTGATAACTAGAAAAAGAAAGGTTTAACATTAGATAAAAATAATGAATTATGTTCATTTAGGGGCAATCAATGTCAATTAGGGGATGTAAGGGTCAATAGGGAATGGTTCATGCGAGAAATTTAATGAACTTCTTCCACGTCAATATTGGTTAAGTAAGGATAAGTAAGGTCAATAAAAGTCAATGTTTAAAAAGTTGGATCAATATAATGTAATAATCTAAATTCATTTATGAACGGCTAGAAGCAAATGTGGTAAATAGTGGTAAGTGGTTTTCGTCTAGGATTAATCGGAGTTAATTGGGGTTTACATCTTAGAATAGTAACACAAATCAAATGTACTCCTTAGTTAAATAAATATGTTAAACCCCCCTTCTTTTAGTTTGCGATGAACAGAGCTAATTTTAAAAAAGAATTTCATAACGCGACCTTATAAAAATTCTCTCTTGTTAAACATATAAAAACCGAAATTTGTGATCCCACAAAAAACTTATGGATTCACAATCTATTTATAGATTAATTTCTTAATAAATATATTTATACGTATAGGTTATGTTAAAAACTAAAGATTAAATATCATTTTTTAATATAACATATAAAAAATCAAATTGTTGAAAAAATCAAATTGATTCATAGTTTCGTGAAAACAAAAACCTTTTGTAAGAATATATTATTAAATATTATGGTTACTTTAATTTGAATAATGCTTCAATATTTATCTATAGAGCTCTAATGAAAAAAAATAGCGCTAAAAGCCTGCTACTTCCCGCTTCCTCTGTCATCATTCATCAACAACAGTACACGTTACCTACGATTTGGTTGGTTTCCTTAATCTCAGTCGAATGTCACGATATCATCCCAGTTCTTTCATTCCCTCTAAAATCATTCGCAAATTCTCTGTCTGCAACATCTTCGATCCAGTTCGTATTCGTCAATCCGGGTACTATTAATGAAGCTACTGTTTTCTCAATATGTTGTTTTGGTTCAATTAGCAATTATTTGTGTCCAATTTTCTTGACAACGAATCCTTTGTTTTTGTTTTGGAATGATAGTTAGGGTTTTGTGATTGATTTTGTTCGTGATTTGAAGGAGTTAGTGTTATGATGTTTAATTGAAGTAATTGATTGTGTGTTTCGTGATTAGGGTTTGATGATTTTGATTTGGGGATGAATAGTTTTTAGGGTTTTTATTGGGTTAATGATGGTCAATTCTGATGTTTTCTATAAATAACAGCATTTTGTCGATTACATTAAACTTTTGTACATTACAGGTTTTAGTCAGAGAATCAATGTTTATGGGTTTTTTTAGTTTGTTTTAGGGTTTAACGAGTTTTGTATGCTCTGACTACATGAATTTAGCTTGTCACTGAACAGGTAAGGGTTTAAGCGTAGGAAATAAATCGCTAATTGCTTCGATTGTTTTATGTGCTAAGAGTGCTTCCAAAGGTTTCATGCCATATGGGTCATGTCAAAAAAACATGCTTGTTTACCACGAACTACTTTCCGCCTCTAGATCTAATTAACTTTTTTTTAGCAACCAACTAAGACAAGTTCTAAATCTAGATAACAACCAACCAACACAAGTCTTTAGCACAGCATGTCATTTTATATGAATTAATCAAGTTCAACTATCAACTGATCAAATTCTAAAAATTAAAGATTTGCCACATACTATTGATTCTACAGATTAGGTTAACAGGTTTGAATTTTTTGTTCCCACGTTCGATCGTTTGATGACAGGAAACAGCAGATTATGTTTCATACAATGATAGACAACAACATAGCATGAGACAGTAGATTAGAATATGTTGGTTTGATGCTTTCTTCTTTATTTTTGCGATAGGTTTGAGGTTTTATTTTCGATTGCTTCAAATCTTGCATCAGGATTAATGATTCAGGAATAGTTGATTAGCCATGATTTCACGCCAATTTTTTTTCAACCAACAATTCACGTGTGTGCCTATTCAATTGCCAATCCTTCCTATGTTCTATTGCTATTTACCATCAATTGCCCATATTTCCTATGTTCTATTGCTATTTACTATTAATCCCATATGGTTCTTCTTTTTTGTTGGACTGAGACTTTAGAACTTGGTGGCCTCAAACTTAGATTTTATATAATAACAATACTCTAGAACTTGGGGGCCTTAATTAGGCCCGTCTAAGATGGTAAAGGGATGAGTCGGGCATGTCTTGGATGTCTCCTAGATTGTTGAATCTGTAATAGTTTAACAAATATTAGCTAGCAGGTGTCTTTTCTATTTTTTCAAAGGCTGGAAGTCTTGTCTATGTACGCCTTACGCCTGCGATTTTGGGAATCAATATAAAGTTTCCTTTCTTAATATTAGTGATTTGTCACTGTTGTAGATATCATGACACGTAGTTCAACAGGAGGTGGTAGAGGCAGGGGTCGAGGCAATGGTCATGATAGTTACAACACATGCAGAATTGGTCGAGGTAATGGTCATGACAGCTACAACATAGGCATAATTGGTCGAGGTAATGGTCATGACAACTTCAACACAGGCATAATTGGTCGAGGTAACGGTTGTGACAGCTCCAACACATGCACAATTGGTCGAGGTAATGGTCATGAAAACTACAACACAAACACAATTGGACGGTCACATTCAGATGCATATGAATCACTGTCTCAATCTGCCAGTAGTGATGATGACGACTTAACTGTTGGCCGGCGGGGACCAGTTGCGCCTACGCCACTACCCGAGCCAAGAAACTGCGAGTGGATTTGGATTACCCATAATCAGTAAGTGCATATTCTTCCTTTAATTATTGGTTCTGAAACAGTGAAGGTAATTGTTTCCTTATTAGTTTTTACCCTATTTGTTAATTATGTGATTGAACCTTTCTGCTATAATGCCCTAGGCACTTATTTGAATTTTATGCCCTAGTTTGCTATAAAATGAAAGGATCAAATTTGAAAGGCAATACGTTAACGCCATGTCTAGAGACGGTAAAATTTTTATTAAATATGATTATGAAAGCTGTAAATTTAAATACTAAGCTAGATTTTTTTTAATAAACCTATTTCGGAGGTTGTAAATATACATACGATCCTGTTTCATCCATTTGAGTTGCTATGTTCTTAACCAAATTTACTAAAAAGAATGCCTTGAAATTTTATATCGCCTAAGGCCACCGAAAAGGTTGACCCCACCCCTTGCTACTATTCTATAGAGCTACCACACACACACACACATATATATATATATGTGTGTGTGTGTGCGCGCATGTAGGTATATATATTGTTTTGTATGTAAATACAAGTAATGCTGACATTGTTGCATCATTATCGTTTATAGATTTAGCAGTCAACAAAATGCTACCCGCACTATTGGAGAAATTTTGCACGCTATGTGGTCCCATCCGTGGACAAGTTGGAAGGAGGTTTCTAAAGAAGATGGCGATAGGATGTTTGAGTGTTTCAATGTTTGTACATACAAAAATTTATGTTTAACATTGTCTACAACTTAATGAACCATAGACATTACTAAAAGTATTTTTATAGGGATACTATCAATGGGAAAGTCAGTGGGATGAAACAGTTCGAAGTTGTTGGGAGAAGTTTATAAAGAGGAAATTTAAGGATTCGCTGAATAGAGCTCGGGAAAATGCTAAGGTCAATGCTAAGGTCAAGGAGAAGTATGGAAATGACACTAGTAAACGCCCATTATTCGATTTTGACACATGGGTTGGGGGCAAGAAAAATGGTAGGTTCAATATCAGGGATCCTCATGTCATGAAAATGGGTACATCGCCAATGTTGGGTGCTAGTAATTCGTGTTCAACGACAACAAATGAAGAGGTATGTTTATCTTAATCAAAACTATATATTTTGACGGGTGTGCGTGTTGCAGCGCTATTGTCTTGCTTCATGTGTTTTTTTTGACCTGATGGATCCATAATTTAATATTTACAACATGTCTTTTAGTTCATGTGATGCATATATGTTACTAAGATGATAGCTTATAGTTATGATGGGTCTTTAGGATTGATGTTAGATACACACTTTGCTGACATGGTTATCTTTATAGTTAAGTGCCACTCATCACATATAGTTGACTCATATAATGCAATACACACATGCATCTAGCAGAGTTGATATATTTGAGATGTTTATATTTATTTATTGTGTTCCTAGTATGTTCTTAACAATAGATATAAACACATAATTTATATAGTATATGTACATGTGTATGCTTATGTTATTAACACTTGATAGAAACACATGTTCATTATGTTTGCCAATCCTAAATAATTTTACAAATGTATATAGTAGAATGACTTTCAATATGTACATGTATGATGCAAACTATGTATAAAAATAATGTATACAATCTGTTGCACTGTAGTGGGCCAGCGGCACAAAAGTGAATCTCATAGCAAAATAAAGTTGATTTTGCAACTTCACAAACTAATTACTATAGACTTACTATTATAAGACTACCAACATAATTAGCTATATATACAATCTGCTCACAAAATAGATGTGTATATAATGTGTGTTTTTTTATAAACTTAGAAAAGTGGTAAGTTCCAAACGGTTTGGTTATGGTTAATATTTTAAAGAAGTTGACTTAAATAAAGCTATAGTTTGTAGATCTTAAGGTTTGATGATGTCTATTTTTAATTGGTGATTCTTGTTGGTGTTGGGTCATTATATGTGTTGTGAGCAATATTTTATTATATTGGTTCATAACAAGTTGTCTGGTTTTTGTGTTATACTTATTATAGGTACAACAAATGAAAGAGAAAATCGTACAACTACAAGAAGAGAAAGAAACCGAAAGACTAGAGAAGGAAATGGAAAGAGCTGAAAAACTTGAAATGATGGAACAGGTTGAAGAAAATAGAGTCACCAATGCTCAAATGAAACAACAAATTGAATTCTTGTTGAAGAACATACCAAAAAACTCCTATGCTAGTTAAACATGTGTTTGTTTGTAGACCCAGTGGTTGGGACAATTGTTTTCAAGGCTAGCTTTATATTTTTAGTTATCGTGCATACTTTGAATGATTTGATCATACTTTGTTTTGAAGGTTTGGATATTTTTATGAATTGGTGTAATTTTTTGATTTTAATTATTTGTTTCTGAATATTACACATTTGGGAAAGTAGAATCATTTTGTTAATATAGTTGCAACCAATTTAGTGGCCGCAAAGGTCGTTGCAAGTTTCAAATGAAGTTGGTTACTACGTTGGTTGCAAAATCATAGTTTGTCAAAGTGGTTGCTAATCACATTGGTCGAAAAATTCGTCGCAAATATGTTTGGTCGTTACTTAGGTCGCTATCGGTGTAGTCGCAAAACTGGTAGCAAAATCGGCTTGGTTTAGTCGCAAAAATGGTAGCAAAATTGTTTGGTCGCGAGTACTTGGTGACGGTTGCGGTCACTAACGGTTGGTCGTAAACTCGGTCGCAAATAATTTTGGACACAAATTTCGTCACAAAATTTATGGTTGCAAATTCGGTCGTAAGAGATTTAGTCACAAATCCTGTCGCAAATAAAATCCTGTCACAAAATCGGTCGCCAAATTTGCAACGTAACTTACAGTCACAAATGCGGTTGCAAGAATATTTTGGTCGCAAAAACGGTTGCAAAAGTAACTAGCGACCGATGTTTTTCGAACCACTCAAAATGGACGTAAAATGATCGCAAAAAGGCATTTGCGACCATTTTGCGACCATTTAAATGGTCGCAAATGCCCATTTCTGTAGTAGTGTTAAGTTATTCTGGTAGGAAAATCTTTATGGTTTAGCATGTGCCTCGTCAAGCAATAATCTAATCGGGGTGACTTATGATTTCTATGTGTGAGATCCTATAGATGATTGATTTCATTAAAATACATTAAACACGAGGAGAAAATTAATTGGCTAGTGTTAGGTTGTTTAATTAAACGCACCATTGTTTGTCTGATTCATTTTTGTTTGTGGTTTTGCACTTAAAATGTTTATTAAAATGTTGGAAGCCTTAGTGAATTATGATTCCATTGCATGCTTTTCCAGGGACGAAAAAGAGTAAGTGTGGGATATTTGATGTGGTCTATAAGTTCATAAGTTCATAAGTTATACCACAAAAGTCACAATTCAAACAAGTTCTAACGCCAAGAATCACAAAAAATCAAAACTTAAACAATTTTACCACCAAAATAAAACTAAATCATCATCATAAGTTCAAAAGTAATGACAAGTATCCAAATCATCATCATTTAGTAATATGATGACATCATCTTTATCATGTAAACACAGACTTTTTTACCAAACTTGTGTAGTTTTAAAACTTAATTACCAAAAGGTGTATTTTGAAAACTATTTACCAAAATGGTGTTGTTGCTATTATTAAATTATATAATCTCTTTTTTTAGTTTCTCACTCATAATATTATTGGCTAACTTTAATTTATTAATCACCTAATTATGAAGACATAAATATTCTAAAATCATTGGCACATATGTTTTCATTGGTTGATCCTGTTTTTAAACATTTATTAGTAGAATCTATTAATGTTTGCCAGTTCCAATCATTGGCACATATGTTTTCATCGGGATCATGCAACTCCTGAAGTGCATCATCATCCTCAACTGGTTGCACCGGAGGAACTCGTATGTACACTGGTGATATAGCGTTTCCATCATCTTTTAGTATCATATTGTGCAATATCATGAACGTGTACACCAACTTTCTAATCTTGTCTATACTCATCGCACGTAGGGGCGTCTAAGTATACCCCATTTAGCCTTCAAAATTCCGAAACCTCGCTCAACGTCTTTTCTGGCCGACTCTTGCACTTTCTTAAATCTTTTATCTTTTGAATCGGTTGGGTATGGAGTCGCTTTGACAAACATGGACCAAGTTGGGTATATACCATCTGTTAGATACTGTAACATCTACCCCAAACCCGAACCCGTATACCAGACTCGAATCCGAAGTTATCTATTTTTAATGTATTTGTAGTTTTTTTCGTTAAATGTAACGTCTCGATATTAATATATATATATATATATAAATATGAATGGACGCCACGTTAAAATGCCGTCTTTAATGCTTATCAACCAAATGTTTATCCAACGACTACAAATAAATTCCTAAGTGTAATAAATAAGTATTATTTATATGGCATGAATCTCAAAAATATATAAATCGTATTTTATAACAGAGATTTTATATAAATTACTAAAAGAAGTCGCTTTTAAGTCTAAAAATAATCCTTCAACGTCTTAAACGAGCTAAAGTTACAAAAAACGTCGCTTACGTAAACATTACGTCTCAACTTGGTTAGGTTAGTTGGTTAATTTCAGTTAAAAACTAACTTTGGGCCAAAACTGTCAAAAATGAAACTTATATTTAAACTTATATTAACTATTTAACACCATTTGTAACTACAGGGGCCAAATCTGTCAAATTAATTTAAACCCAGCCCAGCCCCCCTGTTATAACCCGCATTTCCGGCGACGCATTTTTCCGGCAATTCCCGTTTTCTGGCGATCCCTTTTACACGTTTAGACCTTCCAAAAACAACCGAAAATCATTCCGAAACTTTCTTTACAAGTTTCCAACCTTTCTTAATCGACAAAACGCGTATTACAGCAGGAATTAACGCGCGGATTGATTTAGATTTCAATTGAAATCGCAATTACCATTAATAAACCCGTAATCAACGAAAAATTCATTCCTTTTTGCTCTTTGGTACTCGACTAACTCTTATCAAGCGTCAAACACCTTTTTGTTCATATGCAATAACCAAATCAAAAGCTTCAGAGTCCTTTTCCGGCGACATTGTCGTTTTCAACCTTCAAGGCACCATCACAGGTAGTATTTACCTTCGTTTGAATCCTCTTGATCATCTACAACTCCCTAATCTGTCACACCCCCAAATTTCACTAACGGAGTTTTACCGTTATGAGTGTGACACAACAGGATCTGATCATTAGTTACACCAAACGACGTACATGATTTTGAAAAGTAGCGTATTGTATTAAGTAATAATGATAGGTTCAATTGGATCGATAATATCACTCAAATGATCAGAACAACAAGTACAAACAAACGATTCAATCACAAACACAATTCATACTCATAAATTCTCTTTGTATTTGATGATCAAGCAATTCGTAGTACAAAAGTGCAGGAGAAACAAATTACACACAGTTAATTCTCTCTCTAACAGTGTAAAAGTCGCTCTCCTAACACACGCACACTACATGCCTATATCAAACAAAATGCAAGTTTAAGGAAAATACATAATAAACCCTAAACTATACAAACATATACACAATAACAAAAATACAAAGTAAATCTTAACAGGAAATAACCCTAACAGTACTCCCCCTAAGATTTATCTTTGGATCTTCAAAAACTTCAATCTTTTTCTTCGTTTATCAGCATCAATCTTCAATCTTTTTCTTACCATTCTTCTGGTTCCTCTTTCACATCCAGCAATTCTCGGCCTTTATACTCTTCTTTTTCTTTCAGAGCTTCTTCAATGCAGGATTTGAACTTCTCAGCGATCTTAGCTTGTCGAGGCTTGGATTCATTCGTCAGAATTGGCAAAGCATTCATGCGTCTAAGCGAATCCAGATTTAAACCTGCAAAATCGATATTAGCATAAAACTCAAACGGCAACTCTTGGCCTTGAACTTTCACTTCCAAAGTACCCTTTCTACTGATCCGCATATATTCTATCTCTGGTATATCAACCATCACGAGATTAGAATTTAGTAGTGCCTTCCTCACACGAATCTTTTCTGAAGCTGCAGCAATTACTTCTATCATCACAGTAAACAATTTCCTGTCAGCTTCTGCAAGTTTATCTTTACACTTCTCAATTCTATAACTTCTCAAAAAATCAATATACGACGGATGCAGCAATTTCAACTCAAAAGTACTAAATAGTGTGATCATGTCCTTATCCCAATCCTCCAAATTGCGAACAAGCTTCAGTTCAAACGTTTCCTGATTGTAGAAAGCTTTGAGTATAGGTTTTGTCAATTGTGAACCATCTATCACTTTTAAACCAGGATCTGTCACCTTGTCAAAATATTCATCCGAGAACTCTTCTAAGTACATATCCTCGGTCACCACTAATCTCTTCTTCTTTCTCTGTTTCTTTGCTTGCACATATGCCGTGTCTTCTTGTTGACCTCTGAAGTCAAGAAACTTAGCTGTTCTACTCATTCCAGCATCAAGAAGTATCACGCATTTCTCACCACGCTCAGCACGCGTGTGATTAATTAACCTCAGCTTGTGCAGCTCTTTCAGATCCTGTACTTCCAACTTAAATATACTCGAGTAGTAATGATAAACGTCACACAAACCATTTACTCTCTTGATCATAAACGCATCAAATACTTCGTCGTATTTCCATGCTATGATTTTTACTTTCTTGTTCTTCTCAGGCACAATCATAGAATCTAACAACTCAGCTATTGATTGTCCTTTGCTCATCAGCGACCTCACTACATCACCTGGTGTTGTTGCCTTATGCCAAGTTTCACGCACTTCCATCGGTATGTTGTACGATTTGACCTCGCTTGGAAACATATCCATCAGTTCGTGTCGTTTTTTATGAGCATCTTCAGGAAGCGCCATCACAGGAATTTCTTTTGGACCAAGTACTTTAAATTTCTTCGTCAGCTCAAAGTACTGAGGATTATTATAATCCAAATAAAACATTTTATTGTACATTTTCTCTGTTTTCATGAAACTGACCATTATCTTCTTTAAAGATCCAGATTTCAACCTCTGCAAAGTTTTATACGGATAGTTCCTCGAACTCAACCAACTCCGCATCTCATAAGCAGTCATTTCGTCCGGATTTGGATGATGTAGCTCAGTTGGTGGCAGATCTTCTATGTTTAGACTTTCCTGCATTGGAGTCCATTCGCCCATCTCAGTAACAAACTCTTTCTTATCTGCTTCAGCCTTATCTTGATGAATCATGCATTTCTCGTACTCTTCATTAATCTGAGTTACCGTCAACCCATTCAAAAACACCGAATTGTACTTCATTCGTTCAAGATAGGCAAACCTCTGATCTAAATCATCTGGCACTTCTTCAACCGTATTCTGTACTGGTTCTTGCTCAGCTTCATCCTCAGACTCAGTCCAATCAATGTCTAAATCATCCAATGCCTCTATCATAGGTGCATCATCAGTTTGAACCGGCTCAAACTGACTAGCCACTTCAGCTACTGTTTCAGTCTCAGGCTTATCAACAGTTTCACCAGCTTCAGATTGAATCGGCTCAATCTGAACTGTATCTCCTGAATTAACTCCTTTTTCACTGTCTGATGCTGCAAATATTTCAGTTTCTGCTTCAGATACGTTCTCGGTCTCAGCCTCAGACACATTCTTAGTTTCACCAACTTTCTCAGTCTCAATCACAGCTACAGATTGAATCGGCTCAATCTGCACTGGTTTATCAATCTTCGCCCTTTTAGAACTTCCTTCATCACCAAATATCTCCGGTATTGCATCTAGTTTCCTCTTTCCCTCAGCCTTGTCCATCTTGACAGTTTCAGCTTCAGCTTCATCGGGAATAATAATTGGTGATTCGACTAAAATACCAACGTTTGCAACACCTCGAGCTCTAGTTAAGTAAACTTTTGGTACTTCAGCTCCAGTCACTTCAACTATATCATCAGAAAAATCTTTGTCTGATAGTGATGAGCCAGCCTTCTTTGGTTTCATATCTTCCAACTCCTTTTCTAACATCTCTTTCTCAGCCTCCAAAGTGTTACACTCAGCCTTAACCTCAGCATAATCATATTTCAAGTTTTCATACTCCTCCTTCAACTTCTCATGCTCATCCTTCAACTTAGCATGCTCAATTTTCAACTCCAAATGATCAGAATCTAACTCTTTGAAGATCTTCAGATTCTGATTGTGAATGTCCCAGTATTCATCAAATCTCTTTTTCTTACGTTCATTGGAAGCTTTTAACAAATCATTCGACTTAATCAAATTTTCAACAATCTCCTCCAACTCAGCAATCCGTTTCTCCTTTTCTTCATATATCTCATCAACACTTGGCCCAACGTTTGGTGAAGACTCCAAACCTTGTCCAATGTCTTCAACAGTTTGTGGTAATGCGGTGGGAATATCATCAGAGATAGGATCAGTAACGCCAGCATCCACTTCCTCTATCTGTGCAATAGATTCAGCTTCGGCCATTACTGTCTCAGCAATCTGTAGCACATCAATCTCCTCAGGCTTTTCTACTGTTTTCTTCTTCTTTCTAACATACTGTACCGAAACATCTTTTGGAATCTCAACAGCAACCTCCTCAATCTCAGAAGCAACCTCAGCAGGTTCTTCTATTACCACATTTTCTACTTCCATGGGTTCAGCCTCCTCTGAATCAGATTCAGATTCAGCATCATTACCACCATCATCATTACCACTGTCTTCTTCCTCTTCTGGATGACGAGCAAAGTACTCGTCATCATCCAATAAATTATCTGGCACCTCATCCACAAGGTCCAATGGATTCACAATCTCACCGTGAGATATGTGATAATATACTCCATCTACATCTTCTTCATTGTTTACTATATCTCTCATATAGTCAAACAAAGCAATGTCAGGCACATTCCCGATACTCATCTTTTTGTAAGAGAGATCGTTCATGTCCTCAGTATACAGCATCCCTCCAGCATAACCCTCAGATCTGATGATAGGATAAGCAATGTTTATCATCAGCTGTAAGAACCTAGGGTACATGAGGAACTTAAATCTCTTTCCTTTCACCAAATTGAAAACAAAGCCATTCATAATCCACCTTGACATGTTAAATGGCTTGTTTTCTGCTATTGCCACGATTGGTGATGCAATGTCTGAAGGAAAGTTATCAAACCCTGCACTCCTTCTAGACATGCATTGCTGCACAACATAACACAGCAGCTTATACTTCTTCCCCAACTTAGCTCTGAAAAACTGTGACTTTGGAAACACAGGTGGATGACCCATGTTTACAAAACAAGTTTTGCATTCTTCCATAGTCAGCTCATCTAACATACCAACCTCATCATCATCTATTCTCAGAGCTTGCCTAATAGCATCTTCAGTCACATTCAGTACCCAATCCCTTGTGATATGTCCTCTAACTATAACATCACCATTCTCATTCCTCACAACCTCTGCTGATCTCCAGAAACTCTTAATCAGCCTTGCATATATGACCGGTTTGGCACATATAGCATATACATACTTAGTCCTCTTGATAAACTGAATCATATCTCTATAGCCCTCTGTCTCTGGAAGTGACTCATCTAAACATGCTACCAGATTATGCTTAGGCTCAAATTTGAGAGTCTCCATCTGTTAAACATAAAAAAAACACAAAACAAGGCAAATGTATTAGCTTCTTCATTAAACATATCAAAATTTTAACAAGTGTTTAACTAGAAGTTAGAAAGCAAAAACATTAACATAATCATTTTAAATCCTAAATTGTTCTAATAACCTGATTTTCATCATTTTAATCAAACAATATTGAATTTTAAAGATGATACATCATGTTTAGGCGTTTAACAGTTACTCACTTTAAGCAAAATTTTTTGATAAATTTTATGGTGAAAAAAAGTTAACATGTTTTGGTTCAGTTTTAGCAAGTTTAATCACTTTTAAAACAGACATTTCATCGTTTTGATGTATAACTTTTAAAAGCTTCAAAGTTCATCAATGGCGATTTTAACAGTTAAGTCCATTTCACTTGTTCAGTTGATTTTAAGGTGTTTTAGTGCAAATGAATGAGTGAATGTTGATGATCGACAGATATTAACCCTAAAACAACATTCGATTTAAGTTTTAATGCTCAAAATCAAAGTGTCGATTCAAGTTCAAAACACTGTTCATCATCGTTTTTCTTTTTAACAGTTGATTTGCAGGTCGATTTAGGTCAAAAACACTTAGTCTCTACCTTAATCAATCTATTAATCTTGTTATAGAGCAACAGATTGACTATGATAACAATGGCGATTTGAAGTTCAGAGTGTTTGGTGAAAGTGAAAGTGTGTGAAATGATAAGTGTTTGTGAAGAGGCGATATTTGTATCGTCAAAACTTTTTAGGTCAAACTTTAAGTGCCGGGTCAACAAAAGCAAAATAGGCCCAATAACCTTGCCGGGTCAAGTACTGTAGTGACGGGTCATGTACTGTAGATACGGGTCAAGTACATAAAACAAATCACCAACACGTGAAAATCACTTGACGGGTCAAGCACTGTAGATACGGGTAAGTCACTGTAGTGACGGGTAAAGGTTAAGGAACAACTACACCTGATGGATTTTATTCATCACCCGGCAGAATAGTTGTATCAAAACATCACCCGGCAACTTTTCTTCATCACCCGACAACACAGTTGCTTTCCTTCATCCTCCGGCTTGCTTTCTTCTTTACACGGCAACCTTTGACAACCTTCTTCACACGGCATACACACTTCTTCATTACCCGGCAACATAGTGTCATAACTTTACACGGCAATAAGACTTCTTCATTACCCGGCTGTATAGTATACACTTGTCACCCGGCAAGATATCTATGACCTTTACCCGGCTGAATTTGACATGATCATTGCCCGGCTGTACAGTAGTCATAACATCTTCACCTTTTTCCTCAATCACCCGGCAAGTATCAGACATACAACATTACCCGGCTGAACAGTTCTTTACCCGGCTGAACAGTTGTATCTGATATCTTTACCCGGCTACAACACTTAAGCAATTTTCTTCACTTTTTCTCTTCTGTTGACTTTTTCAACGGTCATTTATTGCACCTGCAACATTCTCCGACATATTAATTAGACAAGTTATCCTTAAAAAGAATGTTTGTCATATTAATTATCAAACAACATTAAACATTGCAACAAATTACTTTTTCAATTAAAATTCATTTTTCTTTTTCTTTTCCAAAAATGTTTTTGCATAACCAATTTTTCTATATCCCGAAGCAATTTATTAAAAACAAATTACAAGACCTTGGGTTTGTTTTTAACACATCCAATACCTTTGCTTTTCATAACTTATAATCTTGTTCATTCAAAACACACTTATTCAGAAACAAAATATTTTTGGATTTTTGTAGATATATTTTTCTTCAATTTATTCTCCCCCTAAACTTGAAATTTCTTGAAATTTTTAAGTTTAACAAGGATGTTGATGTGTCAATAATGATTCCATAAATCTGAGTTACCGTCAACCCATTCAAAAACACCGAATTGTACTTCATTCGTTCAAGATAGGCAAACCTCTGATCTAAATCATCTGGCACTTCTTCAACCGTATTCTGTACTGGTTCTTGCTCAGCTTCATCCTCAGACTCAGTCCAATCAATGTCTAAATCATCCAATGCCTCTATCATAGGTGCATCATCAGTTTGAACCGGCTCAAACTGACTAGCCACTTCAGCTACTGTTTCAGTCTCAGGCTTATCAACAGTTTCACCAGCTTCAGATTGAATCGGCTCAATCTGAACTGTATCTCCTGAATTAACTCCTTTTTCACTGTCTGATGCTGCAAATATTTCAGTTTCTGCTTCAGATACGTTCTCGGTCTCAGCCTCAGACACATTCTTAGTTTCACCAACTTTCTCAGTCTCAATCACAGCTACAGATTGAATCGGCTCAATCTGCACTGGTTTATCAATCTTCGCCCTTTTAGAACTTCCTTCATCACCAAATATCTCCGGTATTGCATCTAGTTTCCTCTTTCCCTCAGCCTTGTCCATCTTGACAGTTTCAGCTTCAGCTTCATCGGGAATAATAATTGGTGATTCGACTAAAATACCAACGTTTGCAACACCTCGAGCTCTAGTTAAGTAAACTTTTGGTACTTCAGCTCCAGTCACTTCAACTATATCATCAGAAAAATCTTTGTCTGATAGTGATGAGCCAGCCTTCTTTGGTTTCATATCTTCCAACTCCTTTTCTAACATCTCTTTCTCAGCCTCCAAAGTGTTACACTCAGCCTTAACCTCAGCATAATCATATTTCAAGTTTTCATACTCCTCCTTCAACTTCTCATGCTCATCCTTCAACTTAGCATGCTCAATTTTCAACTCCAAATGATCAGAATCTAACTCTTTGAAGATCTTCAGATTCTGATTGTGAATGTCCCAGTATTCATCAAATCTCTTTTTCTTACGTTCATTGGAAGCTTTTAACAAATCATTCGACTTAATCAAATTTTCAACAATCTCCTCCAACTCAGCAATCCGTTTCTCCTTTTCTTCATATATCTCATCAACACTTGGCCCAACGTTTGGTGAAGACTCCAAACCTTGTCCAATGTCTTCAACAGTTTGTGGTAATGCGGTGGGAATATCATCAGAGATAGGATCAGTAACGCCAGCATCCACTTCCTCTATCTGTGCAATAGATTCAGCTTCGGCCATTACTGTCTCAGCAATCTGTAGCACATCAATCTCCTCAGGCTTTTCTACTGTTTTCTTCTTCTTTCTAACATACTGTACCGAAACATCTTTTGGAATCTCAACAGCAACCTCCTCAATCTCAGAAGCAACCTCAGCAGGTTCTTCTATTACCACATTTTCTACTTCCATGGGTTCAGCCTCCTCTGAATCAGATTCAGATTCAGCATCATTACCACCATCATCATTACCACTGTCTTCTTCCTCTTCTGGATGACGAGCAAAGTACTCGTCATCATCCAATAAATTATCTGGCACCTCATCCACAAGGTCCAATGGATTCACAATCTCACCGTGAGATATGTGATAATATACTCCATCTACATCTTCTTCATTGTTTACTATATCTCTCATATAGTCAAACAAAGCAATGTCAGGCAAATTCCCGATACTCATCTTTTTGTAAGAGAGATCGTTCATGTCCTCAGTATACAGCATCCCTCCAGCATAACCCTCAGATCTGATGATAGGATAAGCAATGTTTATCATCAGCTGTAAGAACCTCGGGTACATGAGGAACTTAAATCTCTTTCCTTTCACCAAATTGAAAACAAAGCCATTCATAATCCACCTTGACATGTTAAATGGCTTGTTTTCTGCTATTGCCACGATTGGTGATGCAATGTCTGAAGGAAAGTTATCAAACCCTGCACTCCTTCTAGACATGCATTGCTGCACAACATAACACAGCAGCTTATACTTCTTCCCCAACTTAGCTCTGAAAAACTGTGACTTTGGAAACACAGGTGGATGACCCATGTTTACAAAACAAGTTTTGCATTCTTCCATAGTCAGCTCATCTAACATACCAACCTCATCATCATCTATTCTCAGAGCTTGCCTAATAGCATCTTCAGTCACATTCAGTACCCAATCCCTTGTGATATGTCCTCTAACTATAACATCACCATTCTCATTCCTCACAACCTCTGCTGATCTCCAGAAACTCTTAATCAGCCTTGCATATATGACCGGTTTGGCACATATAGCATACACATACTTAGTCCTCTTGATAAACTGAATCATATCTCTATAACCTTCTGTCTCAGGCAGTGATTCATCTAAGCATGCTACCAGATTATGCTTAGGCTCAAATTTGAGAGTCTCCATCTGTTAAACATAAAAAAAACACAAAACAAGGCAAATGTATTAGCTTCTTCATTAAACATATCAAAATTTTAACAAGTGTTTAACTAGAAGTTAGAAAGCAAAAACATTAACATAATCATTTTAAATCCTAAATTGTTCTAATAACCTGATTTTCATCATTTTAATCAAACAATATTGAATTTTAAAGATGATACATCATGTTTAGGCTTTTAACAGTTACTCACTTTAAGCAAAATTTTTGATAAATTTTATGGTGAAAAAAAGTTAACATGTTTTGGTTCAGTTTTAGCAAGTTTAATCACTTTTAAAACAGACATTTCATCGTTTTGATGTATAACTTTTAAAAGCTTCAAAGTTCATCAATGGCGATTTTAACAGTTAAGTCCATTTCACTTGTTCAGTTGATTTTAAGGTGTTTTAGTGCAAATGAATGAGTGAATGTTGATGATCGACAGATATTAACCCTAAAACAACATTCGATTTAAGTTTTAATGCTCAAAATCAAAGTGTCGATTCAAGTTCAAAACACTGTTCATCATCGTTTTTCTTTTTAACAGTTGATTTGCAGGTCGATTTAGGTCAAAAACACTTAGTCTCTACCTTAATCAATCTATTAATCTTGTTATAGAGCAACAGATTGACTATGATAACAATGGCGATTTGAAGTTCAGAGTGTTTGGTGAAAGTGAAAGTGTGTGAAATGATAAGTGTTTGTGAAGAGGCGATATTTGTATCGTCAAAACTTTTTAGGTCAAACTTTAAGTGCCGGGTCAACCAAAGCAAAATAGGCCCAATAACCTTGCCGGGTCAAGTACTGTAGTGACGGGTCATGTACTGTAGATACGGGTCAAGTACATAAAACAAATCACCAACACGTGAAAATCACTTGACGGGTCAAGCACTGTAGATACGGGTAAGTCACTGTAGTGACGGGTAAAGGTTAAGGAACAACTACACCTGATGGATTTTATTCATCACCCGGCAGAATAGTTGTATCAAAACATCACCCGGCAACTTTTCTTCATCACCCGGCAACACAGTTGCTTTCCTTCATCCTCCGGCTTGCTTTCTTCTTTACACGGCAACCTTTGACAACCTTCTTCACACGGCATACACACTTCTTCATTACCCGGCAACATAGTGTCATAACTTTACACGGCAATAAGACTTCTTCATTACCCGGCTGTATAGTATACACTTGTCACCCGGCAAGATATCTATGACCTTTACCCGGCTGAATTTGACATGATCATTGCCCGGCTGTACAGTAGTCATAACATCTTCACCTTTTTCCTCAATCACCCGGCAAGTATCAGACATACAACATTACCCGGCTGAACAGTTCTTTACCCGGCTGAACAGTTGTATCTGATATCTTTACCCGGCTACAACACTTAAGCAATTTTCTTCACTTTTTCTCTTCTGTTGACTTTTTCAACGGTCATTTATTGCACCTGCAACATTCTCCGACATATTAATTAGACAAGTTATCCTTAAAAAGAATGTTTGTCATATTAATTATCAAACAACATTAAACATTGCAACAAATTACTTTTTCAATTAAAATTCATTTTTCTTTTTCTTTTCCAAAAATGTTTTTGCATAACCAATTTTTCTATATCCCGAAGCAATTTATTAAAAACAAATTACAAGACCTTGGGTTTGTTTTTAACACATCCAATACCTTTGCTTTTCATAACTTATAATCTTGTTCATTCAAAACACACTTATTCAGAAACAAAATATTTTTGGATTTTTGTAGATATATTTTTCTTCAATTTATTCTCCCCCTAAACTTGAAATTTCTTGAAATTTTTAAGTTTAACAAGGATGTTGATGTGTCAATAATGATTCCATATGCCTGTACACACAAAGCACACACATTAAAGTAAATACATATGCAATGCAATGAATCAAAATATCGCAGTGAGATCATACCACACATTATCTGAACATGTTTTGCAAGTTTTGAATAGACATTTGACTTATGCTTAATTGAGTGATGATATGAAAACATACCAATTAGCTCGAATTGACACACTTACTTTTTCAGTATCATGATGATATTTAAGGTTCGATTAGAATGACTTATGTGACCCACAAGTATACATATGTCAACATATTTCCTTATCAATCACTACCTGAATGCATATTGCACAAGACCTGGTCACTTACAGTCATACACAGTGTGAAATCTGGGTTCTATTCGGATTTGGTCCACTTTGGGACTTCTTTTAATTCCAACTTTGGGAATTTTTCTTTCCTATCGTTCCCCTTGGGAATCTTCTGAATTCCATTTTGGAATTTTTGTTTGGTATTGGTCCACATTTGGGACTCTTTTTGTTCCATTTTGGAATCTTTTGCTGCATCTTGAAGCTCAGAAGAGACTTCGTGTGAGACTTCAGGTCTGTGGGTACCACAACAAAGAAGCTCACGATGCGGTTCATCACACTGAATACACTGCATCGTTACCCGATCATGCACAACTATCATTACAAGCAATGTTTCAAAAGATATATATCTAGACATGTATAACAATGGAACTTAACACAGAAATCATTAAGTTTATGTTTGTCAACAATCAACTTACTTGTTCAGTCTAATTGCCTGAGCTGTCTAGCACATCAATTAACATTCATCAGTCTTTATTAAAAATGATGTACCAAATAATGTCTAGTGTATCTATCATTTCTCACTTTTTGCAATATAGATTCTTATGACATGATATTTTCTTTTCTTTTTGATTTTATATTTTGTATTTGCTTTTCTTTTTCATGCACACACACAATGCAAAACATAAAATAAAAGGCAAAGGAAACAAAATTTAACATCAACTTATTATATTTTTGGCTTTTATATTTTCTGATTTTTCTTTTGATTTTCAAAAAATAGAATCAATCATGATTGATTAATCCTATGGATTGAATTAAAAATTCAAACCGGCCTGACAAAAATGATTTTGTGAAAAGATCTGCCAGTTGTTTGTCGGTATGAACTTTAATCAAGATTATTAAACCTTTTTCAGAGTTGTCTCTTAAAAAGTGATATCTAATTTCGATGTGTTTGGTTTTAGAATGTTGAACAGGATTAGCAGTTATAAACATAGCAGCAGTATTGTCTATGTAAATAGGAGTTTTCAGAAAGTTAAACCCGTAGTCCAGCAACTGATTTTGTAACCATAAAACCTGAGAACATCCTGCAGATGCAGCGATATACTCTGCTTCAGCTGTGGATACAGAAACATTGGTTTGCTTCTTGCATTGCCAAGAGACAAGCCTAGGACCCAGAAATTGACAACCACCAGTAGTCGATTTCCTGTCAAGAGCACAACCACCAAAATCACTGTCAGAATAGCTATATAATTCAAAATTTCCTTCATAAGGATACCATAACCCAAGATTCGGTTTCCCTTTGAGATATCTGAATATACGCTTCACAGCAATGAGATGCGACTCTTTCGGATCTGACTGATATCTGGCGCATACACACACAGCGTACATGATGTCTGGTCTTGATGCAGTAAGATACATCAGAGAACCGATCATTGATCTGTATAGTGTCTGATCAACTGCTTTGCCCTTTGGATCAGGTTGTATCTTGCAATTTACATCAGAAGGAGTTCGGATAGTCTGACAATCTTGCATCTTGAACTTCTTCAGCAACTTCTCAACAAATTTTGATTGGTTGATAAAAATTCCGTCAGCAGACTGTTTCACTTGTAATCCTAGAAAGAAATTAATCTCTCCCATAGAACTCATCTGGAATCTGCACTTCATGATTTCTTCAAATTCTTTGCACATTGACTCACTAGTTGATCCGAAGATAATATCGTCCACATAAACTTGAACACATAAGAGATCGTCATTCTCCCTCTTCATAAACAAAGTTGGATCAATCTGTCCTCTTGTGAATCCATGTTCTAGTAAATGCTTGGATAACGTCTCATACCAGATTCTAGGAGCTTGATGTAGACCGTAAAGAGCTTTACTTAACTTGTATACCCGATGAGGATAGTCTGGATCTTCGAAACCCGGGGGTTGTCTGACATAAACATCATCTGTAATAGGTCCATACAAGAAAGCACCTTTGACGTCCATTTGGAATACCTTAAACTTCATGAAAGACGCATATGCAAGAAAAACGCGTATGGCTTCAAGTCTTGCGACTGGAGCAAACACCTCTTCATAATCAATGCCTTCTTCCTGAGTGTATCCCTGTGCAATGAGTCTTGCTTTGTTTCTCACAACAATGCCACGTTCGTCTGGCTTGTTTTTGTACAACCATCTTGTACCTATCGCATTCTCTCCTTCAGGTAAGTCCACAAGTTTCCAAACTTCCTGTTTGCGAAACTGAAGCAATTCCTCTTGCATGGCTTCAATCCAACTATTGTCTTGCAATGCCTCTGAAATATTCTTTGGCACCACTTGAGATAGAAAACATGAGTAAAGACAAACATTTGCTTGCTCTGTCTGACTTCTTGTAGTTCTCTGATTCAACGGCCCAATAATCTGAGAGACAGGATGTTTCTTGTGAATTCGATGAATAGGAATATCACCTCCTTGCACGTGAGTCTCTAGATTAGAAGTATTCAGATTTGGTAGATCTTGTAGTATAGTTGAAGTATGCGGTGTGAAATTCGGGACTTGATCCGGTGAATTGATGAAGTAATCAAATGATTCAGGAGTAACTTCAACATTCGGATCCGATGATGGTTGATTTTGAACGGATCCACCATCATTAGGAGACATTTGCGAATTCACATTTTCTTCATGATTGTTTGATTCTTGATCTTCTTGCGAACCAGAAGGACCCGGAGCTTGACTGGATTTGACATGATCAAGATTGTGAAAAGACATAAATGGATATTCAGAGTTGAGATTTCCATCTTCGTCATTATCAGAATCGTCACTAAAGCTTCCTAAGTCACCTGATTCCTTCCTTGTTTTTCCTGAAAAATCAAATAAGTTAGAATTGAAAGATCTAGATAACGAATCCAAATCAAATAACCATTCGGGACCATGAGCCACTAACGGAAACGAATTTTCTAAAAACTTGACGTTGATAGTTTCAATAACAGTATTTGTTTTGCTATTAAAAACTCGATAAGCTTTAGAAACAGACGAATATCCTAGGAAAAATCCATCGTCAGATTTTGACTCAAACTTCCCGAGATGTTCATTTAGATTAAGGATCGAAACTGGACAACCAAATGCTTTCAAGTAAGAAATATTTGGTTTTCTTCCAAACAACAACTCATAAGAAGTTTTCTGTTTGTCTTGAACTAATAATGTTCTATTTTGTACAAAACACGCAGTAGCAATAGCTTCATCCCAAAAAGTGATAGGGATTTTAGCATCTGCGAGCATGGATCTTGCAGCTTCAATTAGTGTCCGGTTTTTCCGTTCCGCAACCCCATTTTGCTGAGGCGTTCTTGGAGCACTATACTGACGAGCAATCCCCTTTTCTGCAAAAAATAAATCAACATTAGCATTCTTAAATTCAGTTCCATTATCACTTCTTAAAGTTTTAACTTTGCATTCCAATTGATTTTCAATTTTAATGATAAATTCTTTCAATAATTCAGCTGTTTCAGATTTTGCATGCAGAAAATAAACCCATGAAAATCTAGTGAAGTCATCTATGATAACTAAACAATATGATTTTCTGCCGATGCTTTGAACATTTGTCGGTCCAAAAAGATCCATATGTAGCATCTGCAAAGGTTTTGAAATGGAGTTCTCGAGCTTGGACTTAAAAGACATCCGATGCTGTTTGCCCTTCAAACATGCTGGACAGAGATCAGTTGTGGAGAATTTCTTCGATGGGATTCCCACAGCGTGATTTCCAGTTACCAAACGGTTCATGTTTCTGAAATTGGAGTGGCCCAGCCGTCTATGCCAAAGCTGACTCTCATCATTTGATGCATGGGCAATGAGACAGGTTGTTTCGGTATCAGCATCAATCTGCGACATATCCAACTTGTATACATCACGATCTCTTGGAGCTTTTACCACTACCCACTCATTGTCAATCTTGAAACCTGGTTTAAGAATATAACAGAAAGAATCATCAAATAAAGTTGAATAAGATTTATCACAAATTTGAGATACACTTAGTAAGTTAAAGTTCAACTGTGCACAGTAGTTGACTTTATCAAAACTAATGATCCCATTGGAAACTGTTCCTTCTCCTGTTATCTTTCCACCCGCATCACCTCCAAACGCTACGTGAGTACCATTTTTCAACTTAAAGTCTTGAAGTAAGGCATGGTTGCCTGTCATATGCCGGCTACACCCACTATCAACGAACCACGAGTTGATAGGTCTTCTTGGGCGTACCTGCATTTCAACAAAAACATTCAGTTAGTTTGGTCAACCCAGGCCCACACGGTCTTGGGTTTTCCGAATCTATCTGCAATAGTAACTTGTTGGTATTGAACATTTTGAAAATTTGTTTCGTTTAAAAGATTTTGATGCTGATAACTTCGCCCATTGGCGTTCAATGATTGCTTTCTCCTCAAAGCAATAAACCTTTCCTCTAGCTTAGGATCAAGGTTATTTTCAAACTTTTGATTCTTAACCATTAAAGCTCTTGGTTTAAAACTGTTAACCTGCACATTCCTTGAAAAGTTAGAGACAGAATTGTTTCGATTGAAATTTCTCAAGACCGGAGAATGACTTTGACTCATATTTTGAAAACCATATGAATTATTTCTTTGAAAGTTTGAATATGGAGTCATTTCTCTAGTCGAGTTTGATCGAAAGAAACAATCCTTTGTGTCATGGTTTCTTCTCTCACAGATATCACAAAATTTGTTAAAATAACATTCTTCTGAAGAATGATTTCTTTTGTCACAGAAACTGCAGTACCTGTTAAAGAAACATTCAGCAGTTGCATGATTATATCTATCACAAATTTCACAATGTTTCTTGCTAATCCTAAAGAGCCGATTGTTAACTCTTGATGTTGAACCAAAATGTGATTCGTTATCATAGTTGTTCGGTTTTAGATTAACGTTTTTCTGTGGAGTCATTGTTTGTGCTTTTGATTGCATGGGACTTTGGTTCGATTTTAAACTGTTCTGTTTGGTCACCTTTTTGTTTTCAATTCTCTTTTCATTTACAGCGGAAGACTTAGGACCTGAACCTGTTTTCAGACCAGAGTTAGATTTGATTGGAGAATTGATTGGTTTACCATAAGATCCATTCAAATCAAACGTTCCTGCAGACACAAACTTGATTTTCTTTTCTTTTGACACTTTCTTGACAGGTTTAACTTTGTCAGTTTTAACACTTTGAACTTTTGTGTTATCATTCGATTTTAAGACATTTTTGCCTTTTGACTGTTTTGTTTCAGATTGATTGTTCATTGTTTTCGATTTTTGCTTCTTAACATTCGAAACTTCAGCCTTTTTCACTTCTGGCTTTTTGACCAACTGAGCAGCAACTTGCGCCTTTTGTTCTTTCTTCCACTTGATGTACTCAGGATCATTGTATCCTGAAAATTCACCTTCTTCCTTCACCGGTGTTTCTGGTTCGGGATTAAGCTTTGGATACTCAACAAGTTGGATAAGAACAGGTTCTAATTTGTTTTCAGATTTGTTGCTTGCTTCATCATCAGCTTCAGTTGTCATTCCTTCTTCTTCTCTCAAACTTTCAATCAACACCTCAGATCCTTCAGACTCGGATTTACTTCTTTGAATTTCTTTAAATTTTCGTTCATTTTCAGGTGAATGATCAAATTCATTAAAGTTTTCCGGTAAGGTTTGAGTGATTGAATTTGGCATCGGTTCATGTGTAAAACCCAACCCGGTTTTGGTTTTGTTACCTCTTTCTTTGATGAGTTGTTTAACCATTGTTTTACAACTTTTAACCTTTGTTAATTCAACTTGAGTGACAGCATGTGCAACTTTTTCTTGTTCAAAGTTCTTTGTCATTTCTTCAAGTTGTTTGGTTATCAATTCCAGTTCCTTTAAGGTTTTGTTCCATGATTCTTTAAGTGACAAAATCTTCTCATCAGCAATTTTGTGATAAATTTTAAGTTGTTCATGAATTTTCTCATGTTTGCTTAATTTGTCACCGATTTTAAATGAATGAGTCCGATAATGTTCTACTTGTTGAATGCACTGTTCAGAACATAGCCTTTCCTTGACATCAGCAGGTAATGGAACATAGTTAGGGGGTAGGTCAGTATTAACCTTTGGTTGTTCTGTAGATGACGAAGATTCACTGGCAGTAGCCATCAGCACGAGTTCAGACTCAGATTCTTCAGTAGGATCAGATTTTGCACTCCAGTCATAATCTTCTGAATCTTCACTCACATCTTCAATCATTTTACAATCCCCTTCTTCTGACCAATCTTCTTCTACTTCACATACCAATGCCAGACTTGATGTAAGATCAGACGTGAATTGTTCTGCATAAGCGCTCCAATCATACCCGTCTTTCACACTTACAACCAACGCCTTTGTTTGGTCTTCTGGCTTCTTTCCTTCATCCTTCAATTCAGGCATAGGAAGACTTTGGTATGGTTTCTGAAAGAAACGTTGATTTCTGCCTTGATAACTTGTTGATTGTTGAGAATTTTGACCTTGACCTTGATTGCTTGAACTAGCTTGGTCATTGAAATTCTTTGGAGCTTTACATTCTCTTGAGAAATGACCATACTGGTTACAATTAAAGCATCTGGCCTTAGATTTATCAAATCCAACGGTTTTGTTTGCATGAGGTTTGTAGCTTCGGTTGACATATGCATGCTTTTGAGTACGATAAGCTACCATAACCATTTGCCAATTAAGATCCATTTCCTCAACATCTACTGGATCCATTTCAAATAAGTCTTGAAGAACAACGTCCATTTGACTTAAATGACTACCTTGATATGCTTGAAAACTTGCCATAAAAGCAGTGAAGGCAGTTTTTGTTTCGTCATCTTGCAGCAGAATATTCATGACGTCTTTCACCTTGGCTTGAACATTTGGAATTTGATTTTCTGACTGATTCTTCTGATTCTGACTTGGAACTTGAACTTGAGCTCTTGGCGGAGATTGAGGTTGAGAATAAATTGGTGAATTTGGAAAGTATGCTGAATCAGTGTAGAAACTGGCACCAACAAATAAGTCATCCTCATCTTCAAACTTTGTTGTATTTTGCACAAGAAAAGCATTATCCACAGTATTGGCAGGATTTACCACATACTTGTATTGAGTTTGTGATGTTGATCTATCAGAATTTCTTGATCCTTCATCAATCTCAACTTCTTCAATTTTCCCAATCAGCAGATCTAATTCCATTGGGAATTTCTCAGTATGCTTCAAAAGAGTAACAGTCTGTTTCCAGGATGATGGTAAAGCACATAACAATCGATCATTTAGGTCTTGAAGTTCAGTCTTCACTCCGAGATTTGACATCTCAGTAGTTAAGTGAACAAACCTATTCATCATCTGGTGAACTGTCTCTCCATTGATGTGTTCAAATAGTTCCAATTGTCTCTTCAACTTAGATTTCTTCAAACTTCTTAACTGCTCTCCTCCTTCACATATAGACTTCAATGCCTTGAAACATGTATAACCAGTCTGATATGCATCCAATCTAGACAAAACTTGTAATGGCAACCCCTTGCACATCAACGAATAAGCCTTGCTATCATTCTTTACCTTCCTCAAGTCTTCAGCTGACAGATTATCCTCTGGATAAGGTGTAGTAGAATCCTTAGTATAGGTACTGGCACTATCTGGTTGTGTCTGAGTTGGAATGTGAGGACCCTTCTCAATGGATTTCCATAAGTCATTGTCAATAGAACACAAATGATGTCTCCCCAGTAGTACTACTCAAAATTTCCTCGCTTTGCAATATAATTAACGGTCAAAACGTAAGGCAAAAGTACTGACACTAGGTACGCATGTGATCATACTAAGAACCAAGTTTGTAAAGAAAGTAATTACAGCATGTTATCTCCCCCAAAAAGAGTAAGTAAAAGTAAAAGGGGCCGTGAAACTCACATTAGTAACCAGCAAGTACATGTATCTATGTTCATGTTGTAAAGCTCACGCAAGAACAATGCACATGAATTCACCAAATATATCCCTATTGATACACAAGATAATAATCTTTAATATAATACAGTGTTGTTCTACACGTGCGGTTGAGCTCTTTGTATTACTTTAAGTATAATGATTATTAATATTGTTGTTCGGTTGCATCTATGTTTCTATTCAAGTATTCTTAACACTTAGAAATTTATAATTTGCAAAGTGTAAGTATTTAGTTGTACATATATATTCTATATATGTATTCATACATACACACATGTATGTGATATAAGTATTTGTCATGTACTACTTACTAAATTTCATAAATAATGTTTGTGATATCTTTATTTGAATAACGAACTATCATTCAATTGATAAGAAACTTTTACATTTAGGATGCTGGATTGTTCTTTGTAAATATAATTACATATTGTTGCTTGTTCCCACTAAATGAGATGATCCAAAGAATTAAGGAGGCGATAATACCATGTATGAATTAATATTAAATCAATCATATTTGTATACATGTAACAAGTATGTGTGTGTATAATGGTCTCATGTCACATGTTATTATTATTAATAACAATATTCAACTTGTTTTGCTTATTATAGCATTGTCTCATAATCAAAGATCTACTTATATAATAGGTTCGTGTCATCGTATCTTTATAAAACAAGTACTCAGTTCATGATATCTTTGTTCGATTCACTATTTGTGTATACTACTCCCTTTCCATTTTATATTCGAGCTCAACACGATCGATTTTTTTTTATTTTATTTTATAAAATGCAATACTAACAATTTATGTATTATACCTTTTCATTTCCGTTTTCAAATCCGCCCACATTCTTTCTTCAAGACCCGGTTTCTTCCACCCATACACATATCAACTAGAACCTCCAAGGAACACCATTTATCTCCAACAATCACCGCCATCCATCATCGACCCCCATAGACCACCGTTGAAACACACTAATACCATCACCAACCACCACTTATCACAACCATGAAACACCAAAACGCGCTACTGTAACATAACCGTCATCGTAGCACAACCCCAACACCACCACATTAAGAGCTTTAACCCGTCACCACTGCTGCTGCACTCTTTTACTGAACATAAATTTCAAACCGTAGCGCTTCAGAGAATGTCATTACCACCGTCAGAATCGTCTCGTCAAGACGAAGATTTTGATATATAATACGTGCCATGGAAACTGCCAGAGAAGGCCAGAAATCGGCCGGAAACGAAGAACACACATGAAAACCATAGCCGCCGCAAGACTTTAACGGCCTATAACTTCTTCGTCGATGCGAGTTAGAAGACACATTTACTATCATTGGAACCGTCTCGTCGAGTCGAAGATTTTGATATATAATACGCTCCATGGGGATTCGGAGCTGGCCGGAAAACGGCCGGAAAGTGGCTGTTGAGGGGTGTGGCGGCTGCACAAGGGAGGGATGAGCAAATTAGGTTTGCAAAAATGAGAGGAAGTTCCATACTAGGGTTTTTATAGTTAGGGTTATCTTGTGGGCTTGTTACATAGCTAATGTGTGTAACGCACCGTTTCTTGTATTGTTTCTATCCCGAATCTCCGTCAAAGCTTACATTTCTTTCATTATATATTCTAAATCGTTTCCAAATATCATTTCCTTGATTATAATTTATTTTGTTTGAACGTGTGTTTGATCAAATACGCGTTTCACATTTAAATACGTTCTTTTGTTATCGAATTAATTTATTTGAACTCTTATGTATCTAATCAATATATTTTATAATAATGAATAAGATAATTTCTCGTTATAATGTGTTGGGCCTTTAATAGGCCTTAAATATCTTATTGGGCTTTCAAGCCCATTTACATGAAATCCATTGTGTTTAAACCTTTAAATAATATTGTCCAATAACTGACACGTAAAATGTGACAGAATCAACGACACTAACGAAGTTGTGTGTAACACCCGCCTTTCGGCAAGCACCACAGTTGGCATTCATAAGCATAAAACAACCATAGTTTAAATAAAATCATAAATGCAGCGGAATACTTGTTTTAAAAAAATATCATTACATCGTCATAATTGTCTTAATGCATCATTCAAACATTACAAATCGTAAGTTTAATCTTAAATGAATTTTCTTCAATGCCAGTCTTCAGTAAACCCCTAGCTCTCGCCAAGCAACTCCTTTAATCATCAAACCTGCACATCAATCTAACATGCATACAAAAGTCAGCTATGCTGAGTGAGTTCTAGTTTTATAACAACATTAGAAACATTCCATTATCATTCATGTAATACACGTAAATTGCATCATCATACCGTACGTCACATTCGTATGACACACAATCATAATATCTTTATTTGTTAGTAAGTTATCATCGTATCCTCTTTGGTCATAAGAGACCCATTCTGCAGTCTTAACTGGTTTTATATGATCCCCAGTAGGATTCTTGACTGGTTTTATATGATCCCCAGTAGGATGCTTGACTGGTTTTATATGATCCCCAGTAGGATGCTTGATTAGTTTTATATGATCCCCAGTAGAATGCTTGACTGGTTTTATATGATCCCCAGTATGATGCTTGACTGGTTTTATATGATCCCCAGTAGGATGCTTGACTGGTTTTATATGATCCCCAGTAGAATGCTTGTCTTCCGTTAAGGCATACATTCGTTTATATAATTATATATTTATATATATACAAGTATTTAATTACTTGTTCTTACATTATCATCATACATCACATAATAAAGTCCAACAGTCCAGGAAACATCTCGGTATGCATGTTAGCCTCAAAAATGTGTTTGAAACGGAAGTGAGGTCTAGAACTCACCTGATTCTTAGGCGATCTTGCTTGTTTGGACAAGGTTATGGTAGTGGTAATGGTGCACGATCTGCATTTAAGTTATTATGGAAAATCGTTATTTTTCTCTAGTGTCACAGCTAGTGTCGCAGCTAGTGTCGCAGCTAGTGTCGCGGCTAGTGTCACGGCTAGTGTCGCAGCTAGTGTCTCATGCAGTCTCGCATGGCTCATGCCCAACTTTCGTTGGGACTTATGCACTCACAGACACACAACTTCAGATTTCAGACACACGAGACACTATAGTGTCGCATAGGTGACACTACAGTGTCGCATAGGTGACACTACAGTGTCACCCAGGTGACACTACAGTGTCGCAAGATGAACAGCGGTTTCGCAAAACGGGGTTTCAGCTCGGTTTTTGCCCAAAATCTTCATTTTTCGCCCAAATCTCAAACCTTTTACATCCAAAACCTTGTTTTATCATTTATATGACCAAATCTAAGCTTTTTCCATGATTTTAAACATAAAAATGCAACCTTTATTGATTTTTCTTGAAACTTTTTGAAAACTTAAAAACTCCATTAATGGCCAGATTCGTTTTGTGTTATGAAAACATGTTCTAGGGGATGATTCTTACCTTGATTACCAGTGGTTTAACACCTTTTTCTTCAGATTAACACTTGGATTAACCAAAAATCTAGATTTTTCTTCTTTCTTGCCATTTCTTTCAATAATGGAGATTAGGGTTTTGAGTGTGTGTGTGGTGAAGATGGTGAAGTGTGTTGGTGGCTGGAAGATGGTGGTTTAAATAGTAGGGTTTTCCATATTGGGTAGGGTTTTTAGGTGGGCTTGGGCTTTAATTAGGTGTTTAGGCTATTTTTGGTAAATTGCTTAACTAATCCACTTACTATTTTGGGCTTAATTCATTCTTTCGCCCTTAACGGCCCATAATTACATCATTAGCATATCGTATTTCGTAGACGTCACGCATCATTTTAATCATAATCATTTAAATGCACATTCATATAAGCATAGACATGTAAATAAGCCCTACCATAAAAATCGGGGTGTTACATTGTGTTAACGGAGTTAACCAAAAATGTCGGTTGTCACATAATCAATCAATTTCATGTTATCAATTTCATGTGACGGAAACAAAACCGGTTGCAATTCTTGCGACCAAAACAAAATAAGTCGCAAAAATCCCGACCGCTTTTCTCTTGGTCACAAAACGGTGGAAAATATAGCGACCACAATTTATTTGGTCGCAAATACAGTCAAATGTTTTCGAAGTTTATAAAAAACCAAAACAATAACTAATATAGTCGTTAAAATGGGCGCAATTATTGCGGCCGAAATTACATGCTCGCAAAATATGCGACTGAAACAAAGTCGGTCGCATGATATGCGACTGAAACAAAGTCGGTCGCATGATATGCGACTGAACCAAAGTCAGTCGCATAATATGCGACTGAACCAAAGTCGGTCGCATAATATGCGACTGAAACAAAAAAAAAGGTCTCAAATTTCCAGCCGGTTTTTCTTTGGTAAAAAAAATTGGCAAATATAGCAACCAAAATTGGAATGGTCGAAAATACAACTGAAGATTTAATAAAAAATAATAATATAAAAAAATGGTCGCAAAAAGGGTGGCAAATTTATCGACCGTAGCTAGTGAATAGACGCAAAACTACCTAGTGAGAATGATGTGGTTGCAAATATATCGACCAAAGTAAATAGCATCGAACCTAGCTATTTGTATCACAACTGAGCTATCGATACTCAGATCGTAATTATGTGAAAATAAAAACTGATATAAATAGTTAACTAAGATTAATAAACAAAATTAAAAGCATATTGTAATATTTATATACAAACAAAGCATCTCTAGTCGTAGATTCTCTAGATTTGGTAATATAAGTAAAACTAACAAAGTTCTCGCGCGCGTTGTACAATAGCACGTTTTACACACGAATTGAAAGAAGAAATTTGCTAACTCAAAATCAGCATGTATGGAAATGTTGCCTTGAACATGTATACTCAAAACTTCACAAGTGTATAGATGAATAATTTAATATAGGTTATAACAAAAATCCAAGACTAATTAAATATTAATTTAGTATAGGTTATAACATTACCCAATGAATATTTTCTACTCTAGTCATCGCTTTCACCTCCTCGACAACAACACACACAATCAAATGGGGATTTTCCTATGAATTTCTTAGTTTCTTTAAACTCAATCAAGACTCAAAAAATCTTTACAATTTTTTCTTTGCAAGTTATACATTTTCAATCGAATGCGCATCCATAACATGAGTCGTATTCATCATTCCAGGCAGGGACACATCTAGGTAGAGAGGAACGGATTTACGAAAACTCCTGATGTTTCAAATTATTAGTAAAAATTATATATAAAAATCTGGAGTAAAGTCATATAGATTATTGGAAGTAAATCTTAACGAGTATAAAGGACTCACTAACCGGTATACTTGGGTCAACTGGTAAAGTGTTTGTTTTCTAACTAGTGGGTCACAAGTTCAAATCCTTTTAACAACCTTTTTTTATTTTTTAATTACATAAACAGTCAAATTAGATTAATTAGGGCGTACTTCAAAAACATCAACCAAAATCGTTTTGCTGCTGCTCTCACACAACGGGCCCTCTCACCCTCATTTTTTCAATCAATAGCAACCGCGATTCTTTTATTTCGGCAGCCCTCTCCGCCATTAGCTCGCCGTACACCTGCCACTTTGGCTCTGTTCGATTGCTCAATTCTGATTTGAGCCCGTAAAAAAGGTAATACCTATATACCTTTTAGTTAGAACTTTTGATTCAATCTTTGGTTGTTCGATTGTTTGAGCTTTTGTTATGTTTATTAGTAATCTGCTCTAGAATTTGGATTGTTTTATTTTGAATCGGTGTAAAAACAATTATTCGAATGTATTTAAATTTCAAATATCTGTGTGTTCATATCATCTACCAGCTTGCAAACGTGATATGTAATGACTACCTCTGAAACTTAATTGGTTTTTAAAATTGTTTGCTTTTGGTTTTGTTATAATAATAATAAACATTGTGCCTTCAACATGTATAAAATTGTGATATCATGTGAACACTCAAAGTTTGCAAAGTGTGCATATTCAAGCTTACTGTTCGTCAAATGTGCAAACAGGTAACCAATCTTCGTTGGCTTTTATTTTTTATTGTTTGTGTTTGACTTTGACTGGGTTTGATGGTATTATGAAGACCTTGGGTCATGTACGTTAGTGATATATATATAAGCTGCCTAAGAACTTGATTTTGCTGCACTGCAACTTCTTAGCACTGCACAATTGCGTTATTATTTGACGTCCAACATGTTTTAAATGATGCTTAACACCTTAATACGCTGATGATTTGTTTTTTACACTGTGTAGAACCTGCTTTCCGTTGTTGTTTGCTGATTTATTCACCGTACCAGCATGTTTTATGTTAATTGAAGCGTAGAACCTGTTATTTGTTATTTTGTTCTTTGGCTGAAAGTGTGTATTCCATTATTCTTATGTTCATGGTTATGTACATGGAATATCAGATGATACGTAATGGCAAGACATATTTTGTGTATTTTTTTCTTTTTATTTTGAGATTATTGGTTTTGATGTTAAATTCATCTATCATTCTCATTCTGGAATCTAAATCCGAAATTCGGATATCCAATTTTTAGGATATCCAACTTTTGTTTACCACTCTATTGTCTTCTTGTAACACTTTCTAACTATTTTATAACTTTGAATTTTAGGGCTTACATCAACATTGTCAAACATGGAGTGGTTTACTAATCGACAATGGATGAAGAAAAAAACAAACAGTGATGGATATTGTAATATGAAATATTGTGAAAATGTGAATTTGTTTTTGGACTTTGCCTATTCTAAGGAAACGACAATTGATAGAAGAGTAACAAAACATGGTAAGATTGTATATGAGATCAAAGGCCCATGTTTTAAATGCCAAAATGTCTTTTACAGCAGGAGAGAAAAAGTTCAAAAGCACTTACTTAAGAATGCATTCATGGATAATTATACAACATGGCATGCACATGGTGAAACTTCCATCCATGAAGTAGGACAGTCTTCTAATACAATGGAAGTTGATGCTGCTGATGATGATGATGATGATGATAATGTTTATAGACGCATGGTATTGGATAGCATGCATCCATCCGATTATAATCCGACACAACAGTTAAATCTAGAGTCAAATAATTTGGAAGTTCATGCACCGAATCCCGAAGCAAAGGGATTTTATGACATGTTAGAAGCTGCTGATGAACTTTTATGGGAGGGGGAGAAAGCCACGGATTTTAAAAAGTTAGAAGCTGCTACAAATTTTTTGAATTGGAAATCAATGTTCAATGTATCTACTGCGTGTTACAATCACAATATTTCCATGGTTAAAGCATTATTGCCCAAAGAAAATAAGCTCCCGGAAAACTTTTATGACACGAAAAAAAGTTTAGAAAAACTTAGTCTTCCTAAAGAACGTATTGATGTTTGCAAAAACCATTGCATGTTATTCTATAAGCAAGACAAGACACTGACACATTGTAAACATTGTGGGGAATCTCGCTACAAGCGTGATAAAAATAAGGTGTCTAACTTGGTGATGACATACTTGCCAATTGGTCCGAGACTTAAAAACTTATATATGTCTACAAAGACGGCTAAAGATATGACTTGGCATAGTGACCACAAAACAAAGGACGGGAGCATGGCACATCCAAGTGATGGTAAGGCTTGGAAACATTTTGACGCGGAAAATCCAAACTTTGCAAATGAGATCCGAAATGTCCGTCTTGGGTTATGCACTGATGGCTTTAATCCAAATAACTCAAACTCAAGTCCTTACTCACTATGGCATGTCTTTCTTACAATTTATAACTTACCTCCTTGGATGAGCTTGAAAGATTCATATGTTAAACTAAGTTTGGTTATTCCTGGAAGAAAAAGCCCTGGTCAAAATGTGGATGTGTTTTTAAGACCATTAATAGACGAGTTGAAACAATTGTATGAGGAAGGTATTGAAGTTTATGATGCTCATCGTAAAGAAAATTTTATGATGAAGGCAATTCTTTTGTGGACAGTTAGTGATTTTCCGGCCTATGCAATGTTGTCCGGCTGGAGCACGCAAACAAGTGTTTAACCTTCCAACAGTTTATGAAGGTGTGTTATATAACCCAAAAAACAAAGTTCCGAATTTTGGTATAACCCATAATTGGGTAAAGAAAAGTATTTTTTGGGAGCTTGAATATTGGCCCTCGTTGTTAATCCGACACAACCTTGATGTTATGCACATTGAGAAAAATGTTTTTGAGAATCTGTTTCAAACAATTATGGATACTCCCAAAACAAAAGATAACGTCAAGGCAAGGATGGATGTAAAAGAGTACTGCAATCGACCATCGTTACATACTTGGATGAGGAACAATAATAAATACATGAAACCAAAAGCATCATACACCTTAACCAAACCGGAGGTAAATGAAGTATGTAAATGGTTGAAAAAGGTAAAATTTCCCGATGAATATGCTTCAAATATAGGAGGATGTGTAAATGTTCAAGATGGTACCTTCTACAGCTTTAAAAGTCATGATTGTCATGTCTTCATCCAACGGTTGATGCCTATTATCTTAAGAGGGATGCTTTCAAAACAAATATTTGAACCAATAATAGAGTTGTGCACATTCTTTCGAGTAATATGCTCAAAGGTTTTACACATTGAAGATTTAAAAACATTGCAAAAAAGCATCGTTGTAACAATTTGCAAGTTGGAGAAAATCTTCCCACCTGGATTTTTTGACTCTATGGAACATCTTGTCATACATTTGAGCAATGAAGCTATTCTCGGTGGTCCTGCGCAGTTTAGGTGGATGTATCTATATGAGAGGTAATGGTCTAAACCTAATGAATCATTTTTATTGTTTAAAATATTATATAACTTGCAACACTTTTTTCCAAGTTTTAGGAAGTTGGGTCGATTGAAAAGGACAATTAGAAACAAAGCAAGAGTTGAAGGATCCATTGTTGAGTCATATCTTGTAGATGAACTTTCTAACTATTGCTCTTTATATCTTGACTTGACACTGAACACGAGGCTAAATCGTGAGCCTCGCAATTTTGCCCCGGACATTCTTTGTTCTTCGAGTACCGACACTCGGCTAAGTATATTCAAACATCCATCTCGAAGATTGTCTCGTGGAAAGCCTATACTACCTACGGATAAAGACAGACTCAAGGCTCACACTTATACATTGCTTAATTGTCAAGAACTTCACGATTTTGTTATTTTATATGATGAAGAACAAAGAGCTTTGTTCCCTGATTGTGAAAAAGCAATACTGGACGAAAAGAAAGATGAGGGTTTTGCTCGGTGGCTACAAATTTATGTAAGCATAACACTAGGACAGTTCTATATCCTAATAATTTAGTTTTATTGTGAACTTGATAACAAACTTTTATGAATGTAGGTCTTAGACAACCCAGCGAATTCACATGTTAGAGATGTAGCACAAGGTCCTCTCAACTATGTTCAATCACACAAAGGATATTTGGTAAATGGTTACAAGTTCCATACACAAACAGCTTACCATGGACGAGTAACAGAAAATAGCGGTGTGTGTGTGTTAAAGGTGCTTCTTATGATGAACATGAAAACGACTACTATGGCTTGCTAGATGAGATCCTGGAGTTGGAATACCATAGTAGCTTAGGAGCCTGTATTGTTGTTTTGTTCAAATGTACGTGGTTTCACCCTGTGGACGGTGTAAGGGTTGACTCGAAGACCAATATGGTTGATGTTAAGCCAAATGTGATAGGGTGCACTAAAGACCCATTTGTTTTAGCATCTCAAGCACAGCAAGTGTATTATACACCATACCCTTCAAAAGATAAAGGATTAAAAGACTGGTGGGCTGTTATTAAAACGTCCCCGAGGGGAGTTTATGAGCTAGCTGAAGATGACAATATAGTTGGTGATGATGATGATGAAGAAGATACAGAGCACTTCTTTCAAGAGAATGAAAGGTTAACATGTGCATCTACTGAGGATTTGTTCTATGTTACTCATGTAGAAACAAATGTAATTAAAGAAGTTGACGATATGAATGATGGTGATCAAGAAGAAGAAGAAGCTGCGTTTGAATGCATTGATTCAGATGAGGATGCAAATGAATTTGAAGATGAAGATACAGACTAGTGGTTTGTTTAACTCCCACACCAATTTTCTTGTTTTTTCCTAATATTGTTTGCATACATAACTCTATTATTTTGTAATTGTTGTATAATATTAGTGATTTGGTTTTTGTTGTAGATATAATGGCATGCGATTTCCTGATCAGATTGTTGGGCTTATGAAGTTCTCTAACCTAAGGGTAGTATCTCTTTAATGCTTGATGTTGCTCCTCCACCACAAGTAAGCCATTTGGAGCATTTTTCCTTCTTTTTAGCCATTTTATGTATTAATTTATTATAAAATCAGATTTTTTAATGTCATTATATGGGTTCATCTAAACACTATTTTCTAAACTCATCTAAAATCACATTGTTACTCTCAAAATGCACAACCAAACTATTATACCTCTCAGTTTGCTCAACAAGTAGGAATTATTGAAATTGGTGAGACCATGATGGCTTTCAACACCAACTATAAAGTCATCAGACTATTTGGTTTCTATATTGTTAGTAAGTTTACATTAGGTTCTTATTTTAATTAGTTCAGTAATTTAATTATTAATATATAATGTTTTCTTACAACTCATAAAGATTGGTTTACTGAATATTGATTTTATTGTAGATCTAAAATATATTAGACATAGTTATAAAGTTCATGATGAGTAACTACCTTAATAATTAAAGTTAACACAAGGATAGAAAAGCTATTATCATCTCCATTATCTTTTGAGCTGAAGAAATTAAAATGCCTCGGTATGTACACCTATATTTAAACTTTCATTCGGATAAATTAAGATAATTAGATCCATGTGTTCTTTACTTAATTAAAATCATGTTCTTCTAAAGAAAGTAAAATGCCTCGGTATGTACACCTATATTTACTGCCATAAATATAATTGACTCATTTTATTTTAGCTAACTATTATGGAACATGACATAAATGATCTGTTCCTAATTATATTTTTTCGTCGGTCACTTCTAATCAATTGCATTCCATGGTTTTGTGGAGATGTTCTTTTGCAGGTTTAATCAACGATATTCGTTAAGCGGTATGTTACCGATGAGGATTAAGATTGTTAGGTTGTTGCTTATGTCGTCTTTTCTTCTCAATAATTAGTTATAGATTGGCTGGTGTTTGTGATTTAAATTTGTAATTGGAGTTTAGTTAGCTTAAATTTTGAGCATCTTTGCTTTGAGCTTAACATATGCATTTGATTTGTCGAATGGATTTTGTGATTATAAACCGTGTGCAGCTTGCTTTTCAATTTTATTGTGTTGTTGGAAAAACAAAATTGCTTTACATGGATTTGATAGAGGTTGTATATGTTTCTTTTATGCGCCGTGAAGTGCGCGTGATATAAATCCTAGTTGGATATAAACAATAGAAATGTCAACAAGGTAGAAGTCAAATAACTGAAAAAGTCAAATAACTAAAAAAGTCAAACAACCAAAAGTCAAGAGTACCTAAATCAGTTTTTCAAGGTCAATTAAATAAAAAACTCAAAATACACTATTAATACCAAATTAGATATCGACGCTTTTAAAATTGGTGTCTTATAAATCCTATCAATTAATTAAAAAAGGGTAAGAAAAATGGGCATACAAATATTCCAGATGATAGATATCCGTCAAAATTCATGGTGACACTCATCTACCGGGTCGAGCGTATGAGTCGGCAAACATGGTGTAGACCGTAAATTGTGATGTGTTATTTGTTAAGTTGTTTATTTTCCATTTTCACATTGATTTTAGAGATGTAAATAAGATAAATTGAAATTTTGAAAGAGAATATTATGGTGATTTAATGTTTTTATTTCTTTCCATGCATAGCTAAGAATATAAATTTTAAGTGGGAAAATGTTTCAACACCCTCTCCAATGAATGACATGTGTCCTCTAAAGTCCTCTTTTATTAGAATGTATAGATATAGATTCATTCTTTAACAAATAATATAGACTTATATGTAATGTGATTAATATCATATTTAAATAATAGTTTCACAAATCCTTAAATATTAGGTTATAATTGTTTTTTAGAAAATATTATTATTTAACAAGTGTGTAACACATAAGTTTAAACAAATTTGTACGAGTCAGATACGAGTAACTAAATCAAATAGAGACAGTTAAGATCGAATCCAAATTGGCATACTGATAAGGATGGAGTTTTACAATCATGAGGTTTTTGGTTCTAATTTGTTGAAGGCAAAATTAGGATTAGTTAAGAGCAGCTAGGGTCAACATTGATCATTGAGAGTCAGTATTCATCAATTAGAGGCAATTACTTAGTTTTAAGAAGGGCTTATAAGATTCAATTAAGGTCCTTATTGATAGAAGGCAAACAATTATGCTTAACTAATGACTTGGTGTGAGTTAATTTCAACTAGGATTAACATTGGTTAACAATCATGAATTAGGATAATTTAGGGGTAACGAAGATCAATCGGGACCAGTGAGGAAACTGGCTGATATTAGTAAATGATTAATAGATAGGATCAATTAGGGTAAATTATGTAAATATTGGACAAGGATGAATAATATTAGTCTAGAGTCAGTGATAACTAGAAAAAGAAAGGTTTAACATTAGATAAAAATAATGAATTATGTTCATTTAGGGGCAATCAATGTCAATTAGGGGATGTAAGGGTCAATAGGGAATGGTTCATGCGAGAAATTTAATGAACTTCTTCCACGTCAATATTGGTTAAATAAGGATAATTAAGGTCAATAAAAGTCAATGTTTAAAAAGTTGGATCAATATAATGTAATAATCTAAATTCATTTATGAACGGCTAGAAGCAAATGTGGTAAATAGTGGTAAGTGGTTTTCGTCTAGGATTAATCGGAGTTAATTGGGGTTTACATCTTAGAATAGTAACACAAATCAAATGTACTCCTTAGTTAAATAAATATGTTAAACCCCCCTTCTTTTAGTTTGCGATGAACAGAGCTAATTTTAAAAAAGAATTTCATAACGCGACCTTATAAAAATTCTCTCTTGTTAAACATATAAAAACCAAAATTTGTGATCCCACAAAAAACTTATGGATTCACAATCTATTTATAGATTAATATCTTAATAAATATATTTATACGTATAGGTTATGTTAAAAACTAAAGATTAAATATCATTTTTTAATATAACATATAAAAAATCAAATTGTTGAAAAAATCAAATTGATTCATAGTTTCGTGAAAACAAAAACCTTTTGTAAGAATATATTATTAAATATTATGGTTACTTTAATTTGAATAATGCTTCAATATTTATCTATAGAGCTCTAATGAAAAAAATAGCGCTAAAAGCCTGCTACTTCCCGCTTCCTCGGTCATCATTCATCAACAACAGTACACGTTACCTACGATTTGGTTGGTTTCCTTAATCTCAGTCGAATGTCACGATATCATCCCAGTTCTTTCGTTCCCTCTAAAATCATTCGCAAATTCTCTGTCTGCAACATCTTCGATCCAGTTCGTATTCGTCAATCCGGGTACTATTAATGAAGCTACTGTTTTCTCAATATGTTGTTTTGGTTCAATTAGCAATTATTTGTGTCCAATTTTCTTGGCAACGAATCCTTTGTTTTTGTTTTGGAATGATAGTTAGGGTTTTGTGATTGATTTTGTTCGTGATTTGAAGGAGTTAGTGTTATGATGTTTAATTGAAGTAATTGATTGTGTGTTTCTTGATTAGGGTTTGATGATTTTGATTTGGGGATGAATAGTTTTTAGGGTTTTTATTGGGTTAATGATGGTTAATTCTGATGTTTTCTATAAATAACAGCATTTTGTCGATTACATTAAACTTTTGTACATTACAGGTTTTAGTCAGAGAATCAATGTTTATGGGTTTTTTTAGTTTGTTTTAGGGTTTAACGAGTTTTGTATGCTCTGACTACATGAATTTAGCTTGACACTGAACAGGTAAGGGTTTAAGCGTAGGAAATAAATCGCTAATTGCTTCGATTGTTTTATGTGCTAAGAGTGCTTCCAAAGGTTTCATGCCATATGGGTCATGTCAAAAAAACATGCTTGTTTACCACGAACTACTTTCTGCCTCTAGATCTAATTAACTTTTTTTTAGCAACCAACTAACACAAGTTCTAAATCTAGATAACAACCAACCAACACAAGTCTTTAGCACAGCATGTCATTTTATATGAATTAATCAAGTTCAACTATCAACTGATCAAATTCTAAAAATTAAAGATTTGCCACATACTATTGATTCTACAGATTAGGTTAACAGGTTTGAATTTTTTGTTCCCACGTTCGATCGTTTGATGACAGGAAACAGCAGATTATGTTTCATACAATGATAGACAACAACATAGCATGAGACAGTAGATTAGAATATGTTGGTTTGATGCTTTCTTCTTTATTTTTGCGATAGGTTTGAGGTTTTATTTTCGATTGCTTCAAATCTTGCATCAGGATTAATGATTCAGGAATAGTTGATTAGCCATGATTTCACGCCAATTTTTTTTCAACCAACAATTCACGTGTGTGCCTATTCAATTGCCAATCCTTCCTATGTTCTATTGCTATTTACCATCAATTGCCCATCTTTCCTATGTTCTATTGCTATTTACTATTAATCCCATATGTTTCTTCTTTTTTGTTGGACTGAGACTTTAGAACTTGGTGGGCTCAAACTTAGATTTTATATAATAACAATACTCTAGAACTTGGGGGCCTTAATTAGGCCCGTCTAAGATGGTAAAGGGATGAGTCGGGCATGTCTTGGATGTCTCCTAGATTGTTGAATCTGTAATAGTTTAACAAATATTAGCTAGCAGGTGTCTTTTCTATTTTTTCAAAGGCTGGAAGTCTTGTCTATGTACGCCTTACGCCTGCGATTTTTGGGAATCAATATAAAGTTTCCTTTCTTAATATTAGTGATTTGTCACTGTTGTAGATATCATGGCACGTAGTTCAACAGGAGGTGGTAGAGGCAGGGGTCGAGGCAATGGTCATGATAGTTACAACACATGCAGAATTGGTCGAGGTAATGGTCATGACAGCTTCAACATAGGCATAATTGGTCGAGGTAATGGTCATGACAACTTCAACACAGGCACAATTGGTCGAGGTAACGGTTGTGACAGCTCCAACACATGCACAATTGGTCGAGGTAATGGTCATGAAAACTACAACACAAACACAATTGGACGGTCACATTCAGATGCATATGAATCACTGTCTCAATCTGACAGTAGTGATGATGACGACTTAACTGTTGGCCGGCGGGGAACAGTTGCGCCTACGCCACTACCCGAGCCAAGAAACTGCGAGTGGATTTGGACTACCCATAATCAGTAAGTGCATATTCTTCCTTTAATTATTGGTTCTGAAACAGTGAAGGTAATTGTTTCCTTATTAAAGTTTTTACCCTATTTGTTAATTATGTGATTGAACCTTTCTGCTATAATGCCCTAGGCACTTATTTGAATTTTATGCCCTAGTTTGCTATAAAATGAAAGGATCAAATTTGAAAGGCAATACGTTAACGCCATGTCTAGAGACGGTAAAATTTTTATTAAATATGATTATGAAAGCTGTAAATTTAAATACTAAACTAGATTTTTTTTTAATAAATCTATTTCGGAGGTTGTAAATATACATACGATCCTGTTTCATCCATTTGAGTTGCTATGTTCTTAACCAAATTTACTAAAAAGAATGCCTTGAAATTTTATATCGCCTAAGGCCACCGAAAAGGTTGACCCCACCCCTTGCTACTATTCTATAGAGCTACCACACACACACACACATATATATATATATGTGTGTGTGTGCGCGCGTGTAGATATATATATTGTTTTGTATGTAAATACAAGTAATGCTGACATTGTTGCATCATTATCGTTTATAGATTTAGCAGTCAACAAAATGCTACCCGCACTATTGGAGAAATTTTGCACGCTATGTGGTCCCATCCGTGGACAAGTTGGAAGGAGGTTTCTAAAGAAGATGGCGATAGGATGTTTGAGTGTTTCAATGTTTGTACATACAAAAATTTATGTTTAACATTGTCTACAACTTAATGAACCATAGACATTACTAAAAGTATTTTTATAGGGATACTATCAATGGGAAAGTCAGTGGGATGAAACAGTTCGAAGTTGTTGGGAGAAGTTTATAAAGAGGAAATTTAAGGATTCGCTGAATAGAGCTCGGGAAAATGCTAAGGTCAATGCTAAGGTCAAGGAGAAGTATGGAAATGACACTAGTAAACGCCCATTATTCGATTTTGACACATGGGTTGGGGGCAAGAAAAATGGTAGGTTCAATATCAGGGATCCTCATGTCATGAAAATGGGTACATCGCCAATGTTGGGTGCTAGTAATTCGTGTTCAACGACAACAAATGAAGAGGTATGTTTATCTTAATCAAAACTATATATTTTGTCGGGTGTGCGTGTTGCAGCGCTATTGTCTTGCTTCATGTGTTTTTTTTGACCTGATGGATCCATAATTTAATATTTACAACATGTTTTTTAGTTCATGTGATGCGTATATGTTAGTAAGATGATAGCTTATAGTTATGATGGGTCTTTAGGATTGATGTTAGATACACACTTTGCTGACATGGTTATCTTTATAGTTAAGTGCCACTCATCACATATAGTTGACTCATATAATGCAATACACACATGCATCTAGCAGAATTGATATATTTGAGATGTTTATATTTATTTATTGTGTTCCTAGTATGTTATTAACAATAGAAATAAACACGTAATTTATATAGTATATGTACATGTGTATGCTTATGTTATTAACACTTGATAGAAACACATGTTCATTATGTTTGCCAATCCTAAATAATTTTACAAATGTATATAGTAGAATGACTTTCAATATGTACATGTATGATGCAAACTATGTATAAAAATAATGTATACAATCTGTTGCACTGTAGTGGGCCAGCGGCACAAAAGTGAATCTCAAAGCAAAATAAAGTTGATTTTGCAACTTCACAAACTAATTACTATAGACTTACTATTATAAGACTACCAACATAATTAGCTATATATACAATCTGCTCACAAAATAGATGTGTATATAATGTGTGTTTTTTTATAAACTTAGAAAAGTGGTAAGTTCCAAACGGTTTGGTTATGGTTAATATTTTAAAGAAGTTGACTTAAATAAAGCTATAGTTTGTAGATCTTAAGGTTTGATGATGTCTATTTTTAATTGGTGATTCTTGTTGGTGTTGGGTCATTATATGTGTTGTGAGCAATATTTTATTATATTGGTTCATAACAAGTTGTCTGGTTTTTGTGTTATACTTATTATAGGTACAACAAATGAAAGAGAAAATCGTACAACTACAAGAAGAGAAAGAAACCGAAAGACTAGAGAAGGAAAAGGAAAGAGCTGAAAAACTTGAAATGATGGAACAGGTTGAAGAAAATAGAGTCACCAATGCTCAAATGAAACAACAAATTGAATTCTTGTTGAAGAACATACCAAAAAACTCCTATGCTAGTTAAACATGTGTTTTGTTTGTAGACCCAGTGGTTGGGACAATTGTTTTCAAGGCTAGCTTTATATTTTTAGTTATCGTGCATACTTTGAATGATTTGATCATACTTTGTTTTGAAGGTTTGGATATTTTTATGAATTGGTGTAATTTTTTGATTTTAATTATTTGTTTCTGAATATTACACATTTGGGAAAGTAGAATCATTTTGTTAATATAGTTGCAACCAATTTAGCGGCCGCAAAGGTCGTTGCAAGTTTCAAATGAAGTTGGTTACTACGTTGGTTGCAAAATCATAGTTTGTCAAAGTGGTTGTAATCACATTGGTCGAAAAATTCGTCGCAAATATGTTTGGTCGTTACTTAGGTCGCTATCGGTGTAGTCGCAAAACTGGTAGCAAAATCGGCTTGGTTTAGTCGCAAAAATGGTAGCAAAATTGTTTGGTCGCGAGTACTTGGTGACGGTTGCGGTCACTAAACGGTTGGTCGTAAACTCGGTCGCAAATAATTTTGGACACAAATTTCGTCACAAAATTTATGGTTGCAAATTCGGTCGTAAGAGATTTAGTCACAAATCCTGTCGCAAATAAAATCCTGTCACAAAATCGGTCGCCAAATTTGCAACGTAACTTACAGTCACAAATGTGGTTGCAAGAATATTTTGGTCGCAAAAACGGTTGCAAAAGTAACTAGCGACCGATGTTTTTCTAACCACTCAAAATGGACGCAAAATGGTCGCAAAAAGGCATTTGCGACCATTTTGCGACCATTTAAATGGTCGCAAATGCCCATTTCTGTAGTAGTGTTAAGTTATTCTGATAGGAAAATCTTTATGGTTTAGCATGTGCCTCGTCAAGCAATAATCTAATCGGGGTGACTTATGATTTCTATGTGTGAGATCCTATAGATGATTGATTTCATTAAAATACATTAAACACGAGGAGAGAATTAATTGGCTAGTGTTAGGGTGTTTAATTAAACGCACCATTGTTTGTCTGATTCATTCTTGTTTGTGGTTTTGCACTTAAAATGTTTATTAAAATGTTGGAAGCCTTAGTGAATTATGATTCCATTGCATGCTTTTCCAGGGACGAAAAAGAGTAAGTGTGGGATATTTGATGTGGTCTATAAGTTCATAAGTTATACCACAAAAGTCACAATTCAAACAAGTTCTAACGCCAAGAATCACAAAAAATCAAAACTTAAACAATTTTACCACCAAAATAAAACTAAATCATCATCATAAGTTCAAAAGTAATGACAAGTATCCAAATCATCATCATTTAGTAATATGACGACATCATCTTTATCATGTAAACACAGACTTTTTTACCAAACTTGTGTAGTTTTAAAACTTAATTACCAAAAGGTGTATTTTGAAAACTATTTACCAAAATGGTGTTGTTGCTATTATTAAATTATATAATCTCTTTTTTTAGTTTCTCACTCATAATATCATTGGCTAACTTTAATTTATTAATCACCTAATTATGAAGACATAAATATTTTAAAATCATTGGCACATATGTTTTCATTGGTTGATCCTGTTTTTAAACATTTACTAGTAGAATCTATTAATGTTTGCCAGTTCCAATTATGTGCGTTCTATTTTCATTGTTTACACTGTAGGTAATAAAATATTCACAGTTTACAATCCCTTATTTAGGCTGTCAAAATTTGCTACAGTCCTTCATGTTCGTTTATTAAAATTTTAATTATTGAGTTTAATTGTTTTTTCAATTAAAAGTTTTTCATGTAAGATTAAATATTGAAACATATAAAATGTTTTAATACGAGCGTAATAAACCGAAAGTTAAAACCAAAATTACAAAATATAGAAATATTTATTAAAAGAACATGAGCGTACGTAAAAAGAACGAACATAAACGAATTCGTAAATGACGAACATGAGTGTACGTAAAAAGAACAAACATAAACAAATGCGTAAATGACAAACATGAGCGTATACATAAAAATAACGAACACAAACGGATGCGTAAATGACGAACTTAATCAAACGTACACGATCTCTGTCCACTTACAACCCTACTGATAAGTATTATTTTCGTTATATTAAATATGAATTTTATTTACCTTTAAAAATTCAATTTAAATGTTTTAAAATAGCATTTAAAAATTTTACATCATATTTTTTACACAAACTAACCTTACGATGGCCTATAACTTAACTGAAGCTTTTTAATTAATTTAGGTATTTTAAGTATAAAAATGTTATTTAAACTTTACTGTATATATTAAAGTTTTAAAAGCAGCTAAAATATACATATATTTTTAAAATATTTACATTTCCTTGATTAAATAGTTATATGAATTTTTTTTAACTGCATATAGTTATATGAATTAAGTTAAATATATTATAAAAACATTTATGTCTTCATGATTATTAGGATAATAATTATAATGATTAAAGTTAAATATATTATAAAAACATTTAGCCAATGATATTATGAGTGAGGGTGGTCAAAGTGGGTTAATCCTTACTCTCACCACCCTCACAACTCACCAATCACAACACTCCACATCACAACTACCTCACATTACCCTCACTTCATATATTAGGTGGGTGTCAACTACCCTCATACCCTCACTTTTTTTTAAAATTTTAATTTTAATGACTTTAAATTAACAATTAAAAAAGTAAAACATAAATTAAAAAACGTACATTTAAAATTATAACTAAATTACATTGAAATTTAAAAAAAAAACATATGTTTAAACTAATAACTATTCTTCGTCTTCGTCTTCGTCTTCATCCTCGTCTTCGTCCTCGGTAGTATTCAAGTAGTCAAGATCTAGAGCTGCAAGATGTTCGGTAATATCATATCGAAGTCGGTGATGTATCTCGGGATCATGCAACTCCTCAAGTGCATCATCATCCTCAACTGGTTGCACCGGAGGAACTCGTATGTACACTGGTGATATAGCGTTTCCATCATCTTTTAGTATCATATTGTGCAATATCATGAACGTGTACACCAACTTTCTAATCTTGTCTATACTCATCGCACGTAGGGGCGTCTAAGTATACCCCATTTAGCCTTCAAAATTCCGAAACCTCGCTCAACGTCTTTTCTGGCCGACTCTTGCACTTTCTTAAATCTTTTATCTTTTGAATCGGTTGGGTATGGAGTCGCTTTGACAAACATGGACCAAGTTGGGTATATACCATATGTTAGATACTGTAACATCTACCCCAAACCCGAACCCGTATACCAGACTCGAATCCGAAGTTATCTATTTTTAATGTATTTGTAGTTTTTTTCGTTAAATGTAACGTCTCGATATTAAAAAATATATATATATAAATATGAATGGACGCCACGTTAAAATGCCGTCTTTAATGCTTATCGACCAAATGTTTATCCAACGACTACAAATAAATTCCTAAGTGTAATAAATAAGTATTATTTATATGGCATGAATCTCAAAAATATATAAATCGTATTTTATAACAGAGATTTTATATAAATTACTAAAAGAAGTCGCTTTTAAGTCTAAAAATAATCCTTCAACGTCTTAAACGAGCTAAAGTTACAAAAAACGTCGCTTACGTAAACATTACGTCTCAACTTGGTTAGGTTAGTTGGTTAATTTCAGTTAAAAACTAACTTTGGGCCAAAACTGTCAAAAATGAAACTTATATTTAAACTTATATTAACTATTTAACACCATTTGTAACTACAAGGGCCAAATCTGTCAAATTAATTTAAACCCAGCCCAGCCCCCCTGTTATAACCCGCATTTCCGGCGACGCGTTTTTCCGGCAATTCCCGTTTTCCGGCGATCCCTTTTACACGTTTAGACCTTCCAAAAACAACCGAAAATCATTCCGAAACTTTCTTTAACAAGTTTCCAACCTTTCTTAATCGACAAAATGCGTATTACAGCAGGAATTAACGCGCGGATTGATTTAGATTTCAATTGAAATCGCAATTACCATTAATAAACCCGTAATCAACGAAAAATTCATTCATTTTTGCTCTTTGGTACTCGACTAACTCTAATCAAGCGTCAAACACCTTTTTGTTCATATGCAATAACCAAATCAAAAGCTTCAGAGTCCTTTTTCTGGCAACATTGTCGTTTTCAACCTTCAAGGCACCATCACAGGTAGTATTTACCTTCGTTTGAATCCTCTTGATCATCTACAACTCCCTAATCTATCACACCCCCAAATTTCACTAACGGAGTTTTACCATTATGAGTGTGACACAACAGGATCTGATCATTAGTTACACCAAACGACGTACATGATTTTGAAAAGTAGCGTATTGTATTAAGTAATAAAACTTAGAATAAAAGTTTTACATTAGATGCGGAAGCGTAAACAATAAATGAGAATCTTTTTAGTAAAAATGATTATAATATTTGAATGTACAAATGCAAATACAATAAATAGAGTTGATTTCTCAAATCAATGTGACCCATGAATGAATGCCCTATCCGTGAGTGTTATCTTGACAACCTGAGCTAAACATGCTAAAGTGTGTCAACATAAAGTTGGTAAGTTCATAGGTTTATAAAACAAGAAAGTAAGTTCCAAAAGCAAATTCAGAAATTCCCTTAAAATATCAAGTAATTAGCTAGACTACTATGCATGCTACACTAGTGTACGAAAATGTTTACGACCGAAGCTGACAGCAATGTAAAGAAATGAACGCCTCAAGCCAATGTCTCCCAGACATGGTAATAATAGGACAATTAAACACCCATTCGACCTCCAGTCGTGCTGGCGCGACCAGCCCGGATGGGGTTTGTCAAACCCAGTAGTACTACTCAAAATTTCCTCGCTTTGCAATATAATTAACGGTCAAAACGTAAGGCAAAAGTACTGACACTAGGTACGCATGTGATCATACTAAGAACCAAGTTTGTAAAGAAAGTAATTACAGCATGTTATCTCCCCCAAAAAGAGTAAGTAAAAGTAAAAGGGGCCGTGAAACTCACATTAGTAACCAGCAAGTACATGTATCTATGTTCATGTTGTAAAGCTCACGCAAGAACAATGCACATGAGTTCACCAAATATATCCCTATTGATACACAAGATAATAATCTTTAATATAATACAGTGTTGTTCTACACGTGCGGTTGAGCTCTTTGTATTACTTTAAGTATAATGATTATTAATATTGTTGTTCGGTTGCATCTATGTTTCTATTCAAGTATTCTTATCACTTAGATATTTATAATTTGCAAAGTGTAAGTATTTAGTTGTACATATATATTCTATATATGTATTCATACATACACACATGTATGTGATATAAGTATTTGTCATGTACTACTTACTAAATTTCATAAATAATGTTTGTGATACCTTTATTTGAATAACGAACTATCATTCAATTGATAAGAAACTTTTACATTTAGGATGCTGGATTGTTCTTTGTAAATATAATTACATATTGTTGCTTGTTCCCACTAAATGAGATGATCCAAAGAATTAAGGAGGCGATAATACCATGTATGAATTAATATTAAATCAATCATATTTGTATACATGTAACAAGTATGTGTGTGTATAATGGTCTCATGTCACATGTTATTATTATTAATAACAATATTCAACTTGTTTTGCTTATTATAGCATTGTCTCATAATCAAAGAAAATACTTATATAATAGGTTCGTGTCATCGTATCTTTACAAAACAAGTACTCAGTTCATGATATCTTTGTTCGATTCACTATTTGTGTATACTACTCCCTTTCCATTTTATATTCGAGCTCAATGATAGGTTCAATTGGATCGATGATATCGCTCAATGATCAGAATGATTCATACACAAACACAGTTCAATCACAAACACAATTCATTACTAAATAATTCTCTTGTATTTGATGATCAAAGCAAATCTGCAGTACAAATGTAGGAGAAAATAAATCACACACACTTAGTTCTCTCTCTAAAGTGAATATGTGAATCAGACTCTCTCCTCACACTCTCTCACTACATGCTTTAAGCAACAAAATACATTTTAGGGAAAATAACAAATTAAACCCTAAACTATACATAAATGTATAAAACAAGTACAAAGTAAATCTTAACAAGAAATAGCCCTAACAGTACTCCCCCTAAGATTTATCTTTGGACTTCAGCAAAATCTTCAAACAGCTTTCATCTCTAGCTTTTTCAGCTCCAATCTCTCTTATCAATCTTCTGATTCTTCTTTGACATCCAGCAACTCTTTCCCTTTGTATTCTTCTTGTTCTTTCAATGCTTCCTCTATGCACGACTTGAACTTTTCTGCTATCTTTGCTTGTCTTGGTTTGGACTCGTTTGTGAGAATTGAGCAGGCATTCATACGTCTCAGAGAATCAAGTGTTAAGCCTGCAAAATCAATGTTAGCGTAAAATTCAAATGGCATTTCTTTCTCTTTGACTTGCACTTCCAATGTTCCCTTTGCAGTTACTCTCATAAACTCTATCTCCGGAATGTTGACCTTCACAAGGTTAGCATTGAGTAATGCCTTCCTTACACGTATCTTCTCTGATGCAGCTGCAATCACCTCGATCATCACCACAAACAAGTTTCGATCAGCTTCAGCAACTTTGTCTTTGCATTTTTCCATCCTGTAACTTCTCAGGTAATCAATGTAGGATGGATGCAGCAATTTCAGCTCAAATGTACTGAATAAGGTAATCATGTCCTTATCCCAATCATCCGTATTTCGTACAATTTTCAACTCAAAAGTTTCCTGATTGTAGAAAACTTTAAGAATTAGCTTAGTCGCTTGAGAACCATCAAACACTTTTAACCCCGGATCAGTCACCTTATCAAAATATTCGTCAGAAAATTCTTCCAAATACATATCTTCACTCACCACCAACTTCTTCTGTTTCCTTGTTTTCTTCGATTGAACATAGGCACTATCCTCCTGTTGTCCTCTGAACTCTAAATACTTCGGTAATCGGCTTATCCCAGCATCAAGCAGCATTGCGCATTTATCACCACGCTCAGCATGCGTGTGATTTATCAGTCTTAGCTTGTGCAACTCTTTCAAATCTTGGACCTCTAACTTGAAATACTAGAGTAATAATGGTATACATCGCATAAACCATTAACTCTTTTAATCATGAAAGCATCAAACACTTCGTCATATTTCCACGCTATGATTTTTACCTTCTTGGACTTTTCCGGTACGATCATTGAATCAAGAAGTTCAGCAATCGACTGACCCTTGCTCAGCAGTGATCTCACAACATCACCTACTGTGGCTGATTTATGCCATGATTCACGTACATCCATAGGTATATTGTATGACTTGACTTCACTAGGAAACATATCCATCAACTTATGCCTCTTTTTGTGCGCATTCTCTAGTAAAGCCATTACCGGTATCTCTTTTGGTCCGAGAACTTTGTATCTCTTGGTCAGCTCATAGTATTGAGGATTGTTGTAATCCAGATAAAACATACGATTGTACATCTTCTCCGTCTTCATAAAACTTACAACAATTTTCCTCAGTGACTCTTGTTTCAATCTTTTCAACGTCCTATATGGATAATTTCTTGAGCTCAGCCAGTCTCGCATACTTCTACTTGACATTTCTTCAGGGTTTTGATGATAAAGCTCAGTTGGAGGTAAATCATCAATATTTAAACTCTCTTGAAGTGGTGTCCATTCTCCCATCTCAACAATAAACTCTTTCTCATCAGCAGCAGCTTTATCTTGAGCTATCAAACATTTTTCATACTCTTTGTTGATTTGACTCACAGTCAGCCCATTCAGATACACTGCATTATACTTCATCTTCTCAAGATACGCAAAGCGTTCAGACAAGTCAGCTGGAATCTCATGATCAGGATTGGCTTCAGGCTCAGCTTCTGGTTCAGACTCAGTAAAATCAATATCGTCTAAGTCATCTAGTGCCTCTATCATAGGTGCATTATCAGTTTGAACCGGCTCAAACTGACTTACTTCTTCTGTCATAGTTTCAGGCACATCTTCAACCATTTCAACGACTTCAGGCACTTTTTCAATCAATACAGATTCAGATTGAATCGGCTCAATCTGAACTGTTTTATCAACTTCAGCTTCTATCACAGTTTCATCAACCTTTGCTATTTCAGCCACTTCAGTTTCAGTCACAGATTGAATCGGCTCAATCTGACTTTCTTCAATCCTTGCCTTTTTCGTACTACCTTCATCACTAGTAATCTCCGGTACTGCATCTAACTTCCTTTTTCCCTCAGCCTTGTCAGAATTGACAATTTCAGCAGCTTCATCGGGAATGACTATTGGAGATTCAACCCTTATGCCCACATTTGTCGTGCCACGTGCTCGAGTATAATAGACTTTTGCTTCTTGAGAAGGTTCAGTCACTTCCATCACCTCATCTGAAAAATCTTTGTCTGATGTGGACCCTGACTTTTTTGATCGAGTTTCTTCCAACCATTTCTCCAACATTTCTTTCTCAGCATCCAGAGTATTACATTCAGCCTTCAACTCTTTATAATCATACTTCAGATTTTCATGTTCATCCTTCAACTTATCATACTCAGCCTTCAACTCTTCATGTTCAGTCTTCAACTTAACATGATCAGCATCCAACCCTTTGAAAGTTTTCAAATTCTGATTATGAATAGTCCAAAACTCTTCAAATCTTTTCTTCTTTCTATCATTTGATGCTTTCAACTGTTCATTAGCATCTAAAAGTTTTGCCACCATCTCTTCTAGCTCAGCAATCCTCTTTTTATCCTCATTCTCATCAACACTTGAACCAATTTTTGGCGAAGACTCCAAAACTTGTTCAATGTTTTCAGCAACCGGAGATGATGTGGTGGGTATATCAACAGGAACAGGAGTAGTAATGCCAGCATTAGTGTCATCAACTATCTGTGCAATAGTCTCAACATCGGCCATTACTTCTTTAGCAATCTGAACAACATCTATCTGCTCAGCCATATTCACATCTTCTATCACATTTGGTTCCTTCACAATCACTGACTTAGATCTTCGAGATCTAGCATACTGAACTGTAACATTCCTTGGAGTATCAATATCAACCTCTTCAGTCACACTAACAACCTCAACAGGTTCTTTAACCACAAATGGTTCAACAACTTCAACATTTTCTATCTCCAACTCCATTGGTTCAGCAATATCACTATTTTCTGCCTCTTCTGAAACAGATTCAGCATCATCACCACCATCATTTCCACTATCATCACTTTCTTCACATTCACTGTCATTATCATCATTTTCATCATCCTCAGATTCATCTTCTTCATCTTCTGCATGACGAGCAGCATACTCATCATCATCCAGCAGATTGTCAGGCACCTCATCAACAAGGTCCTGTGGATTTACTATCTCTCCATGTGAAATATGATGATAAACTATCTCAACATCTTCCTCATTATTTGCTATATCCCTCATATAGTCAAATAAATCAACACTTGGCACATTCCCGATACTCATCTTTCTATAAGATAGATCATTCATGTCCTCAGTATATAGTATCCCTCCAACAACACCTTCTTCTCTGATGATTGGATATGCAACATTAATCATCAGTTGCAAGAATCTCGGTTACATGAGAAACTTGAACCTTTTACCCTTCACCAGATTGAATACAAACCCATTCATAATCCACTTCAACATATTGAATGGTTTGTTTTCAGCAATTGCTACAATGGGGGATGCTATATCAGATGGGAAGTTGTCAAAACCTGCACTCCTTCTTGACATGCACTGTTGAATGACATAACATAATAACTTCCATTTCTTCGCCAACCTTGCTCGATAAAATTGTGACTTTGGAAATGCAGGAGGATGTCCCATATTCACAAAGCACGCTTGACATTCAGCATTGGTCAACTCATCATTTGCTCCTACCTCATCATCATCTATCCTCAAAGCTGTTCTGATGGCTTCTTCAGAAACAGTCAATACTAACTCTCTTGTAATGTTTCCTCTGACAACGGTCACTCCAGCATCATTTCTAATCACCTCAGTTGTCCTCCAAAAACTTTTTATCAATCTTGCATATATGACCGGCTTGGCACACATAGCATAAACATACTTTGTCCTCTTGATAAATCTCATCATGTCTCTATATCCTTCAGTCTCAGGAATAGACTCATCCAAGCATGCAACTAAATTGTGCTTGGGCTCAAACTTCAAATTCTCCATCTGTTAAAACAAAAACAAACCACAAACAAGACAAAGTGTTTGAACTAAAAGTTATAAAAGTAAACATTCACATAATCATTTTAACTCCTAAATTGATTTAACAAACTGATTTTCATCATTTGGATCAAAACAACTTTGAATTTAATTGATCATGAAACATTTTGCATTTTAACAGTTTAACACTTAAGAACACAAATTTGACATTCATAAGATGAAGTTGTTTAACATGTTTTAGTTCAGTTTTAACAAGGATTTGTCACTTTTAACACATATTTCATCATTTTGAAGTTAACATTTAAGAGCAGGTAACAGGTCATCAATGGCGGTTGACAGTCATGAGCTAATTTGATTGATTCAGTTGATTTTAAGGAATTTTTGGTGAAAATGAGTGATTGATTGTTAATGATCGACAAATTTTACACCTAAACCAACATTCTATTTCAGTTTTAATACGTAAAATCAAAGTGTCGATTCAGTGATCAAAAACACTGTTCATCATCGTTTTTCGTTTTATCGGTCGATTTGCAGGTTTATCAGAATCAAATCACTTAAACAATACCTTATTCAATCGATCAGACTTGTTACAGAACAAACGATTGAATATGATAATCAAACGATTTAAGTGCAGAGGATTTGCTTGAAATTGTGAGTGAAAAATGATAAGTGTTTGTGAAGAGGCGGGTTTTTATATGGTTAAAAATTAGGTCAAACATGAGGTGCCGAGTCAACACTTTGGGACGGGTAAGCATAAAAGCCCAATAAGCCTTGACGGGTCAAGCACTGTTGAGCCGTGTCAGTCACTGTTGGGACGGGTCAAGTAATTAGGACGGGTCACAACATGAGACGGGTCAACACAACACCATGTAAAAACACTTGACGGGTCAATCACTGTAGAGACGGGTAAGTTACTGTATAGACGGGTAGAGGTTAGGAACAACTACATCTGTTTGGTTTTACTCATCACCCGGCAGCATAGTAGTCTTCATAACATCACCCGGCTTGCACAATAACTTGTTTTGTTCATTACCCGGCTGCATAGTGATACCTTCATCACCCGGCTTACTTTTCTTCATTACCCGACATTCTTTCCTTCATCACCCGGCAACACAGTTGCTTCCACTATTACCCGGCAACACAGTGTTATACACTTGCACGACAAGATAAGACTTCTTTCTTTTACCCGGCTGTATAGTGATAACATTTCTTCACCCGGCTGTATAGTGACACAACTTGTCACCCGGCAGATATCTATGACCTTCACCCGGCATGAATTTGACATGTTCATTGCCCGGCCAAACAGTAGTCATAATATCTTCACCCGGCTTCACTTCTTTTTCTCAATCACCCGGCTCATATCAGACACACAACTTTACCCGGCTGAACAGTGTCTTCATTACCCGGCATAACAGTTGTTTCTGATATCTTTGCCCGGCTACAACACTTGAGCAATTTTTCGCAAATTTTCTCGTCTGTTGACTTTTTCAACTGCATTTATTGCACCTGCAAACATTCTCGACATATTAATTAGACAAGACATCCTTAATAGACTTTGTCACATTAAATATCAACAAACATAGGACAAGTCAATAAAATTAATTCTAATTCATTCCTTTTTCTTTTTCTTTTTCAAAAATGTTTTTGTTTTTGCACAACCAACATTTTTATATCCCGAAGCAATTTCTTTTAAAAAAATCACAAGACCTTGGGTTTGTTTTTAACACGTCCAATACCTTTGCTTTTCATACCACATAATCTTGTTCATTCAAAACACACTTATTCAAAATAAAATATTTTTGGATTTTTGCAAACATTTTTCTTCTTCAATTTATTCTCCCCCTAAACTTGAAATTTTCTTGAAATTTTTAAGTTTAACAAGGATGTCGATGTGTCAATAATGATTCCAAATGCCTGCACACACCAAGCACACACATTAAAATAAAGACATATGCAATGCAATGAATCAAAATATCGCAGTGAGATCATACCACACATTATCTGAACATGTTTTGCAAGTTTTTAATAGACATTTGACTTATGTTTGATTGAGTGATGATATGAAAACATACCAATTAGCTCGAGTTGACACACTTACTTTTTCAGTATCATGATGAGATTAAGGTTCGATTAAAATGACTTATGTGACCCACATGTATACATATGTCAACATATTTCCTTATCAACCACCACTTGAAGGATTATTGCACAAAAACCCGGTCACTTACAGTCATAAACAGTGTGGAATCTGGGTTCTATTCGGATTTGGTCCACTTTGGGACTTCTTTTTAATTCCATTTTGGAATTTTTCATTTCCTATTGTTCCCTTTGGGAATCTTCTGAATTCCGTTTTGGAATTTTGTTTGGTGATGGTCCTCATTTGGAACTCTTTTTGTTCCAACTTTGGGAATCTTTTGCTGCACCTTGAAGCTCAAAAGAGACTTCGTGTGAGACTTCAGGTCTGTGGATACCATAACAAAGAAGCTCACGATGCGGTTCATCACACTGAATAGACTGCATCGGTACCCGATCATGCACAACTATCATCACAAGTAATGCATCAAAAAAAATATATATCTAGACATGTATAACAATGGAACTTAACACAAAGATCATTAAGTTTAGATTTGTCAACAATCAACTTACTTTTTCAGTCTAATTGCCTCAGCTGTCTAGCACATCAATTAACATTCATCAGTCTTTATTAAAAATGATGTAACAAATAATGTCTAGTGTAACTATCATTTCTCACTTTTTGCAATATGATTCTTATGACATGATGTTTTCTTTTCTTTTTGCTTTTATATTTTGTTTTTGCTTTTCTTTTTCATGCACACACACAATGCAAAACAATAAAATAAAAGACAAAGGAATCAATACTTGGCATCAACTTATTCTATTTTTGACTTTTATATTTTTCTGATTTTTGTTTGTTTTTCGAAAAATAGAATCAATCATGATTGATTAATCCTATGGATTGAATTAAGAATTCAAACCGGCCTGACAAAAAGGATTTTGTGAAAAGATCTGCCAGTTGTTTGTCGGTATGAAATTTAATCAAAATTATTAAACCTTTTTCAGAGTTGTCTCTTAAAAAGTGATATCGAATTTCGATATGTTTGGTTTTTGAGTGTTGAACAGGATTAGCAGTAATGAACATAGCAGCAGTATTGTCTATGTAAATAGGAGTTTTGAGAAAGTTAAACCCGTAGTCAAGCAATTGGTTTTGTAACCACAAAACTTGAGAACATCCTGCAGATGCAGCGATATACTCTGCTTCAGCTGTGGATACAGAAACGTTGGTCTGCTTCTTGCATTGCCAAGAAACAAGTCTAGGACCCAGAAATTGACATCCACCAGTAGTCGATTTCCTGTCAAGAGCACACCCACCAAAGTCACTATCAGAATAACTATATAATTCAAAATTGCCTTCATAAGGATACCATAACCCGAGATTCGGTTTCCCTTTAAGGTATCTGAAAATACGTTTAACAGCAACCAGGTGCGACTCTTTCGGATCAGACCGATATCTTGCGCACACACATACAGCATACATAATGTCTGGCCTTGATGCAGTAAGATACATCAGTGAACCAATCATCGATCTGTATAGTGTTTGATCCACGGATTTGCCTTTCGAATCCGGCTGTATCTTGCAATTCACATCAGATGGAGTTCGGATAGTCTGACAATCCTGCATCTTGAACTTTTTCAGCAACTTCTCAACAAATTTTGATTGATTGATAAAAATTCCATCTGCTGATTGTTTAACTTGCAATCCAAGAAAGAAATTAATCTCTCCCATCGAACTCATCTGAAATCTTGACTTCATGATTTCTTCAAACTCTTTGCACATGGACGCACTAGTTGATCCGAAAATAATATCGTCCACATATACTTGAACACATAACAGATCTTCATTCTCCCTCTTCATAAATAAAGTTGGATCAATCTAACCTCTTGTAAATCCATGTTCTAGTAAATGCTTAGATAGCGTTTCGTACCAGATCCTTGGAGCTTGATGTAGACCATATAGAGCTTTACTCAACTTGTATACACGATGAGGATAGTCAGGATCTTCAAAACCCGGAGGTTGTCTGACATATACATCATCTGTAATCGGTCCATACAGAAAAGCGCCTTTAACGTCCATTTGGAATACTTTAAACTTCATGAAGGAGGCATATGCAAGAAAGACGCGTATTGCTTCAAGTCGTGCAACCGGAGCAAATACCTCTTCATAATCAATGCCTTCTTCCTGAGTATATCCCTGTGCAATAAGTCTGGCTTTGTTTCTCACAACAATACCACGTTCATCTGGCTTGTTCTTGTACAACCATCTTGTACCAATCGCATTTTCTCCTTCAGGTAAGTCCACTAATTTCCAAACTTCTTGTTTGCGAAATTGAAGTAACTCCTCTTGCATGGCTTCAATCCAACTATTATCTTGCAACGCTTCTGAAATGTTCTTTGGCACCACTTGAGAAAGAAAACATGAATAAAGACAAACGTTTGCTTGCTCAGTTTGACTTTTTGTAGTTCTCTGATTCAATGGCCCAATAATCTGAGAGACAGGATGTTTCTTGTGAATACGATGAGTTGGTATGACATCACCTTGCACTTGACTCTCCAGATTAGACTGATTCAGATTCGGTAGATCTTGCAGAATTGTAGACGTATGCGGAGTGAAATTCGGAACTTGATCTGGTGAATTGATGAAGTAGTCAAACGAATCTGGAACAACTTCAACATTCGGATCTGATGATGATTGATTCTGAACAGATCCACCATCATTAGGAGAATTTTGCGGATTCACATCATCTTCAAGATTATTTGATTCTTGATCTTCTTGAGAACCAGAAGGACCCGGAGCTTGATTAGATTTGACATGATCAGGATTATGAAATGACATGAACGGATACTCAGAATTGAGATTGCTATCATCGTCATTATCAGAATCATCGCTAAAGCATCCCAAGTCACCTGATTCTTTTGTCGCTTTTTCTGAAAAATCAAACAAGTTAGAATTGAAAGATTTTGATAACGAATCTAAATCAAACAACCTTTCGGGACCATGCGCCACTGACGGAAACGAATTTTCTAAAAACTTTACATTAATAGTTTCAATAACAGTGTTTGTTTTGCTATTAAAAACTCGATAAGCTTTAGAAACAGACGAATAACCAAGGAAAAATCCATCGTCAGATTTTGACTCAAATTTCCCGAGATGATCACTTAAATTTAGAATCGATACAGGACAACCAAATGCTTTCAAGTATGAAATATTTGGTTTTCTTCCAAATAATAACTCATAAGATGTTTTATTTTTATCCTGAACCAATAATGTTCTGTTCTGTACAAAACACGCAGTAGCAATAGCTTCGTCCCAGAATGTAATAGGGATTTTGGCATCTGCGAGCATGGATCTTGCTGCTTCAATCAGTGTCCGATTTTTCCATTCCGCAACCCCATTTTGTTGAGGCGTTCTTGGAGCACTAAATTGTCTAGCAATTCCTTTTTCTGCACAAAACAAATCAACATTAGCGTTCTTAAATTCTGTTCCATTATCACTTCTCAAAGTTTTCACTTTACAATCCAACTGATTTTCAACTTTGACAATAAATTATTTTAACAACTCAGCAGTTTCAGATTTAACATGCAGAAAATAAACCCAAGAAAATCTAGTGAAATCGTCAATAATGACAAAACAGTAAGACTTCTTTCCGATGATTTGAACATTTGTTGGTCCGAAAAGATCCATATGTAGCATCTGCAAAGGTTTTGAAATGGAGTGTTCATGCTTGGACTTAAAAGACATTCGGTGCTGTTTTCCTTTTAAACATGCTGGACAGAGATCAGTTGTAGAAAACTTCTTCGATGGTATTCCTACAGCGTGATTTCCAGTCACCAGTCGATTCATGTTTCTGAAATTTGAATGGCCCAGCCGTCTATGCCAAAGCTGACTCTGTAACAGTAACTTGTTACTAATGAAGATTTTCGTTCATTAGTAAGATTTTGAAAGGCCCACATGGTCTTGGGTTTTCCGAATCTATCTGTAACAGTAACTTGTTGATAATGAAGATTTTGAAAATTTGTTTCATTTGAGAGATTTTGAAAACTGTTTCGCCCATTGGCGTGAATTGATTGCTTTCTTCTCAAAGCAATAAACCTTTCCTCTAACTTAGGATCAAGGTTATTTTCAAACTTTTGATTTCTTACCATCAAAGCTCTTGGTTTAAAACTGTTAACCTGCAAATTTCTTGATGAAAAGTTATTAGAAATTGAATTGTTTCGATTAAAGTTTCTCAAAACAGGAGAATGACTTTGATTAACATTTTGAAAACCAAATGATTGATTTCTTTGAAAGTTTGGAAATGGTGTCATTTCTCGTGATGAGTTTGTTTGAAAGAAACAATCCTTTGTGTCATGATTTCTCCTTTCACAAATTTCACAAAATTTGTTATAAAAACATTCTGAAGAATGATTTCTTTTGTCACAGTAACTGCAGTACCTGTTAAAGGAACATTCAGCAGTTGCATGGTTATAACGATCACATATCTCACAATGTTTCTTGCTAATCCTAAAGAGCCGATTGTTAACTTTTGATGTCGAACCCAGTCGTGATTCATTATCATTGACCTGAACTTGTTTTCAGACCAGAGTTAGATTTGATTGGAGAATTGATTGGTTTACCATAAGATCCGTTTAAATCAAAAGTTCCTGCAAACACAAACTTAATTGTTTTTCCTTTTGACACTTTCTTTTTGACAGGTTTAACCTTGTCAGTTTTAACAATTTGAGCTTTGGTGTTGTCATTCGATTTTATGACACTTTTACCTTTTGACTGTTTTGTTTCAGATTGATTGACTTTAGATTTTAATTTCTGCATTTTTGCATTCGAAACTTAAGCCTTCTTCACTTCTTGCTTCTTGATCAATTGATCAGCAACTTGCGCCTTCTGTTCCTTCTTCCACTTGATGTATTCAGGATCATTGTATCCTGAAAATTCACCTTCATCCTTCACATTTTCTTCCGACTTCGGATTCAGTTCCGGATACTCAACAAGTTGAATCAGAACAGGCTCTGATTTGTTGCTAGCTTCATCATCAGCTTCAGTGGTCACACCATCTTCTTCTTTCAAACTTTCAATCAACACTTCAGATCCTTCGGATTCAGATTTACTTCTTTGAATTTCTTTGAATTTTCGTTCATTTTCAGGTGAATGATCAAATTCATTGAAGTTTTCAGGTAAAGTTTGTGTGATTGAATTAGGCATTGGTTCATGAGTGAAACCCAACCCTGTTTTGGTTTTGTTACCTCTTTCACTTATAAGTTGTTTAACCATTGTTTTACAACTTTTCACTTTTGTTAATTCAACTTGTGTGACAGCATGAGCAACTTTTTCTTGTTCAAAGTTCTTTGTCATTTCTTCAAGTTGTTTTGTTACCAGTTCCAGTTCCTTTAAGGTCTTGTTCCATGATTCTTTAAGTGACAAAATCTTCTCATCAGAAATTTTGTGATCAATTTTAAGTTGTTCATGAATTTTCTCATGTTTGCTTAATTTATCACCAATATTAAATGAATGAGTTCGATAATGTTCTACTTGTTGAATGCATTGTTCTGAACATAACCTTTCTTTCACATCAGCAGGCAATGGAACATAATTGGGGGGTAAATCAGTACTAACCTTTGGTTGTTCGGTAGATGATGAAGACTCACTGGATGTAGCCATCAGCGCAATTTCTGACTCAGATTCTTCAACAGGATCAGACTTTGCACTCCAGTCATATTCCTCTGAATCTTCACTAACAGTATCAATCACCTTGATATCTCCTTCTTCAGACCAATACTCTTCAATTTCACATACCAGTGCCAAACTCGATGTAAGATCAGATGTGAATTGTTCCGCATATGCACTCCAGTCATATCCGTCTTTCACACTAACTACCAGTGCTTTAGTTTGATCTTCTGGTTTCTTTCCTTCATCCTTCAGTTCTGGCATGGGAAGACTTTGATATGGTTTCTGAAAGAAACGTTGATTTCTTTGTTGATAACTTGAAGACTGTTGCGAGCTTTGACCTTGACCTTGATTCTGTCCACTTGAACTCGCTTGATCATTATAGTTCTGAGTCTTAGGAGCTTTGCATTCTCTTGAAAAATGACCATAGCAGTTACAATTGAAACATCTGGCCTTTGATTTGTCGAATCCAACCGTCTTGTTTGCATGTGGCTTGAAACTTCGGTTAACATATGCATGCTTCTGCGTTCTATATGCAACCATCACCATCTGCCAGTTCAGATCCATTTCCTCAACGTCATCAGGATCCATCTCAAATAAATCTTGAAGGACAACGTCCATTTGACTCAAGTGACTTCCTTGGTATGCTTGAAAACTTGCCATAAAAGCTGTAAAGGCAGTTTTGGTCTCGTCATCTTGTAACAAGATGTTCATTACATCTTTCACTTTTGCTTGGACATTTGAACATTGATTTTCTACTTGATTCTTCAGATTCTGACTTTGAACTTGAGCTCTTGGTGGAGATTGAGGTTGAGAATAAGTTGGTGAACTTGGAAAGTATGATGAATCAGTATAAAAACTTGCGCCAACAAATAAATCACCCTCATCTTCAAACTTAGTTGCATCTTGTGCAAGAAAGGCATTCTCCACAGTATTAGCAGGATTTACAATATATTTGTATTGTGCATGTGAACCAGTTCTATCAGTGTTTCTAGAACCTTCATCAATCTCTACTTCTTCAATTTTTGCAATGAGCAAATCCAGATCCATCGGAAACTTTTCAGTATGTTTCAGTAGAGTCACAGTCTGTTTCCATGATGATGGAAGTGCACATAACAATCTGTCATTTAGATCTTGGAGATCTGTTTTTGCACCCGCATTGGTCATTTCAGTAGTCAGATGAACAAACCTATTCATCATCTGGTGCACGGATTCTCCAGCAATGTGTTCAAATAACTCCATCTGTCTCTTCAACTTTTGTTTCTTGAGACTTCTGAGTTGTTCACCTCCTTCACAAATAGACTTCAAAGCCTTGAACAATGTATAACCTGTTTGATAGGTGTCCAACCTTGACAATACTTGTAGTGGCAATCCCTTACACATTAAAGAATATGCTTTGCTATCATTCTTCACTTTCCTCAAATCTTCTGCTGACAAATTATCCTCTGGATAAGGTTCAGTAGAATCCTTGGTGTAGGTACTTGCACTATCTGGAGCTGTCTGTGTAGGTATGTGAGGACCCTTGTCAATTGACTTCCAAAGATCATTGTCTATTGAGCAGAGATGATGCTTCAGTCTAATCGTCCAATTCTTGAAATCTGCACGATTGACAAGTCTAGGAACACGGTTATCAGAATCATCATTAGGTGCCATTTTTAAAAGATTTTAAAGAAAATATTTTTGGTTTTTGTTAATTTTTGAAAAGAAACAGTTAAAATACTAAAATAAAGACAAGTAATTAATGACAAGATAAGAAAACAAGGAATAAAACAACTAAAAATGAGTCACACGGCTGAACAGTGAAAAATCATTCTTCACCCGGCTGAACAGTAGCTTTTGTTCTTCACCCAGCAAAGAGAAAGTCTTCACTCGTCTAAACAGTCACACAGCTCAACAGTTGTAAGTCTTGGATTCTTTACCCGGCAGAATAGTATTAACTTCACACGGCAATAACACTTGACCCGACTTGAACCTTGACACGGCAAAAAGCTTTACCCGGCTGAACAGTTGTCGATCACACGGCAGCAAAGTTGTTTACCCGGCTACACAGTTGTTGATCACCCGGCTGAAATTGTTAATCACCCGGCGTAACAGTGTATTACACGGCACAACAGTACTTGATCCTGCTGAACACTAACACTTTTTCCTCGTCAAATTCTTTACCCGTCTAGCACAAAATCCTTTACACGGCTGCACAGGACCTAATTGTTCACAAATCTAAGTCCAAAGGAAATTGTCTAAGTCAATTTTATCACCCGGCAAGTTAATCTTCAACCAAGTTCTTACTGTTCATCATCTTCATCATGAGAATTTTTCTGGGTTTATCAAAAACTTGTCCAATTCGTTCAAAATTCACACACAAGCAGTGAAATAGTCAGATTATCAATCCCTAATCTCAATCAATCCAAAACATGATCAATTTTTGATGAATTTGAGCAAAATTCGATCGAACAGTAACTTTTTCAATCTTCTTAATTCCTCAGATCTGATGATAATCTGATGGAATTTGCACAATCGTTGTGAATTAGGAGTGATTGCGATGAGAAATCACAACTAAAAACAGCAACAATTCATTCAGATCATGATTTTTGAGCAATATTGTAGTGTTTTGCTTGATGAATAGCGAAGAACACAATACCAACAGCTCTGATACCAATTGATAGGTTCAATTGGATCGATGATATCGCTCAATGATCAGAATGATTCATACACAAACACAGTTCAATCACAAACACAATTCATTACTAAATAATTCTCTTGTATTTGATGATCAAAGCAAATCTGCAGTACAAATGTAGGAGAAAATAAATCACACACACTTAGTTCTCTCTCTAAAGTGAATATGTGAATCAGACTCTCTCCTCACACTCTCTCACTACATGCTTTAAGCAACAAAATACATTTTAGGGAAAATAACAAATTAAACCCTAAACTATACATAAATGTATAAAACAAGTACAAAGTAAATCTTAACAAGAAATAGCCCTAACACTCAACACGATCGATTTTTTTTATTTTATTTTATAACATGCAATACTAACAATTTATGTATTATACCTTTTCATTTCCGTTTCCAAATCCGCCCACATTCTTTCTTCAAGACCCGGTTTCTTCCACCCATACACATATCAACTAGAACCTCCAAGGAACACCATTTATCTCCAAAAATCACCGCCATCCATCATCGACCCCCATAGACCACCGTTGAAACACACTAATACCATCACCAACCACCACTTATCACAACCATGAAACACCAAAACGCGCTACTGTAACATAACCATCATCGTAGCACAACCCCAACACCACCACATTAAGAGCTTTAACCCGTCACCACTGCTGCTGCACTCTTTTACTGAACATAAATTTCAAACTGTAGCGCTTCAGAGAATGTCATTACCACCGTCAGAATCGTCTCGTCAAGGCGAAGATTTTGATATATAATACGTGCCATGGAAACTGCCAGAGAAGGCCAGAAATCGGCCGGAAACGAAGAACACACATGAAAACCATAGCTGCCGCAAGACTTTAACGGCCTATAACTTCTTCGTCGCTGCGAGTTAGAAGACAAATTTACTATCATTGGAACCGTCTCGTCGAGTCGAAGATTTTGATATATAATACGCTCCATGGGGATTCGGAGCTGGCCGGAAAACGGCCGGAAAGTGGCTGTTGAGGGGTGTGGCGGCTGCACAAGGGAGGGATGAGCAAATTAGGTTTTGCAAAAATGAGAGGAAGTTCCATACTAGGGTTTTTATAGTTAGGGTTATCTTGTGGGCTTGTTACATAGCTAATGTGTGTAACGCACCGTTTCTTGTATTGTTTCTATCCCGAATCTCCGTCAAAGCTTACATTTCTTTCATTATATATTCTAAATCGTTTCCAAATATCATTTCCTTGATTATAATTTATTTTGTTTGAACGTGTGTTTGATCAAATACGCGTTTCACATTTAAATACGTTCTTTTGTTATCGAATTAATTTATTTGAACTCTTATGTATCTAATCAATATATTTTATAATAATTAATAAGATAATTTCTCGTTATAATGTGTTGGGCCTTTAATAAGCCTTAAATATCTTATTGGGCTTTCAAGCCCATTTACATGAAATCCATTGCGTTTAAACCTTTAAATAATATTGTGCAATAACTGACACGTAAAATGTGACAGAATCAACGACACTAACGAAGTTGTGTTAAGGAGTTAACCAAAAATGTCGGTTGTCACATAATCAATCAATTTCATGTTATCAATTTCATGTGACGGAAACAAAACCGGTTGCAATTCTTGCGACCAAAACAAAATAAGTCGCAAAAATCCCGACCGCTTTTCTCTTGGTCACAAAACGGTGGCAAATATAGCGACCACAATTTATTTGGTCGCAAATACAGTCAAATGTTTTCGAAGTTTATAAAAAACCAAAACAATAACTAATATAGTCGTTAAAATGGGCGCAATTATTGCGGCCGAAATTACATGCTCGCAAAATATGCGACTGAAACAAAGTCAGTCGCATGATATGCGACTGAAACAAAGTCGGTCGTATCATGTGCGATTGAACCAAAGTCGGTCGCATAATATGCGACTGAACCAAAGTCGGTCGCATAATATGCGACTGAACCAAAGTCGATCGCATAATATGCGACTGAAACAAAAAAAGGTCTCAAATTTCCAGCCGGTTTTTCTTTGGTAAAAAAATGTGGCAAATATAGCAACCAAAATTGGAATGGTCGAAAATACAACTGAAGATTTAATAAAAAATAATAATATAAAAAAATGGTCGCAAAAAGGGTGGCAAATTTATCAACCGTAGCTAGTGAATAGACGCAAAACTACCTAGTGAGAATGATGTGGTTGCAAATATATCGACCAAAGTAAATAGCATCGAACCTAGCTATTTGTATCACAACCGAGCTATCGATACTCAGATCGTAATTATGTGAAAATAAAAACTGATATAAATAGTTAACTAAGATTAATAAACAAAATTAAAAGCATATTGTAATATTTATATACAAACAAAACATCTCTAGTCGTAGATTCTCTAGATTTGGTAATATAAGTAAAACTAACAAAGTTCTCGCGCGCGTTGTACCATAGCACGTTTTAAACACGAATTGAAAGAAGAAATTTGCTAACTCAAAATCAGCATGTATGGAAATGTTGCCTTGAACATGTTATACTCAAAACTTCACAAGTGTATAGATGAATAATTTAATATAGGTTATAACAAAAATCCAAGACTAATTAAATATTAATTTAGTATAGGTTATAACATTACCCAATGAATATTTTCTACTCTAGTCATCGCTTTCACCTCCTCGACAACAATACACACAATCAAATGGGGATTTTCCTACGAATTTCTTAGTTTCTTTAAACTCAATCAAGACTCAAAAAATCTTTACAATTTTTTCTTTGCAAGTTATACATTTTCAATCGAATGCGCATCCATAACATGAGTCGTATTCATTATTCCAGGCAGGGACACATCTAGGTAGAGAGGAACGGATTTACGAAAACTCTTGATGTTTCAAATTATTAGTAAAAATTATATATAAAAATCTGGAGTAAAGTCATATAGATTATTGGAAGTAAATCTTAACGAGTATACCGGACTCACTAACCGGTATACTTGGGTCAACTGGTAAAGTGTTTGTTTTCTAACTAGTGGGTCACGAGTTCAAATCCTTTTAACAACCTTTTTTTATTTTTTAATTACATAAACAGTCAAATTAGATTAATTAGGGCGTACTTCAAAAACATCAACCAAAATCGTTTTGCTGCTGCTCTCACACAACGGGCCCTCTCACCCTCATTTTTTCAATCAATAGCAACCGCGATTCTTTTATTTCGGCAGCCCTCTCCGCCATTAGCTCGACGTACACCTGCCACTTTGGCTCTGTTCGATTGCTCAATTCTGATGTGAGCCCGTAAAAAAGGTAATACCTATATACCTTTTAGTTAGAACTTTTGATTCAATCTTTGGTTGTTCGATTGTTTGAGCTTTTGTTATGTTTATTAGTAATTTGCTCTAGAATTTGGATTGTTTTATTTTGAATCGGTGTAAAAACAATGATTTGAATGTATTTAAATTTCAAATATCTGTGTGTTCATATCATCTACCAGCTTGCAAACGTGATATGTAATGACTACCTCTGAAACTTAATTGGTTTTTAAAATTGTTTGCTTTTGGTTTTGTTATAATAATAATAAACATTGTGCCTTCAACATGTATTAAATTGTGATATCATGTGAACACTCAAAGTTTGCAAAGTGTGCATATTCAAGCTTACTGTTCGTCAAATGTGCAAGCAGGTAACCAATCTTCGTTGGCTTTTATTTTTATTGTTTGTGTTTGACTTTGACTGGGTTTGATGGTATTATGAAGACCTTGGGTCATGTACGTTAGTGATATATATAAGCTGCCTAACAACTTGATTTTGCTGCACTGCAACTTCTTAGCACTACACAATTGCGTTATTATTTGTCGTCCAACATGTTTTAAATGATGCTTAACACCTTCATACGCTGATGATTTGTTTTTTACACTGTGTAGAACCTACTTTCCGTTGTTGTTTGCTGATTTATTCACCGTACCAGCATGTTGTATGTTAATTGAAGCGTAGAACCTATTATTTGTTATTTTGTTCTTTGGCTGAAAGTGTGTATTCCATTATTCTTATGTTCATGGTTATGTAGATGGAATATCAGATGATACGTAATGGCAAGACATATTTTGTGTATTTTTTTTCTTTTTATTTTGAGATTATTGGTTTTGATGTTAAATTCATCTATCATTCTCATTCTGGAATCTAAATCCGAAATTCGGATATCCAATTTTTAGGATATCCAACTTTTGTTTACCACTCTATTGTCTTCTTGTAACACTTTGTAACTATTTGATAACTTTGAATTTTAGGGCTTACATCAACATTGTCGAACATGGAGTGGTTTACTAATCGACAATGGATGAAGAAAAAAACAAACAGTGATGGATATTGTAATATGAAATATTGTGAAAATGTGAATTTTTTTTTGGACTTTGCCTATTCTAATGAAACGACAATTGATAGAAGAGTAACAAAACATGGTAAGATTGTATATGAGATCAAATGCCCATGTTTTAAATGCCAAAATGTATTTTACAGCAGGAGAGAAAAAGTTCAAAAGCACTTACTTAAGAATGCATTCATGAATAATTATACAACATGGCATGCACATGGTGAAACTTCCATCCATGAAGTAGGACAGTCTTCTAATACAATGGAAGTTGATGCTACTGATGATGATGATGATGATGATGATGATAATGTTTATAGACGCATGGTATTGGATAGCATGCATCCATCCGATTATAATCCGACACAACAGTTAAATCTAGAGTCAAATAATTTGGAAGTTCATGCACCGAATCCCGAAGCAAAGGGATTTTATGACATGTTAGAAGCTGCTGATGAACTTTTATGGGAGGGGGAGAAAGCCACGGATTTTAAAAAGTTAGAAGCTGCTACAAATTTTTTGAATTGGAAATCAATGTTCAATGTATCTACTGCGTGCTACAATCACAATATTTCCATGGTTAAAGCATTATTGCCCAAAGAAAATAAGCTCCCGGAAAACTTTTATGACAAGAAAAAAAGTTTAGAAAAACTTAGTCTTCCTAAAGAACGTATTGATGTTTGCAAAAACCATTGCATGTTATTCTATAAGCAAGACAAGACACTGACACATTGTAAACATTGTGGGGAATCTCGCTACAAGAGTGATAAAAATAAGGTGTCTAACTTGGTGATGACATACTTGCCAATTGGTCCGAGACTCAAAAAGTTATATATGTCTACAAAGACGGCTAAAGATATGACTTGGCATAGTGACCACAAAACAAAGGACGGGAGCATGGCACATCCAAGTGATGGTAAGGCTTGGAAACATTTTGACGCGGAAAATCCAAACTTTGCAAATGAGCTCCGAAATGTCCGTCTTGGGTTATGCACTGATGGCTTTAATCCAAATAACTCAAACTCAAGTCCTTACTCACTATGGCCTGTCTTTCTTACAATTTATAACTTACCTCCTTGGATGAGCTTGAAAGATTCATATGTTAAACTAAGTTTGGTTATTCCTGGAAGAAAAAGCCCTGGTCAAAACGTGGATGTGTTTTTAAGACCATTAATAGACGAGTTGAAACAATTGTATGAGGAAGGTATTGAAGTTTATGATGCTCATCGTAAAGAAAATTTTATGATGAAGGCAATTCTCTTGTGGACAGTTATTGATTTTCCGGCCTATGCAATGTTGTCTGGCTGGAGCACGCATGGACGCTTAGCTTGCCCATGCTGTATGGGAGACACGAAAGCCTTTCAATTACATGCTGGAGCCAAACCAAGTTGGTTTGATTGCCATCGGAGATTTTTACCCCCATCACATCCTTTTCGTCGTGATAAAAATGGATTTTTGGCCAATAAATCAGTAACTTCATCATTAGGACCTCCACCTGAGTTAACGGGTTGGCAAATATACAAACAAGTGTTTAACCTTCCAACAGTTTATGAAGGTGTGTTATATAACCCAAAAAACAAAGTTCCGAATTTTGGTATAACCCATAATTGGGTAAAGAAAAGTATTTTTTGGGAGCTTGAATATTGGCCCTCGTTGTTAATCCGACACAACCTTGATGTTATGCACATTGAGAAAAATGTTTTTGAGAATCTGTTTCAAACAATTATGGATACTCCCAAAACAAAAGATAACGTCAAGGCAAGGATGGATGTAAAAGAGTACTGCAATCGACCATCGTTACATACTTGGATGAGGAACAATAATAAATACATGAAACCAAAAGCATCATACACCTTAACCAAACCGGAGGTAAATGAAGTATGTAAATGGTTGAAAAAGGTAAAATTTCCCGATGAATATGCTTCAAATATAGGAGGATGTGTAAATGTTCAAGACGGTACCTTCTACAGCTTTAAAAGTCATGATTGTCATGTCTTCATGCAACGGTTGATGCCTATTATCTTAAGAGGGATGCTTTCAAAACAAATATTTGAACCAATAATAGAGTTGTGCACATTCTTTCGAGTAATATGCTCAAAGGTTTTACACATTGAAGATTTAAAAACATTGCAAAAAAGCATCGTTGTAACAATTTGCAAGTTGGAGAAAATCTTCCCACCTGGATTTTTTGACTCTATGGAACATCTTGTCATACATTTGATCAATGAAGCTATTCTCGGTGGTCCTGTGCAGTTTAGGTGGATGTATCTATATGAGAGGTAATGGTCTAAACCTTACGAATCATTTTTATTGTTTAAAATATTATATAACTTGCAACACTTTTTTCCAAATTTTAGGAAGTTGGGTCGATTGAAAAGGACAATTAGAAACAAAGCAAGAGTTGAAGGATCCATTGTTGAGTCATATCTTGTAGATGAACTTTCTAACTATTGCTCTCTATATCTTGACTCGACACTGAACACGAGGCTAAATCGTGAGCCTCGCAATTTTGCCCCGGACATTCTTTGTTCTTCGAGTACCGACACTCGGCTAAGTATATTCAAACATCCATCTCGAAGATTGTCTCGTGGAAATCCTATACTACCTACGGATAAAGACAGACTCAAGGCTAACACTTATACATTGCTTAATTGTCAAGAACTTCACGATTTTGTTATTTTATATGATAAAGAACAAAGAGCTTTGTTCCCTGATTGTGAAAAAGCGATACTGGACGAAAAGAAAGATGAGGGTTTTGCTCGGTGGTTACAAATTTATGTAAGCATAACACTAGGACAGTTCTATATCCTAATAATTTAGTTTTATTGTGAACTTGATAACAAACTTTTATGAATGTAGGTCTTAGACAACCTAGTGAATTCACATATTAGAGATGTAGCACAAGGTCCTCTCAACTATGTTCAATCACACAAAGGATATTTGGTAAATGGTTACAAGTTCCATACACAAACAGCTTACCATGGACGAGTAACATAAAATAGCGGTATGTGTGTTAAAGGTGCTTCCTATGATGAACATGAAAGCGACTACTATGGCTTGCAAGATGAGATCCTGGAGTTGGAATACCATAGTAGCTTAGGAGCCTGTATTGTTGTTTTGTTCAAATGTACGTGGTTTCACCCTGTGGACGGTGTAAGGGTTGACTCAAAGACCAATATGGTTGATGTTAAGCCAAATGTGATAGGGTGCACTAAAGACCCATTTGTTTTAGCATCTCAAGCACAGCAAGTGTATTATACACCATACCCTTCAAAAGATAAAGGATTAAAAGACTGGTGGGTTGTTATTAAAACGTCCCCGATGGGAGTTTATGAGCTAGCTGAAGATGACAATATAGTTGGTGATGATGATGATGATGAAGAAGATACGGAGCACTTCTTTCAAGAGAATGAAAGGTTAACATGTGCATCTACTGAGGATTTGTTCTATGTTACTCATGTAGAAACAAATGTAATTGAACAAGTTGACGATGTGAATGATGGTGATCAAGAAGAAGAAGAATCTGCGTTTGAATGCATTGATTCAGATGAGGATGTAGATGAATTTGAAGATGAAGATACAGACTAGTGGTTTGTTCTCCCACACCAATTTTCTTGTTTTTCCTAATATTGTTTGCATACATAACTCTATTATTTTGTAATTGTTGTATAATATTAGTGATTTGGTTTTTGTTGTAGATATAATGGCATGCGATTTCCTGATCAGATTGTTGGGCTTATGAAGTTCTCTAACCTAAGGGTAGTATCTCTTTAATGCTTGATGTTGCTCCTCCACCACAAGTAAGCCATTTGGACCATTTTTCCTTCTTTTTAGCCATTTTATGTATTAATTTATTATAAAATCAGATTTTTAATGTCATTATATGGGTTCATCTAAACACTATTTTCTAAACTCATCTAAAATCACATTGTTACTCTCAAAATGCACAACCAAACTATTGTACCTCTCAGTTTGCTCAACAAGTAGAAATTATTGACATTGGTGAGAGCATGATGGCTTTCAACACCAACTATAAAGTCATCATCAGACTATTTGGTTTTTGTATTGTTAGTAAGTTTACATTAGGTTCTTATTTTAATTAGTTCAGTAATTTAATTATTAATATATAATGTTTTCTTACAACTCATAAAGATTGGTTTACTAAATATTGATTGTATTGTAGATCTGAAAAGTTCATGATGAGTAACTACCTTAATAATTAAAGTTAACACAAGGATAGAAAAGCTATTATCATCTCCATTATCTTTTGAGCTGAAGAAATTAAAATGCCTCGGTATGTACACCTATAATTAAACTTTCATTCGGATAAATTAAGATAATTAGATCCATGTGTTCTTTACTTAATTAAAATCATGCTCTTCTAAAGAAAGTAAAATGCCTCGGTATGTACACCTATATTTACTGCCATAAATATAATTGACTCATTTTATTTTAGCTAATTATTATGGAACATGACATAAATGATCTGTTCCTAATTATATTTTTTCGTTGGTCACTTCTAATCAATTGCATTCCATGGTTTTGTGGAGATGTTCTTTTGCAGGTTTAATCAACGATATTCGTTAAGCGGTATGTTACCGATGAGGATTAAGATTGTTAGGTTGTTGCTTATGTCGTCTTTTCTTCTCAATAATTAGTTATAGATTGGCTGGTGTTTGTGATTTAAATTTGTAATTGGAGTTTAGTTAGCTTAAATTTTGAGCATCTTTGCTTTGAGCTTAACATATGCATTTGATTTGTCGAATGGATTTTGTGATTATAAACCGTGTGCAGCTTGCTTTTCAATTTTATTGTGTTGTTGGAAAAACAAAATTGCTTTACATGGATTTGATAGAGGTTGTAAGTGTTTCTTTTATGCGCCGTGAAGTGCGCGTGATATAAATCCTAGTTGGATATAAACAATAGAAATGTCAACAAGGTAGAAGTCAAATAACTTAAAAAGTCAAACAACCAAAAGTCAAGAGTACCTAAATCAGTTTTTCAAGGTCAATTAAATAAAAAACTCAAAATACACTATTAATACCAAATTAGATATCGACGCTTTTAAAATTGGTGTCTTATAAATCCTATCAATTAATTAAAAAAGGGTAAGAAAAATGGGCATACAAATATTCCAGATGATAGATATCCGTCAAAATTCATGGTGACACTCATCTACCGGGTCGAGCGTATGAGTCGGCAAACATGGTGTAGGCCGTAAATTGTGATGTGTTATTTGTTAAGTTGTTTATTTTCCATTTTCACATTGATTTTAGAGATGTAAATAAGATAAATTGAAATTTTGAAAGAGAATATTATGGTGATTTAATGTTTTTATTTCTTTCCATGCATAGCTAAGAATAGAAATTTTAAGTGGGAAAATGTTTCAACACCCTCTCTAATGAATGACATGTGTCCTCTAAAGTCCTCTTTTATTAGAATGTATAGATATAGATTCATTCTTTAACAAATAATATAGACTTATATGTAATGTGATTAATATCATATTTAAATAATAGTTTCACAAATCCTTAAATATTAGGTTATAATTGTTTTTTAGAAAATATTATTATTTAACAAGTGTGTAACACATAAGTTTAAACAAAGTTGTACGAGTCAGATACGAGTAACTAAATCAAATAGAGACAGTTAAGATCGAATCCAAATTGGCATACTGATAAGGATGGAGTTTCACAATCATGAGGTTTTTGGTTCTAATTTATTGAAGGCAAATTTTTTTTTTTGCATTAAATCTAGTTATGCTGTTAAAACAATAAGGATGGGAGCAGGAAGGGGGGACAATTACGGTCAACATGTGTATTAGTTATTGTCAATGAGGGTCCATAATAGTCGGTTAAGGTAGACTATATTTAATTAGGGACATTAGGTGATAATTTAGGTATATTATGGATCATAATGACCAACTAGAGGCAATTAGAGATAAGTATGGTCATTTTAGATCTAATTAATTAATGCAATATTTTTCGATTGTCACTTATTACATTATTAGGATTAGTTAAGAGCAGCTAGGGTCAACATTGGTTATTGAGAGTCAGTATTCATCAATTAGAGGCAATTACTTAGTTTTAAGAAGGGCTTATAAGATTCAATTAAGGTCCTTATTGATAGAAGGCAAACAATTATGCTTACCTAATGACTTGGTATGAGTTAATTTCAACTAGGATTAACATTGGTTAACAATCATGAATTAGGATAATTTAGGGGTAACGAAGATCAATCGGGACCAGTGAGGAAACTGGCTGATATTAGTAAATGATTAATAGATAGGATCAATTAGGGTAAATTATGTAAATATTGGACAAGGATGAATAATATTAGTCTAGAGTCATTGATAACTAGAAAAAGAAAGGTTTAACATTAAATAAAAATAATGAATTATGTTCATTTAGGGGCAATCAATGTCAATTAGGGCATGTAAGGGTCAATAGGGAATGGTTCATGCGAGAATTTTAATGAACTTCTTCCACGTCAATATTGGTTAAATAAGGATAATTAAGGTCAATAAAAGTAAATGTTTAAAAAGTTGGATCAATATAATGTAATAATCTAAATTCATTTATGAACGGCTAGAAGCAAATGTGGTAAATAGTGGTAAGTGGTTTTCGTCTAGGATTAATCGGAGTTAATTGGGGTTTACATCTTAGAATAGTAACACAAATCAAATGTACTCCTTAGTTAAATAAATATGTTAAACCCCCCTTCTTTTAGTTTGCGATGAACAGAGCTAATTTTAAAAAAGAATTTCATAACGCGACCTTATAAAAATTCTCTCTTGTTAAACATATAAAAACCGAAATTTGTGATCCCACAAAAAACTTATGGATTCACAATCTATTTATACATTAATATCTTAATAAATATATTTATACGTATAGGTTATGTTAAAAACTAAAGAATAAATATCATTTTTTAATATAACATATAAAAAATCAATTTGTTGAAAAAATCAGATTGATTCATAGTTTCGTAAAAACAAAAACCTTTTGTAAGAATATATTATTAAATATTATGGTTACTTTAATTTGAATAATGCTTCAATATCTATCTATAGAGCTCTAATGAAAAAAAAATAGCACTAAAAGCCTGCTACTTCCCGCTTCCTCTGTCATCATTCATCAACAACAGTACACGTTACCTACGATTTGGTTGGTTTCCTTAATCTCAGTCGAATGTCACGATATCCCCAGTTCTTTCGTTCCCTCTAAAATCATTCGCAAATTCTCTGTCTGCAACATCTTCGATCCAGTTCGTATTCGTCAATCCGGGTACTATTAATGAAGCTACTGTTTTCTCAATATGTTGTTTTGGTTCAATTAGCAATTATTTGTGTCCAATTTTCTTGGCAACGAATCCTTTGTTTTTGTTTTGGAATGATAGTTAGGGTTTTGTGATTGATTTTGTTCGTGATTTGAAGGAGTTAGTGTTATGATGTTTAATTGAAGTAATTGATTGTGTGTTTCGTGATTAGGGTTTGATGATTTTGATTTGGGGATGAAGAGTTTTTAGGGTTTTTATTGGGTTAATGATGGTCAATTCTGATGTTTTCTATAAATAACAGCATTTTGTCGATTACATTAAACTTTTGTACATTACAGGTTTTAGTCACAGAATCAATGTTTATGGGTTTTTTTAGTTTGTTTTAGGGTTTAACGAGTTTTGTATGCTCTGACTACATGAATTTAGCTTGTCACTGAACAGGTAAGGGTTTAAGCGTAGGAAATAAATCGCTAATTGCTTCGATTGTTTTATGTGCTAAGAGTGCTTCCAAAGGTTTCATGCCATATGGGTCATGTCAAAAAAAACATGCTTGTTTACCACGAACTACTTTCTGCCTCTAGATCTAATTAACTTTTTTTAGCAACCTACTAACACAAGTTCTAAATCTAGATAACAACCAACCAACACAAGTCTTTAGCACAGCATGTCATTTTATATGAATTAATCAAGTTCAACTATCAACTGATCAAATTCTAAAAATTAAAGATTTGCCACATACTATTGATTCTACAGATTAGGTTAACAGGTTTGAATTTTTTGTTCCCACGTTCGATCGTTTGATGACAGGAAACAACAGATTATGTTTCATACAATGATAGACAACAACATAGCATGAGACAGTAGATTAGAATATGTTGGTTTGATGCTTTCTTCTTTATTTTTGGATAGGTTTGAGGTTTTATTTTCGATTGCTTCAAATCTTGCATCAGGATTAATGATTCAGGAATAGTTGATTAGCCATGATTTCACGCCAATTTTTTTTCAGCCAACAATTCACGTGTGTGCCTGTTCAATTGCCAATCCTTCCTATGTTCTATTGCTATTTACCATCAATTGCCCATCTTTCCTATGTTCTATTGCTATTTACTATTAATCCCATATGATTCTTCTTTTTTGTTGGACTGAGACTTTAGAACTTGGTGGCCTCAAACTTAGATTTTATATATTAACAATACTCTAGAACTTAGGGGCCTTAATTAGGCCCGTCTAAGATGGTAAAGGGATGAGTCAGGCATGTCTTGGATGTCTCTTAGATTGTTGAATCTGTAATAGTTTAACAAATATTAGCTAGCAGGTGTCTTTTCTATTTTTTCAAAGGCTGGAAGTCTTGTCTATGTACGCCTTACGCCTGCGATTTTGGGAATCAATATAAATTTTCCTTGCTTAATATTAGTGATTTGTCACTGTTGTAGATATCATGGCACGTAGTTCAACAGGAGGTGGTAGAGGCAGGGGTCGAGGCAATGGTCATGATAGTTACAACACATGCAGAATTGGTCGAGGTAATGGTCATGACAGCTTCAACATAGGCATAATTGGTCGAGGTAATGGTCATGACAACTTCAACACAGGCACAATTGGTCGAGGTAACGGTTGTGACAGCTCCAACACATGCACAATTGGTCGAGGTAATGGTCATGAAAACTACAACACAAACACAATTGGACGGTCACATTCAGATGCATATGAATCACTGTCTCAATCTGACAGTAGTGATGATGACGACTTAACTGTTGGCCGGCGGGGACCAGTTGCGCCAACGCCACTACCCGAGCCAAGAAACCGCGAGTGGATTTGGATTACCCATAATCAGTAAGTGCATATTCTTCCTTTAATTATTGGTTCTGAAACAGTGAAGGTAATTGTTTCCTTATTAAAGTTTTTACCCTATTTGTTAATTATGTGATTGAACCTTTCTGCTATAATGCCCTAGTCACTTATTTGAATTTTATGCCCTAGTTTGCTATAAAATGAAAGGATCAAATTTGAAAGGCAATACGTTAACGCCATGTCTAGAGACGGTAAAATTTTTATTAAATATGATTATGAAAGCTGTAAATTTAAATACTAAGCTAGATTTTTTTTAATAAATCTATTTCGGAGGTTGTAAATATACATACGATCCTGTTTCATCCATTTGAGTTGCTATGTTCTTAACCAAATTTACTAAAAAGAAGGCCTTGAAATTTTATATCGCCTAAGGCCACCGAAAAGGTTGACCCCACCCCTTGCTACTATTCTATAGCGCTACCACACACACACACACACACACATATATATATATATATGTGTGTGTGTGTGTGTGTGTGTGTGTGTGCGCGCGTGTAGGTATATATATTGTTTTGTATGTAAATACAAGTAATGCTGACATTGTTGCATCATTATCGTTTATAGATTTAGCAATCAACAAAATGCTACCCGCACTATTGGAGAAATTTTGCACGCTATGTGGTCCCATCCGTGGACAAGTAGGAAGGAGGTTTCTAAAGAAGATGGCGATAGGATGTTTGAGCGTTTCAATGTTTGTACATACGAAAATTTATGTTTAACATTGTCTACAACTTAATGAACCATAGACATTACTAAAAGTATTTTTTATAGGGATACTATCAATGGGAAAGTCAGTGGGATGAAACAGTTCGAAGTTGTTGGGAGAAGTTTATAAAGAGGAAATTTAAGGATTCGCTGAATAGAGCTCGGGAAAATGCTAAGGTCACTGCGACTAACGCGGGGTTAGAAGTTGTAGAGGATTTGTCTGTGATTATACCATTTAAGCCACGATGGATGAGGGGTGAAATATGGGAACAACTGGTCCAATATTGGAATACTCCCGAATGGAAAGCAAAGTCTGCTAGAAACACCATCAATAGAGGGAAATCAAGTGAGGGCAAACATACTCTTGGCGCACAAACATATGCTACACTAAAATTAAAAATGGTAAGATGTACTAATTTGTCCTTGTTTAATCAACATAGCTTGTGAGTATTAACTTTCACATACTACTTTTTTTAGGATAAGAAACTTGGATGACCTGCTACAGTAGAAGTTTGGGTGCAGTCACATGGGAAGAAAGGGACGAGACCTCTGGATAGATTGTTAAGGCATGGAGAAGGAGAAGGTTCACAAGAGTATGAGAGTTTGGAAGAGATCGATCTACAAAACAATATTGAATGGGTTGACACCAAGTCAGAAGAATCTTTTGTAAGTTTTTTTTATCTCAAAATGTATGTTCTTTCTGGTTAATTAGTAATTAAATATTACGAGTATAACATATTTAATTGTATATCTAGAGATTATATAAGGAATATGTCAAGGAGAAGTATGGAAATGACACTAGTAAACGCCCATTATTCGATTTTGACACATGGGTTGGGGGCAAGAAAAATGGTAGGTTCAATATCAGGGATCCTCATGTCATGAAAATGGGTACATCGCCAATTTTGGGTGCTAGTAATTCGTGTTCAACGACAACAAATGAAGAGGTATGTTTATCTTAATCAAAACTATATATTTTGTCGGGTGTGCGTGTTGCAGCGCTATTGTCTTGCTTCATGTGTTTTTTTTGACCTGATGGATCCATAATTTAATATTTACAACATGTCTTTTAGTTCATGTGATGCATATATGTTAGTAAAAGATGATAGCTTATAGTTATGATGGGTCTTTAGGATTGATGTTAGATACACACTTTGTTGACATGGTTATCTTTATAGTTAAGTGCCACTCATCACATATAGTTGACTCATATAATGCAATACACACATGCATGTAGCAGAATTGATATATTTGAGATGTTTATATTTATTTATTGTGTTCCTAGTATGTTATTAACAATAGAAATAAACACATAATTTATATAGTATATGTACATGTGTATGCTTATGTTATTAACACTTGATAGAAACACATGTTCATTATGTTTGCCAATCCTAAATAATTTTACAAATGTATATAGTAGAATGAGTTTCAATATGTACATGTATGATGCAAACTATGTATAAAAATAATGTATACAATCTGTTGCACTGTAGTGGGCCAGTGGCACAAAAGTGAATCTCAAAGCAAAATAAAGTTGATTTTACAACTTCACAAACTAATTACTATAGACTTACTATTATAAGACTACCAACATAATTAGCTATATATACAATCTGCTCACAAAATAGATGTGTATATAATGTGTGTTTTTTTATAAACTTAGGAAAGTGGTAAGTTCCAAACAGTTTGGTTATGGTTAATATTTTAAAGAAGTTGACTTAAATAAAGCTATAGTTTGTAGATCTTAAGGTTTGATGATGTCTATTTTTAATTGGTGATTCTTGTTGGTGTTGGGTCATTATATGTGTTGTGAGCAATATTTTATTATATTGGTTCATAACAAGTTGTCTGGTTTTTGTGTTATACTTATTATAGGTACAACAAATGAAAGAGAAAATCGTACAACTACAAGAAGAGAAAAAACAAAAGACTAGAGAAGGAAAAGGAAAGAGCTGAAAAACTTGAAATGATGGAACAGATTGAAGAAAATAGAGTCACCAATGCTCAAATGAAACAACAAATTGAATTCTTGTTGAAGAACATACCAAAAAACTCCTATGCTAGTTAAACATGTGTTTTGTTTGTAGACCCGGTGGTTGGGACATTGGTTTTCAAGGCTAGCTTTATATTTTTAGTTATCGTGCATACTTTGAATGATTTTATCATACTTTATTTTGAAGGTTTGGATATTTTTATGAATTGGTGTAATTTTGTGATTTTAATTATTTGTTTCTGAATATTACACATTTGGGAAAGTAGAATCATTTTGTTAATATAGTTGCAACCAATTTAGCGGCCGCAAAGGTCGTTGCAAGTTTCAAATGAAGTTGGTTACTAAGTTGGTTGCAAAATCATAGTTTGTCAAAGTGGTTGCTAATCACATTGGTCGAAAAATTCTTCGCAAATATGTTTGGTCGTTACTTAGGTCGCTATCGGTGTAGTCGCAAAACTGGTAGCAAAATCGGCTCGGTTTAGTCGCAAAAATGGTAGCAAAATTGTTTGGTCGCGAGTACTTGGTGACGGTTGCGGTCACTAAACGGTTGGTCGTAAACTCGGTCGCAAATAATTTTGGACACAAATTTCGTCACAAAATTTATGGTTGCAAATTCGGTCGTAAGAGATTTAGTCACAAATCCTGTCGCAAATAAAATCCTGTCACAAAATCGGTCGTCAAATTTGCAACGTAACTTAGAGTCACAAATGCGGTTGCAAGAATATTTTGGTCGTAAAAACGGTTGCAAAAGTAACTAGCAACCGATGTTTTTCTAACCACTCAAAATGGACGCAAAATGGTCGCAAATGCCCATTTCTGTTGGTAGGAAAATCTTTATGGTTTAGCATGTGCCTCGTCAAGCAATAATCTAATCGGGGTGACTTATGATTTCTATGTGTGAGATCCTATAGATGATTGATTTCATTAAATTACATTAAACACGATGAGAGAATTAATTGCCTAGTGTTAGGGTGTTTAATTAAACGCACCATTGTTTGTCTGATTCATTCTTGTTTGTGTTTTTGCACTTAAAATGTTTATTAAAATGTTGGAAGCAATGTTTTAAAAACCGGACCGGAGAACGAACCGGACACTTCACAGGTTTACTGGTTGGACCGGTCGAACCGGTCGGACCGTATTTAAGAACCAGATGACTTAAAAAACATAAAAATATCTTTTAATACCAATAATAATTTTGCTAAATTATAAAATGTTTAACAAATTAATATTTATAATTTTGCTAAATTACAAACAACAAGTTTAATAATTTTTTTTTAAAACTAAAGTTTCACTCATTCCAATGTTTCTACCACCTCTATTACTCTATTTACCATCATTTTTTTTATTAATGAACGGCTCTTCAATTCACCATCATCTATGTCTAGCTCATCTCCATTTCCTCTTTATATTATCTCTACCATCCTTTCTTTCTCTTTCAAAGCACGTTAGATTCAATCTAGTTTACTATTTATCATTTCATTTTTGTTTCATCTTTGCTTAGGGGTGTTCATTATTCGAATACCATTCGAATTATTCGAAATTCGATTCGAATCGAATTCGATTAAGGCCATTCGAAATCCACTTTCAGTCATTCGAATTCGATTCGCATTCGATTCGAATAATTTTGTCGAATGTGGATCGAATACGAATATGATTTTCTGTATTCGCATTCGATTCGCCCAATTCGAATAAGAAATTTATATATTTTTCAATATATATTTTTAATATATCTAATTAATTATCTATATATGAATATGATTTAATAGGCTTGAAGTAAGTTAAAAATACCCAAATCCAACCCATTACTCAGTCTTAATTGTTGTTTCTGTAAATGAACATGATTTGGTGTTTTGGCAGTTGTTTAATTGTTGTTTCTACAGGTTTTAAACTCGTCTATAGTCTTTTTTTGTGTTTGATTATGCACTTTTAGACTTTTGTTAACATGTTTTAGACTTGTCGATGTGCTAGTATTTTGCATATTGTTTGGGTGATGTTTTGCATATTGTTTGGGTAATGTTGTAGACTTATGTTGGTGCTACATTTCTATTGTTTCTTGGATGTGTTTGTTTATTTATATTTTTTTAAGCGAATACATTCGAATCTATTCGAATTCGATTCGAATTCGAATAACTTAATCGAATCGAATACATAGATTTTTATTCGAATGTGGATCGAATACGAATACAGTTTTTAAAAGTCCCAATTCGACCAATTCGATACGCCCAATTCGCCTAATTCGCATTCGATTCGAATGAACACCCCTATCTTTGCTCATGGCTTGTTTACACCATGTCACCATTTTCAATGTATCAAATCCGGTAAGATCGCCGGTCCGACCAACTGGTTCAACCGGAGACTTTTGCCGACCGGACGAGTTTCTGGCAGCCCGTTTTAAGCAAGGAACCGGACCGCTCATGTCACCGAATCCCGGTCCGACCGGTTCAACCGGACGGTCCGGTTCGGGTTTCAAAACACTGGTTGGAAGCCTTAGTGAATTATGATTCCATTGCATTCTTTTCCAGGGACGAAAAAGAGTAAGTGTGGGATATTTGATGTGGTCTATAAGTTCATAAGTTATACCACAAAAGTCACAATTCAAACAAGTTCTAACGCCAAGAATCACAAAAAATCAAAACTTAAACAATTTTACCACCAAAATAAAACTAAATCATCATCATATGTTCAAAAGTAATGACAAGTATCCAAATCATCATCATTTAGTAAAATGATGACATCATCTTTATCATGTAAACACAGACTTTTTTTACCAAACTTGGGTAGTTTTAAAACTTAATTACCAAAAAGGTGTATTTTGAAAACTATTTACCAAAATGGTGTTGTTGCTATTATTAAATTATATAATCTCTTTTTTTAGTTTCTCACTCATAATATCATTGGCAAACTTTAATTTATTAATCACCTAATTGTGAAGACATAAATATTTTAAAATCATTGGCACATATGTTTTCATTGGTTGATCCTGTTTTTAAACGTTTACTAGTAGAATCTATTAATGTTTGCTAGTTCCAATTATGTGCATTCTATTTTCATTGTTTACACTGTAGGTAATAAAATATTCACAGTTTACAATCCCTTATTTAGGCTGTCAAAATTTGCTACAGTCCTTCATGTTCGTTTATTAAAATTTTAATTATTGAGTTTAATTGTTTTTTCAATTAAAAGTTTTTCATATAAGATTAAATATTGAAACATATAAAATGTTTTAATATGAGCGTAATAAACCGAAAGTTAAAACCAAAATTACAAAATATAGAAATATTTATTTAAAGAACATGAGCGTACATAAAAAGAACGAACATAAACGAATTCGTAAATGACGAAAATGAGCGTACGTAAAAAGAACAAACATAAACAAATGCGTAAATGACAAACATGAGCATGTACATAAAAATAACGAACACAAACGGATGCGTAAATGACGAACTTAATCAAACATACACGATCTTTGTCCACTTACAACCCTACTGATAAGTATTATTTTCGTTATATTAAATATGAACTTTATTTACCTTTAAAATTCAATTTAAATGTCGGTTGTCACATAATCAATCAATTTCATGTTATCTATTCCAAATTCGTGCGAAATCATCCAAGAACCATCGACTTGTTCTTCGGTTCGAATCCGTATCAAATCATCATCAATCTGTAAGTTCTATACATCAAAATGATCGTGAGATCATAGGGATTGAAAGCCCTATGGTTGTTTGGGATTTAATTAACAGTTTTGAACTCAATTTGATGGATTATGTTTCTAGGGCTTTAATTGGAAATGAGTTTTGTTGTTTAAAAAAGGTTAAAAGTTTAAAAGTCGAGTTTGTATAACAAAATGTGTTTTGGTATGCTGGTTTGTTCATGTGTTATTGATAGTTAGGTCGTGGGTTCAAGTCCCACAACCACTTTTCTTTAATTTTCTTATGTTTACACATTTAAACATAAATATATATTTTCTAAATAACCTAAATAACATATTTAAAGTTAAATATTATGTTAAAGCTTAAAACATATAAATTTTAAATACATATATACAAATAATAATATTACATATTTAGAAGTATATATTACAAATATTATTTCAATAAAACAAAAATAGATTCTTGTAAAATATATTTAATACGAAAATACAATTACGTTTCGTACCAAATCCAATTCGTAATTTAAAACCCTAAAATCCCAAATCCGAAACCCTAGATTTTCTGATTTTGATTCTTGTTGCTATATTATTGTTTCGTTTCTAAGTTAGGGTTTTTCCCAATTAATTAGGTGATACTAATATTTGGGCAACCCTCGGTTCGTTATAGTTGCGTTTCTATTTCGGTTACTATTGCATTTCAAGGTGAGTAAATTCACTCCCCTTTTACTTTTACCTTGTAACGCCCCAAAACCTGAAAGTTGATATCTATATGTTATGTTATAACACTACGTTTGTCAATATGTCTTGTGGCACACAAATTGTTTGCAAGGATATAAAAATGAATTTTTAAAGTTGAGGGGTTAAGCATGTAAAGTTGTCAATATGAATGCTTAAAGTTGTAGGGGGTCAATTGATATAATCCCAATCTTTCTCTCCTCTCTCTCTGTCTTCGTTAATCATAACCAGGAAATAGCAAGTTCATCAAATTGCCCAAATTGAAGATTGAAATGAAGATTAAAGCCTTGCATGATTGAAGAATTCTCATCATCTAATCATAATGAACCTAAAGTAAGTTGTAGAATATCTTTTGGTGGTTATTTTCCTTGGTTAGATAATTGATGAATAATGAAAGTATTGTATGAGCTCTAGCAATTCAAGATGAATTGATGTGGTATTTATGTATGGAATCACTAGATTAGCAAGCATGTGGGTGTAATTTGAGTAATCGACAGGTTTGAACAATGATTAAAGTATGGTGTGGAGTGGGTTTATAACATGAGAATGAACTCATGCTTAATTTTAGTTAGCTTGGTGTATTAGCTTAAATAAGTTGAATTTATGCTAAGTAGATGTTAATGGCTCCATGAAACTTGTTGATTAGTAAGAAAAAGATGGTGTTTGATCCTATGACCTAGGAAGGCAAGCATGAATCACTTGTACATTGTGTTTTAAATGTTATATGCACACCAAGTATTTGATGAAATGTCTAGATGACAATACTAGGCAAATTTATATGCAAGTAATTGATGGACATGAATGGAATGTGATAATGGATGTAATTGATTATCTCCAAACAATGAGAATTATACATGCTTGTAAAGTCCTTTGAGTATATTATATCTCATTCTAAACATAGGAAGCTAATTCAGATTGGAAGTTGGTCACAACGGAATATTAAACTTGCTAGTCGGAATAGATTGCATGCTAATTGGACTTAAACTAGCTTCTGTCCTGTTTTTGTAAAAATCATATAAAATCGTAGAACAATCCTGTTAAGGTGTGCTATATATGGATGAAAAGCTCTTTGAGTCTACTACAATTCATATTTGAGAATGAAAGGCTAAATAAAATTGTAAGTTGGTCAAAATAGTCGATTAGTGCAGCAACGCAGAAAATTGCTGCACAAAAGTAAGCTTTCTAAACACATATAAAAATAGATGTTTGAACATATTTTATTTAAACATGAAATCTTGGTCATAGTTGATTATGTGCACCAACATGGATGTGTTTTAAGTGTCTAAGATACTTGCAAATGAGTTGTACAAGTATTTACACAAACGGGTCAAACGGGTTGGAATATGAGTAATTGTTTATATTGAATCTCGAAAGTTGCATTATGATGTATGGGATTAATTGTGTTAATGTATGTACCTAAGTGATCATAAGCTTGTGTGTGTCCTACAACATGTGAATGGAATGCATTTGGTGTAATTAATATTCTAGTGTGTCAATATGGACATATGTTCCTAAGCTGAAAGTTTGTGTACATAAACGAATGTGGGAATAACATGGTTTGACTTTGTAACACGATAGTAAGACTAGAGAGATTGTATGATACATGTTAGATTGTTTATGTGGTATCATATATGATGGCAAGTTGAATGGATTTAATAATAATCAAGTGATTGTTAGTTCATGTCTCATGCATGTTAATGATTGAACTATGAAAGTCAACATGACATAGAAGTTGGAAATGATTATTATTATGAATGGGCAACATGCTAATAGTGTTGTGAATGTGATGGCATGAAAGTAATAGGAATCTTTTCAAGATGGACTCAAGCTTAGAATGGGCTATCGGGTCAAGATGAGACAAGTAAACAAGCAAGGACATGGAGAACTCGAGGTAAGTGACTTATGAATTAAACTCTTGGTTTGTTAATGCCATGTTTATGTATAAACGTAGAATAAGAACTAGATAATGGTAGAATGTGGAAATTAAGGTGCAACCTTGAGTTATTCATGGTGATGCATGAGGTGATCCTTATGTATCTAATGATATGTGAAATTGTAGGAAATGGATAAACTTATATGGAAATGAAGAAGGGATACTAATATGTAAAAGGATTCGAAGTAGGAACGATATGAAGTTGGATAAATATCCTAATATTCATGAGTAGTAAGAAATTGTATAGATGACATGTGAATAAGGATACGTATTAATAGTACGTATTATTCGGATGGTTACTTAGTTGCGACGTATTGGATTTTTATAGTTTCGACTGATCACAAGATTATTTTGTTGAAAAACACAAGAATTAAGTGGAGTTTTCTTAAGTTTTGCCTCTGACATGGCCATGTCTGGTAGAAACATGGCCATGTAGTATCTGATAAGAATTTTGAAAGTAACATGGCCATGCTACTTAACACATGGCTATGTTCTGCACATACTTCCATTTTTTTTACAAGTCCTTGTCTCTAACTTGTTATGGAACTTGTAATTACAAGTATGATATGAGCACGAATGTTAGTAACTTATAAACATGTATGTATGAAACGGTTGAGTATGTAATGGTTGGATCTTGATAATACAATCATGGGGATTATATGCATGCATGTATTATAATATCGTTAACAATGTCGTTATGTCATGGGATATGAAAGTGCAGGTATGTTAAGGATTAACGCATGAAAGATAAAATTTAGAATCCAGAGCTCGGGTTTAAGTCAGTAACCAGATTGGATCTAAACTTACAGAGACAAGTTAACACGACCATGGAGTTTTCTTTCGATATTATATCTTTAATGTTCAAGTATTGCGTGAAGTCACTTATTTAACTAATGATATGGTTATGTGGTGGTCGTAGGAAGTTAGGGTCTCTCTCATACAAGACGAGGAATGTTTGAAGATCGAGTCAGGACATGGATTGTACGGGGACATGGTCATATAGTCTTTAGACTTGGTGTTTTATTGTACATAATACAAATGAAAGACGAAACACTTGAAACGTAGTATTAAATGGTCTTCAAACGTTTATGAATGTTTTATAAAGAAAGAAATTTTCTAGTTCGTATTTTTTCCGCTGCATGAATTTGTTAAAATAACCGAGGGTCTTACATACCTTTTGGGGCTGAAATATGTTCAATTACTATACAATGCTTTCGGTTTTCGTTTCTTTGTTTTTATTTTCAAATGAGATCATTAAATATGTTAATCTAGTTCGTGGCTTGATGCAATATTAAGTTTAAAGTAGTATATTACTTGTAATTTCCACCGGTACAATATTAGCGCTAATGGTCTGACAAACCCACCTACACTTTACAACATCGATAGGTGATTTAAACCCGACAATTCTATACAATGGTTACTAGTTACTATACTGTGATACTTGTTGCTATGTTACTATGTCCCTTCGATGCTAAAACAATTTTTGATAACTTACATTCGAGACGGTTAAATGACAGTTATCACTAATTGCACCATGAGTTGGTTCCTCATGACAAATGATTACAAGTTGCTATACAATGATGGTGTTCAGTGTGTGTTCAATGTGTTCATGTGTTCTATGGTCAAAGGTTGAGTAATATGATGAAATAGCTATGCATGTAAGATTGCGCAGCATATTATGATGATCTCGGATTTTCTATACAATTATTTATCAACTGTGGTTTACTCACTAGCTTTAAATAGCTAACTTTATTTTTACATATTTCAGGTGATGTTGAGCGTTTATGCTTTCGAGACATTTAGGATGCTTATTAGACCTAGAATAAATCGGAATTAAATGCTATTAATTATTGGCTTTTACTTCTGTTTTAATGCTATTTATTTCTCATTTATGTCACAACAATTAGTGCTTAATGATATTAAAATATGCTTTTAGTGTGCCATGTGCTTTGTACTATTGATGTCCAATTTACTTGACAGCTTGGTGTTTCCGCCGCCGGGCGGGGTGTCACAGATAGTACCTGCGTTTGTATAATCTTTCATTCACATACATCGGACACTTAGGCGCAGTCCCATTTTGCTCCGGGAAAAATAGTGGAGATTGGTTGAGAACGTTAATGTCATTGTTGGACCCGAGGGTACCGCAGTAAGCATGCCACCACCACGTATCTTGTGAAACCACCGCTTCGCACATGACCGTGGGGTATTGGTGATCACCTCTCATATATTGTCCTCGCAAGCTGGTTGGGCAACTTCTCCACACAAAATGTGTACAATCGATGCTACCGAGCATCCCGGGAAGGTGGTGTTTTTCTTCGTGGGCTTGGTATAAAAGTGCAATGTCATGGCTAGTGGGACGTCGTAAAAATCCGGTACGATATAAATAAATTATAGAATCACAAAAATATTCTAAGCTTTCTCGTGAAACTCTAGCTGACATGCATAAATATTCATCATATTCATCGGGAGCATTACCCGTTGCAAGTTGTTTGACCGCGGACGTGACTTTTTGTAGCGCCGTGAAACTCTTTTTTTCTTTCCGTCCCAACCTTCTTGAAAATATTCATTTGCTGCTTCAACGTCTTATACATTTTTAAAAACAAGTGTTTCGACATACGATATCTAGTGCGAAACGTCTTCTCTGAGTACTTCGGGTTAGCATTAAAATAGTCCGCCATTAGAGTTCTTTGTCCTTCTTCACGATCTCGTTCAATGTAATTTCTTATAGAGGTTGCCGTGTCGTCTTCTTCAGCATGATCCAACACCATACGCAAACTACTATCATCGGAGAAAAGCAGTTTGTTATCCGACGAACTGGATGTATAAACTAATTTCTTTCAATGCATCTTTTTAGAATGAAAAATTTTATAAGATTGTGATTGAGAGTGGTTTATAGTAAGAGAGTAGTGATTTAGTATGTTTAATGTAAACGTATATATAGTATATATAGGTTTTAAATTTATTAAAAAAAACCTAAAACTAGCCGTTATTATGGGCCCACCATAATTGGACCGTTAAAAACGTTCAAAACAAAGAAACTTGCATCGGGTTCACATACCCGTAACAGCCTACCCGAACCCGTGGGACCGGTGGCGGTGTTACCGCTCGGGTACGGGCTACCCGCACCATTACCCGCACTCATACCCACCACCCTGAGAAACTAAAAAAAGAGAGATTATATAATTTAATAATAGCAACAACAATATTTTGGTAAATAGTTTTCAAACTACACCTTTTTGGTAATTAAGTTTTAGAACTACACTAGTTTGGTAAAAAAGTCCGTAAACACATTAACATATTGACTTTCATAACATAAAACACAAAAATAAATAGATGTAAACATAAAATCTAAGAAAACTAAACAAAAATATATATATTTTTAATCTAACCTTGTTTAAAGCGGTTTATAAACACGTATCACACCGTGTTTAATAAAACCGAAATTCTTCAAAAAAAATCCCCAGCTTAACAACATTGGTAATATGTTTTATTGAGTAACACAAAAAAAATACGAAAAAACAACATATACTTGAAAAACAATAGAGTTAAATGCCATTTTAGTTCCTAACTTTTTCATGTTTTTGCTATTTTCATCAATTTAAGAAAATATTGCCTACACTACTCTAAAATAACAAGTTTGGGTACTAAGGTTTTTTTGTTGCAAGTTTGGGTATTGGTCTTTTAAATTGTAACAAGTTTGGGTACTAACACTAACAAGCGTTAGTTGTTCTGTTAACTTCAAGGGTTTTTTAATATTATCATATTAGAAGGGCTATTTATGAAATTTATTATTTGTAATTTACTTAAACTATTATAAGATAAAAATATAAAAAATAACATATTCATTTTCTTACTTTATTTTCTTTCACTGTCCACTAATTAGCATCACTGATGTGATCTAGACTATATATAAATATTTCCTATACTTTTGATAGTTTTTTGGTTACTTTTAATTGGATCTACTCGTAATTGGTTCATATCCGGATTTTAATGATCTAAAAAGAATATGAGCTAAAATGGTGTATTTCAAACTAAACTTGAGATCGCAAGTAAAACTTTAAGTAGGTTTCACATTTTATTGTTATGAATTGTCCTTAAAGGTTTGAGTATTGATCATAATCATTTGCAAATTTAAAGTGTTAAATAAAGCAAAAAAACAAGCAAATTCGAATACTAAAGTGAAGCTCACGTGAAATTTCTCATTTCAATAATGTTATTATTTGTCGATTATTTTCTTACCGTATTTTCTTTCAAGAACCACTAGCTAACACCACAAACCTTATTTATAAGCCTAGTAGCACCAACCTAACCATTTAGTAAGAGTTGGATGGTGACGATTAGGGTAACACGTAGTGTGGTGGTGTAATGAATGGTGAAGAAGTCGCGAAATTAGGACGATGATGGGTTTCAACAACGGCAAATGAGTGTTAATTAAGGTTGGAGCTTGGTGAATCTGTTGGTGATAGTAATTGGGGTTTGTGATGGATGGTTGTGGTTCGGTGAATCGGGGTGGATGGTAAGGTTAAAGGGTGCCGAGTGGTGAGGGAAATAATACGGGTTGACGATGATGAAGTGGTCTCTAGATAATATAATTCTTAATAGCCGAGTTAAGTTACTTATGTTAAAGAGTTGTGAAAAAATATAAAGTGGTGCTAGCTGATGTCTTATGAATATATTAGTGGTGCTAACTAGTGGTTCGTAAAAAAAACAAAGAAAAAAATTAGTGTTTTGTTTTAAATTTTATAGTATAATATTTCATGTAAGTTACAAAACAAGTTCATCAATCGTAAATTAATTTCATAAATAGCCCTTCTAATGTGAAAAGATAAAAATGCCCTTGAAGTTAACTATAAAACTAACATTTGTTAGTGTTAATACCCAAACTTGTTACAAATTAAAAGACCAATACCCAATCTTGTAACAAAAAAACCTTAGTACCCAAACTTATTACTTTGGGTAAACCACAGGCACCATTTGTATAATTAACTCTTGTTTTTAATTTTATGCCATTTTCATCCATTTGCTTAACTCCGCTAGTGTAACCGTTAACCAAGCTCATGTTCATGTTTTTAAAGGGGGTTAGTTGGTTTTTTTAAGATTTAAATCCCTTCAAAACATATTTTAAATTAAGGTAAATTACTATTTTGGTCCCCGATGTTTTATTAAAATTACGGATTTTGTCTAATAGTTTGTTTTCTACTATTTTAATTCATTCTTTTCACACAAACTTGATATTTCAGTCCACATCACTAATGGTCATCCAAATTTCCAGGTAAATTTGTATGAAAAGACAGTAGTATCCCTGGACCAAAATAGTTATATTGACCAAACCCCAATGACCAAAATAGTAATTTACCATTATTATTATTATTATTATTACTATTATTATTATTATTATTATTATTATTATTATATGTTGTTTTTGTTGTTGTTAATATTGATATTATCGTTATCGTTATCGTTATCATAAATCATTATCGTAATCAATATTATTATTATCGTAATCATTGTTATCGTTGGCCACTGATGACCACTCGCTGCCGGGCATGTGTCACCACTCGACTTTCCCACCAACAATTCTTTTTTACTTTACCATTAACATTGACTTAATTATTATTTTAACTTCTAAGAAGTATGGTGGAAAAGAATTAGAATATGAATATATATAGTGGTTTGTGTTGTGCGTAGTAATAGTAATAATAATAATAATAATAATAATAATAATAATAATAATAATAATAATAATAATAATAATAAATATAATAATAATAAAAATAATAATAATAAGTTATATTATTATAAGTACGTGGTTGAAGAGAACAAAAGTGGGTGGCTTAGAATTTTATAGTTTGATATTAAAATATGTTTTGAAGGGATTTAAAATTAAAAAAAAACTTACCCCCTTTAAAAATATGAAATAAGCTTGGTTAACGGTGTAGGCTGATAGAGTTAACCAAGTGGATGAAAATGACAAAAATAAAAAACAATAGAGTAGTGTAGGCAAAAAAAACTTAAATAGATGAAAATGGCAAAAACAGAAAAACATCAGGAATTAAAATGACAGTTAACTCAAAACAATAAGACGTGACACACATCTATCTAATAAATCAAACTTTTAAGGGGCAATTTTTTGAGGGATTTTTTTTTCTATAATAGGAAGTTTGGGAGGTAAAATTTAGCTAAATTTTTCACCATACAAGTTGATGGAGCCAACTCCTTAAATGTTATATATTTACAAATTGTTAAATATAATGGTTATAATTTCTTTATAAATATTACTATTTAACCCGTGTGTAACACACGGGTATTAAACCTAGTGACCCATTAAATTTGACTTTATATTCGGGTGGTCTTTGTTGCGCAAAAAATGTGGATGATATCGTTCACAATACTATCCAAAATCTGTTTGAACAAAACAGCCATAAACAACAACATGTTAGCTTTCGTTTCATAACAACTGCCATGGAACTGTCTCTCTATCCTCACAAACCCTCTCTCCTTCCTTCATCCCTATCCTCCATTAATACTTCTAGTACTAATCAAATCCACCAATCTTTTTATTCTAATCTTTGAATATACACTACAGATATATACATATTCATCTCAACTAATTGTTTTCTGTAACTTGCAGACAAGGCATCGCCTCGAAAAGTTAGGTTTGCATTGGCATGTAATATCTCATCGTCTTCTTCAGAAGCTTCTGTCTGTACAAATGCGCCATTTTCTCAAGTTGAAGGGAGGAGAGAGTTCATGACTTGTTTTCTTGCTTCAGGTTTTGCTTCTTTTAGTGTTTGTTATGTTCTGGTAAATAGTTTAGGGTTTATAGTTGATTTGGTTCGGAGTATAACTCTAGTCATGTATTGCATACTTCTGTTTATTGTTTTAGTTTAATTTCCTCATGATCAGTACTATGCAAGTAAAAAATAAAATGTAGTATCCACTTATGAAAGTAGGGTTTGCGAAGAGTGAGACGAAGATAAACCTTGGCGGGATGGCTCATCGATTTTGAGGCCAAGGTGAAGCGGAAACCATGGCTTTCTTTTTTTCCTTTTCAAACGACCTTATTGGCATTTTCAAATTTGATGAAATGGAATTAACTATTCAACTGGTGGTAAATGGGATTAGTGACGCATTGGTAACACGCTTGTGTTAGGAGCAACAGGCACACGTGAGGTGTGATGTAATTTATTTGATATAACATGTGCAATTGCTGCTTTTAAATAAAACCTATTCAACCGATGAACTATTGAACTAAAAACTAATAAGTAAAAATGTAGTCTCAACTTCAAATAACTATTCAACTGATTAACTAAGAAACAAATAACTAATCACTAGCTAATTAAACTATTCAAGTCACATTTTGACATGGCAACTTAAACTAGTAAAGTCTTAGAAAAGTCGCAGTTATCGTTATGTTATGTCAATAATTCTGAAAGGTAGTTAAACTCCTGGTAGAGTTGTGAGACGGGACTGTATATTGAAATTTTTGTTTCTGGTATAGTTGTGAGACGGGATGATACAAATTTGTAGGCGCCCTTTGACTTTTGTACTCACAAGGAATAATTTTAAGATAGAAATTCATTATAGTTCTAGTACTTACAATGGAATTAACTGAGCATTTGGATTTCAATGTTGAATGCTAAATAGCATGCTAAAACAACTGAACGACTAGCGGTTAAAGTTTTAGTATTCAAAGTTTACCTTTGTGGAGTTGGAAGTTATAGTACATGCAAAAACTGCAACCACTTTGGCATTAGTTTAAGAAAATGTATGACTAATAATAGAAAAGGATGCAGTAACTTATATATTTTGGTTGGGCCTAACTAATTCTTGAAAAAAAATTTCTTAAATGAGCAGCCGCTGGTCTTTGTGTTTCTGAAGATGCCGGTGCTGCTAGTACAAGTAGAAGAGCTGTGAGATCCTCATTATAATATTATATAATTTATTGACTAGTATATGCATAGCTACTTAATGTTTGATGGTCAACTTTATTTGTTGCAGCTTAAGGGAGCAAAAGTGCCTGAGAGTGAATACACAACCCTTCCTAATGGGCTAAAGTTAGTAAATTAAGTAACAAGTTGTATTACTTAGATCAAGTTAGTGTTTAGCAGTTTAAATTGATAGTCGTTAACGTTTGTGTAAGTTATTGAAATTTTTGTCAATTGTGTTTAGGTACTATGACTTGAAGGTAGGAAATGGAGCTCAAGCAGTGAAGGGATCTCGGGTTGCAGTACGGTTTGTGGCACATTTGTACTTTTTAGCTCTTATTACATTCTTAATCGATTTTAGAGCCTATGTGTGACTAATCTGTTGTTGTAGGTACACTATGTTGCTAAATGGAGAAACATCACTTTCATGACAAGCAGACAGGGGCTTGGTGTCGGTGGAGGAACGGTAAGGATTATCAAACATCTAACTTTGTGATGTAAGATTGAGCCAGTCTGTGCTTTATATACTTTCTGGATTATAGAGCTGAGATTTTACCCATTTATATGTTTCTAAAGGTGCCAACTTCGTCCCAATTGTACGGAAATTGGTCTTTGAGGTTTTATTTTATCGGTAGTAGTCAATTGGAGAGTATAGAAAATCTGCTAAACATAAAATGGTTGCGTAAACATGTTTTCAAACGCCTAAAACGTCTTAAGCGGTTTTATTTAGATGAAGTTATATTATTCTTATAGTAATATGTTTCTTTTATTCACATTTAGAATTTACAAAACATAAGAAAAGTGGGTTGGTTTAACCCATCCCAGTTGATCTACACATTAAACTTAAGCTGTTTTGACCCTTTACCTGATCTGAGTCCCATCTGACTTGAAACAATATTGAAGAAATGTGCCAAAGCTGTGCACTAATGAAACTCCATGATGTTTACAGCCTTATGGTTTTGACGTTGGTGAATCAGAGAGAGGAAATGTCCTCAAAGGGTTAGACTTAGGGGTCCAAGGCATGCGGGTAGGAGGCCAGGTACAAGTTTTTCTCTCGATTGAGTACTTTTTTTTAACCTTTAGCTCACTGTCATGTCTATGATGCACTCTCTCGTTTGCAGTACATTTTATTTAAGTCAAGAAAAATAAACTAATGGCTGTGTCATTTTTCACTGAACAAAAGAGGTTTTTCTGTAAAAATCACAATGTTCAGCTTGTAACAGCTTTGTTGAAATGCCAAGTTACATGCTAAACTTTCAACATTGACATACATATAAAGATATTCATCGTTGTTGCAGCGTCTGCTGATTGTCCCTCCTGAACTTGCTTATGGAAGCAAAGGTGTGCAGGAAATACCTCCAAATGCAACCATTGAGGTAAGCTGACTTGTCATTTCAGATTATTCTGAATAATATTACTTCTACCAGTATAGCTTGTAAGTAATTATATAAAAACATCCGTGGATGCAAAGTTTTAAAAGATTGTAAAAACCCTTCTTAACTTCCTAACCCATTTTTTTTAAAGAAACTTTCTTATTGTTTTAGTTATATTATTGTTTTATGTGATCATATTTTCTTCTTTACAAAATTATAAAAATGGACAATCTGATTTGACCCACACATAAAAATTACCCATTTTGCTCATGGCACCCATTGTATAAATAATTCACCTTTTCGTGCAAAGGAAAATGTCCCTCAATCTCTTAGATCATAACACTTATTTCATTAATGTTTTCTTTTTGTTTGAACATAAATTTGCAGTTAGATATTGAGTTACTGTCCATCAAACAAAGTCCATTTGGGTAAGTAAAAGCTGCTGCATGTTCCTTGAGTTTATGGTCAGATACTTGGAACTAATTATAAACATTTTCCAGGACACCTGTCAAAATAGTTGAGGGATAAGATGAATATGCTCCATTGCCTTTTGTTGTAAATGAGAAGATCAGAGAATGACACAGTTGGAATATCATCAACATAAGGACCAATGTGCTGCTTTTTCAGATACCACAACTTCTTCCTACTAGATGCCATACTCTTTTTTGTATTGAATTGTGAAATATTATTCTGTTCAATGATTTTTCATGGAAGGTATATGATATTCAACCTTGGTGCTAGAAATTGAATAATGGATGCTAAAGTTAGGCTTTTTATATGAAATTGGTGCGAAAATAATCAGGTTTTTATGATTTTATGAATATTATTTCACTGTTTAAGGTTACTTCCATTGCTTTTTATATTAAAAACTAACAAGAAAACCTATCACGTTAGCGTAGTGGCGGATCTAGCCTAAAAAATCAGGAGCATCTATATTATTATTATTATTATTTATTTATTTTTTTGTTGTACATTCACACAATAATGAAAAAAAATCGCCGTATAATATTTATAAAATAACGGCCTTTCGATAATCCCCTCTTTGAAAATCCTAGGTGAGAGACCTTTAGTCATTGAATCCGCAATCATATCATGAGTACTTCATATCAAGATCTAATCCAACTTGCTTGCATATACTCAATACAAAGGTTATTTTTCTCAACTTGCTTGCATATGAACGAGTACTTCATATCAAGATCTAATCCAACTCTATTTGACTTGTTACTTTTGAGAATTTAGTGGCACCTAAGTTATCACAATAAAGCATAAGTAGTCTAAATGGAGTTAACGATTTTGAGTCCAGCAATGAGGTTTCTTAATAACATTCTATGACAAGTTGCATTATAAGCATCAATGTATGTTCCCGTCATGGTGGATGTTGTTACTAACCGTTACTTACGACTCTTACACAAAATATGTCCACCTGTTAACATGAAGATATACCCCGAAGTGGATTTCTAGTCATCTTTGCATTTAGCAAAGTCAAAATCCGAATAACCAACCACTTATAAATTGCTACTTCTTCTATAAGTCAATTTGAAGTCTTTCATCCCTTGAAGGTACCGAAAGTGTAAAAATTCTCAAAAACAATTTTTTTTTAAAGAATACTATAATTTGTTGTCAGAAACCAACAACAAAGATCCTAAATCGAAACTGATGTGCGTGAAAGTATATATATTTTTTTATAAAGATTTTTCACACAAATTTAGTTTTAAAAGGGGTTTTCACCTAAAAATACTAAATCACACACAGAAAGGCAAGTGTACCTATCGGCTAGTAATATAGTAAAAATGGTAAGAACCGGATATCAATCCGTGGACACGGTAGCTCTCGATACTAAACGTTTGTTAATGTTTGTCCGAATAAAGAGCGAATTTTTGGGTTTTTCTTAAACTAACATACAAGGAAAATATTAAACTAAGAGAATTTAAACTAGAGGAATAAAACTATGGAATTAAGGTATTATCTAGACTAAGAATCCACTTAACCTTGATGATGAAAACTATTAATGGTGAAGTCAATTTTTCTTATAGGAATAACTAGACTCCGATTAAGGAAAATCTAACTAAAATGATTCTTTGGAAAACTAGAACGATAAACACATCCTAATCACCTAAAATCATACAATTAAGTCCAATTGATATCTTTTATGTCAAGAACTAAAGGTAAACTAGTCATCCGCTAAAATGTCCTAGTTTCATAACTAAAGGAAAACTAGAACGATAATCACATCCTAATCACCAATAATTACGTAAAGTAGACAAAATTATGAAATATTCCAACATGTAATTCTCGAACTAAGTCATGCAAATCTAGATATTGTGGCCACAATTCCAAACCTACACATCTAACATGTCCAAGAAATTACAACATCACAATCATCTTTTCAAATATCTTGTGAAAGAAAGCACACTTGTCTAATTTCATGTCATCTAACATTCCAATCATCATTTCTAATATCATGGCATAAATCCTACAAAATTCATTTATAAGATTTACAAACAAATATCAAGAAGATGGGTTTTTCAACATGTCAACTTCCTAACATTCATCAACATCATATGACAATAAAATTGGACAAGCATACAACATCATTGAAATATTACCATAACTTCATCATTGATCTTAACATAAAACATCACCAAAATATTCAAGTTTCATTCATCATCAAGGCATAAGTATCATCCTAATCTAGATAATATGAGTATTTAGCCCATAAGGCTTACAAAAACTACAAGAAACATGATTAAACTAGCTAAAAACATGATTAAACTAATTAAAACGTTCAAACCGAAAACAAGCAAGGAGAAGGAAAATGGTTGGTTGATGATTCTTGAGTCTTCTATGGCTTCCAATGGCTTCCAATGGCTTCCAAAACACTCAAAATCAGTGAAACTTAGTGTAATTTTGCTCCAAAAACTCAACAACCCGTAATGAATGAACACAAGGCTTTTTATAGCAAACAGCAGATGTGCACTACCTGGCGCACGGTCGTGCTCCAGGTCGTGCTAGTAGCTACAGTGTTTTCTTTTTCGCCCAGGCATTTCGCAGTTTCCATTCTCAGCAAAATCTCGATTCCCGTCTCGAGGTAGCAGGCGCACGACCGTGCTTAGACCAAGCACGGTCGTGCTCGAGTCAAAATCACGGGCACGACCAAGACATGCGCGGCACGAGCTGATGACGATCTCGGAGATGATGTGAGCACGGGCGTGCTTGACTGGCGCACGGGCGTGCTCAAGCCAAAGTCACGAGCACGTCCTTGTGCACTGCCTGTGCTCCCGAGTAGAAAACACGGGCACGACCGTGCTTGGTCCTTGCACGGTCGTGCTCTGACCTGTTTCTCATCTATTTCTCACGAAAACGCGTCTTTTCTCCATTCTTTTCTTCGGTGGTTTGTCTTGGCTGTAAAATCACAAAAACCACAATTTAGTACTTAAACTAATGAAATTACAACCAATTAATAACCAAATTCGGGTTAAATGTGAAGAATAAATATGTATATTTCTATACATATCAGAAACACAAACTGTATTATCAGACTTGCTGCTAGAACTGTCGTTGTGACCAAATGATTGTTCACAAAGGTGAAATACTGTTGGATCGTGTTAAACACAGATTATGTAGAATCACAAGTATCACATTGTGATATTGTTTGATCAAGCACACATACGAGATAAATAAGCAATGTAATGGTGGACACATTTATACTATCAATGTTTATTTCTATTAAAACCTTGAACCGAAAGATTACAACAGAATGTTCACAATTGTGGCTTATTTATACTATTCTAGAATTAATCATAGCCATCTATTCTATATATAGTACTAATTACAAACTACAGCTATTGATCAACCATAACATGATATACCATGAATATCTGATCCAATTGGATAGTACAATAGAAAGGAATAAGTTTTTGCAGATCTTTAACGGCTACTGAAATTCGTGGTGTCACCACTACTCTCCAGCTCTGACATAATTGTATGTGTTAAAGATATTCAGCTGATGGAACTGTCTGTTGGAAAAATGTCTTGCAGCAGCTACAGTTGTTCGGCAGATGGATCAAGATTACACATATTTTAGCAGTTGATCTGTGTGATTATTAGGAATTATTCTCAGGAGCTTGATTAAATGTCACCCCAACACTTAGAGTGGTTTAGGTAGCCTCATCCTTATATCCTAACAAGTTCCCCCTAGGACGATGATACAAAAACACTTCTACTTATCTCTACATTCTTAATATCTATACATTGTTCTGATCATTTGAGAAATAACTTCAGGATACTGATCCTCAGAGGGATTTATCAAAGGAATGTTGGTGAGGTCTCTAAGGTTTAGAGAAGATAGCCAAACAATTTATATTCATTCATTTTAATTTCACCATCACCAAAGAAAGAAAGTATAAACTTCTTTCTTGCAGTATCAAACATCTAGAGTACGATTGGATCATGAACATCTAATGGTCTGATAAGATGTATTCCTTCACCTTGTGCTATCTTCTCATTTGCTTTGTTTTCTTTGGAGAAGATGAAAGATAATTTTGATACAAGAGAACTGTAGTGAGGATTATTACTATCCCAAATCAGCTCGTGGAGTCTTTTTAAATCAGATTTGTCAAGTTTGATCACCTCCACTTTTGAAGTAAATCTTTCCTTGCTACCATCTTCTCTCTTGACCAAAATGGTTCTTGTCTTTAGCTCAAATTCCCAATCAAATATTTTGCTTTTTTGTGCACAAGGAGAGTTGTTTGGAGAGTACGAGGGTGTTGAATCACTTGAAGATTCATCAGTGAGATGAACATTCCTAGAAGATGGTAATTGAGAGTTAGCAGATAATTCAGCAGATGGCTTGTCTGCTGAATCTCCTGGTGAAACAGATGTTGATGGTGTTGATTGGATTGCATATGGTTGTTGAAGAGAGGGGTGAGACTATTTAATAGGAAACGACCCAAGAGGTTCTTTAATCATTTCATCTTCTCTTCTCTTCTTTCTAAATCTTTTGATTGTTTTCATCTTAATTCTAATAAGCGATGACAGAGGCTTCTTGTCATCTAAGTCATCATCATGAGATTTTGAATTAGTCATAGGAAGAGGCATGCGTTTGCTAGCAGTTTTGGTTGTTTGCTTTCTTTTCTTCTGTTTCTCCTATTGCATTGCTTCCTATTTGTCTTGACAACATTAAGAGATGATTTCTTTCCTTTCTTCATATCTCTTTTGACATCCTTGATGTACAACCCCATGTTAGCAACATTGGGGATGATTTAAATATATTTCAACATGTCACCGATAGGCAAACATAATAAATCCCACTCTTAATGATGTTGGTACATATGGCATGCTCTAATTGGTGGAATTTATTTGTTATGGTAGTTTTTCATTTTAATTTTAAATAATATTTTTTTAATGAAAAACACAAAGTTTTTAGAACCTAATCTTCAAAAGCTTCGGGGGACGCGACGTCCAGTTGTAGCTTAATCTTAGTATTTTGGAGTACACTTGAGGTCACTCCCCTATTTCCAAAGGAATAAAAGGCTCTTCTCATGTTAGAAGAAAAGGCTCTTCCCCTATTTACAAAGAAACAACTCTCTTTACTAAGCGAGACTCCATCTATAATTTAGGGGTGTCAATTCTCGACACGACACGAGACACGACCCGAACACAACACGAAAGTAATCAGGTTTTGGGTTGGTAAATATAACCCGTTTAAAAATACGGGTCATGTTAGGGTTGACCCGTATAAAAATGGGTCGTTTTCGAGTTGAAACATTTAAAAAAAGGGGTTGACCCGCCAACCCGTTTAGGTTTCAAACTTAGTTCATATATTTTTTCTTTTCTAAAAATGAGTGTTAAGTTACTTTTATCTTTAGTATTTGTACTCATAAATAAAAAAATTCATTACCACTTAAGTTTTACCTTTACATTTTCAAAGCTAAGTATTTATTATTGTTTTTGTTTATTATAAATAAATTTGATTTGAATAAGATTTTAAGTAAATATATGGTTAATTATAATATTTTTTAATTAAAACCCAATATACCTAGTTGTTATACGCAAAATCACATGTTAAACATATTATTCATAACCGACTTACACAACAACTCACTTATAACTTGTAAATTTATTAGATTCATTTTGATAAATGGGTTAAACGGGTCATGTTTGGGTTGACCCGAATTCATGTTATCCTGGTTAGGGTTCACATTTTTTACACGAATAGAAATATGGGTCGGGTTAGGGTTGCATAATTCAACCCGTCAATCCGCCAACCCACGGTCCTTCAACCCGCTAACCCGCCAACCCGACACGATTGACATCCTAATCTATATCCTTACTAGTGGTTATTCTTTCCAGGCTATTTGTTTGACAGCTTAAACTATACTCCACTTTCGATTAGATAGGTTTCGGTCTTAATTAAGATAGGTCAACGACGCATCAGAACGATTGGTAGCTACTTAGTCTCATCCGAGAGTCTAATCTCCTTGTAGTGCTTTTTATTCAAAATGATGTTAGTGCATGAATAGGGATTATAAATTTTACCATTTTCATCCGGTAAATAATATTTAAGTATTTGAAAAATCTGTTTTAAATTGTCAAGTTGCAAATAGTGATATTGAAGCGGACATCTTACTGGTTCATTGGTCGAATCGGTTGGACCAGATTTAAGAACCAGATGATTTTATAACATATTTATAATTTATTAATAATATGTAAACTATCTTCATGCCAAATTTTGACCAGACCTTCTGATTCACCGATTTGACCACCCGATTATCCGATTTAAACCGGCCGATCTTCTTATTACAAAAAGAACTAGTGTATCGAACATGTCCGAATCCGGATCTAATCCAAGCCAAACAACACTCAACAAACGTATCTTACTCATACTCATGAATTGCATAAGATACTTCATATCTGAAAGCTTGGGTTTAAAGTTTAAACTAGGGGTGTTCAAAGTCGGGTATCCGGATTTTGGATACCTGAATTTTCGGATATCCGAAATCCGCATCCGAAATTTTGGATATTCGGATTTCGGATACCCGAAAGTTCGGATACGGATTCGGATAGTATCCAATTATCCGAAAATTTTGATTTTTTTTGCATTTCATTTAATCCAAAATTAGCTTTAATGTTAAGCAACAAACCAAAAAAATTTTAAGACAATTAAAGTCAAAGTACAAATATTTAAATAACTAGTTGATTTAATCAAACATCAACTCCAAACGTTTCAAGACATTCAAATAATCATCCACTCTACACATATGACAAGTCCGCTACTTGTCTCATGATCACGACTTATAAGTCGACAACCAAAAAAACTAACTAAAAATCAAATATTGGAATTTCCGTAAACATGAATACATGATTATGAAGTTTTTTTGGAATTTGTCACACTTTTAATAAACAAATAATGAAATCAAATATAAGTTATGTCTTGGTTATTCTAGAAAATAATATAAAAAAGACTATAAAGAATAGTATAAAAAAGTACAAATGCGTTTACAAGGTAAAAACGTGATCAGAGGCGTGCACCGGTGGGTTGTCGACTTGTCGGAGCGTGCGACAGTGGGTCGTCGGAGCGTGCACCGGTCTGAGGCCGGAGGAGGGTGTGAATGTAATTGAAATACTAAATACATGTTAACTTTAAAGTTACAAATATAGTTTTATAAATATATTAAACTAGGTTAGTGCCCGCGCTACGCTCGGGGCATACGACTCATGTGATGATTTTAAAGATATTAATGGATATAAACGGTTCCAATCAGTTTTGAGATAAAACTGTAGTAAAACTAAAACACAAAATTTATTTAAAATCTTGTTGTTTGGTATAACAATATTATAATCAAATTAAATAGAATTAAACGTTCGGTTTTTGGTGTACTTTTTGTTAAAACAATGTCGTATAAAAAGTTGTGTATATTTAAAAAATAATTATGTATTTAATTGTATGTTATTAATAATTTTATTTCTAAGTTTTATTTTTATACCCTAATAAAAATAACCTTGCCCAAACACACTCTTAATATTATTATGGATAGATATATAATTTTTTAATTGTATGAGAGAGTTGAAAATGTAAATAGTCTTAATTTTTTAAATATTTTACTAAATATTAGGGGATCAATGAAAATTAATATTATTATGGATAGATATATAATTTTTAAATATAACAATATTATTAATTTTGAAAGAATCTCTCAAATAATGCCAACTAAGCAAAAGAATCTCAAATGAGATGCCAAGTAAGCAAATATGATTTTGCTATATTATATAGAAGATACATAATCTAAAAATAAAAAATAAAAAAATTTGGTTTTCGGATAATCAGAATATTCGAATTAGTTCAAAATTACTATCCGAACCCGAATCCGAAATTTCGGATATCCAAAGTTCGGATATTTGAATTTTCAGGTATCCGAAATTTCAGGTATTTTAAATTCAAAATATCAAATTTTCAGATCGGATTTTCAGATATAGATATTTTTAAACACTCCTACCATTTAGCATTTAGGGTAGAGTTGTTAATCAACCCTTTTTCTTATGTTTTGACCGTCACGTGTGAAGAACCTTCGTTCACCTTGTTTGACAAGTAAGGTGAGGTCTGTCTGCAAAACCAAACCTAATCAATCAATCGAACGATCTCATACCAGTGTTTAGCTATGGCGTTACAGTGGATGATTTTGACGTACGTTGTTGCCGCCGAGGCTGCCATAGCCTTCTTGCTAACTTTGCCTTCACCAAAGGCCTTGAAATCAACAATCGTCTCTCTAATTTCACTCACTTTACAACCAGCCATGTTCATCGTCCCCTTTTCCGCCTTTCAACTTCTAGGTTACTTATTTTCACTCATCCTATGCCGTTATGATTAGCTATTTAGCTCTGTTTCATGATTTGCTTTTGTATTTGTTGTTAATGCTTCAGATATCTACTGGAAGAACGAGCACAGATTGATGTGCTCTGGTGAGACCTGTACTGCTTCTGAGAGAGATCGATACGAGAAATCGGTATGTAAACTTTGATTTCATAGTTTTTTTGTGAGGAATTAGGTTTTTAGCTCTAGCGTTTGATTTGTGATAAAATTGGTTTTAAATGTAGACACGATCTATGATTAAAACTTACAGAAAGCTTCATCTGTCTGTGATCTGGTCTAATCATTAGTTTGTCAGCATTTTGTGTTTATTAGTTATGAAGATTGTAAAGAGTTTAGGAATGATTGCTTATGGTCGTCTTATTCGTAGAAAGTTCGGCTTTTGGGATCGTTTACGATCAAGTGATTCATCAGCATTTGTTAATTTCATGCTTCCTTTTGCATTTTGAGTCTGTTGTTAGTAGTTTTGAATAATTAGTCTTGTCTCTCACGAGCGAAAAGGAGTTTTCATATTTAGCAATCTGCATCGTAATAGCTTTTGATTTTCCATCATAAATGTTGTTACCTTGTTTGAAGCTATAAGCATCTATGCACATCACTTGTAACTGCTAAGTTTTCTTTATGCCAAGGTTAAGATTTTTTGTGTTTACAGATCTTAATATCCTATCATGAAACAGGTGACAGGGTTAGGGAAGCGCTAATAGGCACAGTTGTCCCCTTTAATTTATGTATTTAACAAATTTTTGAACCCACAAAATAATTTATATAACCAAATTGTAATTTTTATTCTCCCTTCATAGATATTCTTGCTTCACTTGTTTATAAAGCATATTCAAGGTATATCATTTGTAGAAGATCTGATTTTTATAGGTTGCTTTATCATCATTAGCATATGTGGGCATTTTATTCTTTTCTTCTAGTTCAGGGAAAATTTTATGTCATGGCCTACATTGTAAAGTAAAACATGTTCATGCAGCGGCGGACCCAGAAATTTTTTTTAAGGGGGTCAAAAACTTTAGGTGTCATTTGGTTATTACTATATATGATTTATAATCAACAAAAGAATAGCCTTAACTATGTTGTTTTCTTTTGTGGGCATTCACATTTGGTTTGATATATTGTGTGAGTGGTTTTAGAAATATTTTAGACGTGGTTGTACGTAGAAAAAATATTAATTTAGAAAAATAATACTATTCATCTATATATTAGAAAAAATAGATTGTTCATTCTCATAGTTTTCAACATTTTATTATTGTAAATTATAAAATTATAACATGTAATGACTAGATTTATTGATCTAATGACTATGCATTTAATTGAAAAGATTACTTTTCATAGTAATTAAAGTAAATAAACTTCCTAAAAGTAACTAAAACTAAACTTTAAAGTTGAGATTTGTAAAATTAAAATCTACAAAGTGAATGGTTTTTCACTTTCCCAATACACACCGTACAAATAATAAAAGAAAACCCTCAAGTACCAATATATTATTTGTTTAACATCATCTTCTTCATTCATATTTCTTCTTCATTCATATTTCTTCTTCTTTCTCCTGCAACTTAAATGAAGCTACCCACCACCACTTCACTTGTTGTCATAGTGAGTAACGAAAAAAAAATCAATAGTTAAGATTCTTGCTTTCTTCAGTTTCAAAGTTTAAGGGGGATGATTACAAAATTTATCGGGAGACGTTTGAGATTTTACGTATGCATAACACTGAATATTTTTTGTTTAGGGGGAGCGGCTGCCCCCCATCGTTACTACTTGGGTCCGCCCCTGTGTTCATGATACGTAAAATGTAGTTTCCAGCTAGACAAATAGTCGTTGAGATATTTTTAACTTACTCATTTGGTTTAGAATATGTGCTTTGTGGTTTTGTCCTTCATTGAATCTGGGGTTTAGCAATTTTTAACTTTTATAGTCTATTTTTTAAATGTAAATAGATATGCAATAGTTTGTCTGTTTATATTATCATGTGGTGATGACTTCTGTTTATATAGGTTACAAGGCTATGAAAAGGAAACTAGGTCAACCCTAAACTTGGAAGTAGAAAGAATCTATTCAATTATTAAGTTTTACTGACATTTTTAACACTCTTCCTCGAATCGTAGTAGAGATGTTAATGATGCCCATCTTGTTACACATAATTACGTAAAATTTATCCACATGACTCAATATTTGTGATGGTAAACTGAAGGTATAATCTGGAAAGTGAGAGCAAGAGCTGGATTTTTTAAACAAGAACTGTAATATGGAACTCAAAGTCTCAAACATAGGCTTTAAACAAAATTTTTTTCCTTCTCTTATTTTCGATTTCCTATTTTGTCTTTGGTATTAAATGCAGGGGGAATTGCATACAGCCCTTTCTAAACTTGCAAAATTGCATACATACCCAAGAAACAAGTTTTTAATCCATAATGTACTATGCTCTTCAAGCATGATTTGGAGAAATATGCAATTTTGTAACTTTCGAGGGGGATATATACGATTCCCTCTTAAATACAGTTAGCTGGAAGTATGCTTTATTAAATTATATTGCCTGTCTGACAGTTATTTGGTGGGGCTAGAATGTGAAGCTGCGAATAGAAGATGCATTTCATATTAATGTATTTAAAAAATCACCGGTAAAAAGATCACTGCAATATATTATAAGTAGACACTGTTTTATGTTATTAAAGTATAAACTTAGGGTGGGCATTGCACGAGTTCCACAGAAATTTGATTTCCAACTCCAGTCTACTTTGAGATTCATTTAACTGCAAAAGCTGAGCCTTAATATTGCTGCGAAGTGGACCAATTTATATTAATTGTCGATGCAACTCATGATTCATTTGTTTGTGCAGATATACAAGGCTCAAAGGAATGTCATTCTGTGTTGTTCAGCATGCCTTCTCTACTGGTACATGATTATATCATGATCACATGATGCATTACCAGATGAAGAAAATATATTCATAAATTTAAATTATATCTGTTATTTTATAAATAAAAATGTTTGGGATTAACAGATGAATTAAACATATTTGCAAATTTAAACTGTTTCAATCATATCTGGTATTTTATTAATAAAAATGATTGGGATTTTGTGCATTAAAAGTAATTTGAGTGATGTTTGACCCATCTGCCCAACGGGTCTAAATTACCACTCCTAAGTCATACATAGTCATTATACAAAATTTGTTCAAAATACATGACACTAAAACTGGCTAAAATGCATGACAAAGCATCCAGACAAACTCTGCAATGCCTGTGTGACGTGTTCTTTAGTTTGATAATTTGTAATGGAATATGGTTTGTGACTTGGTGCAGGTGCATCTACCGTGTTTGCAAGTACCACAAGGAGATTCAGAGTATGGAGCAAGTCGAAAAGAGGTACAAGGAAGAGTAACCATAATGTTCCATTACATTGCTGTTACCTATGTTAGTATGCGATCCCTGTATTTCATGCCCTAGAGACAGTTTATCGTACCTTAACTCCTGAATTTCTGCGTGATTGTGTAATAAAGAGTTAACTAGTATAATTAATGGTTCTTAGTTTAGAGGTTGCAGATTTGATCTACTTACGGATTGGTTTTGGCCAACTGATGAGATCATGAAATTCAGCTAAGTATGAAACGGGTTAAACAAATGCTAAAAACCGTCTTCTTAATGTGTAAAACCTACTTAATAAGAGTATCAGACCGGACAGTATTTAAAGGTATGTGTTACCCAATTTGACCCATACATTTTGACATAGTCGGAATTATTGGCATCTATGGATTAGAACAAACAGTGTGTCATGGGCCTTGTTCTGATTTAGAGTATGGTCAAGGACCATTCTTCCATACTATTTCTAATTTCCTATCCTATTTCCTATCATATCATCATTGCTTCCTTAAACCTTATGCATGGCCTAGACTAATCTCTGTGTCACCACCAACAAGCAAGGGTATATGGCCACATGCGGGCAAATTAGGTAGCTGGCTATGTCTATGTGAGATAATAAGGCGGTAAGTTGGAGGATAACCTTCATCTCATCCCTCCTAGACCTGACTGTCGGGTGGAACTTTTAGTATGTTTGTAAATTTTTTACAAAAGCAGGTTGTGAATATTAATTGCACGTATCGTCGAAAAATGAATGTACAAGCCAGAGCTAATTAAAGGTAAACGAACCGATAATTTCTTAATATATTATTATGAATTATCGTCGAAAAATAAATGTACAAGCTAGAGCTAATTAAAGATTATACATTTATACGAACGATAATTTCTAAATATACTGTTACTAAGTGTTTATTTTAACTATGTTTTAACATTCTTTAATTTGATTTTAACCTTACAAATCTTCCTTATTATTAACATCCTGAACAAATTTAATTATATATAACCTAAAAAGGTTGGAGGATTTTGTTAATATCTTCTAGAAATAGAAAGGGGGTTTGACGGGAAGAGGAATCTACTATGACTTTATGAGAGAAACAAGAAGGTCAACCTTATACAACATGAATTCTGGTAATGTAATGTAGTTTGACTCTTATGTCAATTCGAATATTTAAAAAGTTGACTGGTATAATCAACAAAATAAATGTATGATCAACCCACATTTAACTTTTAGCCTAGTTTTATCCACGTTAAGTCTAAACTAGAGTAGCAACTATCCTAACCGAGTGTCGGCTAAATAGGCTACACTGCTACAACTTAACCGACCTGCTTGTTGGTTTGGTCCCACTTGAAAGTAAATGGGAAGCTCACACATGTGCATTTTCTATGATATCACTTTTTATAATATTTTATATACTATAAAAGTGCAAGGTCGGTTATAACCTTACACTTTAGTCCTTAACTTTGTGTTAATTACAACTTTACCATAATCTCATTTTCAGTTTTTTTTTATTTTGGCGTATTTACGATTTTAATCTCAGACTTTGGCTGATTTTATTTGGCCTCAATAACTTAGTTATATTTACGACTTTGACTCTCTGTGTTTGACTTGGTTATCATATTGACATCTATGTTTTGATATTTCTCCGTCTTTTAGTACGTGATACATTACAACTTCACATAGTAACGTACGCGACATGAAACTTCACAGTGTACCATGCAACCTGACCGCTGCATCGCAATGACCAGATATCTACATCTAAGTTATTATTAATTTCAAATATCCATTCACGAATTTCAATTACCAGGAAAATGATTTGTCATTTTTGTTTGACAAGGTATGGCCTCAAGAAATCCTTTACCCGAAAATCATGACAATAGCACCCTCAAGATAAAATGTAGACGATCATGTTTTCCTCCAAAACCTTTTAAATACTTTGGCTCATACATAGGCATATGCATAATATAGTGTCTACATTCTACATTGACACCATGGTGGTACAAATACATCAAGTGTGCCTGCCATCATGCTTTACCAAACAAAGCATGGACATTTACCGTATTCCATCTGTGACTATGTTCAATAAGAAGAATGGAAACAGGAAAGGATCTAGTTCATCGGTGCAGGTACCGAGACCGAGCTTGGAAACTAGTGCTCGGACGGTGGTTATCGGTGAGGTGACTGAGGTTAGCCAGGATACCTTTTGGCCACTCGTTAATGCAGCTGGTCATAAGATCATCGTTCTCGATATGTACACTCAATGGTACGTAAAATTAAGTTTGTTAAATGCGAATGCGAGATAAAACAAAAATTAATCAATCAGAAGGGCAATAATCACAAAAAAATTTCATTTGAGACGTTGTATTTGATTTTTTTAAAATTGAGCTAGGTTACTAGATATTACTTATATTAATTAAAAGTGTACATAAAACGGGATAAACTGGAACATGACATGTTTTAAGTGGGTTTGACACAACACCAAGTATATGGGCCAGGTTAGGGTCGGAGAATTGATGCTGCTAATCTGTTAACCCGCTAAGGCACTATAAATTCTGTGTTTTGGTTTTACCATGATTTTGTCTTAAAACTGATTTGAACCGTCCGAGCTCCATGAATATTCTTAAAATCATCACTTGGGGTGTTGTGTTCCGAAGCGTAGCGCGAACACTAAACTAGTTACATATATATCTTATACATTAATGGGAATAATTATCAATTATATCGGGTTGCATCTTTCCTTTTCATGTGGTTTTGAGTATGCAAGAAATTTGATAGGTGCAATCCTTGCAAGGTCATTGCTCCAAAATTCAAAGAATTGTCCCAGAAGTTTTCTGATGTGCTATTTCTAAAGCTTGATTGCAATCAGGAGAACAAGGTTTGTTGACAACTTATTTGACCTCCAAATGTTTAAGGGTTGTAGAGATCTAATAATACTAAGGGTGGCAAGAGTAAGTCAAACGGGTTACGCTAAAAGTATGAACTAAAAAAACGGGTCGAAAGCCTTTCTATATGTGAGTAAATGTAGAAGACCTCCTAATTTGATCTCATCAAGTAAATATACGCGCTAATGTGATTGATGTTTCATTGATAATACTCTTATGTTTGGAAAATCATATATGAAGTTCAAATCCTATAATGGACAGATTGTGATAAATTTATCATATAAAATCTATGAATTAATTTTTTTTTATAAAAGTGAATATACACATTTAGGGTGTTTAAAAATCTTTTATCTCTCAAGTTTGCTTGCTTATAAGTCAAAATTATATATTTTTGTTAACAACTACATGTTCTCAAAATTATAGATCGAAAATTTATAATAATCCATTTTTTTTCTTAAAGTTTATGTTGTGGATCCCATGACACTTAAAATGAGACGGAAAGATTACTATTTTATATATATATATATATATATATATGAATATGTGTAAAAGAAACAAAATTTAGTTTTTCTTTAAAGTAAACAATTAGGCTCGCTAGCAGGCTGCTTGGCTCAACTCGACTCATTTGTAAACGAGCCAGGCCGAGCCCACCATTCAACCTCATTCATCGATCCGGCTAGACTTCCGGATACAATTCACAAGTAAGATAAAAAAAGTGCTTCTATATATCCTTCTCAACCAGTGCTAAGATACCCATATTGAACCCGACTCGTTTATTTGACTGACACAACGATGAAACCGACAGGCACTGGCAAAGGAGCTAGGTTTAAAGGTGGTTCCTACTTTCAAGATACTGAAAGATAGTAAGATTATAAAAGAAGTTACAGGAGCTAAGTTTGATAATTTAGCTGAGGCAATAGATGAGGTTAGATCTTTATGAAGAACATCTGATACATCTTAATTAATGTGTGTATAATATTTAATAAATAAGATGTATTCCTCTTAATGTTTGCATCCCCTTTTAGAAATACAAGTTTTCTTGTACACAGGTTATAATCTGGAGTGAAGTATGATATTTGATAATTGAAGTTGTTGATTTTTTCTCTTTTGACAACTTTTTTTTTTACATTTTGGTCATTCATGAAGGATCACTACACACTATTAAAGTTGTGTTTTCTGTATATTTTAGGGAGAATGTTTTTATAATTAAAAGTGATTATTATTATAGTTTTATTATTATTCAATTTTCATTCCAGTTTATTATTTTATAATATTTTTTAATATATAAATAAATACATATTTTCAAACCATTATTTTCAAATATTTTTTATTATCTTTCTAAATGATATGTCTTCGAAATTTCTTTTTCTATACATATCTCATTTTTTAGACTATTTTGTTTTTAAAAACCATATTTTTAGAAGAGACTACCAAACAAATTTATTAGCATATGCCACCAATATTTGAGCCTCAAAGTGTACTATGACGGTTATGTTGAAAAGTGAAACATATAAAAAAGACTGTTAGTCCCATTAACACCTTTGAATCAGTAATTTGTGAAGATTTTGGATCAAAATGACAAAATAATGATGAACTAGATGAAGAACATGAAGAACACACTAATAAAACCCATTTGATTCATTTGATTTGCATCAGAATTTGTTTACATGGAAAAGACCCCAAATCATGCTCATTCAAGCCCCCCAAAACCCTATTTGCACTTTACTATTTATAGTGAGTGCTTAACATGCTAATTACACTAATAGTCCCTACACTTAGACTAATTAGAAAATAACAAGTTAAAAGGCTAAAACATGTCTAAAGCTAGATTAAATATATTTTGTTGACACAAAATATATTTATTACATTAACGATCCTAGACATAAAACAACTTCAACGTCTTGACTCGGTTCTTCGTCTCTAACGCGCCATTTGACTTTTTACGTGGACTTTGACCGGACGTTGACTTTTGTTGACTTTGACTGTGTTGATAATATTAGACTACAATTCAGGTCCAACAATACTCCCCCATAGTCTATTATAATCAACGTCTTGCATCGTGTTCAGCACCGATAAGTCAATACTGTTGGATCTTCAATTTGGTAAGCTTCAGTCTTAATTTTTGATCCAACAAAACTCCCCCAAGACTTATGCTTGCCAAATTATGTTGCTGAAGATCTTTATCTCACAATCTCCCCCATTTTGTATGCTCCCCCATTTTTTGTGCTTCCTTTCGTATAATCTGGAACGGCTTTCCAACAATCTTTTCTTGAGTGTTTCAGAAGATGTAGGAGGAGGATTCCTAGCTCGGTATCTTCTACAAACTTTGAGGAACAGGTTCTCTGGTAGGATGCTTTGCTCAACTGATGATCGGCCATCACTTGCTGCAAATATCTGTAACACAGTCACAAACAAAATCTCGAGATTTCTCATTAGATCATTTCATTAAACAAAATAAACCCGTGTTTATTTGTGTATGAAGACAAGCGAACCCGTGTTCGTTTGTGTGTGCAATTTCCCGTGAAATGCATGTGAAAATGATAGCATATTAATAGCATAATATGGAAGACTTGAAAATAATTTGAAATTAAAATCTTTTTGGATTTTTTTTAATTTAAAAAAAATAAAAATTAGAAAATGAGAGGACGAGTCCGACAAGATCACAAATATTTTAGACAAAGAGAACACATCACATAAGGTACACACGACCAACAAGACTCAAGAACCCAAACATAAAATAAAAAGATAATAAACGAAATTTTCATAAAGGATATCAGATAATGTGTTTCGAGCAACCATTCAGAGAAACATAGACTTGGCAAGATTGTCAATATGTTTGTCCATTTAAACCCATGCCTTGTTCCTTTCAACAAGCAACCTGTGACGATCTTATCATGTTTTGGTTCGATTTAAAGAAACTCAAGCGACTTGGTTTTCACTGACATTCAGCTAAGTAACTTGTCCTATCATCAAGGTTTATTGAGCAATATGATTGACTTTGCTTGAAATTCTTGAATCAAATTTTGAATATTGATCAATACATGAGCCACTTTTGACATTCTACAATTTTTTGCATGTTTGGGAGTGGAGCTTGTCAACAAGGATTCTTTTGAACACATTGCGACTTATTATTTGGGAAACTCAAATGGTTTAGAGCTCCAGGTCTATACTGACGTATAACAGAGGAGATAAACATTTGAGCATGCTCGGTGAATCTTCAGGTCAATACTTCCGTATAGCAGAGAAGATCCACCAACTCCAGGTCAATACTTCCGTATAGCAGAGGAGTTAAGCACTTTGACTCAATACATTCTGAGGAATTAACAAGTAACTCACTCAGAGGCTTTTCTGAAGAGCAACACTAGCAGCTTTTTATTTTGTTTTGCTAACTAGAAACTCAATTCAAGGCTAGGGTGAGGGTGATTTGGGATATTTAGGGAAATCAAGGCAAAGATTTGACGCTCTCAACCCATTTTTGTCAAAACTTATTACTTTGTGCATGCCAAATGTTTGTGAAAGTACTCCTCATCACCGAACTCTTTTTGAATTTAGTTTGATCACAGAATTGCTGTCTAATTGTATTTGGGCTGAGCCTATTGACACATCATTACACAAATCACTATCCTCCTTTAGGAGCTTTCCACACATATCTGAAACCTGCAAAAGGACACAAAATATTTACACAAAATTTTGAGCAATGATATTCAGTACATTCATTTGAGATTACTCCTCCAAAATTTCTATTTCAGCACAAAATTGAAATTTTCAAAAGACTCAAAAGCGACCTCAAAGGGATGAGAAAACTTGATCAAAAATACAAGTAAAAATGTTAGACTCCCCCCCCCCCCCCTTTTTATTTTTTTTTAATTAAATTTTTTTTAACTATTTACAATATATAAACTAGAAAATACCAAAGAAATGTCTTCCATATTACTCTATCAAAAGATTATAAATGAGATATCAAGAAAAATGCAGTGGCTGTGAAAATCAAAGAAAGATCCAGAATGTGGATAAGATACCAGAACCATAACCTGCTTGTTCCGCCTCAAAATTTGAATAAGGAACATTCTCTGTCAGTAAATTGGATTACTAACAGTCCTCCTTAAGTGTTCCTGCACTCATTAACAGATTAGTTAGAAATGGGAACCCATGCCATCGTAGTCCTGGGCGTTCCATTTTCATCAATGTAAGACACCTGCCTATGCACACAACCAGTTCTTGTATCTATTCCCATTTCCTCTTTTCTTTTAATTTGCCAAATTTGTTTTGGTTCAAACACTTTTGATTTGAAAGAGTTAAATTTGGAAATCATTTTCTGTTTAAGCCCCGAGGAAAAAGAATTTTATTTTGGTGATGTTGTCACATTTATCTTTGAATCATGTGAAACCGGCTTCACATGAGATGGTAGGGATGGAATGTTCGTCATCCGATCATTCAAAGATGTATGATTATTAACTTGAAATTCAAATAAACAAACCTGATTACTTTTACCACGTGGAGGACTCTTTCTAGACACTGATCCGGAGAAGCAAACCTGTTTGCCTTTACCGTCCAAAGCATGTCCTTTTGGGCATTTCTTGAGCACATGATCATCCTTTCCACACTTGAAGCAAGCCTTGAATGGCTTTTGATGCTTGACTGGCTCATATGGAGCAGTTGGGGGTGGGGCTTTCTTCGAGCTTGATGCAACTTGTTGGAAGACTTGTGGCTTCTTATGTTGAGTTGTGGGTGGTTGCCTGATTTTTGTTTTGCTTTGTTGGATGGGAGATGAGATCTTCACTTGTTTGTTCTCAAGTCTTTTACAAACTTGAGATAGGATGGACAGAGGTGAAGGCTTCTTCTTTTGAGCTCTGGATGGAAGATTGACTTGTCTTGCAGCTGGCAATGAGATCCTGATTTGACTTGATTTGGGATTTGGAAGCATTTCAGATTTGAGAGTTGCAGATGACATCTTGATCTTTGAATCTCCATGACTCTCTTTTGTCTTTGATTCATCATCTGAACTTGTCCAGTCTTCAATGAGTACCTCTGCTTCCAACGGATCTTGATTGATAGGAATTGAGTGTGTTGATGTGATCGGAGCTTGATGATTAGGTGATTCCTGAATTAACTCTTCCTTCTCATTCCTGACAGGCTCAAACGTAGGAATTTCACCTGCTTTAAACTTATCAAAGAAATTAGAAGTAACAACCGTTACAGGATTAGAAACAACAGGAACTGAGCAATCATTAGCTTGACTGTCAGTACCCGTTTTACTATATCCCATACCAGTCGAAGAATCATAATCATCTCGCACCTCCTTCAAATTAACTCCCTCTAAACCTGCATGCAAACTGTTAGATTCATTCTGTATAATCTCTTGAATCAACTCATTGGTCGGGTGTGGAGTTGGTGTAGGAGAGTAACAGTAAGTGCTGGGAGGAGGATATACAAAAGCCTTATCCTCATGACCCAACCCAGTCTTAATTCTAGCCCCCCTTTGTTTCTTCCACAACTCCTCCCTTTTCATGCTTGCGATAGTCCATTGTTCCATTTTATTTTTGAGTTTTTCTTGTTTCAAATTCAGCAAGAGTGACTTGTTCTGTCAAATAATTTATTTCACAGTTCTTTTCAAAAAGAGTTCTTTTTAAATGTTCATTTTCTTTTAAAGCTTCTCTTAATTTGACAAAATATTTTGATTCATTCACTTTAAGCTCTTTGTTAGTTCTCTTTAATTCGTTTTCTTTTGACATTAACAATTTATTAGCTTTGTATATGCCAATTAAACGAATTTTGCATGCAGATGAACACATATCTTGAATAACTTCATAAGGAAGACCAATTACCAGTTTCTCAGCTGCAGGAGCACGGTCACACTGGCAATAAGGGGTGCTCCTTTTGAACTCATCCACGGCTTCAAGCTTGGCCTTCTTGATCATAGCTTCCATGTTCAGCTTTGATTCTTCAGCATTATCAGCATTCTTCACCTCATGATCAACAGTAGCAAAAACCCTCATTTCTTTCTTGTCATCAGCTTCACAAACCAACCCATCTCGATCTTCTTCATCCCTTACCACTTTCAACTCATCAACAACCTCATCAGAATTTTCACCATCGTCACCATAGAATTCTTTGAAAGGATCGAAGCAATCAATATAGTTATCATCATGAGCAGACTCCTCAACAGTTTCAGCAATTAAAGCATGATTGATTTCTTCCTTTGCTTTCAGCATCTCTTCATCCTCTGCTTCTTCTTTCCTTCATCATTTTTCTCATCTTTATCATCAAAAGATTTTAATATGTCCATCACCTCCACCAGTTTGAAATCAATAAATCCTCTTTCTCTTCTAATCGATCTTCCAAGTGAACTCCACTTTGGTGGAAGAGAATCAAGCAATCTCTTAACCCGTTCATGATTTCCGAGTTCTAGATCGTGCTTCTTCAGGTTATTTGCCACCATCACAAATCGATCGAGAAACTCAGGCATCCTTTCATTCTTTAAAACTGCAAAATTATCAAACCGGCTTTGTGCCATTGTGAGATCATCAGATTCGAAGGATTTAAAAAATTCTGCATAAGCCATTTTCTTTTTAAATCGAAAACCCGTTTAAAATTTTGGCCTAAAAATGAATTTTAGAAAGTCTCGGCCACTGACAAAAATATTTCAACTTAACTGAATAAATTTTGGCCCAAAAAATGGCAAAAATAAACACCCGGCCAAAAAGACGAACCAATTAAAAACACGGCCCAAAAATTTTAAAACTAGAACTCCCGGCCACAAGACGTCACCTTTTCAAATTTTAATGACGACTTGAACAAAAAAACCCATAAAATTTTTAAACATTAACACCCGGCGAAATATGTGGCCGTTTTAACTAACAAGACTAATTAAACTCACAGCCCAAACTCGCAGCCTAATCACGCAGTCTATAATCAAAGCCCAATTCGTAAATTTTGGACCAAATACACAAGATATAAATGGGCCATTTTTTTTTAGTACAAAGCCCAACCCTAACCCTAACCCAACTTGTTTTAAAAAAAAATTCTGCCGTTAGACACAAACAACACTACAACATCAACACAAACAACTCTCTCTCACTCTTCACTCTGCTGCTTCTTCTTCTTCCTTGCAAACAACACACCAACATCACGACATCAACACAGCAGAAACAACATCAACAACAAAATCGATCTGCTGCTACTACTTGCTGTTCACCAACACAAACACAACAATGACACACACACATTGTTACACAAGAATAAGTCTAAGGACTAAATAGTAAATAAGTGTAATATGATAGGGACTATTATGCTATTAATGTTTAGATCGAGGACTGTAATTGTAATTGGTTGTAGTGGTTATAACTGTAGCAACAGTAATGAGAAGATACGTTTGGTTTGTTAGATCTCTTTCCCCCCAATTTCTTCTTCTCTCAAATTGAACGTAACAATTTGGTATCAGAGCTGTTCGATCCTCGATCGCAGCTCGTTGATGACCAGAGTTATCACAATCAAGCACAATCCATTGATTTGAACAATGACGACGAGGAATCAGGAAATCGAGAAATTAGTCAAGGAACATGAATTAGCACTGTTGAGATTAGAAGCGGCTGCTGAGAAGAATAGTGCTGAGGTGACGTCGATTAAGGAACAGCTAACCACAGAAATGACTTCGATTCAAACACAGATGGGAGAAATCATCAAAAATTTACAAAAACTTAATTCCGGTGGACCTAAACCTGCAGATCAATATGAAGAAGGTGAAATTCCTCCTAAAGACGATGAAGCAACAAGATTGACGCGTAGTAATAATCGCTTTTCAAGAGTCGAGTTTCCAAAATTTGACGGATCTGATGTGGAGAGTTGGATTCAACGTTGTGAACATTTTTTTGTAATCGATGAGACTCCGGAACGGTTAAAGGTACGTTATGCTTCGGTTCATCTTGAAGGACGAGCGGTTCAGTGGCATAACAACTACATCAAATCCAGTGGTAAACTTGTTTCTGATATTACTTGGAATGAATATATGCGATCTATTGTGGCTAGATTTGCTTCGAATGTAATTCAAGATGCTATGGGCGCTATTAAGGCTCTAAATCAAACTGATGACTTGGAGGATTATAATGATGCTTTTGATCTATTGCTGAATAAGGCGGATATATCAGAAAAACATGCTATTAGTTTGTATATTGAAGGCTTAAAACCAGAAATTAAATGCTATGTCCGGTTGTTCAATCCGAAGTTGTTGAGAGAGGCACACTCATTAGCTAGGTTACAGAATAATGCTAACCTCACGGTAGCTGCTCACAAGTCCATTCCTGTGTACAGGCCAACCAACAGATCTTATTTCAGTCCGGCCATTGGAGCTACAGCAAAACTTCCTTTGTTACCAGCTCCACCTATTAAAGCTAATCCTATCAGTTCTTATAAATCGCCTAGTACCAAACGATTAACTAGCAAGGAGTTTGATGAGAAAAGAGCTAGAGGTGAATGTTTCTGGTGTACTGAACGATTTACTCCAGGTCATAAATGCACCAGGGGCAAGCAACTTTATTTGTTTGAGGTAGAAGAGGAAGGAGATAATATAGTGCATGCAGATCCTAATGAATATTATACAGAAGAGGAGGTCAAATCCGAGCCACATATCTCATTGCATGCCATCACAGGTATTCCTTCTTATTCTACTATGAAGGTGTTGGGGGCTATTGGTACTAGGCCATTACATATTCTGATAGACAGTGGATCTACACATAATTTCTTAGATGAAAAATTAGCTGTCAAACTTAACTGCACACTCCAAACTATCAATGATATGCATGTGACTATAGCTGATGGTAACAAGTTGCCTTGTGTGCTACTATGCAATGACTTCCAGTGGATTATGCAGGGTAGTTGGTTTAAGGCTGATATGCTAGTGATTCCACTTAGCAATTATGATGTAGTGTTGGGAATTCAGTGGTTGCAAACTCTTAATGACATCATTTGGAACTTTAAATCGTTAACCATGAAGTTCACTGTGGAAGGGCAGGCTTTTGAACTAAAAGGGATGGATAATAAGGGGGTGACTATGTGCTCTATGAGCAAGATATCCTCACTGTTGCAATCTGATCAAGTGGTACAAGCAGAGATGTTTAGCTTGCAGACTACAACTGAGCAGTCTTACCAACATGAACCTATTATAGGTAGTCCGATTGCACAAGAAGGCTTGGACACCTTATTACAGGAATTTGGTGATGTGTTTGAGATTCCTGAAGGTTTACCTCCTAGTAGGGATTGTGATCACAAAATCAAGTTGAAAGATGAGTCTATCAACCTTAATTTGAAACCATACAGGTACCCCAGTGCACAGAAAAATATCATTGAACAAATGACTAAGGAGCTTTTTGATGCGGGTGTGATAAGGAACAGCACTAGTGCTTTTGCTGCTCCTGTGGTGCTGGTAAAAAAGAAAGATGGTTCTTGGCGAATGTGTGTTGACTATCGAAGGTTGAATGAGGCAACCATTAAAGATGGATTTCCTATTCCCTTGATAGAGGAGTTATTGGATGAACTTGGTGGAGCCAAGGTATTTTCTAAATTGGATTTGCGATCTGGCTATCATCAGGTCAGAATGCATTCTGCTGATATTCATAAGACGGCCTTTAAAACACATCAGGGTCATTATGAATTTCTGGTCCTTCCTTTCGGTCTTACTAATGCTCCAGCTACCTTTCAGTCTTTGATGAATGAAGTATTTAAAGGGGTTTTAAGGAAGACTACATTAGTGTTTTTTGATGATATACTAGTGTACAGCAAAACTTGGGATCAACATCTTAAGGACCTTGCTGAGGTGTTGTCGTTGATGAGGTCCCATTCACTGAAGGCTAAACAATCTAAATGCATTTTTGGAGGTGATAGGGTTGAGTATTTGGGTCATATTATAAATGGTGCTGGGGTGTCCACTGATCCACAAAAGATTCAAGCTGTCCAGGATTGGCCACCGCCTACCAATGTGAAACAATTAAGAGGATTTTTGGGGCTTGCAGGCTATTATAGGCGCTTTATTAAAGGTTTTGGTTCCATTGCCAAACCTATGACAGACTTATTGAGGAAAGATGCTTTTTCTTGGCATGAGACAGCTCAGATTGCTTTTGAAACTTTGAAGATAGCTTTATGCACTGCTCCGGTGTTGGCCTTACCTGACATTACCAAGGTATTTGTCATTGAGACTGATGCTTCGGCTAAAGGGTTGGGAGCTGTATTAATGCAAGATAATCACCCCATAGCTTTCATTAGTAAAGCCTTGTCAATCCGCCAACAAGCACTATCTGTTTATGAAAAGGAACTTTTAGCTATTATCATGGCTGTAAAACAATGGCATCATTTGTTGATCATGAAACATTTTATCATAAAAACTGATCAAAAAAGTTTGAAACACCTCTTGGATCAGAAGGTTGTTACTCCTTTACAACAGACGTGGCTGTCTAAATTGATGGGGTATGATTATGAAATATGTTACAAGAAGGGTATAGAGAATGGGGCAGCAGATGCTTTATCTAGAGTGTCGGGATTAGCATTACTCACCATGGCTGTAAATACATTACAGCCTGCTTTACTTGAACGAATTCAGCATTCTTGGACATTGGACCCAAAGTTGCAAGCTGTTATTGCTCAATTATCTACTGGTCAGGTTATAAAAAATAAATCATGGGATGGAGCTATTCTTAGAAGGAAAGGGAAGTTAGTTGTGGGTCCTGATTTAACTTTGAGAAGGGATATTATTAATCTCTGCCATTCTTCTGCTGTTGGTGGTCATTCAGGCCTCAAAGCTACATTGATTAAAGTAAAGGACTGGTTTTATTGGAGAGGTTGTGCGAAAGAGGTGCATAGACTGATTAAAGAGTGTCATATTTGTCAAAGGGTGAAATATGAAGCTGTGGCTTACCCTGGTTTACTCCAACCATTACCTGTTCCCACATCACTTTTCAGTGACATTTCGATGGATTTCATTTCGGGTCTACCCAAAGTCCAAGGAAAGAACACTATCATGGTTATTGTGGATAGATTGACCAAGTATGGTCATTTCATTGCTTTGAGTCACCCTTATACAGCAGCTACCATTGCACAGCTGTTTTTGGATCATATTTTCACTTTACATGGGAATCCCAATACCATAGTATCTGATAGAGATCCCTTGTTTATGAGCAAATTTTGGAAGGAGTTTATGAAGCTTCAAGGGGTTAAACTGAATTTTTCTAGTGCATACCATCCTCAGACTGATGGTCAAACAGAGGTTCTCAACAGATGCTTGGAATCTTATTTGAGATGTATGACTATGGATGCTCCCTTGTTATGGTTGAAGTGGTTACCATTAGCTCAATGGTGGTATAACACTACTTTTCATTCAGCTATTCAAATGTCTCCACATGAAGCTCTTTATGGGGTTAAACCTCTTATTCATGTACCATATATCCCTAATGATACATCAGTGGCAGCTGTGGAAGAATTGCACAGGGATAGAGAGGCTATGATTCGTTTGTTGAAAAGACATTTGGCCACTGCAAGAAATAGAATGATTCAAACTGCTAATTCCAAGAGATCTGATCGGAATTTTCAGGTGGGCGATTGGGTATACGTTAAGCTTCAAGCTGGTGTTCAATCTTCTCTTAAGGAGCATAGACATCCAAAATTAGCACCTCGCTATTATGGACCATTTTTGGTATTGGAGAAATTTGGCAAGACTGCTTATCGGTTGGATTTACCTCCTGAATCTTCTATTCATCCAACCTTCCATGTATCTCTCTTGAAGCCGGCTCACGGATCACATGATATGATTACTCCATTACCATCCACTCCACGATTTACTTGCATTCCAAGAGCTGTTTTGGACAGGAAGATGGTGAAAAGGAAGGATAAAGCTGTTATGCAAGTACTGGTGCATTGGGATGGTCTGCCAGTAATTGATGCAACTTGGGAATATGCAGATGATCTCATGTTGAGGTTTCCTGACTTTCAATTTTGAGGTCAAAATTGTTAGAAGGAATGGGTATTGTTACACAAGAATAAGTCTAAGGACTAAATAGTAAATAAGTGTAATATGATAGGGACTATTATGCTATTAATGTTTAGATCGAGGACTGTAATTGTAATTGGTTGTAGTGGTTATAACTGTAGCAACAGTAATGAGAAGATACGTTTGGTTTGTTAGATCTCTTTCCCCCCAATTTCTTCTTCTCTCAAATTGAACGTAACACACATCTTCTTCTTGTTCTTTAAGTAGCAGCAGCACAAATCATCACAGTAGACACAAGAACTCGATCTCTCTCAATCTACGGTTTACCCTCTTCTTTCTGTTAAGCAACACAAGCAAAACAAAACACACTCAACAACAACATCACAACATCAACTCTCTCGTCTCTTTCAGCAGTACGAAGAACACACACATCAACAACATAACATGCTGCTGCTTCTGTTCGATCTCGAGAATCATACACACAAACATCAAGTTTGCTGCTGCTCTTCGTCTAGCTGCTGCTGTTGTTTCTTTAGTAACACAAAGAACACAACAACATCAACAACATACAAACGTTGCTCGTTCTTTCTGTCTTCTTGTTTACTCGACAGATGATAAAAACAAACTTACAAACTTCAAGATCTGCTGCTTTGGGTCTTGTTTATCTCTCAATATTTCAACAACAAACGACAACAAACAACACACGACATGGCAGCTTCTTTACTTAAACAGTCGTCTCCATCACAACACTACTCTTTGAAGCTTTAAAAACTCGTAACCACAATCAGAACCATCTTTTGTTTCTTTGTATGTTCAGATCCGTCGACTAAATGGGTTGTAACAGGTGAATGATGTGATTATGTTGCACCGAAATGGGTTTGTGTCAAGTTTATGGGTATGGCGGTGGTATGGGTTGGGTATGGTTTATATGGTGTTGTTTTAGTTTGTGAAATGGTTATGATTTTGGTTTTATCAACAGATCTGGTCAACAGATCTGTAGTCAACAGATCTGGTTATGGTCGAGTATCATTTGGTTATGGTAGGGTTATCTCTTTTTTAAAAATTTTAAATTTTTTTTTATGGTTATGGGTCGGGTTAAGCTTAGGGTTTCGAGTTAGGATGTGAATGTGGTACGGGTTTGGGTTTTGTTGTATGGATCTGGTTTGGGTTATGGTGATGTGGGTAAGGTTGGGATAGTAATTTGTTTGTTTGGTTGATTGTTGGTGCAGGAAATTTGTTAACAAATGATAGGTTCGCTCAGATCTAGATGGTTTCGCAAGGTAGTGTTGCAAGAACTTGTAGGTTCGCTGGCTTCAAAGTGTCGGGCGAACTTATAGGTTCGCTAAGAACAACAGGCGAATCTATGCAAATGCTTGGTATAGATTCGCTCAATAGTTTTGAACTTTCGTTTAGATATTAACTAGATTCGCTGGTCTTGCAGCTTTGGAGATTTGAAGAACACCAAGAACACACACACACTGTGTGTGAGAGAAACACTTCAGATCTGAAATTTTCTTATATTTTCTTGTAGATCTCAGCTTCTAGATCTGAAAAATGTTGCTGAAATCAACAGATCTGATGATTATTGTTGTAGATCTGATGATTTTGAAATCAGATCTGATTTCTCTCTCTAAAAACCCATCAGATCTACTTTCTCTCTCTACAATTTCTTGACAAATCTCTAATAATCAGCTTCAATCTTCAACAAAATGATTCAATTGGATCTCTGTTAGGCTTTGTTACCAATTGTTAGTCCCATTAACACCTTTGAATCAGTAATTTGTGAAGATTTTGGATCAAAGTGACAAAATAATGATGAACTAGATGAAGAACATGAAGAACACACTAATAAAACCCATTTGATTCATTTGATTTGCATCAGAATTTGTTTACATGGAAAAGACCCCAAATCATGCTCATTCAAGCCCCCCAAAACCCTATTTGCACTTTACTATTTATAGTGAGTGCTTAACATGCTAATTACACTAATAGTCCCTACACTTAGACTAATTAGAAAATAACAAGTTAAAAGGCTAAAACATGTCTAAAGCTAGATTAAATATATTTTGTTGACACAAAATATATTTATTACATTAACGATCCTAGACATAAAACAACTTCAACGTCTTGACTCGGTTCTTCGTCTCTAACGCGCCATTTGACTTTTTACGTTGACTTTAACCGTTGACGTTGACTGTTGTTGACTTTGACTGTGTTGATAATATTAGACTACAATTCAGGTCCAACAATACTCCCCCATAGTCTATTATTATCAACGTTTTGCATCGTGTTCAGCACCGACAAGTCAATACGTACAGTTGGATCTTAAATTTGGTAAACTTCAGTCTTAATTTCTGATCCAACAAAACTCCCCCAAGACTGATGCTAGCCAAATTTTGTTGCTGAAGATCCTTAATCTCAGAAGCTCCCCCATATTGTATGCTCCCCCATTTCGCGTGCTATTTTCGTATTGCTCAATCGTATTGCTCAGATATATCATGATGACATAACTTGTTCTTTTTACCTAGATGTCTGTGGGGACCGAGTTGTCTGAGCTTCTTCAATCAAACCAAAAACATGATAAAAGAAGCTGCTGATCTCTTGTTGAAAGGACTAAGGCGTGGGTTTAAATGGACAAACATATCTGCAATCCCGCCAATCAATGATTCTCCGGATTCTGCTCAAAACGTCATGAAAAATATATATATCCTTCTTTAGCTTTTACTTCTTGCTTTTTCTTTCATTTTATTTTTCTTATTTTCTCTTGTTGTTATTATTATTTAGGTTAATGTGTTTATTTTCGGAGCGTTGAAATCGTGGGGCGTTTTCATGGATTTGCAAAGGATATAAAATTTAAAAAAAAAAAAAAACCAAAAATATTTTAATTTTTCTTTAATTTCTTCAATCCAGCGAACCAACAGCGAATCTACAAGCTCGCCCGAACCTGGTTTAAGTCTTTTAGACTTTCTTCTGACCTAATGTTCCGAGCGAACCTGAGATTTGCCTCGTTGTCTTTCCGCGAACCATGGGCTTTGTATATATGTTTTCTGCGAATCCATTTAACACATTCACTTGCACTGTAACCGTTTTGTTTCAAAATTTTCAAGTTCGAATCTCGCTTTTGGCTTTTCATTACAAATTGAATCGTTTTAATTCCTCCAGGTATGTAAACGCAAGTGGATTTGAGGTTGCGATTAGAAGGGCTGCAGAAGATAACTTCATGGAATTTGGGTACCAAAAGCCGATAAGGAAGAGGTCAAAGAAAGATAAGCACTGGGTTTCGTGGAAAGATTGCAAGAGTTTATGAAGTGGTTTTACAATAACAGCACTGGTGAAGCGGTAATCAGATTAAAAGGTGAAGATCGTCCGGAAATCAGATTGTTCGATCTTATGGAGATCTTCTCCTTCTGTGATGAAGATCTAAAGGTTTTGTGTGAGAATGAGATCAAGCTCGGGGCAGGAGACGACACGAGAACTAAAGCCAACTTGTTTGTGAAAGTTGCGAACAAAGCCCGAGGTGTAAGTGCTGAGTTAAGGAAGGGGAATGAAAGGCTGAGGATGACGGATGAACAGAATTTGGATATGGATGACTTGTCTAAACAATTAGATAAGTCAATTGAGAAAAGGTTTGAGAAGCACGTTGAAGTTGAAGAGGAGGTGTTAGGTGAGGATCTGACTGAAGAAGTACAGGCGGCGACTACTGTTATTGAAGTGCCTGATACTGATGTCACCGAAGCAGAATTTGTTGAGTCATTTTTGGTGTTTAGTGAAGATGATGAGGCCGGATCTGAAGACGTGACTAATCCATTGGCCGGGATCGAATCGAGGGCAGGAGCTTTCATTGAACATTTCTAAAGCCGAAAAAGACTGAGCTTAAATAGAAGACTTCCCCGGGTGAGGTCTAACCTAGGGGGAGTATTGATAGTCATGTATAGGTTGGACTCACCGGTATGTCGGTGTTATATCTTTAATATGTATTTTGTATGTATTTTGTAATGTTTAGTTCTAGCGAACCTACGGGCGAATCTATAGATTTGCCCGTAGCACAGTTTAGTTTTTGTGTTAGTTTTGATCGGGCGAAACTAATTTTGCCCGGCGAAACTATATGGTTCGCTAGATAGATTCGCTGTCAGCGAATCTATCAGCGAACCTAAGTCTATTATAATCAACTTCTTGCATCGTGTTCAGCACCGATAAGTCAATACTGTTGGATCTTCAATTTGGTAAGCTTCAGTCTTAATTTTTGATCCAACAAAGACATTTATAAAAATGAAATGTTTTATATAATGCATACTTATTTGTATACATAAAACATGTGTATAAAACGAAGAATTTTTTTTATTTATAAAAAATGAACAGTCAAAATTAGAAATTGGTTTAAAAAACGAGGCTCATAAAAAAATTTAAAACGATCAAAGATGTAAAAAAAAGTTTATAACGGGTTTAATAAATAAGTATTTATTTTTGTATATTAAAAACATGTTTTAAAAACAAGAATAATAACATAATAATAAAAATAAAACAATAATAAATAGTTCTAAAGATAAAAAGTTTTTTTTTATAAAATATACAAAACTAATGTTTTTACCGATAAAAATATAACACACACATATAAATATAGAAAAATTTGACTAAATTAATCCCTACTAAATATAGGCAAATTGGAAAAAAACCGAATAATAATAAAACTAAAATAATAATAAATAGTTTAAAAATAAAAATATTTTCTCTAAAATATGCAAACATAACAGTGTTTTACGATATAAATAATACACACACATATGACATACACAAACACACACACACACACACATATATATATATATATGTTAAAATTTCAAATAGTTTTATCATTTGTATCCCTAAAGTTTTTGTTTTGATCATTTGCATCCTTGGGGGTATTTTAGTCATTAATGAAAAGGTTAACTAGAATATTTAACAAAGTTAGTTGTTTGGATGTAAATGGGAATAAAATAAAAGCGTCAAGGAAGAATATCAGATCTTAAAACAGGAGGGATGCAAATAAGAATTTACTCTGACTCTTTCAAGAGCAAATGCTTTACGATAGTTGACTTTTAATTTGCTCAAACATCATCTTCATATGGCAATCATTATTGGTAACAAATCAAACCAATCCGGCCTTGACAAACAATATTGGTAACTGCGTAACACGAGTTTTTTAATCCTAAATTATTAGAGTAGCTAGACCTCATTTATGTAAAATAAAAATACAATTTAAGTACTCGAGCTATACTTCAACTTGTACCATGAATACATATACTTTAATTTTAGCCAATTGAGTATCTAACCTTTCTAATTTTTACAATTCGAGTATCTATGACTAACATATGTTAGTTAATGTTAACTTAGAGGGCTTTATATAATGTTAGGGCTAAATTTGTAATTTTAGTTTTTATTGTCTCACTAATAATAAAAAAATAGAGAGACGTTTTTAAACCCTAAAATATACATTCCATATACTTCGAAAATTAGATAAAAGATGATTTTGTTCGAAGCTTCTATATGACATTCGAAGCATTTGGAATGTAGATTTAGGGGTTTAAAAATGTCGCTCTACTTGTGTGTTGTTAGTGAGACTTTTAAAGCAAAAATGACTATATTAACCCTATTATTATAAAGGAAATGACCATAGTAGCCGTATGAGTTAACAGTTAAATTAACATCTGTTAGGCATAGGTACTCAAATTGCGAAAATCGAAAATGTTAGGTACTCAATTTACTAAAACTAAAACTAAAACGTAGACACTCATAATGCAAGTTGGAGTATAGCAGATGTACTCAAATTGCATTTTATTCTTTATGTAATTAATAATATTCTCAGGTTCCAAAATTGTAAGTTGTATGATTATAAGTATATTGCGAATGAGTAAAGAAGAGGCAACTGAAACAACTCAAACATAATCTATCATGGTATCAGTGCACCTAGCTCTTGCCCTCACACCTCTTCTCAAAACGGCAAAACTGAGTGTAAAATACGTTCCATAAATAACATCATACGTACCTTACTAACTCATGCATCTCTTCCTCCATCTTTTTGGCACCATGCTCTTGAAATGGCCACATACATTTTTTATATCTTACCTTCTTAAACCATTAAAGAGAGATAACTTCGGGTTCGAGTCGGGCATATGGGTTCAGGTTTGGGCAGATGATACACGTAGTTGCCCTTTCAAGAGTTTTCTTTAAATGTGGCAACTTGAAGATGTTCTCCAATATCAAATCAATGCAATGCGCGCCACATGGAGTCCAATATATGTGTGGATACTTCTCTTCCACAAGTTCACCTATCAAGTAAATTAAAGTGTTAAGGATTTACAAATCTTAAAATAATAAACTAGTACTTTGTTATTTTGTTATAATCTTATCGGCATTAACATAACTACTTGCACTATCTGTCACAATTTGAACGATATTCTCCAGCCCAACCTTCTGGATAAAACGGTCAAACAACCCAAAAAATCTTGTCACCTATGAAAGATTTTACAAGTTAGCTTTTCACATTAAGCAATAATTAATAAAAATCACAATAGTTAACCGGTTACCTGTGTGAGAATAGTTAGAGGCATCAACGGACTCAATGAACATACTCCCTCTAGGAGTGCTCACTAGGAAGTTGACTAATGCTCTTCCTTTCCTATCCCTCCATCCATCCGCCATCAAAGAACACCCATAGTTTAACTTCTCAACCTCATTTTCACGCATAAGCTTTTTAGTATACTCTAACTCTAGCTTCAACATAGACTCTCGTACCTCATGATAACTAGTGGGTTTTATACCAATACCATGTCTAGTAACCGCTTCAAGTGCGGGCCCCAACCTATTATACTTCACCGTATTAAATGAAACACCCGCATCATACATCCACCGGGCAAACTTTTGCACATACTCAAGTCTTAGTTTCTTTTGAACTTGGGCGTGCTCTACACTTCCAACTAAGTGGCCCCCTTTCTTTCCAGAAATGGTCGATGGCTTGAACATGACATCTAACGGCCCTTTTGATAGTCAAATGGTTAGTTATATGGTTGTAACGGCTCATTTTATTGATGACGATTGAGTTATGCATAAACACATTATTAACTTTAGACCCATTGATAGTCATAATGGGGAGGATATTGCTCGTGAGTTGTTAGATTGTATTCATGGTTGGGGAATCAAGAATGTTAAGACCATGACCGTAGATAACACATTTAGTATGATAAGGCGATTGATTTTTTGTTGAAAAAGTTGCCTAATTTGTATGATAAAGGTAAGCATTTACATGTTAGGTGTATGGCACACATTTTAAATCTAATTGTGAAAGATGGATTATGGGACCATAATCATCATGTTGAATGTTTGAGAAAAGCAACCAGGTATATTAAAGCTTCATCACCAAGAATTAAATGTTCAAAAAGTTGATGAAAGATTTGAAATTCGAGAAAAATAAGATTTTATTTGGTTATAATAACACAAGATGGAATTCTACACATGACATGTTGAAAACTGCTATTGATCTAAGGGATGTATTTGTTGTTTATGAAATTGAAGACAATAACTATTTCCATGATTTAGAAAGAGTGCCTGGAATTTTTGATTTTGATGCGTGCATCCTGTTGGTTGAATTTATAGAAAAGTTTAAGGTTAAAACAGAACTTGTGTCGGCAACTTCAATGTCACACCCTCAATTTTCCACAAACGGGGTATCCGTTAGGCGTGTGACAAAACCAGGATCCAAGTCATTAGTTACACCAAACGACACTATATGAATTTAAAACATACGTATCTCATTGAATGAGAAAAAGTTATTACAAGTAATTGTTTAAACATTTGCGGAAGCATAACGACAAATGATTGTCAAAACTCTTTTTCAGTAAAGTAAATGCATTAAAAGTATTTAATACAAATATGTTTAATAACAAATTAAATCTTGAATACATGTAGACCTAATGATGCATGCATGCCCTACTTGTGCTCGTGCTCCTTAATTACCTGAGAAAAACATACTAAAAAGTGTCAACACAAAGGTTGGTGAGTTCAATAAGTTTATTAATCAAAAGCATAAAACACAGTTCGAAAATCGATAGAATATTGCCCGAAGGCCCTACCCGAAGGTATAAAATGCAGCCGCCACAAAGGCGCCGTAAATGCAGCCCACCCGAAGGTGCTGTAAAACGCAACCGCCAAAAACGCGCCGTAAATGCAGCCACCACAAAGGTGCCGTAAACGCAGCCCACCCGAAGGTGCTGTAAAATGCAGCCGCCACAAAGGCGCCGTAAATGCAGCCACCACAAAGGTGCCGTAAACGCAGCCCACCCGAAGGTGCTGTAAAACCCAGCCGCCACAAAGGCGTCGTAAATGCAGCCACCACAAAGGTGCCGTAAACGCAGCCCACCCGAAGGTGCTGTAAAACGCAGCCGCCACAAAGGCGCCGTAAATGCAGCCACCACAAAGGTGCCGTAAACATAGTTGCCCGAAGGCGTTGTAAAAATGTTTGTATGTTTTCTCCTCGAAAAAAGTATTTAAAAGCGGGCAAAGAACTCACCTTTGAAGCGCACAGCAAAACACGAGATATGCAACAAAGATTTCCTAGATTGTCTTACGACCAATTGCCAAGCGGGGTGAGAGGAGGATACTAGCACAGTGACAGATGGGTGATCGGAGGTGCGAGGGTGGTGGCTGCCGCTGCTGATCTCGCCGGAAAACAAGAAAACAACTCGTAACCCTAGCAGCCGCAACCTTTAACAGCCCATAACTTCTTCATCGCTGCGAGTTAGACGTAACCGTTACCACCGTAGGAACCGACTTGTCGAGACGAAGATTTTGATATATAATAGGCCCCCTGGGGACGCCGGAGTTGGCCGGAAAATGGCCAGAAAGATCACAGAGAAATAAGTAAAAACTCTAGCCGCTGTAACTTGTTCTTCTGCCCATAACTTTCACATCGTTGCGAGTTAGAGCAAGCCATTACCACCGTTAGAAGCGTCTCGTCGAGACGAAGAATTTGATATGTAATACGCCTCCTGGGGACGTCAGAGCTGGCCGGAATCTGGCCGGAAAGTGGCTGTACTGTGGTGGTGGCGGCTGGATGAAGGATTGGAGGATTTTAGGGTTTTGAAAAAAATCAATGGAAGCTCTATAATAGGGTTTATATACTTAGGGTTCTCTGGTGGGCTTTTTAATTAACAAGTACGCACAACGCACCGCGTCTCATTTCGTTTCTCGAAACATTTCTCATCCCGAATGTTTATCAAGGCTAATATTACATACACGATTTCCCCAATCATTTCTAGTATTATTTTAGTTATTCGGAACTTAGTTTATATGAACGTTTCCGAATAAATATGTGTTTCCTTCAGTCTTTGTATTTAAATACGTTTGTTTAATATAAAATCAAATATATTGACTTCTTATAAGTTTCTAATACATATTTAATATTAATGCATCGAACGAACACTCACTATAATGTACTGAGTCTTTAATGGGTCTCATTTATCATGTTGGGCCTTTAGGCCCAATCACTTAACATTTATGATTTGGATAATATAGCTAACGTAGTTGTGTTAACGGAATGTTCCTAAAAATGCCGGGTGTCACATTCAAAGCCTTAAAGCATCTTTTTTTTAGAGAAATCCTAGATGTAGACAAACATCTACGTGAGTGGGGAGTCCACCTTCAGTTTTGTGTTATCGCGGGTGCAATGCGTAAGAAATATGATAAGTATTGGGGAGAGTATGACAAGCTTAATGACTTTATGTATTTTACGGTTCTCTTAGATCCTACCATGAAAGCATATTTCCTAGAACATTGTTTCACAATGATGATTATGTATGACATAACCAAAGAAAATCCAATGTCTAACGAAAAAATTAAAGAGAGGGCGTTAGGAATGGTGGTAGATGTTGAGAACTACATGGCGTTAGGAATGGTGGTAGATGTTGAGAACTACATTGCTTGTTTAAAAAATATAAAGAGAGGTTTGATAAGGTTGAATATAATTCGACATCTCAAGAATCACGTAATGAAGAAGTTGTGGAATGTGATGGTGGGAATGACTTTCTTGAAGAATACCTAAATGTGGAAGAAAGTAGCTCGGCTGCAATAAAAACCGAGTTAAAAAGGTACCTACGAGAGCCAAGAAGTAATTTCACTAAGAGCTTCGACATACTTATGTGGTGGAAACAAAATGCTATTCGATTCTAATCATATTTCGGATGGCTAGAGGTAAAAAACTTTCATTATATTCAAGCTTTTTTAAAACTATTTGTAACATTATTTATGTTTATTAACTTAGTATATTTGTTAGATATATTGGCTATTCAAATTTTCACAATTGCATCTGAGTTGGCGTTTAGCACAAGTGGATGTATACTGAGTGATTATAGAACACGGTTGTCAGAAAATATTGTTGAAGCGTTGGTTTGCACTCAAGATTGGGTGAGAAAGTCAAGAAAATCAATTGTGGATGACATAGATGATATTTTAAAGGATGAGGATATTGCAATGGGCAATAGTAATTTTTATTAAGTAACTGGTTTGGTTGTAAACGATATATATTAACTTTCTTTTGTTCTTGTTATGATACAGAGATTGAGGATGCATAGCGATTAACAATGTTTGTTGATGACTTGATGCTACCGCAAGTGATGTGATGATGCTACTACAATTGATGCTACTGGATTTTGTGTTTTTGTATGGTACTTTGAAACTATGATGCTACTTCATTTAGTGAATTTGTGATGTTACTTCGGTTCACTATATGGTGTGATACTTTATTTGGAACTCTTTGCTGTTTTGTGATGTTTTGATTTTATGACAGCTAGCAAAATTCTATCATTGAGTTTTGATTTTATTTATTTATAACTAGTTTTATAGATGTAAATAATTATGAATTGATTCCATCTATATTATAAGATCATCATTGATACCGATTCCACGGAATATCCAAATGGCTAAAAAACAACGATTAATCAAAGACCATAAGTTAAACCAAAGGTTCCAAGAACAAAGTTCTATATTCAATATCAATCATAAACTGATTACAATTAAAAACAAACCTAATATTTATACTAAACGTATAACCATTAAAGATAAACATGAATAAACTAAATAAATAAAAGATACGATATTTAAATAAAGACCCGATAATTAAGGAAATATATATTATTCAATTCTGTTGATCCATATCCGTATCATACTCCCCTTCTTTGAAAAACTCGTCCTCGAGTTTTAACTCTGGATCAATGCTGCCTGGGTCAAATGGTACATCAAGTCACTTCTTCTCTGCTTTTATCATCGTAACACGCCTAAACACTTCAACTTCATTGTTCGTTCTGTTCGGCTCTTGACTAATACCACCTGGGTCTATTGGATTGTCAGGTCCTTTTATTATTGCTTCTTTCTCACCTTTCACTTCCTGGCCAATCAAGTTTTGAAATAACTTGGTGTATTTTTTTTGTTGAAATTTCATAAGAAAAATATGAATTGCACACTCTGGTTCTTGTTCCAGTTATAACGATACTTAATTCGAGATAAATTTGGGCTTGAGAATATAACTTTGATCTTAAGCTAACATTGGCTTGTAATCCAAATTCCATAACAAATGGTATCATATTGAATCCACATGAAATCGTAATTGGATGCATGCAAATTCCCCCTTCACCATCATCTTTATCCATATGACCCTTATCACCTATAATATTTTCAATCTTATCCCATGCCATTATCCCATCACACTTAAATTTCAAATTAGCCGCAATTTTTAATTGAAAAATCTCACATGACTTTGCACCAAAATTTGATCGCCATCTCCTGTGGTTATGCGTCTACCAACAACCACCGATATGATACCATCAACCACCGTATGATTGGTAACGGTTTTCGCCTCTTTCAACACATGATTATATGTATAAACGGAATCAAACATACCTCGCGAGATTGTGGATGACTCACGATCTTCAACTCGTTTAACCACACCACCGGTTACCCAAAAATACCAATCCTCGTCCTCGTATTCATCAAACACAGGAGGAGAATTATACATACAATCGTCACTGGAAAGATACTCCTCATCCCCGGTTAACTCGTCCCAGGCGAGTTCTTTCGGTTTCGTTTCCTTCCAAGTCGACGATACCTCAAGATCTTGGACTCGTTTCTGAAGTCTTTTGTTCTTAAGAACCCGGGGGTCGGGATAGACACCATTGCTGCCTCGGGCGGCAAATCTGCAAATAGAAAATCTATCTTTTCCACCGGCACGTGAACCACCAATGTTCTTGTCGATGCCTCCGACGGCGACTCTTCGAACAAGAAAACAATCGTCTTCACGTAGAGCCATTTGAAACCAAAGCTCTGATACCAAATGATACCGATTCCGCGGAATATCCAAATGGCTCAAAAACAACGATTAATCAAAGATCATAAGTTAAACCAAAGGTTCCAAGAACAAAGTTCTATATTCAATATCAATCATAAACTGATTACAATTAAAAACAAACCTAATATTTATACTAAACGTATAACCATTAAAGATAAACATGAATAAACTAAATAAATAAAAGATACGATATTTAAATAAAGACTTGATAATTAATGAAATATATATTATTCAATTCTGTTGATCCATATCCGTAAGGACGAGTTTTTCAAAGAAGGGGAATATGATACGGATATGGATCAAAAGAATTGAATAATATATATTTCCTTAATTATCGGGTCTTTATTTAAATATCGTATCTTTTATTTATTTAGTTTATTCATGTTTATCTTTAATGGTTATACGTTTAGTATAAATATTAGGTTTGTTTTTAATTGTAATCAGTATATGATTGATATTGAATATAGAACTTTGTTCTTGGAACCTTTGGTTTAACTTATGGTCTTTGATTAATCATTGTTTTTGAGCCATTTGAATATTCCGTGGAATCGGTATCAATCATCATGATGGCGGATAACAAAACTTTAAGTAAATCCATTATAATAAATCGAACCATCAAGTCAAGTATAAGATCCAACCGATGCCCGTCTTATTATCTTTAATCATATATTAACCTGTTTTAGCTTTAAAAATTTATTAATATATTCACGCGAACAGCAAGCTTATGAAGTTATGTTTGAGGGAAGTACTTTTGAAGTCAAATATAAGATATTGGTATCAAACCGGTACCAGTACCAAAAACGGTTACCGATACCGAACCGGTATTTTCGATATGGTATTCGGGATCCACTTTTATTGAAAATCGGCATCGGTATTTTCGGTATTGGTACCGATTGATATCGGTATAGCATCGATCTCATCCCTAAGATGAATGCTTCAAACAGATCTCTTCAATTAGTGAAGACATCACCTTTAGTCAACTTTAGAGGTTTCGAAGGAGTTCCAATCTCATTATCATAGTTAATTGCCTTAGCCATATCACTATGTTTAATGCCAGAACCAGACATCTATAAATCACAATCACAAGAAACAAGAAATTTTTTTTGTTTAAATCTTAAGAACAAGAGAGATATTAACTCGATTGTTGAATGAAGTATTGGTGCAAGCAACAAATGAGGTTTCGCACAACCTAGGTTTCGTACGAGTAGGTGTCGCAAAAGACAACCATTCTGGTCCAAGGTTTCGGGTACAAGGTGTCACACGAGTAGGTGTCACAAGAAATGTGTCGCACGAGTAGGTGTTGCATAATAAGACCTTTCGATTCCAAGGTTTCACCCAAAACTTGTGCTTTCGAGTAGAAATTCCAGCGAAGAAACAATGGCAAAAAGATCAACAAGTTGATAATAAAAAACAATAAGTCATCGTAATATTACCTTAACTGAATGTATTTGTTATGTAGAATTCCCACGAGCTCTTAAGATCGCATGAAAAACCAAGCCGTACTGAGCACTTAAGCTCTGATGCCAAGTGAAGGAACTGGTTCTTCATGTAGATCGATATCTTAGACGATTCAAGGTCTCCTAAATGCGCGGAATACAACTAGAAACACTATGAGGGAAGTAATACCAACACATGAATGCAGTAAAGTAATAACAAGATCACCCGAACAAGGAATACTATCAAACGTAAACTTCAACTGTGAAAACGCTAAAACCCCTAGATGATTAACCAAAATGATTAACACCCAATAGTATATATATAATAGGTGATGAACCAATATGCGACACCTAGGTGTCGCCCCTAGGTGCGACACGACACTTCCGTTTCACAACGGTGTCGTACTACACCTAGGTTTCGTACCAAGGTGTCGCACGACACCTTGTATGCGACACCAAGGTGTCTTTCGTGATTCATTACCTCAACGTACAATCATTGTCTTAATGAAAAGCCGTTACAAAGATAATAAAAAAAGTAAATAAACTATTAAAAGATACAAAATAAATAATCAACGATATTGACTTAATAATGAGATGGTTTATATTGTCTAAGTAGTCATGACCAAAGTAATTACAAAACCGTTAAAAATCATGTGTATATTTACCAAAAATAAAAAATCCATGTGATGCAACCAAAGCTCTTATGGTTATCTTAAAATCCTCGGTATCACTGTACCGAAGGTTTATCTTAAAATCATAAGTAAAGACTTGTCTAGTGAGATGGTTTGTCTTCACTAATTAGGAATGATGACGTAGGTCATATAACCACTGGGTTGGGCAGCCGGAAGCCAGCAGCCAGGAGCCAGAAGCCTGGTATATGAACAATAGGGCTACAGTAACCTGACACTTATTTCCACAACAAAGATTCAAACATATCTTGCAATATCTTCAAAAGATATCCTTGGTAAAGCAAGACTGAATGCAATTAATGCAGGCAAAACCCCTTACACGAAAATAGCTAAAAACATAAACCACTATCCACACCTGAGGTGCTGCAGGCTGCCAAGAATGGAAGGTGCACTGGCCGAGGGGCAGCCTCGAGCCAGGAGCTCCTGGACCTTTCAGATTTGAATAAGATTTGCTTGGGCAATACACAATATCTTGTGTATATAAGTTCCTGCAATCTGAAGATAAGTCCATACTCATTCACATTGGCTCTTGCACTCCACTCTCAAAACACACACACACACTCACTCCTTTTACTTAACATTTCTCTAACCTTAACACTTAGAATCATAACCGAACCTAACCCTGGACTTAGACATATCGTTAGTACCATCCTCTCCATAATCTTGTTGTAGCAACAAGTGGCGCCCACCGTGGGGCAGCGCTGCTTAGAACAGATCCCAACTAGATCTTAACGCTGTTCCTAAGTACTTTTCTTCATGGCTGAGGATAACGATCCCCCTGAGTTCAGGTCATCCCCAACGTTTCATGTGTCAGCTTCCAGCCATACATCTTCTGAAATGGCTGGACAAAACACTCCGACAACGGACGGACCTCAGGTCGAACCGTCACTCCAAGACTTGCAATCTTTTCACACTCCATCTCCTTCGCGAATGGGTTTGTCGTCACCAAGAGACGATTTGTTCTTTCCTGTGGAAAAAGTAGATCTAACCCCCGAAGGAGTAAGGAGACATTTTTTGCAACTTAGGGAGTTGATGAATGGATACGTTAGTGAAGAACGAGCAAAAGGGGTAAGGGTTAGACTTGCGTATGGTGATGAGCCAGAGATAACTCTCACTCCACCACCACCACCTTTTGATTCAACAACCTCCCCCTCTACGTCTCGTTGGACTCCGAGAGAAACTCACAGCAGACCGGTGGAAAGGGTGAATCAAGAGACTTCGCTAGCCATAACTCCGAGAAACTTAGAGCTCACTATGGATCAAATGTTCCATCAACCTTCGGTATCACCTCCTACAGCCACATCTTTTGAAGAGGCTTTGAGGTCACTACCCTTGCTCCAAAGTGTGGTCTCTCCCATACCAGTCCCGGCAAGCTGCTCAAGTCCTTCACCGTTCACACCTCAAGGATTTGCATATCCTAGCTACATGCATCCCCAGATGGCAGCCTTCATGATGGCCCAGGCTGCTCAACAGTGGGGAGGGGCTTATCCATGGCTGTTTCCGCCTACCAGCTCCCCCCTAACGGCTCCTCAGGCTTCAAATATTCCCATCACTGGTCAACCCACTCCTAACCCTCCTGTGACCACGCAGCAAGTATCACCTCTGGTGGTTACACACGAGGCAGGAACTTCCAGACAAACGACACCAAGCGAGCCCTCGAAGCCTTATAGATCGAGCTCCTTGTCCTGTTTTTCGGAAGAAATTGCTAATTTCGAGTTCCAAGCCAAGATCAAGATGCCATCAAACGTGAAAACATACGATGGGACAGAAGATCCAGAGGACCACCTCCAAGTGTTCACCGGAGCCGCCTCCGTAGAACGTTGGACTAATGCAGAATGTTGTCACATGTTTATGCAAACACTTGTTGGATCTGCACGACTTTGGTTTAGTAGCCTCCCAGCAGGGAGCATACACTCTTTCGATGACTTGCACAGAAGCTTCTTGACGAACTTCACACAGCAAAGAAGGTACACCAAAGATGCAGCGGTGCTTTATCAGATCCAGCAAAGAGACAACGAAGATCTGAAAAGCTTCATGGAGAGGTACAAAAAAGAAGGGCTGAGCTATAACGGAGCCACGGAAAAAATGTGTGTTTCCGGCTTCATGAACGCCATAAGGCCAAAGAAGCTCCTTAGAAACCTCCATGAAAACATACCTCAAACGATGAAAGAAACCTTTGAGCGTGCTGAAGCCTACCTCCGGGGTGAGGAGGCGCTTGACAATAGGGAGACCAGGAAGCGAGATCGACAACCCTGGAGGGGAAACTCATCCCCAAACAAGAAGCCACACTTTCAACCCTTTGTGGAACAGCGATCTCACCGCCATTATGACCCCAAAAGAAGGGATGACAGGCGAGATTCCCCACGCTCGAGTAGGGGTCAAGACAAAGAGAAACATGTGTTTACTGTGCTGACAAAAACACCTTTGGAGGTCTTCACAACTGAGGAGGCTAGGTACAGCTTCAGACCTCCCAGACCTCTCACCAAGCCAGTCAGCAAGCGAGATTCAGGAAAGTTTTGTGTCTTTCACAATGACGTTGGCCACCACACCAACGACTGCTTTCAGTTAAAAAAGAGAATCGAAGAAGCTGTTAAGTCAGGTGACCTGGCCCACTTGGTGAAGGAGTTCAAAGATAAAAAAGAAAGCAAGAAGGGGGCAGAATGCAATATGGTACACACGGCAGCCAGGCCCTTTGGGAGACCCCGCTCAGGAGTCTGGACCCGACAGAGCATTGACTTCCCCCCGACTGATCCCGAAACATTCATCACCACACCGGTCATCATAGAAGCTGAACTAGATGGCTCCTTGATAGATCGGGTTTACATGGATTGTGGGGCAGGAGCTGAAATCATATATGAAAGATGCTTTCTCCAGCTCAGCGAAGAAACAAGGGCGAAACTACAACCATCCGAGACACCACTGGTTGGATTTGCAGGGGAGAGGGTCCACCCCTTAGGTCAAATAACTCTTGAAGTTTGCCTTAGGGACGGGGACCTCTCCAGGGTTGAAGAACTGACGTTTGCTGTGGTACGACACCCTTCTCATTATAACATCATAATTGGGAGATCGTGTATAAGTGCCTTCCAAGCTATAGTCTCGACAAGTCACGGGATGATGAAGTTTTTAACAGAAGGAGGAGTCGCCACCCTGAAGCCCACAGCAGAAGCTCTTCTCATAGCCTCTGCTGAGGAAGCTTCAGACGCTGAGCAGAAGCAGGTCATAGAAGTGAGCCTCAATGCTTCATATCCCGAACAGACAATCAAGGTTAACAACAACCTTTCTAGTCACATCTTAAGAAAAATAATAAAGTTGTTGCAGGAAAGCCAAGACGTTTTTGCATGGTGCCCGGAAGATATGACATGGGTCCCCAGGAACACTTCTGAACATTCACTGAACATCTACCCCGGTCATAAGCCGGTTGTTCAAAAGAAAAGAAGCCTGGCTCCTGAAATAAGCTTAGCTGTAGATGAGGAGGTAGAAAAACTTGTACAAGCAGGTACCTTCCAGCTCCCAGCTTCCACCTCCCGGCTGCTAGCTCCCCCCTCATCTTTTTTAGAAAAATAGTTAACATATCTTTTGATAACATGACTATTAAAAGTTGATTTTGTAAGCAGGTATTTTAAGAGAGGTCAAATATCACTCTTGGGTAGCAAACCCTGTGCTGGTCAAAAAGCCTAACGGATCATGGAGAATGTGCATAGATTTCAAAGATCTCAATAAAGCTTCTCCAAAAGATTGCTACCCCCTTCCTGAAATCGATAGGAAGGTCGACTCTCTTGCCAGCTTCCCATACCGGTGTTTCCTAGATGCTTACAAGGGTTATCACCAGATTCAAATGAAGAAAGAGGATGAAGAGAAAACTGCATTTTACACGGACAAAGGAATCTTTTGTTACACAAAGATGCCCTTTGGCCTGAAAAATGCGGGGGCAACATACCAAAGGCTGATTGATCAAGCCTTTGCGGAGCAGATTGGGAAGAACATGGAAGCCTATGTCGACGACCTGGTAATTAAGAGTCAAACTGAAGACGATATCATGGATGATGTGGAGGAAACCTTCATAAACTTGAGAAAGATCAATATGAAGCTCAATCCGGCAAAATGTTCATTCGGCTTTGAGGAGAGTAAGTTCCTTGGACACATTGTAGATAGTATCAAAGCTAACCCTAGTCAAATACAAGCCGTGCTTGACATGAAATCTCCACAAACCAAAAAACAAGTGCAAAGTCTCGCAGGTAAAATCGCTGCACTAAAGCGCTTTTTGCCAAAATCGGCTGAAAAATCGCTACCTTTCTTCAAAACTCTTAAAAATTGTGTCGACAAAAAAGATTTCAAATGGACAATAGAGGCAGAAGCTGCCTTCCAAGATCTCAAAAAACAAATAGCCTTCTTGCCAACTATCACCGCCCCTGTGGCGAGAGAGCTTATCACTGTTTACCTCTCAGCAGGTACTTGGACTGACAAGCTAGAAGCTAAGGTCAGGAGTCACAAGCTACAAGCTTACACTCGTTTACTTTTATGCAGGTATGGAGGCTATAAGTGCGGTACTTGTGGTGGAACGAGCCAAGGTGGAAATGCCAATCTATTTCATAAGTAGGGCTCTCAGGGATGCTGAGATCAACTACACCCCCATGGAAAAGTTGGTGCTCGCCCTGGTACATACCTCAAAACGATTGAGAAGATACTTTCAGGCTCATCACATCAGGGTGCTGACAATCAAATCCGTGCTTGAGAAGCCAGAAAATTCAGGAAGATTAGCTAAATGGGCAGTGGGACTAGGGGAGCACAACATTGAATACTCCCCAAGGAAAGCCATCAAAGCCCAAATCTTGGCTGATTTCTTATCAGAGATTCCAGAAAAAACCAAAGAAGTAAACGAAGTGGCAGCTGAAGAAGATAAGATGCCCAGGCCAAAATCAGCATGGATTTTGTTCACCGATGGAGCGTCCAGTGTAGAAGGTTCCGGAGCTGGATTGATCATAACTGATCCCTTTGGAACCGAATACACTTACGCGCTTCGCCTTGAGTTCCCATGTACAAACAATGAGGCTGAATATGAAGCGCTTCTGGCTGGTCTACGGATAGCTAGAAGCATGAAGGTCGAAGAGCTAGAAGCTTTCGGTGACTCCAGGTTGGTAGCCAACCAAGTAAATGATAAGTACACGGCTAAGAACCATCAATGATCAAATACAAAGCCAAAGTCAAAGACTTGATGAAAGAATTCAAAAGCTGCACCCTCCAACAAGTCTCAAGGTCAAAGAACAAACAGGCTGATGCCTTAAGCAAACTCGCATCCTTAACCTTCGCCCACCTGACTAAGAAGGTGCTGGTCGAGGTCCAAAAGGTCCCATCCATCAGCGAGATAGAGGTGGAAGATATAGTTGATGAAGTTCAAGAGACTTGGATGACGCCCATTATCAATTTCCTCAAAGAAGGGAAGCTTCCCCCCAACGAAGCAGAAGCCTCCAGGCTCCCGTCCAAGGCTGAACACTATGTCATAGAATTTAATGTGTCATACAAGAAATCGTACCTCTCCCCTCTTTTGAGGTGTGTAGGTCCAGAGCAAAGTAATTATCTTATTCGAGAAGTTCATGAAGGGGTATGCGGTGCACACGCTGGACCTCGCTCAGTCGTGACAAGGCTAATGAATTTGGGTTATTATTGGCCCACAATGCACAAAGATGCCTCTGAAGAAATAAGCAAGTGTGAAGGTTGCCAGCTGCACGCTCCCGTCAAAACAAATCCCAAGCATGATTTAGTTCCGGTCATGGCTGCCTGGCCATTTTTCAAATGGGGTATGGATATCGTGGGTCCCTTCCCAGAAGCTGCTGGAAGGGTCAAATTCTTGCTCGTGGCCATCGATTACTTCACCAAATGGCCCGAAGTCAAACCGCTTGCATCCATAACCGGTAAACAAGTCATTAACTTTGTTTGGGAGAATATAATTTGTCGGTTTGGACTACCGGGGGAAATTGTTACGGATAATGGTCGTCAATTTGCAGAAAAACCATTCAGCTCATGGTGCAAGGAATTCGAAATCAAGCAAGTGTTCAGCTCCGTAGCTTACCCTCAATCAAACGGCCAAGTCGAACGAATGAACCGAAGTATTGTTGAAGGTATCAAGGCCAGGTTGGGAAGGTACGGGAAAAATTGGCTGGAAGAGCTCCCAAGCGTCTTATGAGCCATAAGAACCACCGAGAAAACAAGTCACCTTAAAACACCATACAACTTGGTATACGGTTCTGAGACTGTCATCCCAGCTGAAATTGGTGTCAACACAAGACGCAGCAGGAAAAGAAGCAGGGATGACAACGACAGGGAGATCCTATTGTGACATCTGCCCCGAACCCGAACCCGAATGTCCGACTCGAACCCGAAATTATCCATTTGCAAGGTATTCGTATTTATCTCCTTTAAATGAAACGCTTCGTTATTAAAAATATAAAAAAATATGTCGAACCTTACGTCATCCTCGTCTTTAATGTACAACGACAAAACTTTATTCAACGGTTAGTAATTAAATACTAAATACAAATATTAAAACTTCAATACATATATATATATATATATAAAGTGTATTTTTATAAGAGTTTTAATAGAGATTATTAGAAATAAATACTCTCAAAGTCTTGAAATAACCGTTAACGTCAAGAACGAAGGAAAAACGTCACTTATATAATCGTTACGTCTCAACACGGTTAAATTGGTTAGTTAAAATAAATATTAATTTAACTTTGGGTTAAAACTGTCATTTTTAAACTTATATTGAAACTTGTATTACCTAAATAACATCATTGAAAACGCAAGGACTAAATATGTAAAATCCCAAAACCTGATTCCCTCCCCTCGTTTCAGCCCGTAATTCCGGTGACCAACTCCGGTCACCGGCGCCGTTTTCCGGCAACCCCTATGTAAATCGTTTTAAACCGTTTTAACCAATTTCAAGCTATACAAAATGTTTCTACGCACGATTCGAACTCGAAACCATGTCCAATTCGATGTTAAGGCGTTTGATTCCATGCATAAATTCAATCTTTCAATCGGTTTAAAAACCCATAAACTAAATCGGCTTGAAACGTATCAATCAATTAATTCCCTGCACCAAAACGATCATCCCATCAATTTGAGTCCGTTGGCACCATTTAATTGAAATAAAAACAACGAATTAACAACCAATTAATCCTCCTTAACCCGAAACCAATCTCGAAACTGTTATACTACTTCCAGGCGACTAAAACAAAATTCAATTGACCTACACGCTCCCCTTTGCTCGTTATTAGTCTCTGTTATCTCAATTACAATCGAAAAACATCAACAACTCAAACTTGATCTCCAACCCGTCGAGCTATTGTTCTTCATGTCCATTGAACCATTTCATCCATAATCAAGTAAGTTATTTATACCAAAATGATCCTTATCATGTGTAAATCAAAACCCCTCTATCAATTTCTCGTTTAATTGTGTAAACCTGATGTATTTGGTGATTTTGTGTTCTAGGGTTTATGTACAATTTGGGGTAATCTTTTAAAACTTGTTAAAAATATTTCTCGTCAGTTTTTAAACAACAATGAAACATAGCGCGTCTGGTTTGTACCAGTGATGCTGAACTAGGTGACCCGGGTTCGAACCCAGGCTCCTCCACCCCATTTATTTTTATTGATTTTAATACATTTTACTAATTTTAACTAGTTTGCATAATATAAATCCTAATCCTTTTCATATATAAAAATGTAACTTGTCAAAACTTTTTAAGTTTTATAAAACCATTATGTTGTATAAATTAAGTTTTATAAATTCAACTATTATAAATAGTAGATTATACAAATAAGGTTTTTGTATAGAATTTTATCTATTTCATAATTATATAAATGTTTTAAAAGTATTTCTAAAATATATATATATTTTGACATTACGTAAATTGTTAAAAATATCTAATTGAACTTTCTATTATTTATCAAAATAATTATTATTTCTATTGCTATCATTCGAAATAAACGAGTTTATATATTTTTAGTCATCTAACGAAAAACCCCCAAATCTCAATCCGAAACCCTAGAATTCCAATTTCCTTTGATTTCTATTTTTCCAATGCTAGTTTCTATACAATATGTTTTACTAAGTTAGGATTGTCATTTAATTAGGTGATTCTAATATTTTGACGATCCTCATTTCAATTCAAGACTATTTACTATTTGTTTCGTGCCCTAGTTCAAGATGAGTAAAATCACTCCCCTTTTTACTTTTACGTTTTGGGGCTGAAATATGTTTCTAGTTACTATACAATGTTTTCAATTTCCTATTTGTTTTCCAAAAGAGATCATAAAATATGTTAGTCTTGACTCGCGACAAGATGCAATCCTTATGTGGTAGTTTAAAGTAGTATTGTTACTTAGTAATCCCACCGGTACAATGTTAGCGCTAATGGTTTGACAAACCCACCTGCATGTATTTCAAAACAGGTGATTTAAACCCGGCCATTCAATTTCAATGTTACAAGTTGCTATGTTACAAGTTGCTATGTTATGTTGGTATGCTATGTCCCTAAGTTGCAAAAATAATTATTGATAACCTATATCGAGACGGTTACGTGACGGTTGCTAAAAAGGTTATCTTTAATTTACAACATGAGTTGGTTCCTCATGATAAATGATTACAAGTTGCTATACAATGATGATGTTCAATATGTTCAATGTGTGTTCAAGGTGTCATGGTCGAGAATGATTCGAAATAGCTATGCATGTAAGATTGCGCAGCATATTATGATGATCTCGGATTTCTATATTATTATGTATTCAAATTGTGGTTTACTCACTAGATTTAAATAGCTAACTTTATTTTTACATATTTCAGGTGTTGCTTGATTATTTTTGCTGATTTTGTCAAGACATAGGATCGCCTTGGACCTAGAATAATAAATCAGACAATTGCATTTACTGTTTCGGTTTATTTACTTTTGTCGTATCCATTTAAGACTCATGTACTAAACTTACTACATCATTATTAAACTTAATAAATAAATACCATGTGCTTTGTTTACTATTGATATCCAATTCCAATGACAGCCCGGTGTTTCCGCCGCCGGGCGGGGTGTCACACCTATTAAATCTAGACCTCCTGGAAGAAGCTCGAGACCATGCACTGATCCGAGAAGCCAGGTACAAGCAGAAGCTAGAAGCTTACTACAACTCAAGGGTTAAAAAGGAAATATTCAAACCAGGAGATCTAGTGCTTCAAAATAATGAAGCCAACAAACAAGAAGGTCTTGGGAAGCTCGGGCCTAAATGGGAAGGACCCTACATCGTCAAAGAAGCCCACAAGGGAGGGTCCTACAAGTTAACAGATCAAGAAGGGAAGATGATTCCTCGTCACTGGAACGGAAAACACTTAAAGCGCTTCTACGTTTAAGTGATGAAACATTGTAAAAGCCTATTATTGATGTAATCGTGTGTTGAAATCAAAATGAATCTTTTGTTTCAAAAAACTTCCTCTCTATATTATCCTATCAAAGGTTGAGTCCCTCATAATAAAAACTCCATGGGGTCCGGAACTACACCTCTCCATGAAAAAGGGATGAGCTCCTAGGCCATATTGCTCAACAGGAAACAAGACGCTATACCTTCCTGTATAAAGGGTGAATTCCTAAAACAATTAAATTCCATGGGTTTGAAATTATTGTAACAAGGTCAATCCATGAAAGAGGGTGAGCCCCTTACATCAAAACGGCTCCATAAGTACACAAAGAAAAGAATAACTTATGAAAACGAAGTCCACAAACATAAAAAGATATTGTGGCGTCTAACAGATAGGATAAGTTGGTAAAACTCTTTCTCGCTTATGTAAGATTTGGTGTCTGCAGCATCACATCACAACATAACATTAAGAAAACAACCAACAAAAATAACAACACACACGATAGTCATAACACAAAAGTCATCGATCACAATGTCAAGCAAACTAGTAGGACAACATAAAACATAGCCATGAAGGGCTACCAAGATAAGGAGCCTATTCTCTTCAGGTCAAAACATGACCAAGCAAACCAAATGTAAATTGTTTAGAGGCCAACATACGGCCAAATACGAATAAAAGCATTGTTTTAAGAACCACAAAACAGAATATCATAAGATCACTGGGGGTCGAGAGAGTCACCAGGAGCAGGGAAGCCATGAGCAGCAACATCTTCGGGAGAATCAACATCAGAGGGAGTGGCTTCACTTGAGCTTTTGACTGGAGTAAGGTCCTCAGAAGCTAGGTCACCAGCTGGAGTCGAAGGAGTACCAAGATCCTTCAGCACCTCATCAACGTTCTTTTCTGCGACCTTCAGCCTCTTCAGGGAAACAGCGGGGAGGTCTGCCTGATCTTGGGATAGTAAGGTAGGAGTCGGACGCTTCTTGCCAAGAACCCTATCAGCCACCTCCTTGCTCAAGCCTTTTGGTTCAAGACTTTGAAGAAAAGACAATGGTTGACCAGAACATCCGGAAAGTGCCTGCAAAAACGGGTAAGAAGTAATTTCTAGCGCTTTCACAGAGTTAGCAAATTCACCTGCAGCATCCGGCTTATACTCCTTACAGGTCTCCTTGGGGACGCCTTTCAGACAGTTGGCATACCCAGAGAGTAATCCTTGATGGCGACCATATGCAAGGGCCTTCATGTATATCATTGAAAGAGGTTCCATAAACTCAGCACTATTAAGCAAGTAAGTAACGACCTGCTTGAAGCCCTCCTCAACCAACCATTTATTGGTCTCCTCCAGACGCCTATTCTCCTCCATCGCCCTAGCCGCCTTAGCCTTCCCTGATTTTAGCTCCTCAACCTGAACCTCCAGCTCCTTCCTCCCAGCCTCCAGCTCCTCACGATCGGAAGTTATCTGGGACTAAAGAGTGGAAAGCTTAGAGGCAAGATCCTCCTTCTCCAGGGTCAACCTCCTGATAGACTCAGCCCTTTCACTAGAAATCTTATCCACCTCCCCCTTTGCGACTGACAAATCAGTGAAATCTTTATATGTATCCCTCCAACGATCAGTTATCTCCGGTACCAGTGCCATGAATCTTGCCCCGTTGCTAAAAAACTTCTTCAATAGCTCGACGTTTTCCAAACAATCATTTCGTGCCCTCTCGGCAGGAGGGGCAAAACCATGAATAGCTTCGCGACAGACGGAAGCCTTACGTCACAATGAACACCAACCTGCCAATCGGGGACATAAAGATCATCCACATCAGGGTCCTGATCAGCAGGGACTGGGGAGGAGTCTTCAACAGCCTTACCCTTGACCTTGGCTGAAAGCTTCTTAGGCAAACTAGTCCCACCCTTCTTCACGCTTGGTAACTAACCAACTTCAGCAACACCCTCAACGACAGAACCTGAAATTTCAAGCAAAGGGTCCATCTCAGCAGCAGGGTCCACATCCTTAATTCCCTCAACCTTGACCTTGGGATCAATGCCAATGAGAGAAGCCACAAAATTGTAGTCGTCAACATCGACAGGGTCAGATGATGAAAGACCCTGAAGACCAGAAGCTTGTGACACCTCTTCAACCCCCTCATGCCCTGGCGAAGAGACAGGAAGGGTCAACTGTTTCCTACTCGACCGACGAACAGAAACACTAGGCTTGACCACAATTTTCGAAGACGATCCACCAGCAACACTTTCATAAGCCTCCCCCAAATAATGTCTACATGCCTTTGTACGCAAAACAACACCAGTAGCACCAGGTGGAACAACTGAAGCCTTAAACTTCACAACTGAAAAATCCTCCAAAAGCATACAATCAAACACCCGGACAACTACAATGAGTACGAAAAAAGACAAAATGAGCGGAAGCCAAAGCAAGAAACAAGTAACTAAAGAAAAAATATATACAAAAACATACCTTCATCATCTACAAACATGGACGGTTCCATGTGCGGGTCAGACCATCTGTCACTCAAACCGAGTTTCACCAAAAACTCCTCTGGGAAGGTCCTTAAGCGAGAAGCAGAAGATCGAAGTTTCTCCAGCAAAACTTCATTAACCTCATCAACAGATGGAACCTTCTCGTTCAAAGGATCCTCAGGCTTTCTCCATGGCATGGCAAAAGGAACAATTTCGTCCGAAAAAAGAAAAAATCGATCCTTCCATTACGCCGATAAACCAATTTGAGATGACACTAACGCATTCTCCACTTGGGTCTTCTCAATGGTAAACCAATTACCATTTTTCGCCAACTGAAAAAATCGTCGAAAAACCAAGAGATCCGACTCATGGCCTAGGGCGCGGCAAGTAATCTCAAAATGCATGATACGTGCGATTCCAACCAGAGCCATTTGACAGATGGACAAGCGATAATACTCAATAACATTCAGAAAAAACTTGGAAAAAGGATACCTCAAGTTAGAATGTTCAAAGTGACGAGTATAAAGCGTCACTTTTTCGGCAACCAATTTGCTAACCGGCGATCTAGGCGAAGGAACTATCGGGTCGAGCGACAAAGGAATGCCGAACTGGTTACAAAACTCGTCGACCTCTTTCTGTGATAATCGAGAGAATTGAGAGTTCATATCATTCTTGGTCATGGTAGAAGCAACAACGAAGGAAGCAATGGTGTTAGAGAGAAATCGGTGATGAAGGAAAGAGATGAAAGGAAGAAGAAAATGGAGTTATGAAAGTAAAAGGGGGGAGTTATCACAAATCCTTAAAAAAAGGGAAGAAAAAACGGACGGTCAGATGGGAGCTAGAAGCCCATCCCATCATGGGCAGCAGACCTACAAGGTCTTGTCACGTCCCATCAGCCAGAACACATCACTTCACCTGCTGAGTAATAACGAGGGACCGGGCAGCCAGAAGCTGGAAGTTCGAGAAAAATTAAAAACGACAACACAAAACCATAAGTCACAACCACTTATGATAACATCACAAGCGCTTATGACTGGGGGCTGATGACGTAGGTCATATAACCACTGGGTTGGCAGTCGGAAGCCAGCAGCCAGGAGCCAGAAGCCTAGTACATGAACAATAGCGCTACAGTAACCTGACACTTATTTCCACAACAAAGATTCAAACATATCTTGCAATATCTTCAAAAGATATCCTTGGTAAAGCAAGACTGAATGCAATTAATGCAGGCAAAACCCCTTACACGAAAATAGCTAAAAACATAAACCACTATTCACACCTGAGGTGCTGCAGGCTGCCAAGAATGGAAGGTGCACTGGCCGAGGGGCAGCCTCGAGCCAGGAGCTCCTGAACCTTTCAGATTTGAATCAGATTTGCTTGGGCAATACACAATATCTTGTGTATATAAGTTCCTGCAATCTGAAGATAAGTCCATACTCATTCACATTGGCTCTTGCACTCCACTCTCAAAACAAACACACACACTCACTCCTTTTACTTAACATTTCTCTAACCTTAACACTTAGAATCATAACCGAACCTAACCCTGGATTTAGACATATCGTTAGTACCATCCTCTACATAATCTTGTTGTAGCAACAAGGAATGACCAAAGTAATTGTAAAACTGGTTTCAATGAATGAGTAAACAAGTAAAAATCACATATGCATTATTGTAAAAATAACGGAAGTGTTATGCTTGTCATGAGTCTTGTATGATTATGTTTCACGTGTGAAGCAGTGCACTTTAACTCCATTGGGTCTCAATGAGTAAACAAGTAAAAATCACGTATGTATTATTGTAAAAATAAACGAAAGTGTTATTATTGTTCTGACTTATGTACGGTTATGTTTCATGTGTGAACCGGTGTATCTAAACTTTTGGTTAGGTGTGTAAAAACTCATAAATGAAGTTAGCATATCAAAACTTACTTTTAGAATCTAATACTTTTCCCTAACTATAAAGAAGAACATGAGCCATTATTTGTAGGTAAATATAGAACCAATCAAGACATTAAATTCACGATAAACTTATATTACAACCCCAAAAACATAAAAAATCAACAATATCAATTGATAAAAACCTTACACAACCATTTATACACATTTAATTTATTGAATGTTAATATGTTTATATTTTATTTATGAACAACTAAATAAGCATTTAGCAAAATAAAGATATAACTAAATAAACATTTAACCTATAACCAATTCTATGAATTAAATGCCCAAATTAAATAAACATATTACTGTTGAACTCTTCAATATATTAGAATTCAGTTTTGTTAAAGATTGACATTTATTTCAATTCATTATAAACTTTTTTCTTATTTATAAGACATTTAAAAAAAATTAATAATTGTTGGATTTAAAGCTAAAGGTTTTTAATGTTTATTGACTCATTCTTCTACAGGTATTAATTCTTGCGATTTCTCAATGCCATTTATGGCACCTATAATCTTCCACAATTTAATTTAATTCTTCCACTTATCAATACTTAATTTAATTCTTCCAATTCTCCATCTTTAATTCTTTCAATTTGATCTCTGTGTTTATGGTTATAAAAGGAAGAGTTTAAAACTTATGATGTTTCTATTCACTCAAGTCTAAAACACATTCATCTTCGTCTATAATCTTCTTCTTCTAATATTCTTCTACACCAAACGTATCAAATTTCTTTACAAGTTTCAACATAAAAAACGTCATGAATCTAACATGAAAAAGGGCTTACCGTACCAGAATGAAAACCAATTGAAGTTTAGCAAAAATCACGATCGTGTTTAGCAACCAATTTGAACGATTGAGTTAAGTGTTCGAATCGCTTCTGCCGTCATTATTCTCTAACTCTCTTAACTTGAGTTTGGTTTGGGGATAGATATTGGATTTGACTTTGGTTTTTTTAAGTAATTTTTTTTTCTGTAAAATATGACCACCAAAAGTTTAAGGCCAAATCCAGTCTTGTGATTTTTATAAAGAGGCCCAACTATTTAGCAGTTCAAAAATCAGGATGGCCCAGCCAAATCAAAATCAAAGTATTTGAATTAGTGAAAATAAAAAATTATATATAATTTTTTTTTATATTTGGTGCCCCCGTCAAACGAGTGCCCTGTGCGGTCGACTACCCCGCACACCCCATGGGCCGGCTCTGATTATCAATGACAAATCCTTAAGGATAATTGGTTGCCGAAGTTGTTGGATATGTTGTGTAACTTGAACCCACTGATTTTTTTAACGGGCTATTGTGACTCATTAGGGCCTTCCACGTCAATGTTGCCATAGGTGTTGCTCCGAATGGCAAGCCAAATTCCCAAATGGCTATTTGTGTTGCTTAGTGTTGAGTTAAAGTTGGGAAAACAAGATGGTCATACCTGGGTGTCTGCAGTGCAAGAATCATCGTGTTACACTCTTAAAATCCACTAACGGATTTTTACCGTTAAGTGTGTGACAAACTAGGATCTCAGTCATTAGTTACACCAAACGAAACTATATGAATTTAAAACATACGTGTCTCATTAAATGAGAAAATTTAATACAAAGTTAACGTTTAAAAGTTTGCTGAAGCGTAATCGAAATGTAATGTCAAAATATTAAATGGAAACTAAATGCGCAAACACGCGCCCAAACATTAATGACATATTTTAAAAAAAATGAAATGTTATGAAATCAAAATCATACAGCCATGCCATGCCATGCCCTAGCGTGATGTGTACCATATAAACCTGAAAAAAAGATATACTAACACGACGGTTGGTGAGCTCACATAATAGATATAAAACCAGCCATTATGTTTTCAAGAAAAAATATCAATAAAGTATGTGAGTGTAGGTAGCTAGTCTACAATGCATGTCCTTAGAGTCAAATGTATCTGACTGAAGCTGACGAGTGTACACATTAGTGTATAGTTTTCCTACGCTATATCCCAGCAGGATGCACGTGTAAGTCTGTTAGGCCAATTCAACACCCGTTCGACAAGTCTATCTGTCGTGCTAGTGCGGCTAGCCCCGGGTTTGTCAAACCCAGTAGTAGTACTCAAAATTCCCCAGCTATTTCCCCAAATATTAACGATCAACTAGGTATCCATGAGGACTTTCATGAACAAGAAAAGCAACTCTAAGTAGACGTGTGACATACAATATTTTCCAACCTGTAAAAAGTAGTTGTATGCGTTTCTTTCCCATAAAGGGTAAGAGAAATAGAAAAAGGTTCAGTGAACTCACATTCGGGTGCATAGCTACAAGCATCAACAAGGTAAAAGCAAACACAACATTCTTACTACAAGATAGTCTGTAAGTCTGTGTTCGTGTAGGCATGTCAAACCCTAATCATCGAAACATTCTTAATGTTTTAAGTGAATTTAGAAATGTTTGACTTTTTGACCAACTTTGAATAAAGTTGACTTTTGTTGACCCGAGTTGACTTGATGACCCATTGGTGACTTTTTAAGTGTAAATATGTTTAGTTAGGTTCAATTGCTCACCTTAAGCTCACAGCTCACATTACAAGGCACGTATGCGACAAAACTAAATTCCATTTTTATTAAAGTTTCCATTATAGAAAATATGTATTCTAATACATGTCTCATTATACAAACTCGTTAATGGATGTACGTTCTTAACTACACACATTTCACGCCCAGACATAACTTCTTACATGTCTTAATCATAGTATGTATACATACTTGCACATAAGCTTTCTACTTTAAGGAAAACATATCATACATGACCACCTTCAAAATAAGCATAGTTCCTAACATGTTATTGCACCTCTAATAACATAGTAACATCATGATATGGATATGAATCAACATATTTAGATACTATTGATTTCCTTAATTATCGAGTCTTTATTTAATTATCGTAATCTTTGTTTATTTAGTTTATTAATGTTTATCTTATGAGTTGTTGAGTCTAGCATAAATATGGATCTATAGTTTATTGTTTAGAGAAATTTTTGGTTGACTAATAAAATAAGAACATTGTTCTTGGAACCTTTGGTTCATATTTCATCTTTGATTATCAATTGTGTTTGAGCCATTTGGATATTCCATGGAATCGGTATCATATGGTATCAGAGCTTTGTTTTCAAATGGCTCTATGTGAGCTAGGACGAATGTTTTCTTGTTCGTCGCCGGAGGCATCGACAAGAATGTTGGTGATTCTATTTGCAGAGTCACCGCCCGAGGAAACAATGGTGTCTTTTCCGACCCCCGGGATCTTAAGATCCAAAGACTTCAGAAACGAGTCCAAGATCTTGAATGGCCATAGTGGCTTTTTAAATTTGGTTAAAGTTGGTGTGTTTAATTGTGTCCTCAAGAATGGCCATAGTAATTTCAAGAGGGATAAGAAGAGCTTGTTTGATGATTCCATGATAGATCATGGCGACGATAATATTAGGGTTGAATGTGTCATCAACATTGCTTGCAAAAGTTGGGTTATTCCGAAGGATGAAAATTTTCAAAATTATGAAGATAATTTGATAATTCCATAGTTCGAAAGGATACTCGGGGATAAAAATTATGCATTCAAATTTAATTATTTAGATGTTTTTTTCAATGGGGATAAAGAACAAAAACTTCTCATACCTAACTTATATTTGTATCATTATATTTTTGGAATTGGTGTTTGATGGTGGAGGTGCTGCAAAGGTCGACCAAGTTCAATTGCCTATATTCACGGAAATTAGATTGGGCAACTCAATAAGATTTATTCGGTGCTTGAATTTTAAAAATGTGGCAATTATTAATATTAACAGTTTGAAGCTTAAGATTAAGAAATCAACGAAAGTGATAAGCATTAGAGTATGGATAATGGGATGGGGGATTGAGAAAATTAGTGTTTAAAATGATAGTTTAGTTCATGCATCCTTACTAATGACCATCGGAGAGTTGAATCTTTTTTTGATAAATATGAAATCTCCAAATCAATTTGCAATTCAAAAAAAGATATTGGATAATCCTTTTCAAGTTTTCAAGTTCCGTATTAAAACCAAGTCCTTGAAAAAGAATAGAGGAGCCGGTCTTTTATCACGGGTTTTCAATGATTTTTTTGATGTTCTCAAGACTCGAGGACGAGTTTTTTTCAAAGAAGGGAAGAATGATGCAAGAATTAGGGGACCGGACAACCCGATAGACCTGGGTGGGACATGTCAAAAGCCGAATATGACGAACAATGATGTTGAAGTTTTTAGGGATGTTACGATGATAACGCTAGAGAAGAAACGACTCGATGTACCATTCGACCCATGCGACATTGATCTAGAGTTAAAACTCAAGGACAAGTTTTTCAAAGAAGGGGAGTATGATATGGATATGAATCAACATATTCAAATAATATTGATTTCCTTAATTATCGAGTCTTTATTTAATTATCGTATCATTTACTTACTTAGTTTATACATGTTTATCTTATGAGTTGTTGAGTCTAGTATAAATATGGATCTATAGTTTATTGTTTAAAGAAATTTTTAGTTGATTAATAAAATAAGAACATTGTTCTTGGAACCTTTGGTTCATATTTCGTCTTTGATTATCAATTGTGTTTGAGCCGTTTGGATATTCCGTGGAATCAGTATCACATCATCTCAAGACATCCTAGTCTTCCAAACTCAAAACACAAATCATAGTTTCAATAAAGTTTTCTTTAAAGGAAATCGGCCTAGATAAAATAGATTACTACCTGTTAAAAAGCTAAGTGCCTTTATCCTTTTTTACAATTCAAATGCATTTTACTTGTTTATATCTTATTTACTTATTTGTGTTTGTTTTGTTTTAGACATTAACGATTTAAAGAAGTGACTTATGGGCTTGTTGATATGGACCAATTGCTAGCAATGGACTATTGTTCCATTGGTGTTAAAGTGCTGATAGGCTTAGGGTTTTGGTCAAAGGGTCAAGTGCTGCAGCATATATACAAGAATGTTGAGATGAAGTAATCACTAATCATCCTCATATTCTCTCAGACACTTATACCCTCAAAACTCTCAAGCTTCTTCTTCTTCTTCATAGCATAATCTACTGACATAAGCTTTAACCGATTGACAGTTATCACTCCACTCAATTGTTGATCTAAACTTGCAACTTTTAATTTGAAGGTCCATATGTTTATGTTACATCTTATTTGTTTGACTTGTGATGGTTCCCGATTCACAGACTTTTAGTTTATGATTTTGTTTATTTCGTAAACTATTTGAAACATCACATATGTAACATTTCTTTTACAGTTTAATCATTTTCTGATTTGTTATTAAACATATTTTCTTTTGTTTTTATCATGGTATCAGAGCCATAAGCTCTTGATATGTGTTTTTAAACAAAAACGATCTCGATTGAACTGTTATTTAAAGTTTTTATTACTAGATTTTGTCCTTTTGCGATTTTTTTATCTTTAAAAACGTTTTTTCTTCATAAACTTGGGTTTCGGTTCACAGATCAGAAGAGCTTTGTTTAAGATCTGACAAGATCAATAAATCCGACTCTATCTTGGAATCATTTTTAATCACAGATCTTAACAGGTTCTTTCTTTGAATCTGTTTATACCCAGATCCTTGAATTTTGTTTTTATAAGTATTTCTTGTAATCGTTCTGACGCTTTATATCTTGCAAATACAAGTCGCTTCCGCTAATTCACGAACTATTGTCAAGTAAGTGTGGTTATCCCCTTACAGATCTGTGTAATCGATCCTGGTTCAGAACTGCTTGATTATTGGCATTATTTTACTAGAAATTTGAGTAAGTTTTTTCACCCTTGCTTACTGGTTTATACTCTGATAATTGTTGGTTTGGGTCTGAGTATGGGTTGATTATTTTTTATATAGAAATTTATTGGTTGAGGCTTGAGTTCCTCAGATCTTGTGTGATTTTTATGTTCATGCTAGTTGTGTGTGCTGATTATTTATTCACTTTGGTTGTTTGAACGTGTTAGCTTAAAGTTTAAACATTTTCTAAACCAAACGCATTAATCATAATCAGGAACATCTATCCACCTAAAGAACCACAATCATGACTTCACCTGAATCTTATAAAAAATCGGAAACTAATGAAGGCTTCACAAAGTTAAATGACCTTGACTTTGGCCACCCACTCTATCTTCATCCAAGCGACACCACCAATACTTCTATAATCAGCTTAAAACTAAAAGGAACTGAAAATTATAATATTTGGGCTAATGATATGGAACTCTCCTTACAAGTTAAAAACAAGTTAGGGTTGTCGATGGAACTGTGACTAAGGATCAAAAAGATAATGCTTGGGTCGGCAATAGGAAGGGTGCAATTCAGTTGTGTTATCTTGGATACTTAACCCTATTACTAAGGATTTGTATGTGGGTCAAATTTTTTCAAAAATGGCTAAAGAAGTTTGGGATGAACTGAAAGAACATATAGCAAGGAAGATGGTTCTGTTGTTTATACTCTATACAAACAAATTAACTCTACTACCCAAAATGGCATGTCTATATTTGACTACTATCACAAGTTGAATTCTCTTTGGAGACAATATGACATGATAACCAAACTTTCTAAATGCAATTGCACTTCATCTGTTGTTGTTACTCAATTCAATGATCAACTGAAGCTGATGCAATTTCTCATGGGGCTAGATGATGCTTACCAACCTCTTCGGTCTAATCTTTCAAAAGTTCCTCTTCCAACTGTTAAAAATGCCTTTGATGTCATATCTGCTAAAGAGTCCCATAGGTCCTCTCTATATGGGAATGTTGGATCTAAGCAGCATGCTTCTGCATTTGCTTCTAAACTGCTTGAATTTAACAAGCCCAAATTTAGTAGAGCTCAACCTTTAAAATGCAGTCATTGCAACTTGTTTGGTTATACTATTAATAAGTGTTTTGAATTGGTGGGATATCCTGCCAACTACAAAAAGAAATCAAATTTTCAAAGAGCACAAGTGAAGCCTAACTCTTCCACTGGTAATTGTTCTACCAAGCCGGATGATTCTAAGAGTGTTACACAAGCTTTTTCTTCCGAGCAAATTGACAAAATCGTGAGTCTTATCTCCGACAAGAATTCTCCAATGGCAAATATGTCAGGTAAAACAAATACCATTTCACTTGATTTAAAACTTAACAATATTTTTTGTTCTAATAGCAACTTAAACATGAATGGTTCACAAATGTGGATCATTGAGTCGGGTGCCAACCAACACATGATAACCAATGAAAAACATATTATAAGTGGTGTTGACCTTTCTGAATTGAACTTAACGGTTGTGCACCCCAATGGAACAAAAGCTCACATTACCAAAATTGGAAATTTGAAATTAAACAAAGACATCATTCTTAAGGATGTTCTTGTAATTCAAAATTACTGTGTCAACTTAATCTCAGTTAATAAAATGGCAAAAGATAGTAAACTTTATTCATTATTTCCCGCGTCTCATGTTTATGTTCAGGACTTGTTGAACCAGAAAATTGTGATGATTGGTAACGAATACGGTGGTTTATATACTGTTTGTCCTTTTTTTAAAGATGTGAAAACCAACTTTCAAGCTAATGTGATTTCTTGTTGCACATCTATTGATTTATGGCATGGCAAGCTTGGTCATCCGTCTTACCAAGTTCTTCAATTACTTAAAATGACTTGTCTTTAACAAAACAAATCCATGTTCAATCATGTGAAATTTGTCATTAAGGTAAACAAACCAGAAGCACTTTTTCTAATAGTGACCACAAAACTAATACACCTTGACTTGTAGGGTCCTTTTAGAGTCACTAGCAGAGAAGGCTACCGATATTTCTTGACCATTGTTACGATTACTCACGAACTGTATGGTTGTATCTATTGAAATCTAAAGATCAAGTTTTTGAAAATCTTAAATCTTTTTTTCTCTTTAATAAAGAATCAGTTTAACAAAAATATTAAGGTATGTCGAAGTGACAATGGAAAAGAATTTGTGAATAATAAACTATCTCAATACTTTAATGAACTTGGAGTCTTGCACCAAACTTCTTGTGCATACACTCCCCAACAGAATGGGGTGGTGGAACGCAAACACCACCATCTTTTAAACACAACAAGGTCTCTTATGTTTCAAGGAGGACTTCCACTAAACATGTGGACCGAGTCTGTTTTAACCACTACATACTTAATTAACATAACACCTTCTTCTGTGATAAGTGGTAAGTCTCCATATGAGATGTTTTTTGGTAAGCCCCCTTCTCTTAGTCACCTCAAGACTTTTGGGTGTCTTGTTTTTAGCAAAAATTTAATTCCATTTGACAAATTTGATAGTAGAGCAAGAAAGTGTGTTTTTATTGGTTACTCAAGTTTTTAAAAGGGCTATAAACTATGGGGTTTAGAAGATAATATTGTGACATTTTCACGAGATGTAAGCTTCTATGAATATGTTTTTCCTTTTAAAATTGAAAAGTTTTCTAAAAAAAGAGAATTTGACAACTAACAAATCTATAATTTTTTTGAAAACTCCGCTGAAAATCAGACACCCTTGCCCCATGATGACATAAGGCTCGATGACTCCCATCCTAATGATCACAATGCTTCTGGGAGCTTCGATAATAACGCTGATCAACATACAGTTCATGAAAATTTTAAAGGCAACGGATGCCACTTTGTTTGCATCCCGAATTCAACTGATAAAAATGATCTTGATCCTACCAAAAAGCAGCCTAACCTGAACTGTGTAAATGATCAGAATGTTAGTCCCGGAAAAAACCAAGGTAGTGATGAAGTTGAGGAAACAAATGATGACATGGGATCTGAAAGCAATAATGGCACACCCGAACAACCCCCTTTAAGACGAACTACCCGTCACGCTGTTCCACCAAAGCGTTTCAAAGACTTCATAGTTGAAGGCAAAGTTTGTGACATTTGCCCCTAACCCGAACCCGAATGCCCGACTCGAACCTAAAATTATCCATCTTTAATGTATTCGTAATTATATATCTCCTTTAAATGAAACGCTTCGTTATTAAAAACATATATATAAGTATGTCGAGCCTAACTTCATTCTCGTCTTTAATGTATAACGACAAAATTTTATTCAACGGTTACTAAATAAATACTAAAAACAATAATTAAACCTCCAAAATATATTTATTGTATTTTATAAAAGAGATTTTATAAAGATTCGTAAAGATAAATACTATTAATATCTCAAATAACCATGTAACGTCAAGAGCTAAGTAAAAATATAAAACAACGTCATCTTTATAAACGTTATGTGTTAACGTAGTTAAGTTAGTTGGTTAAAATAAAGTTTTAATTAACTTTGGGTTAAAAGTGTCAATTGTGAAACTTACCATAAAGTTATAATCCTAATTAATTAGCAAATCAAACTTCAGGGGCCGAAATGTAAATATTTTTAAACCCAAACCCCCCTGCGCAAGGCCCGTATTTCCGGCGAGTTACTCCGGCCGCCGGCGCCGGTTTCCGGAAACGCTCAAAACATGGGTTTTTGTCATTTTTAGCGCAGCTAAAACCCGGTAAAACCATCCTTATAAAAGACTCGAATACGTGATCGATTCTAATATGTTTTTAATGAGCTATTGAGCATGTTTAGTCCCAACTTGTAACATCCGGCGACTTTTCAAAAACCCATTTAATCTAAATGAACCAAGCATCCGTTTCAATCGAAACGAACCAACCAAGACCATTCATTCATTGATATGAAGCTTTCAAAACCATTTAATTGAGTTATTAACACCTAATTACTCGTCAATTGAATTTCTTTAATCGTTATGCAACTCAAACATGTTAAACCGTTTTAGAACAAGTTAACTCAAATCGTTTACTGGAAAATACTCCATCGACCTGTCTCTAACTCACTGCCGTACCAATCCTACCAAAATCATCTAAGAACTCTATGTTTGATTCCCTCCTTGGTTCGAACCTGCAACTCACAAATCGAGCAACAAATCGTTGGTATAAGTGGCAACAACCTTGGGGCTTTTACTCGGTGCATAAACAAGAGTGTTTCTGCAGAGTGAATTGAATCTTAATAGCTTGTAACTATCATTTTGATTCTAAAGCCGTCGCCTTCTTGTTCTTCGTTAAATTCGCACGAAATCATGTAAGTTGTTTATGTTAAAATGATCCCTTTTATGCCATGATCGAAAACCATAAATCAATTTCTAATTCCAGAAATCAAATCTGATGTAATTTGCGATCTAATGATTCTAGGGTTCTTTGGAAATTTGGGGTTTTATTGGAAAACATGTTAAAAACAATTCAGTTCCATTTTTAAACAAAATCAACAACTAGCTTGTCTGGTTAAGTGCTGTGGCTCTGGACGTGAGGTCCCTGGTTCGAAACCAGGGACAAATGTATGTTTTTTTATCTGGTTTAAACAATATATTAATCATTTTATCATTTATCCTAAATATAATCTTAATACCATATTATGTATTTTATAAAAATGCTAAAATCTTACAAAATATAGCAAACCCATGGTTTTATATATAAACTTAATTATACAAATTCAATTATTACAAGTATTTTAATACTTTAAAAACACTACAAAAATGCATTTTAATACATAGAGTTTTATAAATACTAGTTTACACAAATACGACTTTTATATGGATTTTTGTATACTTTAAAATTGTGTTAAATATTTTAGAGTATTTCTAATAAATATAACATATTCTTGACTTTATATAAATAATTGTAAAAATATTTATTAAGGTTCTATTGCTTATCAAAATAATTATTATTACAATTGCTATTATTACGATTAAACGAGTTATATATTTTTAGACGTTTAGCGGGGAACCCCCAAATTCCAATTCGAAATCCTAGAATCTCTATTTCATTAGACTCCTATTGTTTCAATTCTAGTTTCTATACAATTGTGTGTTGCTAAGTAGGATTCTCATTTACTTAGGTGATTCTAGTATTTGGGAAATCCTCGGTTCAATTTAATGTAATTGCTATTTGTTTCGAGCCCGAGTTTCAAGGTGAGTAAATTCACTCCCCTTTTTACTATTACGTTTTGGGTCTGAAATATGTTTCTAGTTACTATACAATGTTTTCAATTTTCTATTTGTTTTCCAAAAGAGATCATAAAATGTGTTAGTCTTGACTCGCGACAAGATGCAATCCTTATGTGGTAGTTTAAAGTAGTATATTACTTGTAATTTCCACCGGTACAATGTTAGCGCTAATGGTCTGACAAACCCACCTACACTTTACAACATCGATAAGTGATTTAAACCCGGCGATTCTATACTATGGTTACTAGTTACTATACTGTGATGCTTGTTGCTATACTACTATGTCCCTTCGATGCTAAAACAATTTTTGATAACTTACACATCGAGACGGTTAAATGACGGTTAAATAACAGTTATCACTAATTGTAACATGAGTGGTTCCTCATGACTTGTTGCTAAAGGTTACCCTGCGGGGTCTATGATTCTTGTTTCTATGTGTTCTATGGTCAAAGGTTGAGTAATATGATGAAATAGCTATACATGTAAGATTGCGCAGCATATTATGATGATCTCGGATTTCTATACTATTATTTATCAACTGTGGTTTACTCACTAGCTTTAATTAGCTAACTTTATTTTCACATATTTCAGGTGATGCTTTGATATTGTTTTGCTGCTTTTGCCAAGACATAGGATTGCCTTGGACCTAGAATAATAAAAAGGACAATTTCATTTATTATTTCGGTTTTATTACTTTTGTCGTTTATATTTAAGACTCATGTTCCAAACTTATGATATCATTATTAGACTTTAATAAATAAATACCATGTGCTTTGTTTACTATGGATATCCAATTCCAATGACAGCCCGGTGTTTCCGCCGCCGGGCGGGGTGTCACAAAGTTAAATATGACCTTGAAGAGGTAGTCAACTATTCTAAACTGTCTTCTGATTATCAATGTTTTCTGTCTTCTTTAGATAATACTATAGTTCCTAGATCATATAGGGAAGCTTCTTTAGACCCATATTGGGTTAATGCTATGAATTTAGAAATGGAAGCATTACATAGAAACACATAGGTCTTAACTAATCTTCCTCCATAGGTCTTAACTAATCTTCCTCCAGGAAGAAAAACTATTGGCTGCAAATGGCATTATAAGATAAAATACAAACCAGATGGGCAAATCGGGCGCTTTAAAGCCCGACTTGTTGTTAAAGGTTAAAACCAATGTGAGGGTTTAGACTTTCAAGAAACATTTTCACCCGTTGTAAAAATGGTCACTGTTAGATGCATTATGTGTTTAGATGTGCAAAACGAGTGGCCGCTTTTCAATTGGATGTTGATAATGCATTTCTTTATGGTGACCCCTTAGAAGATGTTTACATGGCACTTCCGAAAGAATACTATGATACTAAAGAATCTAAGGTATGCAAACTTACAAAATCACTCTACGGCTTAAAACAAGCCTCTCGGCAATGGAATGAAAAACTAACTAATACCCTTAATGAAATTGGTTTTATACAAAGTAAAAGTGACTATTCTCTTTTTACAAAAAGCAACAGACATATAGTTAGCATTCTACTTGTTTACATGTGTGACACCCCACCCAGTGGCGGAAACACTGGTTTGTCATAGAAATTGGATATCAATAGTAAACAAAGCACATGGTAATTATTTATAAAATCTAATAATGATTAATAAGTTTGGAACATGGGTCTTAAATGGAAACAACATAAATTAGTAAAACTGAAACAGTAAATGCAATTGTCTTATTTAATTTAACTAGGTCCACGACAATCCTATGTCTTGGCAAAAGCAGCAAAATAATATCAAGCACTACCTGGAATATGTGAAAATTAAGTTAGCTATTGAAAGCTAGAGAGTAAAACCACAATTTGTGAATAACAGTATGAAAATCCGAGATCATCATAATATGTTGCGCAAGCTTATGTGTGTAGCAATTTCATCTAATTACTCAACCATGACCATAGAATCACATAGAAACAACAACCATAGAACCCCGCATGGTAACCTTTAGCAACAAGTCATGAGGAACCACTCATGATACAATTAGTGAAAACTGTCATTTAACCATCTTGATGTGTAGGTTATCAAAAATTGTTTTCGCATTGAAGGGACATAGTTGCATAGCGACAAGCATCACAGTATAGTAACTAGTAACCAACCTATAGAATCAACCAAAGAATCGTCGGGTTTAAATCACCTATCGATGTTGTAAAGTGTAGGTGGGTTTCTCAGACCATTAGCGCTAACATTGTACCGGTGAAAATTACATAGTAATAAACTACTTTAAACTACCACATAAGATTGCATCTTGTCGTGAGTCATGACTAACACATTTTATGATCTCTTTTAGAAAAAAATTGAAATTGGAAAAACAAAGAATAGTAATAGAACACATTATTTCAGCCCAAAACGTAATAGTAAAAAGGGAAATGAATTTACTCACCTTAAACTCGGGCACGAAACAAATAAACTAGTTTGAATTGAGCTAAGGATTTCCCAAATACTAGAATCACCTAAGTAAATGAGAATCCTAACTTAGTAAAGCATATTGTATAGAAAACTAGTATTTAAGCAATAGGAGTCAAATGAAATTGGAATTCTAGGGTTTCGAATTGTGATTGAGGATTTCTCGTTAAACGTCTAAAAATATTTAAACTCGTTTATTCGAAACGATAGCATTAGTAATAATTATTTTGATAAACGATAAAACTTTAATAATATATTTTTAATATCAACTTAAAAAAATATTTTATATTTATTATAAATACTTTAAAACATTTAACACAATTTTAAAGTATAGATCCATATAATAGTATTATTGAATATTCTATTAGTTGTAAAACCTTATAGGTTTTTAAAAAGCATTAAAAATACATTTGTAGTATTTTTAAAGACTTAAAAGTATTTATAATAATTGAATTTATAAAACTATTCTTATATAAAATAATGATTTTCCATAATTTAAAGATTTTAGTATTTTATAATATAAATGGTTTAGTATTAGTATTTAGGTTTAAGATTTTTGGTAAAAATGATAGGTAATATGATTTAAACAAAATAATAAAAATATGCAGGCCCTTGGGTTCGAACCTGGGTCTTTAGGTTCACAACCCACACAACAAACCAATAAACCAACAACTATCTTTTGAATAAAACTTGAAACAAAAAGACTTTATCTACCTCACCACAAAATCCCCAATTCCATTCAAGAACACAAACCCTAATTCTCAAATTAAATCCATTTGAATCAATGAAACATGAAATTGGTTGAGGGCAAATGATCTAGACATGATAAGGAGTATTTTAACATAGAACACTTACTTGCTTGTGAACGAATCGGATCGATGAGATGAAGAACAAATAAGCGACAGGTTGAGGATCAAAGTGATGGTTGGAAGATGTTAAAATTCAATTCGACTTCCGGATTTCTTCTTGACTACATGGTGAATGAAAGCCCAAGTTTATTGTATAAAATAACAACGTTTTGATGACCGATTTAAGACTTGCAGGTTCGGACAGGGACGAGATCAAACGTTACGTTTTTGATGAAGTTGTTTGAAATTGGTTATGAAGAGAGCGAATACGATAACATTGGAGTGTTTTACAGAAATTCACTTTATTCAATTTGGTTTAGAAACGGACTAAAACGTTTGAGTTTGAATTGAGAATAAATGGTGGCCGGATTTTTGGTTCTCGGAAACACGACTTTTAGGCGTGTTACGATGATAACGCTAGAGAAGAAACGACTCGATGTACCATTCGACCCAGGCGACACTGATCCAGAGTTAAAACTCGAGGATGAGTTTTTCAAAGAAGGGGAGTATGATATGGATATGAATCAACATATTCAAATAATATTGATTTCCTTACCTATCGAGTCTTCATTTAATTATCGTATCGTTTATTTATTTAGTTTATTCATGTTTATCTTATGAGTTGTTGAGTCTAGTATAAATATGGATCTACAGTTTATTGTTTAAAGTAATTATTGGTTGATTAATAAAATAAGAACATTGTTCTTGGAACCTTTGGTTCATATTTCGTCTTTGATTATCAATTGTGTTTGAGCCGTTTGGATATTCCGTGGAATCTGTATTACATCATCTCAAGACATCATAGTCTTCCAAACTCAAAACACAAATTATAGTTTCAATAAAGTTTTCTTTAAAGGAATTCGGCTTAGGTAAAATAGATTACTACCTTTTAAAAAGCTAAGTGCCTTTATCCTTTTTTACAGTTTAAATGCATTTTACTTGTTTATATCTTTTTTACTTATTTGTGTTTGTATTGTTTTAGACATTAACTATTTAAAGAAGTGAGCTTATGGGCTTGTTGATATGGACCAATTCCTAGCAAATGGACTATTGTTCCATTGGTGTTAAAGTGTTGATGGGCTTAGGGTTTTGGTCAAAGGGTCAAGTGATACAATATATATACAAGAATGTTGAGATGAAGTAATCACCAATAATCCTCATATTCTCTCTCAGACACTTATCCCCTCAAAACTCTCAAGCTTCTTCTTCTTTATAACATAATCTACTGACGTAAGCTTTAACCGATTGACAGTTATCACTCCACTTAATCGTTGATGTAAACCTGCAACTTTTAAGTTGCAGGTACATTTGTTTATGTTACATCTTATTTGTTTGACTTGTGATGATTCCTGATTCATAGACTTTTAGTTTATGATTTTGTTTATTTCGTAAACTATTTCAAATATCATATTTGTAACATTTCTTTTAAAGTTTAATCATTTTCTGATTTGTTATAAAACATTATCTTCCGTTTTTATCACTACCAAACCATGCAAGTAAACCACATACAATAAGTCAACAAATAGTTTTGGCATGCATGAAACTTATCTACCATGACCTGTGTACAAATATTTAACATCTTTGTAATCAAAGTTAGTATCAATATCAACTCACTACAACAAGCATACATCACACTTTTGAAAAATCAATATGTCATCATAGAAGCTATATAAACATACTTGCAACCTCATGCACCAATGATCATGTTTAAAACATTTGTCTAGCAATTTCTCATGTACAGAAGTTAGTATTCATAGTAATTAACCAAACTGAGTCCTAATAATCATGATTCAAGTCAACGATCATCACAATACATATAAACAATCATGTTAGTATTACTCTGAGTTCATCATGACATCCAATTTACAACTTGCACACATGATATAGGTAAAACACATTGCAAGTCCATTTTTCAGATTTTTCAACTTTGTTAATCGTTTTTATGTTGTACAGAAACCAACTCAGCCAAACATGTACAAGTCCCAAATTTCAAATACAGTTGCAATAATGTCTTTACTTCATTTCTTATTTTATAAACTTTACCTTAAACCAAAATCAACTATTTTTTAAAAATACATCTTTACCTAAAGGTTAGAAAAAACATTTGATTGCACACTATAAAGTTTTATAAATGTTGAACAACCATACAGTGGAATAAGAATACAAATCTTACCAATATAGAAAGCTAAGACATTAAGGTTTATTTTGGTGTAAGAATCATTCAAGAACACATTGTAACTATAAAGTTATGAGCTTTTAAAGTTGACCCATTTTCTACCTAGATTTTCATATTTGACATCTGTTTTTGTAAAATCAAAAATTCTAACTTATTCTTCTCTAAAAATTCATTGGTTTAGTTTTCTGGAAACTAGACTCTTTAAAATACAATCTAGGGTCGAGAATGACCCACTTTGGATCGGTTTTCAACAAGTTATAGTCCAAGGAAAATCAGGTTACGAATCTGTCAAAATTATGTCATCACCTGTTTTGTCAAAAATATGATTAAAGCAATATGATTAATATCCAAATTTCATTCTAGTCATCACACAAGTTCATATCAAAAAACTTCCAACCATGATCGTACATAAAAGTCTATGTTCTTACATCTTCATGTTAGCCTTAGTTTTATAAAAACGTAATCAGGGGTTCTATTGATTACCAACTCACCAAAACATCAAATACACCAATGATCAGTCCCCAATTTCACATAAAGATTATCAATTTAACAATGTGGATGATCTAGGGCTCATGACACATATGAAAAACAAAAATCACAAAGAATTGGATCAAAAGCTTACTTGGAATATGTTTAGAACTTTAAATAATCACTCCAATACACCATCAATTCAAACCAAGACCAAGAAATTCAAGGAATTGTGTGTGTGTGATGATGGACGAATTAGGGTTAGGAAACAATATAATTTCGTGATTTTGATGTAGCTTAGGGTTAGATAGTTTTTTTAATATTTTATTAAACTAATATGGGTAAAAAGTTGGGGTTTGGATCACCCATGGACCACCTAGATGATCCATGGACCATCTTTTAATTGAGGTTTGCTAAAATACAAGAAAAGTCTTCTTTATGTATTTTATAAAAACTAAATTGGTTTATAAAATTTGCCATAAAATTTTCCGAACTCAACAAAACGTTAAAACCGGTAAAATACGTGATTTCACGAAAGGTCATGAAATTAAACACATAAGTTCCCTAACATATAAGTTTATTAAATTTATAGATTGGGATATTAAGTTCATTAATTCACACACGCGGGGGTATTAACTCGCGTGATCGGGCAATTTTCTGAATTACCGTTACACGTAACTGTTTGTATAACAAGTAGCATACTTAATTCCACTAATTAAATGTTTAGTATAGTTGTATTAATAGAAATAACGTGATTTAGTTAACGGAGTTAATCCGAAATTCTCGAGTTTCACACATCGAATGTTCCCTATAATACAAATGAGTTAATTTGATCAGTAATAAGTGTTATGGTAGAGTCGAGTATTTGTGAGTTAAGGCATACATGTAATAGCTCAAGATTTGTTGATGCAAAAGGTTGTCTCATGCCCATAGTTGCACATTACCATCATCGTTGCGACAAAAACAATCTCCCTGGGCACAAGGGTGTAATTTTATACGTTGGTGATGTTGTTTATTTTCAAAACTGTAGCCAAGGAAACATACCTGGGAGGCAACAACGATGGAATGCCTTTGGACTGCGACGACATATTTCAAACCAATAGTCGGGGTTGTTTGTGTTTTCATGGCCATTACATGCATGACACATGTGGATATGGCATGTCAAGTTTTAATAATGACAAATTCAACCCTTCAAGTTAGGTTTGTCAATTAAACTATAACTTTAACCAAACCTACAAATTGAACTTTAAAGATTTAATAAATAAACCTTCAATGGGCGTTTGAGGTACCATGCACATAAAGACTCTTGAAAAGCTTGTCCTTCTAAGTCAAACACCAAAAACCGAAGAGAAAACAAAATTATAATAAACTGTAACAACCTCGAAAAACCAAAAAGTACAGAAATCAATGCCATATTTAACAAAACATACATTAGAGGTGAATGTGAGGGAATAATGTGTGGACAAGAGAATGATCTTTGACCCTCTACATATGTGCACCACCATGAAAAAAAAGGATAATTTGAATGTTAAGTTTTATGACCTTGTTAAATGATTTTTAATGACCTTTTGAACTGGGATTCGGCCGGTTGAATCGGTTGGATCGGATCGGATTGGAAAATTGTTTTTTATTATATTTTTTGTAAGTTAGTTGTGTCTTTAAAATTAGATCATCTTTGTTTAAACTTATAGTATTAAACTTCAAATATTTGTTTAACATGATTAATGTGTTTGTTTTATGGTTTTAGAACTTAAAATAGTTGTGTTTAAGAGTCTGACCTATATTTGAAGTTCTAATACGTTGAAAAAAAATATTTATTATTTATATTGTTTAAAACCGATCCAACTGGTTCAACCGTTCCAACCAATGAACCTGTAAGAAGACTGATTCACTGTCCGATCCGATCCTGAAAACTTTGCAAATTATGATCCCAACCCTGACCACCCATGGTCGTTGTGCTACCACCATAAACCACCAATGAATTCATCTTAAAAAATTTATCAAACATACCAAATGAAACCATTGAAGATTTTTTATCGTTATTTTCTTTATCTTCATCATGATGCATCTCACCTCTATTAACCTCGGGTTCGCCTTCAGACATCGGCTCATAGATTGTATCGCCACTTGCCCAAGAATACCGTTCATCGTCCTTGAATTCATCAAACACGAGCGTGGAATCATAGGTAAAGCCGTCATTAGAAGGATACTCCTCATCCCCGACAAACTCGTCCCAGAGGGATTATGACAATTCTGTGTCTTTCAATGTCAACAAATCGCCACTTGAAGGATACTCATCCTCCCCAAAATACTCGTCCCAGACGGTTTCTTTCGGTTCAGTTTCCTTCAATGTCAACATGGATACTAACCCCAATCCAGGGATTAGGTGTTGTAGCTGTCTAACCCACTCATCTGTGACACCCCGCCCGGCGGCGGAAACACTGAACTGTCAAGTGAATTAGATACCAATAGTACAAAGCACATGGCACACTAAAGACATATTTTAATATCATTAAAGCAATAGTGTTGTGACATAAATGAGGAAATAATCGTCATAAATTCAAAAATAGAAACCGATAATCAAAGTAATTTATTGTTCATTTATTCTAAGTCCAATAAGCATCCTATGTCTTGTCAGGCATAAAACGCTCAAACACCACCTGAAATATATGTAAAATAAATTAGCTAAAGAATTAGCTAGTGAGTAAAAACACAGTTAATAGTACATAATATGAAATCCGAGATCATTATAAATATGTTTCGCAGACTTCTGTGCCTAGCTATTTCATTATATTACTCAACCATGACCAACGAAACGTACAACGAATCCAAGAACCTTGAACCCAGTAGGGTAACTTTAGCAACAAGTCATGAGAACTGTGACACCCCGCCCGGCGGCGGAAAACACCGGGCGCGTCAAGTGGATCGGATATCAAAGTACAAAGCACATGGCACACTAAAAGCATATTTTAATATTAATTAAGCAATAATGTCGTGACATAAATAGGCATTCAAACAGTCTTAAAAACGTAACAGAAACGGCAAATAAATATTATTTATTGTCCTTTTTATTCTAGGTCCGAAGCATCCTACGTGTCTTGAAACAAAACCGAATCAAACTCCACCTGAAAAACGTGTAAAATAAGTTAGCTAAAGAATTAGCTAGTGAGTAAAACACAATGTATAGTACATAGTATAAAATCCGAGATCATTATAGATTGTGTTTCGCAATCTCATGTGCATAGCAATTTCAGCATATATCTCAACCATGACCATAGAATCACATAGAAACAAGTATCATAGACCCCGCAGGGTTACCTTTAGCAACAAGTCATGAGGAACCAACTCATGTTACATTTATTGATAACCATCGTTTAACCGTCATTTAACCGTCTCGATATGTAAGTTATCAAAAATGTTTAAGCATCTAAGGGACATAGCAACGTAGCAACAAGTATCACAGTATAGTAACAGTAACTATCCTAAAGAATCAACCAAAGAATCGCCGGGTCAAATCACCTATCAGGCCATTAATGTAGGTGGGCTTGTCAAGCCATTAGCGCTAACATTGTCCGGTGGAAATTACAAGATAATATAACTAATATTGATTATCACACAATTTTGCTACATGCGGCCAAACATGATTAACACATCTAATGATCTCATTTTCGAAAGTAGAAACATCAAAAGAAACCGTTGTATTATAGAAACACGCATTTCAGCCCCAAAAACGTAAACAGTAAAAAGGGGAGTGAGTTTACTCACCTTGAAATGCAATAAGTATCGAACCGTTAGAAACACAGCTAAAAAGCACCGAGGGTTGCCCAAACATTAGTATCACCTAATTTATTAGGAAAAACCCTAACTTAGAAACGAAACAATAGTAACAAGAATCAAAAGTCCGAGATCTAGGGTTTCGGATTTGGGATTTAGGGTTTTAAATCACAAATTGGGAATTTAGGGTTTTGAAATACAATTTGGGAAATAGGGTTTTGAAATATAATTTAGGAATTAGGGTTTTAAAGTGCCAATTGAAAATTAGGGTTTCAAAATATAATTTGGGAATTTAGGGTTTTAAAGTACCAATTGAAAATTAGGGTTTCAAAATGTAATTTGGGAATTTAGGTACGAGATGTAATTGTGTTTTTGTATAATATATATATTTTTATAATAATCCATTTTCTTAGTTTTATACTTGAAATAATACTTGTACACAATTTGAGAAATATATATAACTTAAATTATATGTGAATGTATTAAAAATAAAAGTTAAGAAAAAGGTGGTCAGTGGGACTCGAACCCACGACCAAACACACCACATCCAATGCCCTAACCGCTGGACCAGGCGCGCTTTTGGTTATTATTTTGATTGCTAATAGTTTTATTGATTACAACCCAAGAACACCCATTTCACATTACAAGCCCTAGAACAAAGAATCTCAAATTCGTTTCGAATCAGGTAATCAAACCCAAATTAAACATAGGGCTTTTAATCCCCATTAGATTTCGAGCATTTTGACATATTGAACTTACTTGTTTGATGACGGATTGGATTGAAGATGAACGAAGAACACGAGCGACTGTTTTAGAAACAAGGAGATAGTTTGACGCTGTTGAAATTCGATTCAATCTCCAGAAAGATTCTTTGTGATGCGTTGAGTATAAACCCCAATATAATTTCAGATAAAATCATCGTTTTGATGTTCGATCGATGTGTTGCAGGTTCGAAAAAAAAGAGGATCAAATCCGCTGATCTTGGTATTTTTGGGTACAATTGATCAGTCGGGTAGTTAGAGTGTTCGATTAGAAGTGACTTACAACCACTGAAATCAGTTCAATTTAGTTTGGAAACGTTCGAGTCGTTTGGGATTGAATGAGATTAATTTGGATTAATTGGGTGATTAATTCGACGTTAAAGACTCGATTAGTCGCTGCAAACGGATTCGAAACGATGAGACTATCGTTTTAGTTATCTCAATTTGTTGATTTGACCCGTTTTTACTTGACTGCATTAAGTGGGTATTGATCCGGTTACTAAACATGGATTAGAACGCATATATGATCGATTAGGGTGCGATTAAATGATGGTAACGCGTTCGAAAAGTGCCGAGGATCATTTTATATAGGTTGATTGGGTTTAAAAGGTTAAAAAAAACCAAGTTAGAGGTCGCCGGAAAAAGGCGCCGGCGTCGGAGATGGGCTGCCGGAATCACGGGCAGTTGAAGGGAAGGGGCTGGGTGAAACATATACTTACATAATTGGTCCTTTATGCTTTGCTAACTTGATAAATTGAGTTGTAAACTTTAATTACTAGTTTGAAAATTGACAGATTCAGTCCAAAGTTAATTTATAAGTTATATTAGTTAATAAACTTAACTATGTTGAGACGTAACGTTTATATAAGTGACGTTCATATATATTTGGTTCGTTTATGAAGTTACGAGACTATTTCAAGGCTTAGAAGCTTTTTGTCTAACGTTTCCAATAGTTTTCTTTTACGAACTATATATATATATATATATATTTATTTATATATATTTTTTTTGAGATTTATGGTTCCCACAATATTTATTTGATATACGTGAATGTTTTGCGGCTTAAATATGATTATTTAATTAAGACTGGATAAACGTAGAATCTCATGCGGTTATTCATAATAATAAAAATAACGTTGCATTTCGAGGAAAAATAAATACGATTACAATTTAAAGGATAACGACTTCAGGTTCGAGTCGGGCATTCGGGTTCGGATTTGGGGCAGATGTCACAGTCTCCCCTCCTTATAGAAATTTCGTCCCGAAATTTGCTTAAACCGAAGTATAAGAAGATGATGCAAAAAGGTGCGGATACTTATCCTTCATTTGGCTTTAAATTCATGCTTACATTTTTGAGTTTCAACGGTCATTAACGATTGGTATCTGATTACGCTTAAGTTGTTTGACTTCACGGTCCATAATTTCCAATGACCGTTCAATAAATTGCATCGATTCATTATCGATATGCACAATGAGATTTTTATCGGATAAGTACTTATTCAGATTAGAAATATGAAACACGGGATGAACACTGCCCACTTTCGTAGGGAGTTTCATCTCGCAAGAAACTCTGGAGAATTCGATTAATGAAAAAGTGAGCATTTTGATTGAGACATGTTTTTAAATAACGAGATTAAGAAGTTATTTATTTTTAATTTGCTTTGTCTCATTGTGGATTGTTTATTTAACTCTTTTCACTTATAAGAGTTCGGTCGAACTATTTGGATGTAGATTCGAATAAATTTTTATTTGTTACTCAATATAGGAATAGAATAGGATACCAACTTGCAAATGAAATATTTTAAGTAGATGGATTTAGAATTATTTAAATGATCATCGAGAATAGTCGTGATTAATAGAATGTTTGAAACGAATTAAGTAACCTTACACATAACTAAGTGGCTTATATACAATTAGTAAAATGAGTAAACAAGTCAAGTGAAAATAAGATGATTAAATATGACCCAGCTACACAAGACAAAACTTACTATGGTTCCCATGCACCAACTTTCATAATTCCGTGTGCACCCGTAATTACTTCAGTTTTTGCATGGACTCCACAGTTCATTTGATCACGTGCTAGTCAGAAGTACACAATAATTTTTTTTTACGTTAAAAATGATAATACGTATAGGTATTGTTATCATACTTGATAAAAATAGTTCTTGGGAAAATCATATTAAGATGATAAGTAGATTGATGATTCGGAAGAAACTAACGTCCTTTAGGTAGACATTGCTCATATAAATAACTTTGTTCACGATATAGATAGTTAAATTCGAGTACTAGGATAGTAACACTTAAGTTTGTGAATCGACTCTATGTGTGTAATATGTAATTATCTAGGTTTTCTGATATTGACCAGTTCATAGGAATTAAGTGATGGTGTACATGTAATAATATAGTTTATTGGGATCTTTAGAAAAATGAGTTTCAAGAAATTTTTGATAATGCGGATAATCCAATTTATAGTTCGAATGAATAAATCACTTAGTTCCAATTGGATTTAATCTTTTAAGGTATTTGTATTTATATGACCAACAGCTTTAGGTATATCAGATGTAGGGGGTAAATAAGTTTATAAGAGGTGATGCTGTTTTTCTATAATGTAGTTTTAAAAAAAAACTAACTAAGAAGTTGAAAGTTTTGATCTTTACCATAGATAAGAGGGTTGAATTGAAAATAAACGACACAATTTAAGTTATAAGTACTTGGTATTGGAAAAAAAAAACAGAAGACATGGTGTTTGTTACAAGTCTTTGTGTATTGAGGAACGAGAAAATGGTTGAGTAAATATTTGGCCGACGTTAGAATGACCAATCACTTTTTAAAGGAACCATTTATCACGAAATTTATATGTATATATATATATATCTATTTTTTTTACAAGATACTAAAACCAAAAGGTTATTAAAATTTTTTTTTTTAAATATATATATGTATATATATTTGTTTGGGAAAATAAGAAAATTATTTTAATAGAATCGAATACCGTTAGTTTTACAAAGTCCATTGATTACACGTTGTGTTAGGGTAACGGGTTTATAAATGAAACACATTGGGTTTGGATTAGTTCATGAAGACTAGTTGCGAAAAATTTTGTTGGTGGTCATATGTATAGATGAAACATTTAGTTAAATGAGTTCGAGAATAGTTGTGTAGTGAGTTCTCGTTAGATTTGGATAACGAATTCATGGATAGTATCCTGTAGCTGATTAACGAGTACATGTTTTGATGGTTAGTTCATAATTTGATAGTAGATTTAACATTTCAATGATAGATTAGAAATTGGATTAGAATCTTGTAGTTAGATGAGTAGTTTAGAATCTATCTGAGTATAGAAGTCAAGTTGAAATATTTTAAGGGTAGACGTTCGATTCAAATACATTAGCTTATAAGAATAGCAAAATCCGCTAACTTTTATTTAGTTATGGAATTTAGCCTTGGCTATAATTTAGAAATCATAACGAACCTTTGATTGGAGAGTTGATACTTGATTTAGAATTATAAGTACGACTTAGATTCGGTAATCGATATATGCATGATCTGAAGTTTTGGACAATTCGATTGAGATATGTCTTAGTTTTGAATTGAAATGTTTGGTTTACAATGGTGTAATTGTGCTATATGGATAAGCTAGCGAGTATATCGCATAAGTATTATTGTAGCTTAGAAAACAAATGGAATGATGAAACGTAGAATAACACGGTTTTGTAGCAACATCTTTGACCGATAGAAACATCCGATATAATAATAGCAACCCGTTCCACTTAGAATATCATAGAATCTTTTGAAACATACCATAGAAAATCACGTAGAAAGTTTAGAAACTTTAGAAATTTCGATTAAATGAAATAGTGATAGTACTTAGAACATCGTAGAATCATTTGAACATATCAAAGAAAATCGCTTAGAAGCTTTAGAAACATTAGTAAATGAAGTTGGAATATTATTTGAATCACTATAAAAATTCATAGAAATAATTATAAATCGTAGGAATGAAAATCGTAGAATCATTAAGTAAATGAAATTTCAATGGCTTAGGAGTGTGTCTTGGTTTTGGACACTAATGACTTATCAAAGTGTTAAGTTCGTTTTCAACGTATTCGAGAAAGCGTGCTTTAGCCTATAGGTTCACACTCATCTCGTACATCCCCAGGTAAGCATACAGGTCTCTTAAAGAGATTTATACGAAATGCTTTGCCTTAGACAGGATGTCCGTGATACAGGCGTTCCCCCTTCCGGATTGCACACGTTCTCACGTTATCAAACTTACTTAAGGCGATGACGAGATTCCACAAAGAGAAGATCCCTATCACACAGACGAGTCTCTTGTAGCTCCTTCGCGAAATCGGATAAGAAATGAGATTAAGAAAGCATAGAAAGGTTCGTAGAAGAAAAACAAATAAGTTCAAAAGAATTCCTAAGTACATCTATTTGCACTAAGGACTCTTAGGTTATAGTCTAGGACGGTGTGTTTCTAATACCCTATCCTAGTTCCCTATAACCATGTCTCTGATACCAAACTGTGACACCCCGCCCGGCGGCGGAAAGCACCGGGCGCGTCAAGTGGATCGGATATCAAAGTACAAAGCACATGGCACACTAAAAGCATATTTTAATATTAATTAAGCAATAATGTCGTGACATAAATAGGCATTCAAACAGTCTTAAAAACGTAACAGAAACGGCAAATAAATATTATTTATTGTCCTTTTTATTCTAGGTCCGAAGCATCCTACGTGTCTTGAAACAAAACCGAATCAAACTCCACCTGAAAAACGTGTAAAATAAGTTAGCTAAAGAATTAGCTAGTGAGTAAAACACAATGTATAGTACATAGTATAAAATCCGAGATCATTATAGATTGTGTTTCGCAATCTCATGTGCATAGCAATTTCAGCATATATCTCAACCATGACCATAGAATCACATAGAAACAAGTATCATAGACCCCGCAGGGTTACCTTTAGCAACAAGTCATGAGGAACCAACTCATGTTACATTTATTGATAACCATCGTTTAACCGTCATTTAACCGTCTCGATATGTAAGTTATCAAAAATGTTTAAGCATCTAAGGGACATAGCAACGTAGCAACAAGTATCACAGTATAGTAACAGTAACTATCCTAAAGAATCAACCAAAGAATCGCCGGGTCAAATCACCTATCAGGCCATTAATGTAGGTGGGCTTGTCAAGCCATTAGCGCTAACATTGTCCGGTGGAAATTACAAGATAATATAACTAATATTGATTATCACACAATTTTGCTACATGCGGCCAAACATGATTAACACATCTAATGATCTCATTTTCGAAAGTAGAAACATCAAAAGAAACCGTTGTATTATAGAAACACGCATTTCAGCCCCAAAAACGTAAACAGTAAAAAGGGGAGTGAGTTTACTCACCTTGAAATGCAATAAGTATCGAACCGTTAGAAACACAGCTAAAAAGCACCGAGGGTTGCCCAAACATTAGTATCACCTAATTTATTAGGAAAAACCCTAACTTAGAAACGAAACAATAGTAACAAGAATCAAAAGTCCGAGATCTAGGGTTTCGGATTTGGGATTTAGGGTTTTAAATCACAAATTGGGAATTTAGGGTTTTGAAATACAATTTGGGAAATAGGGTTTTGAAATATAATTTAGGAATTAGGGTTTTAAAGTGCCAATTGAAAATTAGGGTTTCAAAATATAATTTGGGAATTTAGGGTTTTAAAGTACCAATTGAAAATTAGGGTTTCAAAATGTAATTTGGGAATTTAGGTACGAGATGTAATTGTGTTTTTGTATAATATATATATTTTTATAATAATCCATTTTCTTAGTTTTATACTTGAAATAATACTTGTACACAATTTGAGAAATATATATAACTTAAATTATATGTGAATGTATTAAAAATAAAAGTTAAGAAAAAGGTGGTCAGTGGGACTCGAACCCACGACCAAACACACCACATCCAATGCCCTAACCGCTGGACCAGGCGCGCTTTTGGTTATTATTTTGATTGCTAATAGTTTTATTGATTACAACCCAAGAACACCCATTTCACATTACAAGCCCTAGAACAAAGAATCTCAAATTCGTTTCGAATCAGGTAATCAAACCCAAATTAAACATAGGGCTTTTAATCCCCATTAGATTTCGAGCATTTTGACATATTGAACTTACTTGTTTGATGACGGATTGGATTGAAGATGAACGAAGAACACGAGCGACTGTTTTAGAAACAAGGAGATAGTTTGACGCTGTTGAAATTCGATTCAATCTCCAGAAAGATTCTTTGTGATGCGTTGAGTATAAACCCCAATATAATTTCAGATAAAATCATCGTTTTGATGTTCGATCGATGTGTTGCAGGTTCGAAAAAAAAGAGGATCAAATCCGCTGATCTTGGTATTTTTGGGTACAATTGATCAGTCGGGTAGTTAGAGTGTTCGATTAGAAGTGACTTACAACCACTGAAATCAGTTCAATTTAGTTTGGAAACGTTCGAGTCGTTTGGGATTGAATGAGATTAATTTGGATTAATTGGGTGATTAATTCGACGTTAAAGACTCGATTAGTCGCTGCAAACGGATTCGAAACGATGAGACTATCGTTTTAGTTATCTCAATTTGTTGATTTGACCCGTTTTTACTTGACTGCATTAAGTGGGTATTGATCCGGTTACTAAACATGGATTAGAACGCATATATGATCGATTAGGGTGCGATTAAATGATGGTAACGCGTTCGAAAAGTGCCGAGGATCATTTTATATAGGTTGATTGGGTTTAAAAGGTTAAAAAAAACCAAGTTAGAGGTCGCCGGAAAAAGGCGCCGGCGTCGGAGATGGGCTGCCGGAATCACGGGCAGTTGAAGGGAAGGGGCTGGGTGAAACATATACTTACATAATTGGTCCTTTATGCTTTGCTAACTTGATAAATTGAGTTGTAAACTTTAATTACTAGTTTGAAAATTGACAGATTCAGTCCAAAGTTAATTTATAAGTTATATTAGTTAATAAACTTAACTATGTTGAGACGTAACGTTTATATAAGTGACGTTCATATATATTTGGTTCGTTTATGAAGTTACGAGACTATTTCAAGGCTTAGAAGCTTTTTGTCTAACGTTTCCAATAGTTTTCTTTTACGAACTATATATATATATATATTTATTTATATATTTTTTTTTTGAGATTTATGGTTCCCACAATATTTATTTGATATACGTGAATGTTTTGCGGCTTAAATATGATTATTTAATTAAGACTGGATAAACGTAGAATCTCATGCGGTTATTCATAATAATAAAAATAACGTTGCATTTCGAGGAAAAATAAATACGATTACAATTTAAAGGATAACGACTTCAGGTTCGAGTCGGGCATTCGGGTTCGGATTTGGGGCAGATGTCACAAGAACCACTCATGTTACAAATACTGATAACTATCGTTTAACCGTCATTTAACTGTCTCGATATACAAGTTATCAATAATTGTTTAAGCATCTAAGGGACATAGCAACGCAGCAACAAGTATCACAGTATAGTAACAGTAACTATCCTAACGAATCAACCAAAGAATCACCGGGTCAAATCACCTATTTTGAAATACATGTAGGTGGGTTTGTCAAACCATTAGCGTAGGTGGGCTTGTCAGGCCATTAGCGCTAACATCGTACCGGTGGAAATTACAATATAACTACTATTGACTATCACATAATTTTGCATCCTATCACGAGTCAAGACTAACACATTTAATGATCTCATTTGAAATAGAATCAAAAGAAACGAAAACCGTAGTAAAATACTGGAACACATATTTCAGCCCCAAAAGCAAAACAGTAAAAAGGGGAGTGAGTTTACTCACCTTGAAATGCAAATATATTCGAATCGTTAGAAACGCAGCTATAACGAACCAAGGGTTGCCCAAATATTAGTACCACCTAATTAATTGGGAAAACCCTAACTTAGAAACAAAAAAAATAGTAACAAGAATCTAAATCTGAAATCTAGGGTTTCCGATTTGGGATATAGGGTTTTAAATTACAAATATGGAATTATGGTTTTGAAATACAATTTAGGAATTAGAGTTTTGAAATACAAATTGAGATTTAGGGTTTTGAAATACGATTTAGGAATTAGGGTTTTGAAATACAAATTGAGATTTAGGGTTTTGAAATACGATTTAGGAATTAGGGTTTTGAAATACAAATTGAGATTTAGGGTTTTGAAATACAATTTTGGAATTTATACGAAACGTTAGTGTACTTTCGTATTGAATATATATTTTATACGGATCGATTTTAAGTTTTCTTGAAATGATATTTGTAATAATATTTATGAACCTAAATCATTATCATTTGTATATATATATTAAAACTTATATATTTTTATGTTTTAAAATATATTTAACTAAAAACATATTATTTAGGTTATTAGAAAATATAGATTTAATTGTTTTGTATCCGGATTTTAAATCTTTTATCTTTTATAAGTCAACAATCCCCATATCCAATACAAGCCCTAGGATTCAAGATCCATTAAATTCGTTTTGAATCTGCAAATCTAATCCCAACCATCATAGGGCTTTTAAACTACAAGAAATAACGATCGTTTTGATATAACATACTTACTCGATTATGAATGTTTGATATGGGTTTGAATAGGAAATAGAAGTCGACTGTTTTGATAACTTTTTGTGAATCTGGAATTGAAAAAAGATGAAATTGGTGAGTTGAGGAGTTATAGTTAGAAGAGAGGATTGAAATGGACTAAATATTACCAAAAAAGGGTGCCCGGAGTAAGGCGGATGATGAACTCGCCGGAATTTAGTTTGGTCGAACGATATTGTTAATTGCAGAAGATAACAGAAGTTTTTTTGATGATTGTGGTGTGTTAGTCGAGTGAATAAGAGTATAATGGAAAGGTTTAATTGAAGATTGCGGCTTTATCTATGGAAATGAGGATTTTCGGTTTTGATTTGGAATTAATTCATGTTGATTGAGTTGTTAGAACGCGTTTTAGTTGTTAAGGAAAGTTCGAATCAGGGTAAAAGAGGTTTAGGAATGTTTTTAGGTGACGAAAATTGATCAAAAACCGCATGGATGGCTCTGCCGGAGTCGCCGGCGATTGGCCGGGAATGGGGTCGCCGGATTTGCGGGTGCAGGGGGAAAGTGGTTTGGGTTTTATAAATCTTACACAAACAGACCCTATAGTTTCAAGCAATGTTTTTAAACCGGCCGGTCCGACCGGTCCAACCGCGGTCGGACCGCGTTTTTGGAGAATCACGGTTCGATAGGTCGCAGTCTGATAGGTGTTTGTGAACCGCTGCGAACCGCTCGAACCGGTCCGGTCGGACCGGAACCGGACCGTAATTGAACAGGGGTTGAACCGGTTTTTATTAAAAAAATATTTTTTTTTTTTGATTTTATTGGATTTTATGTTTAAATTTATTTATTTTTTTGTTTTCTTGTAATGAAGGGTTAATATATTAATGTTTTAAGTGATAAAGATGATGAGCGCGTTTTATTTTGTAATTAAAATTTGTTTAAATTATAATTTTTTGGTGATTGTTGGCGTTAAACTTGTTTGAATTATTAGTTTTTGGTAAAACTTAATATTATTGAACTTAAGTTGTGTTTAAATTAGAATTTTTATGACATTAATTTGATAAGTATATATTTTACCCTACCCCGGTCCAACCCCGGTTCGACCCCGGTCGGACCGGTCCAACCAATAAAATCATAATACCAGTTCAGTGTCCGGTCCGGTTTTCAAAACATTGGTTTCAAGTTTGTTAATTGTTTTATTAATAACTTTTAATTTCAAGTTTAAAAAGTTACAATTTGGATCCAAAGTTAGTTTTATACATTATATTAACTAACTAACTTACCTAAGTTTACTTATAACGTTATAGGATTGGCGTTTTTATATTTTTAGCTCGCTTATGACGTTGGAAGATTATATTTAGACTTAGAAGCGATATTGTTTGACGACTTTTATAAAATCTCTTTTATGAACTGTATATATATATTTTGAGATTTATCATTATAAATCGTAATTATTTAATACGTATCGATATTTTGCGAGGTAAATAAGATCCATTAAATAAGATAAGAATAACGTAAAATCCGATGTATTCTTCCATAGTAATAATGACGAACGTTACATTTTCAGGAAAAATAAATATGAATGAAACAAAAGATAAATAACTTCGGGTTCGAGTCGGGCATTCGGGTCCCGAATGCTCGGTTTTTTGGGCAGATGTCACATCATCCGCACCCAATGTAGGGGTAAGCCATACGAGTTGTCGATCATGAACAATCTCACGATTGAACATATCCGAAGAATCTGCATCGTTGCCTCTGTCGGCGATTCTACGGGTGAGATACCCGCCTCTACAAAGAGTCATATGATAAAACAGAGCTCTAATCAACTGATGTTGTTTCTTTTACAACCAAATGACTCGAATACTCATGGTAAATAAAAGCTTTAATAAAACCACAAAGGTTTTTATAAACTCAAATTAAACATAAACTGATTACAAATGAAACAACCATAATATTTATACTACCTTCAACACCTAAAAATAAGGATAAACTAAATAAATAAATAAACTTAAAAGATAATTAAAGAAACAAATATCTAGATTCAAACATTTAGATGCCCATGCATCACGGCTCGAACTCAAATATGTAAAGCTCGGGTTCCACCTCATTAACTTAATGAGTTTTTTTAGGTTTGAACTTGTGCTTGAGCTCGATAAAGCTCAGCCCGTTGGAGCTTTTTATCGATTCGATCTCAAGTAGCTCAACTCATTTACACACCTAATTGTATCGATTGTATTGGTTTGACACCAATCTGTATCAATATTCCTCCTCGGGGTTGGGGTAATTGTTTTTTTAAACGGCAACACCTTAATTTAAAAAAAAAATACATCACAACCTGGTGACAACATGACTAAAGTTTAACTATGAACTATTAATGTAGTTGGATCCCTTGGGAACAGTGTTTTTAAACCGGCCGGTCCGACCGGTCTGACCGCGGTCGGATCGATCGGACCGCGGTCGGACCGTGTTTTTTGAGAATCACGGTTCGATAGGTCATGGTCTGATAGGTGTTTGTGAACCGCTGCGAACCGCTCGAACCGTTATCGAACCGCTCGAACCGTACCGTTTTAAACCGCTATCGAACCGTTTTTTCTTGGATTTTATGTTTATATCTATAATTTTTTGTGTTTTAGGTGATGAAACTCAATATGCTAATGTTCTGAGTGATGAAGATGATGAATTAGTTTTACTTAATGATGAAAAATTGGATGCGTGGCGTGACATTTGAACTTAGAACTTATGATGATGATGATTTGGTTTTATTTTGGTGTTAAAATTTGTTTAAACTATAACCTTTTTGTGATTTTTGGTATTAAAATATCTTTGAATTATGACTTTTGTGTTATAACTTAAGATTATTGAACTTAAGTTGTGTTTAAATTAGAATTCTTATGATATTATGTTGATAAATGTATATTTTATCAAACCTTGGTCTAACCACGGTCCGACTAGTTCGACCAATAAAATTAAAATAACGGTTCAGTGTCCGGTACGGTTTTCAAAATATTGCTTGGGAACGTTAAAGCTAAAGGTCAAGATTGATTGTACACCGGCATGGCATGAGCATGCTGCAAAAAGGTTAAACATCTCGACACATGTTAAACCAAACCAATCGTATGTTTCCGTTTGCCGCGCCCCCTTTCTCTCTCATCTCCATTTCATCTACCTCCTTCATAACATCAAGCTTTTAATCTTGAAAATTAGGTATTGGTGAGATGACTCTTAACGGAAGTGGAGTTGTTTTTGTAATTAGTTTTGTAGCTGTTGAATTGTTCATTTTTGGTTCACCGAATGTGGTGTTTCAGGTTGAGCATAAATTTGCAGGCAAAATAAGGTCTTTAAATGCACTCAAATCTCATGATGCCAATCGCCACCGGAGATTTTTATCCGCTGCTCAAATCCCTCTTGGTGGTGACAATAGACCCACCGCAGCAGCGTTAGTCTCTCATTTTTCTTCTTATATTGTATCTATTTAACAATGACCTAATAAATGCATGATGTAATTTGTTCATTTGTCTCTTTGATTTGAACTCATAAATGTAGTTTTTGTCACTCACATGTGTAGATATAATAAAATTGGTAATAGTAGTATCCATACTTCACTTTCAATAGGATCATAGGAACTTCAATCCGGTACTAAAACCACATTTTTGTTTTCTTTGCAAAATGATTATGTTAAGGGTGTTTGTAATTAAGTTTGGAAATAACTTACCGACTTATTAACTTTTTGAAAAAGCCTGTAAGTCAAAAAGTTATCAAAAAGCCAAGTTTTTTTGGTTTTTCAAAATAACTTATTGACTATTGGCTTTTTCAAAAAACTAATAAGTCAATAAGTCATTTCCAAACTCAATGCGTCACTTTCCTGGCCACCTCAACTTATAGCAGCAAAATAGTTTCAATTGGTGTTTTTGTATGATTTTAACATGGAAAATGCCTTGGGGAGTGGTTTTGGGGTGTTTTTAGTGGGTGGAAAAGCCCCACTACACTTGGTCTTAGACATAAAATAAATCTCCTCAAATACCATCAATGCGTTTTGAGCACGTATAAGGATAATAGGAGAAGTCATAGTTAGGCGTGCCTCTGTTTGAGTGGATCAAGTTCCTAGGTAACTAGAAACAAATCCACAAGTTGCTCGTGCTAAAACAAACAACATCAGTTGGTCTGAGGGGTTTGATGATACAGATTATACAGTCATTTCAACTTTAACTGAAACGTCTAAATGTTTTTTTAACCTTTTAAAGAAAATCCAGTGACCTAGTTAGAAATGAAGTAGTGGGTTGCTACTTGTACACCACTCCTAAATTTGTAACATAATGATGATATATGTAAGATGACTTTTGTAGGAGGTTTTGGTTGATGAGTAATTTTATGCCTGTTTTGTTGTATTTATGGTTTTGAAACAAGGAAGCATATTTTCTCTTATATGTTTTGCTTGTGCAGGCTCTATTTCACTAAACTTCAAATCGGGTCTCCACCAAAAGATTTCCACGTGCAGGTCGATACAGGGAGTGACCTTCTATGGGTTAACTGTATCGAATGCGAAAATTGCCCTGCAAAAAGTGACCTTGGAGTATGTTTCATATTTTATCACTTTTTATTTATTCCACCATTTTAGGCTCAAGTAATAAGTTTCATATAACATCAGTTTAGTTTTTCTTTTTCAAACACTCAAAACATAATGGTTATCTAATTCTCAATCACTTTGAAAACATATGATAGATGAAATTGACACTATATGATCCAAAGGACTCTTCAAATGCCAAAACAGTTGGTTGCGATGATAAATTTTGCAAATCTATGTTCACTGGCCAAAGTGATGAGTGTAAGGTGGGAATGTTGTGTGCATACGGTGTTAAATATGGTGACGGGAGTTCAACCGCTGGTTATTTTGTCAACGACAGCGTACAAATCGCCCAAGTTTCTGGAAACCGCCAGTCTACACCTATGAGTGGGAGTATAATTTTTGGGTGAGTTTTTACACTTATCTTTATCATTTATTTTTATCTACAAATTAAAAAAATGGAGCCAAATTAGTACATTTAATGTTGATAACTTTATTTATAACCCAAGGTAGATGTGGAGCTAAACAATCTGGACAACTAGGTTCATCAGACCAAGCACTGGATGGTATTCTTGGATTCGGGCCGGCAAATACATCGATGCTTTCACAGCTTGCTTCGGCGAAAAAGGTGAAAAAAATGTTTTCACATTGTTTGGATGGTAACAGAGGAGGTGGCATTTTTGCTATTGGAGAAGTGGTGCATCCAAAAGTAAATACAACACCAATGGTACATGACCAGTAAGTGTATTATTGAGATAAAATGACTGAAATACCCTCACTAAACGTTTACTTTAAATATTTACCTACAAATTAAACATGAAGTGTATATTTGAATCTTTAAACTTCATCATTTTGATGTGTTAGATATACATGATACATATACGTGATGTATCATGGACCATTATACAGTTGTATATAGTTTTAAAAATTAAAATTAAAATCTTAAGATACCATGTGGTGACCATGAAACCGAAAACCCAAACCCAAAAAACCGAACCCAAATAGAAACCGTGGGTTTTGGGTTTAATTTATAAAAAAACCGAACTTTTGGGTTGGGTTTGGGTTTTGTTAAAAAACCGATCCGTAAAAATCGAACCGACCCAATAATATTTATGTGTATGCTAAATTTCATATATGTAAGACCCATGACTTATGTTATGTAAAAGCCTATATTATAATACATTATTATATGATCATATTGCATTTTATCTATGATTTATTGGTGGTTTTTTGTCGAAGCATGATGACATTCAAAATTTTAATTATGGTTATTGTTTTTTGAGTAAATTTTCTTTTGAAATGTGGTTGATTTTTAATGTTTAAACTTATGGAAACATAAATTTAAACTTTAGTATTATAATATGTTTTCTTGAATCATTAAGAGTTGTGTTTATAATTTGTATTTAGGACTAAAAAACAATAAATTTAAAGCCAAGTTGAAAAACCCAAAACCGAAAAACCCAAAACCCATGGGTTTTAAAAACACAAAAACCGAATTTTTGGGTTTGGGTTCGGATTGAGTCAAAAACCGACCCATGCACACCCACATTGTGGTCAACCGATGTCACCAATTTTACTTGATTCACACTTGAATTGGAATTTATAGTTAAAATCAGGGGAGTTTGAACTGTGGTTTATGCACACCTGTAGGACACATTATAATGTTGAACTGAAGTCGATTGATGTTAATGACGAGGATATAAAACTTCCAACAAGTATACTCAACTTTGTTAAGAAGCAAGCAGTTATAGTCGATAGTGGTACAACTTTGGCTTATTTTCCTGATGAGGTTTACACTCAACTAATGGAAAAGGTATGCTAAAATATTTACTCTCCGTTTTGTTTCATTTTATGTCATTTTTTTTATAACTGTTGAGGTTATCCTTTTTTACCTAGATCATGGCTGCACAACCTGACAAGAAGCCGCATGTAGTTGAGAAGATGTTTAAATGCTATAAGTACTCTGGGAAGTAAGGGTGCTTTTATCGTATTCTTAGTTTATATTAGCGCGATTGTTTTTTGTTCTATTTTTCATTCTACTTGTTATGCTTAGCATGGTTCATGTTAAATATTAAGCGTGTTCTCAGTTTTCTTACTTCATACATGTGTATATTCTTTGAAGACGTACTAATTTTCAATACACTTTTACATGTGAATTGAGTAGCAAACAAGTTGTTAACTTCAACAGCAAATTTGACGGAATCAACTTATTTTGTCTCTTTTTTTGCTGTATGCAGCATCGATGATGGTTTTCCGGTTGTCAATTTACACTTTGCAAATTCACTTTCGTTGAAAGTTCTACCCCATCAATATTTCTTCCAAATTGAGGAAGACGAATGGTGCATTGGTTTTCAGAACAGTAACGTTAAAGAAGAAACCAGAGAAGAACTAACTTTGTTGGGAGGTAGTATTTGTTTCTTTTCTATTAACAGATCAACCGGCTAAATTTGGGGCGAGTCAGTATGGGTTGGGTGGACCAGCCAATCTCTTACAAAATAACTTAATCTAATTACTGTTCTCGTAATAACAATCCGAGTTTTTGAAAAAAAAAATCAAAATGTAGTAAAACTTGATCATGCCATGGGTCACTTTTAGAAGTCAAACCTGCATGTCTTCACCAAATCCGAGCATATATTTTCTTGCTTTTTAAAGTTTAAATGCATACCATTCAAATATTAACAGTTGTGAAGTGAAAGATCAGAACTCAAAACCATTACTTCCATCAACACATTTCTTGACAGTTGTGAAGTTAGAATTGACACCGTTGACTCCCAAAAGTCAAATATTAACTATATGAATATTTGAGCAGCATTATATATTTAGAAGGCGTGGAGCATTGTTTCGGTTGGTTTAATATTTTCCATTTTGTTTTCTGTATGCAGATCTTGTTCTATCAGATAGGTTGGTTACATACGATATGGAAAATAATGTAATTGGATGGACTGATTATGACTGTAAGTACATGCAGCTGTACGCTTAGAGGGGTATCAATTCCTGAAACGACCCTAATCACTCACAAAATAATAAGGTTTTGGGTTGTAATTTCTAACATGTTTGTAAAAATCATGACCGGGCTGACTTGTTTTACCAGGTTAATTAAATGGGTCATGTTCGGGCTGACCTGTGTAACCCCATTCAAGTGACCATTTGAAATATAAAAAGAACAATATTTTATAAGGTCATCCCGTTTGTGACTCCATCGGGTGGAATGTATTAGGCTTGTTGTCAAACGAGATTGTTTGGCTTGTTTAAATAAATGGGTTATAAGAAACATGTTGTTTGAAGTCAATATACGAGGGTCACATGATTTAAGTGCATATGGATAAATATATGAGGGTCTTGTTCTAGTTTATCAATTAAGACGGTTAATCTGACCCGATTGACACCCTGTCTTTAGCAAATGAAGAAATCTAGCTATTTTGATAAATGTGTGTTACGCGACAATCATAAGCATTTAATAATCAATCTGGGGGCTTTCATGTCATTTCAGGCTCATCAAGCATTGAAGTGAAAGATGAACAATCTGGGAATGTGTACGAGGTCGGTGCCCAAGACATTTCTTCTTCATATTATACATGTAACTCTAGAATGATTTTGGGATTGGTCTTGTTTCATGCAGTTACCTGCTTGATCAACTAGACCCACAAATCTGGATTTGTATTTGCTTAGGACCCATGTGTCATAGTACTTATTCTTCAAGATTGCTTGTTAGCTTCATCCTATTGTTTTTCATTTTCCTTCCTTTTTTTTTTGTATAATGTCATTGCAGGTTACCGAAAGGCACTCGATTGCGGGTTAATATATATAACATCTAAGGATTTTGAAGTGATATAAAAGTATAAAGATCTTGTATATACTTCAATTTTTATAGAACAAATTGTAATTTGTTGATTTTATACATGTTTGAGTTGATCGAAACATCATTTTCTGCATAGGGGTTTGATATAACTTCTAAACTTGGGTTGTTAGCACTTAGCAGGGTGTACATGGTTTGAATTGGAAACGTGAAACCGTCAAATTGGTCATTAGTTTGGTTTCATGGTTGGTATTTTCTCTTAACTTCTTCTAGTTGGGCGGTTTTAAAATTTTCAAACCATAACAAACGTTTGGTTTACGGTTTATGCTAAAAACCAACCGGTTGTATAAACCGGGCAGGGCGAAGAAAGAATTTTGTTGTATTTTAATTTTTAAATATTTGGTTTAAATAATTATTTGTAGATGCCCTTTTGGCTTAATTGAAGTGAAAAAAAAGTAAACTTGGGTAACTGATTTATTTTACACTTTCTAGTATATGGCTAACCTTCTATTTTATAAATTTACTTTACCAGGCGTTGAAACAACAAACTTCGATTTCAGGAGATGAAGATTAGGTGCTAATTAGCTTGAGACTACTCTGCTAAGTAACCTACTAAGATGAACAACCATGAGTCTCATCGCATGGGAGGGCCCTATGAGGGATGATGACTTCATTGGAGATCCACAAATTGGTGTTATAAGCTAATACTTTCCTGCAATGTATCTCTGTTGCGTTGCTATCAAACCCTAGTGACATTTCCCTTAGTGTACGTTTGGTATGAAGGAATAAGAGGTGGAACAGAATGGATCATTACAAGGGAATGGAAAAAAACGTGTTTGGTTGCTCAATGGAATGGATTGAACCATTACGAAGGAATGAAAAAACCCTCCTTTTCATTCCATCCATCCCCCTTGTTTTTTTTTTCATTCCCTCAAGGAATGGAATAATTTTTTAATTCATGACAAGAACCATGACCCGACTCATGACTCAAACATTGACCCTACACACAAGTATCCATGAACCGACCCATGTCCTAACCCACGACTTGAACCATGACCCAACTCATGAACCGAACTAGGGTCTAACCCATGAACTGACTCATGACCCGAGCCATCAATTGACCCGTGACCCGACCCATGTCGATCCATGCCCTGAACCATGACCCCAACCATAAATCCGACTCATGGCCGAACCCGTGTCTCGTACCATGACCGACCCATGTCCCGATCTAAGACCCAGCACATGAACCAACTAATGACTTGGTCCATGAACTGACTCATGACCCGACCCATGAACCGACCAATATGGCGACCAATTCCTCAAACCGTGACTCGAACCATGGCCCGACCCATGTCTTGATCCATGTCCTAATTGATGTACTTATCCATGTATCGAACCATGCGCCGATTCATGGCCCGAACCAAGACCCGACCCACAACCATGACAAGATATTTTTGTTACTTTTAGAGATTTGTATTTTATTTCGTTTTTTTCCTTCCTACTAAACAACAAGTACTGATTCATTTTATTCTTGTAAGGTAACCAAACATGATAATGGAATGGAATAGTCCATTTCATTCCTTTGTCTATTCCTTTCCATCATTCATTCCATTCCCTCGTCCATTCCATTACCCCATACCAAACAGACCCTTATTGTGATAAAAGATGTTGGATTTGTCGAGGCATTAACTGTTTGACTGACACATCCTCTTTTGGCTATGCTTTTGTCTTTATTACTTTGAGGGAATTTTAGAATCTTCCCATCATGGTCCTTAGGGTCCAGTCCCAGGTGAGCATTCCAGATTGTATTTGCCTGGGCTTGATTTTGCTTAATAGCCTAGGCTTGCGGTAATTTGTGTTATGAACGTACTTACGTCTACAGCCCCTGGTTAGGGTTGCTTATGTTTCTAAGCATGTGTAATCCATGACTCTATTTTTAGTTAGAGTAACTTGCGTTTTTTTACCGGATTTCACGAAAACTATGGGCATTAATTGCCGCCTTAGTCCTGTCGGAAAATCATTACGACTTTTGAAAAGACCTATAATCAGGCCATTATTATAGGTGTTTGAAGAGACATATTTGGGCGGCACATGTGTTACCCATAACAGTCGCTTCTCCTTTAAATATATCTTTCTCCCTTCCTCTTTTTTGTTTTACCTACCTCCTTATGTACCCTGGAAAACCTTGTTCTTTAGGTTAGTATTTTTTACTCTCTTGTTTTGCTCTATCTTTATGTTTGTTGGCCATGGTTGACCGTCGCGATATGCACATGCGATTTTCTCGCATGTTTATCGAGGATTTAAGGACCCTCTACGTGACCTTTGGGATTGATCCTAAGAACCGGCCGACGCTTCTTGGGCCTTCTGATTCTGTTTAAGAATGTCCCCCTAGTTTTGTAGCACTTTATGCTTGTTTTTTCTCAGTACTCGAATCTCAGGCTTCCTCTATCATTGTTCTTTCTGAACGTCTTAGAGTATTACCGTTTGAGTCTCTGTCAGTTTGGACCTCTTGGTGTTGCTAGGATAACACATTTTGAGATTGCTTGTTAGGCTGTTGGTGTGGTTCCACCATTAGCTTGTTTAAAGCTTTTTATATTCTTGCAAGGAATGGCGACTGGTATACGATGACCAGCAGGGCGAAACCTGCTCCCATGTGTGCTTATCCTGCCAACCCTGACCTTAAGGGGTGGAAAGATAAGTTTTTCTTGGTTGCATCATCGATAGTTCCTTTTGAAATGCCTTGATGGTCGCGCAAAGAGATGTGTGTAAAGCGTTACAGTTGCATTTTAGCAAAACATCCTATATTCGTTCCAACCCTGAGGGTGTTTTAGTGTTGGCGGGCTTAAGTCGTGTTTGGGCTCCTTTGGATTCCGTCCCCGTTTTTACATGGAATGGACATGGTATGCCAACTGTTTTAAGTTTCCCATTATTTCAAAGCCCTTTGATTTTATCAGTGGCCTGCTTATTTTTTCTTTGTTTCATGCATATATGGACTTACTTGAGATGATTGGTGTTGATAGTGATTCTGATGTCGAAGTCGCCTCTCGTGCATTGAATGATGGAGAGGATAACATTGTGACTTCTAATGGCAAAACCATTTTTAATGGTGGTGACTACATAAGTGTTCTTATCTTCATATGAGATTTCCTAGTGTAGACGTAAGTACGTTCATAACACAAATTACCACAAGCTCGGGATATTAAGCAAAATCAAGCCCGAGCAAATGCAATCTGGAATGCTCACTAAGGACTAGACCTTGGGGACCATGCTGGGAATATTCTAGAGTTCCCTCAAGTAATAAAGACAAAGACATAGCCAAAATAGGATGTGTCAGTCAATCAGTTAACGCCTCGACAAACCCTCCAACATCTTTTATCACAATAAGGGAAGTGTCAAAGCCTACCCTAGGGTTTGACAGCAACGCAACAGAGATACATTGCAGGAATGTATTAGCTTATAACACCAATTTATGGATGTATTCTACAACCAAAATAATACGTAAGGACCAAGCAAAGTCAGCCCCCTCAAACAAGAATGACTCGTTATAGACTAAGGATCCCCAATGAAGTCATCATCTTTATAAAAGGAGGATCACTTCTCCATCTCAATATCACTTACTATCATAACACCGATGAACATCTGAAGGACCCTCGGTCATTTTAACAAATTCATGCAGCGAAAAAATACGAACTAGAAAATTTCTTGCTTTATAAAACATTCATAAACGTTTGAAAACCATTTAATACTACGTTTCAAGTGTTTTGTCTTTCATTTGTATTATGTACATTAAAACACAAAGTCTAATTAAAGACTACATGACCATGTCCCCGTACAATCCATGTCCTGACTCAATCTTCAACATTCCTCGTTTTGTATGAGAGGGACCTTAACTACCTGCGACCACCACATAACCATATCATTAGTTAAATAAGTGACTTCATGCAATACTTGAACCTGCGACCACCACATAACCATAACATTAAAGATATAATATCAACTCCATGGTCGTGTTAACTTGTCTCTGCAAGTTTAGATCCAATCTGGTTACTAACTTGAACCTGAGCTCTGGATTCTAACTTTTAACTTTCATGTGTTAATCCTTTTCATACCTGCACTTTCATTGCCCATGACATAACGACATTGTTAACGATATTATAATGCATGCATGCATGCATATAATGCCCATGATTGTATTATCAAGATCCAACCATTACATACTCAACCGTTTCATACATACATGTTTATAAGTGACTAACGTTCTTGATCATTTCATACTTGTAATTACACGTTCCATAACAGGTCAGAAACAATGACTTGTATAAAAAAATGGAAGTATGTGCAGAACATGGCCATGTGTCAAGTACCATGGCCATGTTACTATCAAAATTCTTATCAGATACTACATGGCCATGTTTCTACCAAACATGGCCATGTCAGAGGCAAAACTTAAGAAAACTCCACTTAATTCTTGTGTTTTTCAACAAAATAATCTTGTGATCAATCGAAACTACAAAAATCCAAATAAGTAACCAACCGAATAATACATACTAATAATATGTATCCTTATTCACATGTCATCTATACAATTTCATACTACTCATGAAGATTAGGATATTTATCCAACTTCATATCGTTCCTACTTCGAATCCTTACATATTAGTATCCTCTTCTTCATTTCTATACAAGTTTATCCATTTCCTACAATTTCACATATCATAGAAAGCTTACTTTTGTGTAGCAATTTTCTGCGTTGCTTCACTAATCGACTATTTTGACCAACTTACAATTTTATTTAGCCTTTCAATCTTAAATATGAATTGTAGTAGACTCAAATAACTTTTCATCCATATATAGCACACCTTCACAGGAGTTTTCTATGATATTATATGATTTTTACAAAAACAGGACAGAAGCTAGTTTAAGTCCAATACTCCAATTAGCATGCAATCTATTCCGACTAGCAAGTTTAATATTCCGTTGTGACCAACTTCCAATCTGAATTAGCTTATTATGTTTAGAATGAAATATAATATACTCAAAGGACTTTACAAGCATGTATAATACTCATTGTTTGGAGATAATCAATTACATCCATTATCACATTCCATTCATGTCCATCAATTACTTGCATATAAATTTACCTAGTATTGCCATCTAGACATTTCATCAAACAATTGATGTGCATATAACATTTAAACACAATGTACAAGTAATTCATGCTTACATTCCTAGGTCATAGGACCAAACACCATCTTTTTCTTACTAATCAACAAGTTTCATGGAGCCATTAACATCTACTTAGCATATTCAACTTATTTAAGCTAATACACCAAGTTAACTAAAATTAAGCATGAGTTCATTCTCATGTTATAAACACACTCAACACCATACTTTAACCTTTGTTCAAACCTATCGATTACTCAAATTACACCCACATGCTTGCTAATCTAGTGATTCCATACATAAATACCACATCAATTCATGTTGAATTGCTAGAGCTCATACAATAATTTCATTATTCATCAATTATCTATCCAAAGAAAAACCACCACCAAAAGATATTCTACAACTTACTTTAGGTTCATTATGATTAGATGATGAGAATTCTTCAATCATGCAAGGCTTTAATCTTCATTTCAACCTTCAATTTGGGCAATTTTATGAACTTGCTATTGGAAACTCTGATTATGATTAACAAAGAGAGAGAGAGAGAGAGAGAGAGAGAGAGAGAAGAGAAAGACTGAGATTATATCAATTAACCCCCTACAAAATCTCATTTCATACTAACTTTCAAACTTTTACATGCTTAACCCCTCAACTTTTAAACATTCATATTTATACCCATGCAAACAACTTGTGTGCCACCACACATATTGACAAACGTAGTGTTATAACATAACATATAGATATCAACTTTCAGGTAGCGTTACAACATCAGTTCACAACATACTATCTATGGAATATGATCTCTCAGCTAGTTAGTGTAACTCTTCTAACACTATAACGCATCTGACTTCTCCTTTCCCATGGGAGATAGGATGCGTCTTGATGTGTGCAATATATATATATATATATATATATATATATATATAATGACTAAAAACACCAAGTTTTAAATTTATAAAAACCTAAACAAACCAACTAAATCACACACAACCGGCAGTGGATCGATCGGATGTAATATAGTGAAATGTAAGTCCGGGTGTCGACTCACAGACTCTATATACTACGTTAAATAAACTAGACAAGACTCAACTTAAGAGACACGAACTTTAAATAAAGTTTATTTGAAAAGGGGAATTTTGTTTAAAATAACTAAATTGCATGAAAATAAAGATTATCACAGGTAAGAAAAATTACAATGGAATGAGAGTTGTGCAACTCCCTAGTTGCTTGAATTATTCGTTTGTTGGAAAATGTTTTGACATTGGACTGGAGCGTAAAATGATCACTTGACTCAAACCCTGATAAGACTCTCGACACTTTTCGAGAAGAAACCTATGGATTTTTCTATCAAGTTATTTAAGCAACCAGTTTAACAAATAGACTCCCTCCCAGTCGTCTAAAGATTATGATTTAGTACATATGTCGATTATTAATCTCACAATTAAATAACCTAAGGTAATTTCCCTGATTTAACCGATACTAGTAAACACTGTATTTAATTGACCCTAGACCATTCTTCATAGAAATAAACCTAGTTATTCAACATACGTAGACATACTAGTTTAACTATCACCTCACGAATACTAGTTTAGTTACACGTTCTTATTAGTTTAATTCAATCTATCATTCCTATGGTTTAGTGCACCTAAACCATAAACTAGTCAGTAACACAAAGTCTGCGACCTAACCCAATTTCATTATATGAAAGACATTCATCAAGAACTAAATGGAATAAATAAACTAAACCAAACCAAACAAACATATAATTTCGCATCAATCAATCAAGAGAAAAAGTTTACTAATCATAAAATAAACCAACGTCATGACATAATCCAACGAAACATAGAAACAAAGCGACTAGACATCATTGGCCTAGGCGATTCGAATAGCCTAGCCAAGCATAGCAACACTTAAAATAAACACAAGTCTAATAAAGTGCAACATGGTGTAATAAAGAAAAGAAACAAAGAAATTGATAAAACCCGATGTCGTGGATCGAAGTTCTTCAATCTCTAGCTTCCGTCTTGAGTTTTTCCCTTCGCTTAATCTTCGAAACAACCCTTTTCACCCTTAATTCATCCCTCGTTCGTGCATCAGGCTAGGGTTTTAGGTTGGAGTTCTTTTTATACCAAAACAGGCCAGAAAAAGCGAAAACATTTTGTCGAAAAGCCCTCACCGCGTCGCGTGGTGAGGGAATTGGTTTTTGGTCGCGTGTCATGCTAACAAACAGCCCAGCCAACCTAGTCAAGCACGTCGCGTCGCGCGACCATGCTTGCTAGGCTGGTCCCGTGGTGTGGCCACCTCCATGCATTCCGATTTTGCTTCGTTTCTTCGTTTTCACGTACCAGCTCGCTCGTGACTCCGTTTCGCGTCCCGTTTTCGCCTTTGGACTCGGTTTTTCGCTAAGGGCGCTAAGGAAAACATCTCCCGCCTTTAGAAGCTCATGAATGGTGTTGTTCCTAAGAAACATTTGAAGAAAGTCAGGATACCCCTCATTCATGGGTCGTAATCTAGCAGCCCGGGACTCACGTCCCGCTAGAAGCGCACAAATTACATTAGGCCTGAGGCACCTCCCAGACCATGATGCTTTCACTAGTGCACGAGCTAATGTGTCTTGTACAGACCCAATAGAGACCGGAGGACACAGTCATAATTAGGTGACGAATTAACAGCTGTCTAAGGCGAATTAAACTTTTCAGGCTCTTCAAAACCTATTGTTGAACCGGGTGGTATTTTCTAGACAACCATATGCCATTATGGTGGCAAACTCGATACTTTACCAACACATGATCAAGTCGGCCGCCTGGGCTATATAAGCCCAGACCGGTTTTCACTATGTGCCATATCACACAGCTAATACCATAAAAAGACCATTTTCAAACAATGTCTGGTTGCAACCTATAAGGGGACCATGGGTCACCAAGAACCGTTGTTTAAATGATTTTTAGATACTTTTAAGTGGTGTAAACAAACCCTAATGGGTATACCCCAGGCAGTGGGTAAACATTATCTAACGGTGTAAACAGATCCATAAGGGGCTAACCCCCGGGTCACCGAAAAAATACCAAGTCCAGAGGTATGACAAAAAACCTGTATAGGACATACCTAGTGTAACGGGAAAATCATCGAAATATCGAGGGTGGTGAAAACAAACACTAATGGGGTATAACCCGGGCTGTGAGTAAACATTATCTAGCGGTGAAAACAGACTCATGAGGGGCATACCCCGGGTTACCGGAAAAAATACCAAGTCTAGAGGTATGACAACAATTAGACAACAATTCTGTGATCAAACTAAATTCAATAAGAGCTCGGTGATAAGGAGCACTTTTACAGATATTTGGCATGCACAAAGTGATAAGTTTTGACAAAAAAGGGGCTGAGAGTATTTGGTTGTGCCTAAATAAAGCTTGCATGATCTTTATGTGCTGTGTGGGTAATCAGATGAAATGTAAATCTGAAAAAGTAGGCCCTCTGGTGATAAACTAAATTCTCATATGCTAGTAGTGTTAAGACCTATCTCTGGTTGCGTTATAAGCTTTTTCTCTTCATATAGACTTCTAGTGATAAAACTTGAACATCAGGTAATGATGCAATAAAATCAGCGTGGAGTAAAACATCTGTGAACTTCTCTGTTGTGGTGCCCACAGACCTGAAGTTTCACGCGAGGTCTCCTTTGTTGTAGTGAGCTACAGACCTGGAACACCTCAAGATGTACAAAAGATTCCCAATGTGGAACGTAACCAAATAATAAATTCCAAAATGGAATACAAAAGAAGATTCTCAAAGGGAACACCACCATAAGACTGTCCAGAAATGGATCTCTTTAAGCCCACTCCGCTGATTATATTGTAAGTGACATGGTGTTGAAGGGACATTGCTAGTATGTCTTGGCGAGAGTAAGGTCTATTGCGTTTCTTTGATGTGGGTCACATACCTGTGATATTTAACTCATCTAAACATGATAAAAATCACTGGATCACTCGAAAAAGTAAGTCTGTTTAATGATCCAATACCCACCTCCATACTGTCTATCTTTCTGAATTTCAGGTCAAACTATCTAAATTCAATAAGCCATGAGGTCAAAACAAGTTTCTTTGCTAAATATCTGTGGAAACCAAGTTGCCCGAGTTTCTTCAAATCGAACCCAAAACATGATAAGATCATCGCAGATTGTATGTTTAAAGGAACAAGGCATGGGTTTAAATGGACAAACATATTGACAATCTAGCCAAGTCTTTGTTTCTCCGGATGGTCGCTTGAAACGCATTATCTGATTTCCTTCATGAAAATTTCGTTTATTATCTTTTTTATGTTTGGGTTCTTGAGTCTTGTTAGTCTTGTGTGTCTCATGGGATGTGTTCTCTTTGTCTAAAATATTTGTGATCTTGTCGGACTCGTCCTCTTATTTTCGAATTTTTAATTTTAATTAAAAAAATCCAAAAAGATTTTCATTTCAAATTATTTTCAAGTCTTCCATATTATGCTATTAAAATGTTATCATTTTCACATGCATTTCACGGGAAATTGCACACACAAACGGACACGAGTTCGCTTGTTTTTCATACACAGATAAACACGGGTTTTTTGTTTAATGAAATTATCTAATGAGAAATCTCAAGATTTTGTTTGTGATTGTGTTACAGATATTTGCTGCAAATGATGGCCGATCATCAGTTGAGCAAAGCACCTGACCAGAGAACCTGTTCCTCAAAGTTTTTCAGAAGATACCGAGCTAGGAATCCTCCTCCTACATCTTCTGAAGCACTTAAGAAGCATCAGTCTTGGGGGAGTTTTGTTGGAGCTGAAATTAAGACTGAAGCTTACGAAATTAAAGATCCAACTGTATTGACTTATCGGTGCTGAACACGATGCAACACCTTGATAATAATAGACTATGGGGGAGTATTGTTGGACCTGGATTGTAGTCTAATATTATCAACAAGTCAAAGTCAACAAAAGTCAACATCAACGGTCAAAGTCAACGCAAAAGTCAAGACGACGCGTTCGGGACGAAGATTAGAGACAAGACGTTGAAGGCGACGGAGTTTTATTGTTAATAAATATATTTTGTGTCAACAAAATATATTTAATCGTTTTCGTCATTTTAGTATTTTATGTAATATATATATTTTGTCTTAATGACAAAATATATATTAGGCTAAACATTAGGGTTTTATTTGTATTAATTTCCATTTGTCATGTTTTAGTCTAAGTTTAGGGTCCTAATTGTCATTAGTCCAAAGTGTCATTAGGCTATAAATAGTAAATGACAATTAGGGTTTTTTTGAGGCTTGAATGAGTATGATTTGGGGTCTTTCCATGTAAACAATATATGATGCAAATCAATATGGATCAAATCTGAGTTTTTAGTAGTGTTCTTCATTGTTCATCCAAAGTTCATCATATTTTATATCTTTTGATCAAAATCTTCATTAAATTACTGATTCACTACTGTTAAGGGACCAACAAAAAGATCACCCAAAATATTAGCAATGGTGAAAACAAGCCCAAATGGGGCATACCAAAGTCACTCGAAACAATCAGACAAGGTTACGAGTGTTCTACCCTCTTTCTAAACAACTAAGATACGTGCCAACGTAAACACGTACATCGTTCCTAAGGAGACCTTGGTGGACATTCAAAAACGCTTCACTAAAGCTGTTAAAGCCATGTGACACATATGGCCATGTGACTACATTAGATCAAGAAATGCTAAGGACCCTAGGATATTCAGAAGAAAAGAAGTCGTTTCAAGCACTAACAAAAAAAGAGCCCGGGGATACGTGGTCCTCACTTTCGACATTCCAAAGAAAAATATGAAGCCTGATTAAGGCCCCGAAGGTTGGCTTGCCTCACAAAGAATATCACACAAAAAATATATCACGATAGGAGGCAGGAAAGAGAACCAGAAAAATACGTCATAATAGTCTAGAAAACACTCAACCATTCACAGTGAGCTAACTCCATGTTCACTAGACGTTAGAGTATAACAATAGAAGAATCGTTTTCCCATCGATCTAACATGAAAAGTACAAATCGAAATTGTATGAAGAAAAGCATATTCTGATACTAAAAAAATAATAAACGTATTATACGAGAATGCTTTCCTATAGGTTTGTAGAACTACAAGAGAGATGTTTGTGCCTTCCATGTATCTCCTGATCGGCTTCTCCAGCAAAATAGGCCATCCCCTTAGGGAAGGTCATAGTATCTATATGCCTCGACCAAGGAAAATTCACAAGGAAGGACCTCACATTCCTGGACGTAAAAACCACGTCCAAATGCGACGACCAGGGAGCGACGCTCTCTACTATGTGGTCTTTACTTCTTGGGCTATGGTGAAGAATCCCCATTCAGAGGGATATCACCACCATCAAGAGTTAAGTGGTCAACACCATTTGGGCATGACAAAGTCAGAGATGATGCACAAAGTGTTAGAAATTGATAGAGTATAAAATATACATAAATCCCGTGTTAAGTTTGTTTACATTTTGTGTCGTTTCATTAACGTTTATATATCGTTTTTGGAACAACTGATGTTTTTGTGTTTCGTAGGTCCCATTTTGATAAATAAACGGATAGATCGTGAAAAATCGAATCCGTAGGCGAAAACGGGGCGCGAAACGGAGGTACGAGCGAGCCGGAACGCGTAAACGAAGAAAACGAACGAAACCGAAGCAACGCGGCACGGAGTAGGGTGTGGCCACGCCACGCGGTGACAGGGGGAGTGCCCTGGCCGCGTGACGCGGCGTGTGACATTGTTGGTCAGCCCCTGGTCGCGGTACGCGGCCACATATCCATCTCGTCGCCGCGCGACGCGGCGACACGTTTTTAACAGAAAGTTTTCGCGATTTTTGGCCCTGCACACTATATATTCATCTCTTGTCCAACCCTAGCCTCCGAGACTTTTCTTGGGACGAATTTGAGGCGATTTTGGGCAGATTGGAGGCGGTTTTGAGGTGAAGAAGACGAAACGAAGACGAAAGATGCTTGCGGGTTCAAGGATCACTTCCTAGGCTTCTCGGGTTTATTCGTTCTTCCGTTTTTCTTTCTTTTCATCATGTTTATTTGATTAAACTTGCATTTTTTATTATGAACATGTGTGGCTAGATACGTTAGAACTACCTAGGCGTTTGATGATTCGTTAACTTGGTTTGATTTCATGTTTGGTGATTCTTGTTTATGGTTTATTTTGATTTATTAAAGTTTCAATCTTTTTACTAGTTAATGCGTTATACATGTTTATATTTGTTTGATTGGTTTTGTTAATCCACGTTCCCTTGGTGATTGTCTATGTTACGGAATAGGGTTCGTTTTAACCATTGACTTGCGTTGTGGTTGTTTATGGTTAACCTGCAGTAAAACCATAGGATTAACACTATTAGTCTAATTAATAATAAATGTGTTAGCCAACTTAGAAATCCGTGAGGTGATAGGTTGTTAACCGGTAAAGTTGAATAATTGGCTAGGTTTAGGTCTTTGTGAAAAGTCCGGTTTAGTCTATTTTATGAAAACTTACTTGTTAAATTAATTGGTTGGTTTGAAATGGCTTTAGAGTCCGTATCGTGAGATAGGTTTCTAATTTAGGTCAATTAATCATAATCAGATTAGATAACCGTGAGGAAATTTAATCCCGTAACCGGTGTGATAATAATTTAATCGTGATACTCTAGGTTTCTTCTTGAGAAGGGTCGAGGGTCTTAGTTAGCGTCACCTTTAAATGAATATTTTTAGATCTCGGTTCCATAAACAGTAACCCAAACATGAATGATAACTAAAGTTAACGATAATTCTAGCCTAGGTGGTTTGTTTTCTTTAATCTGTTTTTAATCCGTCTTTAAATCGTCAGTTTCCATTTTTAGTAAGTTTCCTAATTTAGAAAGTTTCTATTTTTAGTAAGTTTCTATTTTTAGCAAAAACCCCCTTTTCAAATAATCTTTTATTTAAGTCGTGTTTAGTCAGTCGAGTCTTTATTAGTTAATTTAACGTGGTATATAGAGTCTGTGGGTCGACACCCGGACTTACGTACGCTATATTACATTGGACCGGTCCACTGCCGATTGTGTGTGATTTAGTACTTGGTTTTATAAATTTAAAACTAGGTGTTTATGAGTGTTTATTTTATATATATATATTACACGCATCAAGTTTTTGGCGCCGTTGCTAGGGACTCTTGGTAACTGCGTTAATTAACTTTTTGAGTCTTAACTACTTTTCACGTGCTTTTCGTTTTGTTTGTTTGAGTCGTAGGGTCTCCGTCTGTGTCTTTAGTTTTGTTTTTGTTTTTATTTGCTTTGTCGTGTTTAATTCTTTTCTTTTCGTTGTTTTTATTTCGATCTTATTTACTTTGATTGGTTTCGTGCAGGTTTATGCCACACTTGAGATCGCACGGACCAGTGAGGCAATCATTCGAGGAAGTTGATTTGGAGCTAGAGACTGTAGCTGACTCGTCTGCGGAGGTTAAGGTAAGTGTCGTTAAGTTTGATTTTACCCCGCATCCCACACCGCACAACACACCACCAAGCAGTCCTAGGATTTCGATGGCAGCGAACCGTACTGTCCATCAACAGGCGTTCGACGGTTTCACCGGGAACCGTAAGTCTATCGCAACGCCTACGATCACGAATCCGAATTCGTGGCAGATACCGTCATACATCATGTCTGCCATCGCAAATAATCAATTCCATGGGCGGGATGATGAAGATGCACCTGCTCACTTGTTGCGCCTCGCGCGCATTGTGAGCACGTTTAAACTTCAAGGTGCATCAGATGACGCGATTTATCTGCATCTGTTTCCGTTCTCACTTGCGGATCGGGCGATCATCTAGCTTGATTCGCAAGCAGAGGGGACGTTCACGACGTGGGAAGCACTTCGCTCAGCCTTTCTGAAGAAGTACTTTCCACCTGCTAAGGCCTCCCGCCTTCGTGACCAGATCCACTCGTTTAGAATGGAAGTGGATGAGCCCTACTATCTTGCTTGGGAGCAATTTCAAAATTTGTTATCTCGCTTCTCCCAACATGGGCTTACTCCTTGGGCCTTGGTTGAGAAATTTTATAATGGGTTTACGTATGAAACCAGGGCCCGGTTTGATACATCTGCGGGGGGTCATCTGATGGGTAAAATGAATGTTGACCAATGTAATGAACTATTTGAAAGTTTTGCCCAGGTCGAACATGAACAGCGGTCCACTTTCAGGAATTCCATTCCTGTCACTGGCACACCTTCTTCTTCCACTAGAGGTGTGCACCATGTTAGCATGGAAACGAGTGTGGCCGCTGCTTTAGAAAACTTAACCCGTGAGATGAGGGACCTTAAGGCTAAAGTGGATAAGTGCGAGGTGTGTCGTGGAGGTCACAGCACTTTAGAATCTCCTGTGATGTCTAGGAAGGAGCAGGTAGAGTTTGTTGCTAATCAGAGTAGGTTCAATTATAATAACAATGGCAACTTAAACTGGAACCGTAACTTTAACTTTAATAGTAACTCTAACTGGCGTTCTTCAGGTGCCCCACCTGGTTAGCAGTCCAATTACAATAACAATAATAACCAGGGGGCGAGTAGTTCGTTTAATGGTGGTGTTAGTGGTGATCAGGCTAGTGGTCAGGGGTCTGGTGATAGAAATGATAGGATAGAGCAGTTGTTAATGCAGTTAGTAGCTAAGGACAAGGTCACACAAGAAACTTTAGCTGCACATGAGCTCATGCCGAAAAAGTAGGAACTTGCCCTGCAAAATCAGCATTCCATCATTCTAGATATCTAGTGGATTGTAGGTGATTTAGTGAAACAGTCTCCTAATCAAAGGTCCCAAGGCCAGTTCTCGGGTTCAACCCAAACGAACCCTTCTGCTCAGTTGAATGCAATCTCTACTCGTAGTGGTAGGGTATTAGAGCCGGTTAAGAAGAAAGTATCGTTTAGTGAGCCTGTGGTGAGTGAGAAGGTAGTTGAGGGTAGTGATGATGAGCTAGTAGATCAAGAGATGGTTCTAGAGGGTCCGGGTAGTGATCAGGCTGAGTTTAGAAATCCAAAACCCGTGAGCGACCCTGAGTTAGGTTTAAGTGTGGGGAGGAAGCCGGTGGATGTTAGGCCCTCCCCTCTGATTGATCATGCTCGTGTCCCATATCCTGCTCGCCTTAAGCAGCAGAAATATACGCGGGAGTATGGGCACTTCTTAGATATGTTTAAGCAGATCAAGATCAATCTGCCGTTCATAGAGGTTCTCCAGCAGATGCCTAAGTATGCTAAGTTCTTGAAGGACATCCTCAAGAACAAATGCAAGCTGGGAGACCTCTCTTCAGTTCCTTTAAGTGGTGAGTGCTTGGCGGTTGTCACGAATACACTACCGGAAAAGCTTTCTGATCCAGGAGTCTTTACGATTCCTTGCTTATTCGGTAGTAATCTAGAAGCCCGAGCCTTAGCTGATCTAGGTGCTAGCATTAATCTGATGCCTTATTCATCGAATGATAATGAGAACGTTGTTATTATCTACAATTGATGTAGGTTATTCATTTGTTGCACGTTGAGGATTGAATCTGCAAGTTTAATTGCATTCTAAGATCTCTGGCCCCCTGTTTGAAATCCAAACCCGTCAACTTTGTTCTTCGTTCGCATTTGATTCAATTCATTGCCAATCAAGTAACTGTTTATATATAAAATGATCCATATCTTGTGTAGATCAAAACCCCTCTATCAATTGCTCATTTCATTGTTTCAATCCGATGTAATTGGTGATTTTGTGTTCTAGGGTTTTAAGAATTTAGGGTTTTTGGTTGAAACATATTAAAACCATTTATGTTCCATTTTTTAACAAAATAACACATAGCGCGGCTGGTTTGTGGTTATGTGTTTGAATCTGGTCTACCCCATTTTATTTTTGGACCTTATTTGAATGTTTTTCCTATATAACATATATTTAAATATGTTTAAACCCAAAAATATTTTATAAAACTTATTTTTCCAAAGGTATTATTTTTACAAAATATGTAGAGAGTTAAATGGTATAAAAAGACAGCTTTATGTATTTATTTTAAATATATGTAAATCTTCATAAAATATGAACCGTTCTGAAAACGCTTAGTACGTTTAACTAAAATTTTTCCATGAAACTTATAAATTCTTATATAGTAGATTAAGAAACTTATTTAATTATTTGTTAACTAATTACGGCTTGGTTATCAAAAATTATTATTATTACCATCACTATTATTTTCCGTCGTTCCGATTAAATAAATTTTATATATATTTATAAACGTTTTATAGTGTTTCTAACAAATATAACATATTTTGACATTACGTAATCGGTGTTAAAAATATATTATTAGAATTTCTATTGTCTATTAAAGTAATTATTTTTACTATTGCTATTGTTTCAAATAAATTAGTTTTTATATATTTAGTCGTTTAACGAGAAACCCCCAAATCCTAATTTGAAACCCTCGAATTCCAATTTCCCTAGACTCCTAATGTTTCAATTTTAGTTTTCTATACAATATGTTTTACTAAGTTAGGGTTCTCATTTACTTAGGTGATTCTGGTATTTGGGAAATCCACGGTTCTATTTACACTATTTGCCAATTATTTCAAGCCGAGTTTTAAGGTGAGTAAATTCACTCCTCTTTTTACTTTTACGTTTTGGGGTCGAAATGTGTTCATATACTATACAATGTTTTTCCAATAGAGATCATAAAATGTGGTAGTCTTGTTCCGCGACAAGATGCAATCCTTATGTGGTAGTTTAAAGTAATATTGTTACTTAGTAATCCCACCGGTACAATGTTAGCGATAATGGTTTGACAAACCCACCTACATGTATTTCAAAATAGGTGATTTAAACCCGGGCATTCAATTTCAAGGTTACAAGTTACTATGTTACAAGTTGCTATTCAATGTTACAAGTTGTTATACTATGTTGCTATGCCATGTCCCTAAGTTGCTAAATAATTATTAGTAACTTATATATCGAGACGGTTACGTGAAGGTTGCTTGAAAAGTTATCTTTAATTAATACATGAGTTGGTTCCTCATGATAAATGGCTACAAGTTATATTACAATAATGGTTTACAATGTGTGCGCAATGGGTCATGGTTGAGAATGATATGAAATAGTTATACATGTGAGATTGCACAACATATTATGATGATCTCGGATTTCTATATTATTATGTATCAATTTGTGGTTTACTCACTAGTTTTAAATAGCTAACTTTATTTTCACATATTTCAGGTGATGCTTATGATTATTTTGCTGCTTTTGCCAAGACGTAGGATTGCCTTGGACCTAGAATAATAATAAGGACTTTACATTAACTGTTTCGGTTTTATTACTTTTGTCGTTTCTATTTAAGACTCATGTTACAAAGTTATTATATCATTATTAGAGTCAATAAATAAATACCATGTGCTTTATTTACTACTGATATCCAATTTCTATGACAACCCGGTGGCGACCTAGAATAATAATAAAGACTTTACATTAACTGTTTCGGTTTTATTACTTTTGTCGTTTCTATTTAAGACTCATGTTACAAAGTTATTATATCATTATTAGTTTCAATAAATAAATACCATGTGCTTTATTTACTATTGATATCCAATTTCTATGACAACCCGGTGTTTCCGCCACCGGGTGGGGTGTCACAGTAGTCTTCTAGAGTTCGCTACGACCGTCTAACTATTTATGAAGAGTAAGGTTGGTGCTACCTAAGCGGGGGTTCCGACCACATTATTTCTAAAAGTATATACAAAATGAGTTACACATCAACTTTACTATTTATTCAATGTTAAGTTATCCAAGTGGATTCCATCCCAAATCAACGCATTGTTAAAATATGATATCTCCGACTATGATTTACTTTATTGTAATTTACATTTCTTGCAATTTACTTTTTATAAAGTCTTAGTATAATTACAACTCATTCACTAATTAACTGGTCAAACAATAACAAAAATTAACTATTGATTCTCTTCTTGTGTCCGTGAAACGATACTTGATTCTTACTTAAGATATATTACGTCGCGATAGGCCTCTTGCCTATTGTGTGTTTTGTTGTCGAAGTATAAATCATTTTATTTTATAAATTTGAAAATTGATAATATGTTTAAAACCTAACTAAAATTTAACAAGAAACACTTTTACTCTCATTGTAAAATGGGGTCTCATGCAATCAGACTCCAGCGTGAGAATTATAATTAGTTCTTTAGAGGTCAGATAAGTTCCATCATAAGGAGATTGAGGGTTTAGAGATTTCAAAGTAAGAGAATAAAAATGAGAGGGATATTAAGTGTGGTTACAATTTTGTGAAGACTCATATTACATAGGCAAGGTTTCCTGTCCATGGGCTTGCCTTTGGTAAGTTCACATTCTATTGAAGGTTAGATTTATCTTCTTGATTGTATGTCAGCAGTTTGACTTTACCCATTTAGTGTAAACACCCCTATCACCATTTCCTATGGAGGTGTTCGAGTTGTAAAGCCCGGTTTCAGGAGTGTGATGTCTACACTGTGCTAGTTACATTTTAAGGCTTATTAATTTTAGCTTACTGTAGCAAGATGTTATTAAGATGAGAAATTGGTACGAGGAGCTTCTGTGAAGCTTGCCTACCATCTCTATCTCCAATGGCAGTACCATCATCAAGATACAAAGCATGGAGAAGAAGCTTGCAAGTGTCTCTAATTTGATGCACAAGTGGGTGCAACCCGAGAGCGAAAAGAAGTGGTCCTAATGGATTTCCTTGTTGAATCCTATGTTCATCTCCAAGGTACAGTCTTGCTGGCAACCCGTATAAGAATTCTGCCCACAAAGAAATAGAAGGGCACCTCATCCCGACCTCATAAAGTAAAGCAGATCTGTCCACCATATTAAACGGATTAGAAAAATCCACTGTAAGCATTAGAGGCCCATCGGCATGATATTCACTTAATACTCTATTCACGCTGTGTAATATGGCCTCTACGCCACCTGACACACCAACCCCAAACTGAAACTAAACGCCTTCATATAGTACCCACTGCAATAGGCCGAATCCCATTGTCGGGTTTAAGAAGCGGCGTAAGAGGAGCAGAAGCAACAAACTCTGCCAAACTCAATGGACATCTTCCACATAACCACAAATTAACCATTGCAGTCATAGCACATAAGAGATCAGTGGCAATAACAGACCCATCTCCACAAAAAGCATCCAAAATGTGTTGTGTTCTCAAGTTGTCCCTACCGCACGAAGTACCTTTAGGAAATGATTTAATGTAGCCAAGGACACTATCAACCTCCGCTACAAGATGAGGCTTAGGATATGTAGTAGACGGCATAAATGGAGGTTGCTTGTGCGAATGTTTATCCTCTAAAGCCTTCATGGTATCCCCATTGTATGGAGCATACCAGTCGAGCATAACACCTTCACCGTTGTTGTAAAATGACCATCAGCAACTTTCCAAAGACACCGTCTAATGTTGGTGTTGCTAACAAGTCTCTCGTTATGATTAGTTATGCCTCCTTGGTCTACAGACCCCACACCATAACCGTCCAACATATCTTTAGCTAACATGGCAATATCATCGTCTTTTCCCCAAGTGAAAAGAGAATTCAGAATTGAACGTGGTTGTAAGGCTTTCCTATTCCCAGACCTACTTTCTTGCCTATTCTTAGGTTTGAACACCTGTAAAGTACAACGAGGAAGAAGTAGCAAGCTAACCCATGCTTCAACGGATTCGGGGTGGGAAACCACTTTATGCAGAGTCGCTTTTAGTACTTATGAGAAGGCCAGACGACAACCATGGGGCATAGTCTTGACGGTAATGATAGGTATTTAAAGACACGATCAATGAGTGCACCATCCAATGCAATGACCCAGGAACATTAGTCTCAAGCAACTTGATAATAGGCTTCAAGATCCCGATGATATGTCCCTCCATGTAGTTAGCACCACTAGTAAAGCGCACAATGCCATCTGTGTGATGACACACATGACTCAAGGCATGTATACTCATACACTTCCCACACAACCATTGACCAAAAACCTTTAATGTTCCCTCCACTACAGTAAACAAACCATAGTCCGTAGCAATAGCTTCACGCAACACACTTCTACGCTCATCACTAGGAAGGTGCAACCTCTTGAGATGAGAAATCAATCGCGATATCCCCACTTCACCATCCGGAACGGACATGGCCAAAAACTGCTTAATTGTGAAGAAGGGGATGCCTAAAATATATGTAAAACAAACCACGTTTCGAGTTGAAATGTGAAATTTTATGCTTTTACAAGCAAGAAGAAGTAATCTTCATTGAGGCATATGATCGAACATTTGGTGTGTAGATTAAAAGGAACAATTTCAACACCACAATCGGATAAGCATTGTTGCCCAAATGCATAAATCTTCTATATAGACAAACAAACCTTTACTAGAGATAGATTGAAGGTTTACGATGCTAGTTGGTGGGTCTGTCATGGTGATGGCATCGAGTGAGTTGTGCTGATGGGAAGGTGATGGTGGGTTGGAAGGGATAGGTATGGCAAACAAATTAGTGCTAGTGCGATGGTAAAAGGAGAAGGACGGTGGTGAAGGGGTAAGCACCGATGGAAGGGGGTGACGGTGGTGAAGGGGGCTGTCGATTAGGGGGGTGACAGTGGTGAAGGGCGCTATCGGTTATTTTGTTACGGTTTCTTGTATGGATGCAACTGTTAGTTTTAGAAAAATTTAACAAAATATTGACGTTAGTTGGGGAAATAGAACGTAAACTGTTACAAAACCGTTTTTAGGACGTCCAGTGTAATTATCAAAAATTAAGGATCCAACATCCAAGTAGATATACATAGATAAACGGTAAAATTTGTAGTTCAAGTTTTTATTTTTATTTTTCCTCTAACTACTAACTAAAAAAATTGTCAAGAGTAAAAGAAATGTTTAAAATTGTTATTAAGTCGCTAAATATTACTCATATTCACATATAAACATGACATGATTAGAGTTGGATTTGACAAGACACAAATAAAATTAGGAGTCACGAATTGAAAACAACTAACTTGTTTTCTCGCTAACAAAAAACTATCAACACCCAAATGCAACATGTTAAACCACGACCATAAATATGAGGAATTAGCTTAAGCAAAAATATATAAAAGGAGAAAAGACAACATAGAGCAATCTGTTAGAAAAAAACAAGAAATAATGAATAGATATATAAACCAAGTCTAAAAAATAAAGAAGGAATGTGTTATACGGGCAAAGACTTTGAACCAAAATGAAAGGGACGGTCAACTCAAGGCCAACCACCATTTAAAGTCTTCCATTTTTCGATTCAAAATGTCCCCCGTGTTTGTTGAAATTACGAAAATGCTTATTTTTAAAGTGTGTAATCGTTTAATATGTTAGACCAATCAGCAACTGAGTCAATCTACAACGTAATTTAATTATAGGTATATTGGTTTTCTATCGGTTTTAAATATTATCGTTTGGTTTCTGTTGGTTTTTACTACTGAATTGACTGTTAACGGTCCCAAATTTTATCACTTTAGCAACTAACGGTCGGTCATTAACTTTTTTAACGTTATTAGGTTTTTTTTTTGAATTCAAGATCGATGTTTCAACTCTTTTGATCGGAAGGAGAATACGAGACTATCTATGTAAAAGTTACCTCGAAACGACGCTCCGAACGACAAAACGTTGCTTCAATTGGATGTTTAAACTTAACAGTGCTTCAATCGAATGTAAAAATTATATCGTTCGGAGCGTCGTTTCAAGATAACTTTTACATCAGTCGACTCGTATTCTCCTTCTGATCAAAAAGCGTAAAACTTCGATTATTAATTCAAATAAACTTAACGACGTTAAAAAATTTAACGACAGACCGTTAGTTGCTAAAGGGAAAAAAGTTGGGACCATTGCCATCAATTTAATAGTTGATAGAAACCAAAAGATGATAGTTGGGACCTGCAGAAACCTACGTAAAAAATTTTTTCAAGGTGGACAAAAATTTGTTAGTTGTCGTTTGAGTATCAATATATAATATTTTTTCCATCCCGGTTCGATTCGGTTCGGGTCGAACCGAGATGGGTCAAATTAAAAATTGACAAAAAAACTAAATTTCATATATAAAATTACCAAAAATATGTCAAATATCATTACAATTTACATAAGAAAAAGCATAAAGAAAAATGTAACGTTTTGTATTTATCATATATTTTTATTTCAAATTTACTCGTACTCTTTATTCATTATTTATAGTGTCAAAACTTGATTATAGTGGAAATGCTCTTTATATATCATTTTCATTAATTATATGCTTGTACAACTTTTAAACAATTGCTAATACACATTTTAACACGAAACCGAGAAACTTATCAAAACTTATATTTTTGAAAACTGATTTTATAAGTGTTTTATAATTCATATGTTAAAGTAACCAAACCCATGATTAAATATGAGTTTATGGTGCAAAACAATCAATAAAATAAGTTTCAGATATTCAAATTGAAATTTTTTTTATTTCCCCTCCATTTAAATTCAAAATTAAAAATGTTCAATTTCCTTCTAGTTAACTAACTTCTTTAATGTTAAACCCTAATTTTTATCAATAAATACTAACTTAAATCTCTCTAATCATTTTCATCACTCTAAACTATTTCTCAAACTCTCTCAATCTATCTAAAAACTTCACATTTTTTAAACAAATTTTCAATAATTTGCAAGTTTTTTTTGTTATTTCTTTCTTTTTTTGTTATTTCTTTCTTTTTTTTGACATTATTTTTCTTCCTAAATACTTGAAATATTCTCTAGTATTTATTGTATATTTACCAAGGTAAATAAAGTCTGGTAAATCACCATTTTGAGGTTCGAGTTAGGATTTTTTTTAAACCTTATAAAATGAATCCATATTTTTTTCTTAAACAACATATGTCTCCAAATAAGAAGTGAATGAAACCAAATCATGTTTTCAAACAAGACTATGTTGGAGGATTTGTGTTATGGACTTATGGTATAAAAGTGGTAATGTTTAGAACTTTGGTTCTATAACTAAGCTTTCCACCATTACTTAGCAAAAGTAGTTAGTTTTTTTTATGTATTTTCTCTCTTCTACTCATTACAATCCGAATCATCAACTATGTTGATGGTTTTGTGTAATGGTGAAACACTTGAGGTTATAATATCTCAATGTTTGATTATACATGACAATAGAAATAAATATATATATTATTATCTTATAACCATAATTTAACTCAATCCATGGTTAAATATTATATGTCTCCTATTGGCTATGGACTTATGGACTGGGCATTAAACTCAGTTTTCAACACTGAATAGGGGGTTGAAAGTTAAATTTTACGGGGGTCGGGCGCACCCCCACCTTCAAAGGTGGGTACGCCCCTGGAAATCAATATGCCTTAATCAATTAAATTTACATATGTAAAGATGGAGATAGATAAATAAAAGCCGGAGAGATAAAAGTCATAATATGTTAAGTTGAGTATCTTGTCAAAGTTGTAAATTGGCTACGTTAGTAAACACGGAACTTGTTAGAAAGACAAAGTAAGAGAATAAATTGCAAGATCGGTGTATAAATGTACGGTTTAAAAAATATATATATTAAATCAAGGTTTTAGGGGTAACTTTTGAGGGAAAAATTTTTTAATCCATAATAGAAAGTTTGAGAGGGAAATATTAAGTGTCATGCAATGAGTTGAGAGGGAAATTTTTAAATATTAAATATTTACAAATTACAAATCTTTAAACATAATGATTATAATTTTTTTATAAATATTATTATTTAACCCGTATGTAACACACGGGTGTTAAACCTAGTAGAACATTAAAATAAACAGAAAGAGAGAAAAGAGAAAATAGTATTTACATAACCCATCAGGCCATAAGTCTAATATCCAAATAAACCAACGTCAAAAAACTTAGTGAAAATTAGGGTTTTATCTTTTAACGCCTATATGTTTTCTTTAACTTTACAAGACATAAAATAAGCAACAGTATAATTGGGTTTGAAATATCTTTAAATTTATCTTTATTTTTCATCCAAAACTCTATTGTCAATTAGATATAATAACCGTAAAATCTTAAAACATAATTTTAACAGTTTAATAATCATAAGAAGAAGACAGTAATATCGTAAACAAAAACATAAAGTGCATAACCATACTAAACCTTACACTTAGAAAAAGAACTAATACCCTAGGCTTACATATGTTTTGGCCACATCCAAAACATGAAGGCCAAGACCCAACGAAGCCTTGCGATCCATAAACAAAATGACTCGCAACATGTTAAGAAGCATGGGAACCAGCGGAATGAATAGAACGAGAAAAATTCAGGTCCTCAGAGAATAGCATAAAAAGTAGAAGATACCCTTTACCACAAAAAGGGAAAGGTCAAGATGAAAAGCTGGAATCATGCTTGTAAGAGTGTAAAGCACTCACATGAACAGTATCGCAACGTCAACACCTTACACCGATATAGAAATGTTCCTACCTTTGAGAATAATATACAAAAACGATAAAGCTCCTAGTCTGAAAAAGGAAGGGGACGTCTATCTCATAGAGCCTTCGTCTCTTTATATAAGTGATCTCCATCGAACAGGTTTGGACACACCATCTCTTAATTACTTACTCGCATATAGTTTTACATCTAGTTTTCATCTATCTAAAATTAAATAAGACCACTGATAATTTGACATATAGTTTTCATCACTTCAATTAACAATCTTTTTGCAAAAAGTTAATGAAAAAGCCTTTAGAATTATCAAATAAATAATCACGAACTATGGCCCGGGGGTTTTAAAAATCGTAATTAGCTCAATTGATATGATTTAAATTACTCATCTTTTTCTTCTTTTTTTAAATTGCCCTATATTTTTTTACGACGAAACGAATAAAGTCTGGCTACTTGAGTTAACTTATTGGCAAAAGACGACCACATACGCTCTGCGAACACAAACAATGTTGGGTAGCCCAAACCCATATATTTCAGAGGGAAACCCGACTCCAATTCAGGTAAATCACACTAACTTGTCTACCCGTAGGCACGACACCACAACAAGCTAATGATCAAACTTGTTTGACTCAGAGCTTAAACTTGTGTTGTCATAAGTCTTCCTTCATTGCCTCCAATGCCCCTTTTAAAGTGATGTGAGCATTGACGCATCCTTTAGGATGCCGGGATAGGTGCCAGCCCCCGCACGTTTTTTCGACAGAAGTGCTGATTTTTACCCAATACTTTAAATTTGTATATATATTGATCTCGCCAGCGTGTAAAATACAATTTATAGGTCATGTGATTTTCCACCCCCATGCTACAAACCGACGTTTAAAATCCGCCATTGAATGCGAGTGAGAATTAAACTTGAATCTGTTTTGAAAAATTTAAGTATCTAGTATTACATTACATTAGAAGTTACTAACGATTCTTGTCTAGTATTTCTTTCTTGGCTTCTATCCTCTGATAGTGAAACAGGACCTTTTATTTTATTTTTTAATAAAAACGGTTTTGTTGCCGTCAAAAGTAAATTAAAATGATTCCTCTGAAGATTGAGAGGAAAACATTTTTATTTTTAAATGATTATTGTAGGAAATTAGCAATCCAAGTGGAAGGCTCCACGAGATGCAATAGAGAGAATGTGATTGGCTGGTGCGACGTGTACTAAAGTGTTAGTGGACTTGGACCAAAAGTCAATTTTAAAGTCAATTTTCCTTCCATCTACATTGTATGGTTTTTTTAAAGGCAAGGTTATTTTTAATGGCCTTAAATTTTATCTTGAGAAGTTTTTTCCTTGTAGCAATTACTAAGCAATGTTTTTAGGATCGGATCGAGCACTGAATCGATCATCTTACAAGTTTACTGGTCGGACCGGTCGAACCGGTTGAACCAGTTGGATCGGTTTTAAACAATATAAATAATAAATATATATATTTTAAAGTATTAGAATTTTAAATATAAGTTAGACTCTCAAACACAAGTATTTTAAGTTTTAAAACAATAAAACAAACACATTAGTCATGTTAAATAAACATTTAAGTTTAATACTATGAGTTTAAACAAAGATAATCTAATATTGAAGACACAACTAACTTAAAAAAAATCAATTTCCCGATCCGATCTAACCGGTTCAACCGGCCGAATCCCGGTTTAACCGGTCGACCAGTTCGAACCGACCGAGTCATTGTGCTAAAAACGAACATATATGGACCGGTTCGGTGTCGTCTCCGAATCCTGGTTCAACCGGCCAAACCGAACCGAACCGATTCTGAAAACATTGTTACCTAGTGCTTCTATATTTTCAAGATGGTTCTTAATTACTTCTATGTTGGTCTTATTTTTCTTTTGTGAACGGCAAAGAATTATATATAAAATAAAAAATTAAGGGCAAAGAACTATATATAAAATAAAAAATCAAGGGCTAACAAGGAGCTAAAACCCTCAAAGTACAAGAAAGAAAAAACAAAAAGACGAGATCCCAGTAGGAAAAACCAGAAATCCATATTACAAAGTGCTTCTATATTTTCTCAATAGTGCAACCCCTTGCTTATTGCTTCTAGTCATTAGCCAAATGGTTGCCAAAGCCAGCGCCAACGTATTGCAAAGAATAGCATTAAAAAAAGGAGTTATGTTTTCAAACAAAATTGTGTTCCAGTGTTTTCATATGCTCCATGTCGTGGGCATAAATAAAGTGTGGACTCCTGTCTTGAAATCTTGGTCCCCTCGAAGTTGGTAAGGAAGCTCCATAATGTCGCTGAAACTAAAAGCAAAGATCGGTTTTATCCAGCACCATGTCCCAATCTTCATCCATACTCTAGCCGAAACAGTGCATGAAGTAAAAATGTGATCAACACTTTCATCATTGTTGCCACATAACAGACAAACGATAGTTGCAAGGCGAACCTTCCTTTTTTCCAAGGAGTCATATGTGAGTATCCGGTTCAAGAGAGTTTGCCAGTTAAAAATGTTCACATTTTTCGACGCCTAACTATTCCAAATGAACTTCCGAGAGTTCCTATTATTAAGGCCTCCAGACAAAAAAAAAGTTTCACCCTACTCATGCTAAATCCCAAATCGGCATCATCGTCCCATCTCCAACCGTCCCTGGTTTCTCTAGGAGTGACCAAATCAAGAGTGGACGTTAGGTTCAATAGGTCATCCTTCTCCTGCTATAGGATGGGCTCTCTCTTCCACCTCCATTTCCATAATACCCTACTATCCTGCACAAAAAAAACAATCACAAACCAGTATACCTTTGGATCTTTCAAGCACGAACATGCTGGGGTGTAGTTGTTCGAAAGGTTTCTCAGCAGCACATATATCCATGCAAAAACAAGTATTGTTCCCATTTCTCAGCAGCACATCTATACTTTAGGTCAATGTTATGTTCCATCAGATCTCTGTGAATTTTTATGATGTACCAAACTCCTGAACGAGACAAGTTTGGTTGTAACGAGTTCCAGCTTCTAGTAGTGTGGTGGAGAGCCCATATCACATTCCACCACAAAGAGTGCTTGTCCACTTTGAATCATCACCACCATTTTGCCAAAAAAGCCATGTTTGAGTCTTTAAGAGGAGTGATCCCAAGCCCACCTTTAGCTTTTGGGTAAGTGATCCTCTCCGATAGAACCCAATGAATTTTCCTTTTGTCCTCGCGCCCTCCCCACATAAAGTTTCTCCTTAATTTCTCCAAAAGGTCAATCACCTTAATAGGGGCGCAGTACAAAGAGAAAAAATAGGTCGGGAGTGCTTCAAGCATGAACTTTATGAGAGTGACTGATAGAGTATAAAATATACATAAATCCCGTGTTAAGTTTGTTTACGTTTTGTGTCATTTCGGTAGCGTTTTTATATCATTTTTGACACAACTAATGTTTTTATGTTTCGTAGGTCCCATGTTGATAAAGAAACGGATAGATCGTGAAAATCGAATCCGTAGGCGAAAACGGGGCGCGAAACGGAGTTACGAGCGGATCGGAACGCGTAAACGAAGAAAACGAACGAAACCGAAACGACGTGGAAACGGAGTGGCTTGGCCACGTCACGCGGCCACAAGGGGTTTCACCACCGCGCAGCGCGGCGTGCCCACTTGGGCTGCTGGTCCTTGGCACGTCACGCGTCCATAAACTCATTTCGTCACCGAAGCGACGCGGCGACGCGTTTTCGGCAGATTGTTTAGTGATTTTTTGGCCCGGTTCGCTATACAAACTCATCATAACTTAACCCTAGCCTCCATGCACAAATTGGGGACGAATTAGAGGCTGCAAAAGGGTATTTTGGAGCGGAGTTGACGTCAAGAGAAGAGAAGAAAAGCTAAGGATCAAGGCTCGTCGGTTTGCAATCTCGGGTTCTTCGATTCCTTTATTTCTTTTGTTCTTTCATCATGTTTCATAACTTTTACTTTGGTTTTGGTTTTGTTATCATGTTTCATAATTAATTACACTAATCTTCATTTATTCTAGTTTCTCATTCAATCTAAGTTGTGTCATTGTTTTAGTTGATCTATAGTGACAATTAGGTTAATTAGACAAACCCCCCCCCCCCCCTCAAACAATAAACAATTAGTGTAATTAATTAAGTTAGATCGAGTCGGTTAAACGTAGTTATACAGAGTCTGTGGGTTCGATCTCAGACTTACTTAGGCTATTCTACACTCGATCGGTACACTGCCGGTTGTGTGTTTAGGTTAGTTTAGAGAGTCCTAGTTTATAAATATTAAATCTTAGGTGCTTTTAGTTATTATTTTATATATATTACACGCATCAGTGACTCTCTTGCCTATAGACAACGTTTTTGCTTCCAGTTAGAGAGCCTTGATCGAACCATGTTTATGACTGGATCCCAATTTCATATAAGATTCATGTTAGTGCCAACCATAAGCCCAAGGTAGGTGAGAGGGAGGTCTCAACCTTACAATGAAGAATGGATGATAGCGGAGTCATTTCATTAGGCTCAAAACCAACCCCATACATTGCACTTTTCGCAAGGTTTACCTGTACACAGAGATGATGTAGAAAACCCTCAAGAGTCTGTTAAGACTGCACACGCATGTTTCGCTACCTTTCCCAAAAAAATGACCACATCATCTGCAAATAAAAAGTGTTAAAGATTTGGGACCCTATTGGGCAGCCTAGTGCCATACAAAGCGCCCGCTTCAACTGCTATTTAATGATGCAGGACCAAGCTTCCATAGCAATACTGGGTCACCCTGACTAAGACCTTTCTTGCAAGCGAATTCTCTGGTTGGGATTTCGTTAATCAAGACCGAAGCTTTACTCGATCGAAGGATTGCTTGAATCCAAGAGCTCCAAGTAGGGGGAAAGCATACCTTTCCTTTTACTCTTTTTAAGCCACGAGATAACTTCATTCATGATTAGGGGCCCCTCCAAGATTGATCAATTAGCCACATATGCACTTTTTTTTGTCCGAGATTAGGCATCCCATAACTCCCTTTAACCTGTTAAGAAGGACCTTAGAAATTGCTTTGTTCATGACACCAATGAGACTAACAGGTCTTGAGTCGTCTGGTGATTGCGGATCTTGTTTTTTGGGGATTAGGGCGATGAAAGCCGCATTCTACCCCAGCTGATAGTATTCGTGTGTAGAAATGAACCATTAGGTTGTAGAAATCGGTGGCCAAGTACTCCGAATTTCTTTTTATGAAACTGAAGTTGAAACCATCTGGGCCGGGCACTTTGTTTCCATCACAGTCCCATACTACATATTTAACCTCATTCAACGTGAAGGGTATGATCAATGATTCTGCATGGTTAGTTGAGAGTCTATAGATTTTCGGGTATCATGAAAGACTGTATCATCTAGTTTTCATAATTAAACTTCAGCTCAAAAAAATCAGCCACAAAGTTCTTAATTAAACACGGGTCCGTGACTCATTGCCCTTGAATCATCATACCTTGAATGCGATTGGAGGACAAGTTGTTGTTAACTAACCCGTGGAAGAACCTTGAATTCTCATCACCCCCAAAGCCCACTTGCATCTAGATTCTTTGAGCGCATCCACCTTTCTTTTCTGTTGTACCATTTTCCACTACGCCAAAACATCTTATCTCAGGTGAAGTTGTAAATTAGAAATTGTACCATTATCTGCTAGCTTGTCCAGCTCATCCATCTGAGCTTTCAACGTGTCAATCCTTTCATTTTATTGTTTCTTGTAAGAGGTTAACCAACTCTTGATCCTATTTTCAACCATTTGAGCTTAGCAGCAGGCCCTACAAAAAAAACGAGTTACAAATCCGAATTACCTGCTTATTGAAACCGCCAATATCAAACACAAGTTGAAAAAACAAAAGGGCATAGGTCCAAAGCCATCAGCTCTTATTTGCAGAAGGAAAGGAGTATGATCCCTCCAACCCTCCCTATGAAGGGCCGTTAGGATGGCTGTGGGCCAATGGTTAAAGAAACCCTCACAAACATGGACCCTGTCATTATTACCCAGACGATTTCCCCTACCCCAAAGATAGGTGAATCTTTGCCCCATAGGGTACTCAATGAGCCCAGCCTCGTAGATAAAAGGATTGAAATCAGCAGTAGTCGAGGGGCAAAAATTAGAGTTAAGCCTTTCAAACGAGGTCCTTACAGAACTGAAATTCCCTAGAAAGATGAAAAGACCCCATGGTTGTTGACAAAGACAATAGTACATCCCAAAGCTCTCTTTTGGCTCTAGACTCCTTAGGTGTGTAAAAGTTGTAAACCTAGATTTGGGTGTTAACCACCAGCACCACCCCATAGATAATCAAGTATTTTCTAGCTTTCGTAACAGAATGCTTAACTAAAGCAGATGGGTCCCAGAAGGAAGCAAGCCCACCCGACCTACCCAAGGCAATGTAGTATTCAACCTCAAATTCCGATCTACCCCAGAATGTATGGAAACTGATTTTGGAAGCATTAGATGGTTGTAGTTCCTATAAACCTATGAAATGAACACCATTGGAAGATTTAATCCCCGTTACCCAAGAAGATTCCCCAGAGTCCTTTATCATGCGAATGTTGATGGAGACAAAATTCATTGATCTTTTGATTAGCCCCTTCATTTCATTCCTGATTAATCCTTGACCCGTTGTCCCGGTCTCTGATTCTACAAATCTATTTGAACAATGGAGTGTATACGAATAATGCTTTCAATCTGTTCATCCAACGCCTGCAGATCCCCTTGTTCATCCAAACCCTGTAGATCCTCGTGTTCAGCCGATGGTAGCGGATCAAAAAGCTGTGCGAATGGTGAAATGCCCTGAAGCCCTTCGGTTCTGATGACATCTCCAAACCACATCACTAGCACCGAATGACTCCGATTTACCAGAGAAGGAGCGGATGCAATGCGACTTTAACCTTAACTGACCCATACCTTTACATGCCTTAAAACTGCCCAACATGAGGTTGTTTAGGCGAAAATGCATACAGTTGATGATAGTCCTTAGATCTCTTAAGGGACCTCTGAGTGAGCTTTCTTCAGCCATCGGCTTCCTGTGCACCTTCAATTCCTTTTAGGCTTTCCCCCTTTTTGATCTCTCAATACCAGGCTGATACATGATACTATTTATAATTACCAGACCCCATTACCTCTTATATAATTAGGCTCAAATTAAAAGGTTCATCATTAGGCTGGGGGGTTTGGTTCTGCCCTATTTGGTTGAATCGTATTGTGTTTGTTTCTCGAATCCACTAGGCTCCTCTACCTGGAAAGAAGTCTGCAAAGCAGAAAGGCGTGGTGTTGCTGAAAAATTAGATTTCATTAGCTCAAAATTTTATAAAGGATTATTTTCATTGAACTTTCACCGTCTGTTGTAGTCCCCAGAAGTCTTTGATGGGTACGGTCTGACTGAGGAACTGTAAGTATGCCAGGCCGAAAACACCACGTCAAGAAATTTTATCGGTACAGGCAAAGGGTCTTCCTGAACATCGTCCTGCAAGGATGAAAGAAACCCCGTTAGGGGAAAGAATAGCCTTCATAGGTGAGGGGTGGCATGTCTCATGGAATTGAGATGAATCCTCGTTAACGGTGATGTGGCACGGTCTAATGGGAGACCAATTAGTATGCATGGCCATAACCACCACATCAGGAGTCTCCAAAGGACCCTTCTCAGATTCCACATGACTTTCCAATGGGTCATCCATCTGTGGTCTATCAGTGCTTTCCAGCGATGTATTTTTAGGGCTCGCATCAACGGAAGGCCCACTGGATTGCTTGGCCTTAGCCACCCTAGACATGACATCATTGGCCTTCACTAGATGGGCCAAGGATGGGATTTCCCCTCTTTGAGAGGCCCAAGGGTCCCACCTTCCAAGCCTTCCTGAAAAACAAAAGGGATGTTACAGGTACTAGGGGAGCTCCTAATAAAGGCAACATCATTAATAAAAGGCTGAAAAATTAAATCAGCACGATAAAAAGCGGCGCATGCAATATGGCGTTACTCTATATTTCTAGGACAATTAATACCACCTAACATAATTCCAAGATGGGACTATTCGGATTTTACTAGGCTCGTCGGCACTGGAGCGGAGACATCAGATGTTGATTCCAGACGACGCAGGTTAATCAAGAAATCCGATGTCCATGCTCCCGGTTCCTGTATCACCCATAGTGGGAAAAAGGCCTCATTCCAATTCACCAAAACCCGACTCTATAACCGTCCTCCATTGTTCGTGAGCACTGCCAGGTAGTTGGATGAGAAGTTGTAATAATCGGAAATTTGACAATGGTGAACAGTAGTGCCAAAGTTTCCACAAATCTTATCATACACTTTCGAGTCCCATAATTGAAGTGATACACCTTGAACTCGAATCAAGACCACTCTATTAAAGGAGATTGATTGTCCCATCCATAGTTCCAGATGGGAGAACTAGTTGATCCAGCCTGCCTTGTTGTCCATAGTTCCAGACGGGATAACCAGTTGATCCAGAAGGACTTTTAGACTAGTAACATACCTAATCTTTAGACCTAGATGTTGGTCCAGAAGATCGAAGATCCGTGCTATAATGATGTAGATCTGATCACAATACCTTGTTACCACTAGATCTAGTAACAATTGTTTGTATGTTGCCGTTCTAAAAAAAAGTAACAATTGTTTGTGAAGTTTTGATCAAAAAGTAAACAAACCAATAAAACCCATTAGTGTTTAATTAAGAGGAAGATTTAAATGAAGATGGAATGATATGATGCAACAAAGATGTAAACAAACAAATCCTTGCAAACACAATAACGAGAATCGAACTCAGATCAAAGCAAAATAGTATTTAATAAAGTTCCAAGTGTTGCTTACAAGTGATATCCTAAACAACTACATATACAACACATAGATTCGCAAGTAGTTTCACAAACATGCTAAACTACCTAATCACTAGGTCAGGGCTAGTTGCATGCAACACTCAGTGTCGCATGTAGTGTCGCAAGACTTAGCCAATCAAACATACAAAGCAAGCTAAACAAACTAACTATTACAATAAAACAAAGTACGACTAATCTTTTATAAGGAAAACAAATACGATAACAAATAATGGCGAGGTGAATACCACCCTATACGTGGTCAACAATACTCCCCCTAGGGGTATTCACCTGCCGGGTCTTCTGGATCAGCTCCGGCCTTAGCGGCTTTAAGTTGGTGCGTTAATCTTCAAATCTCTTCCTGCTCACTCTCTGTGATCTGCTTCACTTCAGAACAAATTCCACGTGCCCTATTTGCCACCCTCTCAAATAGAGCAGCTTCTTTTCTTGTATCAGCTCTGGCTCCACATTTAATCGGATTTTCACATAATATTTTCAAATCATCATCCGAAAATCCAAAAACCTCCATGGGATCAAATAATCGGAATTCAGCTCCATCCTTTACTCGCACCACTGCCCCCCTGTTTGATTGTCATAGAACCACTTTTCAAACTCTTGTAATCTTAATGGGCTCGGGTCTGGCACCCTCAATCACTGCGCAGTCTTTATCGGTTTTAACCTTAACACAATCTTTCCTTTGTTTGTCACCCAATCCAAGTCTTTCTTCGACCTCCTCCTCTCTAGTTTGTTGTATCCAAATAATTCAAAATTATCCTTCAGTCCTACCTGAAGCACGACCACTTAGATCTGCATTAATCAGAGGAAGAACAGCCAATCGCCTCAAGTCCCATTTCGGGAATTTCTTGAAGTGTTTGCGATAGCTGATGTAGTTGATCTCGTCCCCTCTCCTCTTTATCTTGAACATTTTCAGCTCCAAATTGAATTTCCAACTAAATATCTTGTTATCTGAGTCTTTAGAGGTCGGGGCATCAATATTCTAGAAAAGTGGGGTGACTAACTCTGGTTCATCAATCTTTTTGAACCAATCAGACTTATCAAGCTCAAACACATCACTTTCCAGTCCACTTCTCTTAGCTAAATAAGTCACTGGTTTTTCATCAATTTCGTAGCATTTGGGCTCGGATTCATAATCAACCAGTTGTTCCTCCTCTTCTTCATCAACAAGTTTCAAATCAGTTTTAGCTCCTTTAGCTATCACCTCATCTCCCTCCAGATCTTTTTCAACATCAAAACAAAAGTCATCAGTAACTTCTGATCCTTTTCCAGTTCCGCTTCCACCAACCCCACTAAACCCTCCAAAGTCCTTTCGACTTGTTCCAGTCTGCACCATTTCTTTTAACGTTGGATATCTCGATATGTTCACTAACTCATCGATGTCTTCTTTAGTTTCTGTAACACCAACTTTTGTTTCCTGCTTTACTTCATTTAATTCCGTCAATAATTTCTTAATCAAGCACTGTTGATCAAGAACAATCTTTCTAAGATCCTATGTTCATTAAATCTCCTTTCTTCATCAGCTAACAACTTTTTAATATATTCCCACCTTTCATCACTGTACATATTTCTGAATAAATATGTAATCTTTCTTGAAAAATCATAGCGCGAAGCAACTCAGTCTGCAAATATTCTAACGTTCATAGGAGTCAAAACCAACACATCTCCAAGTTTCGGCAAGTTTCGGCAAGTTTGGCTTCAGATGATCAACAAAAATATGCACGAATCCTGGATATAACACCCACTTCTCATTTCTCGAAGCCCTAATATTATCAATCATACATTCGAATATGAGTTGTGGAATGTTTGCCTTGTCTCCTCGACATAAATTGAGCATCGCCCTAGCCCACTTAAAATTCAAACCATCCGAACCTCCTTTCCTGTTATCAAGGCAAACTATGATCACGTGGGCAATAAATTTCCATTCTTTCGACAGAAATGATTTCTTTATCTCTCTCCTAGCCAATTTCTAAGATCAATGGTCAAAATGCCAATTTTGAAGAACTCAAGTCTGCACAGCGTATGTTTGACTCATTTGCTGCCTTGAAGAAAGAAAAGTTGTCGGATCTCATTGATAGATTTATATCTGTTGCAAATAATCTAAAGAAATATGATCATGAACTCACCAATCATGAACAAATTCAAAGGCGCCTAGAGTCTCTTCCATCAGAATGGAGCCTTCAGGTTAAAAATCTAAAGAAAGAGAGAAGATTTTCAGACTACAAGTTGCTGGATGTGATCGACAAATTAAAATCTTTTGAGTTGGATATCAAAAGAAATGAGTTTTACCAAGTTGTGCTTCAACCTCAAACCAACACGATAAATACTGACCTCATCTTATCAGTTACAAGCATACTTGACTACAAACTGAATTGACTGAAAGACTGAAGTCAATGAAATCTGATTCGAAATCAACAGCAGAGATAAGGGAGAACATCATAGAAAGTTGTGTTGCTTCGATAGCTGATAGTCAGAGTAAATCTGATTATGAGTCAATCGTTGATGATAAAGATGAGAAAAATGATGAATGAAAGAAGGAAGCTGAGGATGAAGAGATGCTGAAGGCAAAGGAAGAGGAACAGAAAAGAAACACAAGGGTATGTAACTGCGACAAAGCCCTTGCTGCTGAAAAAGTCATTATGGGACTTCCTTATGAGGTAATTCAGGACATGTATTCATCTGCATGCAAAATTCATCTTTTTGGTGTTTATAAAGCTAATAAATTCTTGTTAACAAATCAAGCTGAATTAACCACCCTAAATACAGAACTTAAAAAGAATGAAGTTTCTTTTTTGATAAAACTCAATGAAGCCTTGGCTGAAATTGATCTTTTGAAAAGAAATCTTTATGAACGAAATATCGAAATAAATCTGTTAAGTGAAAGACTCATATTAGCATAGTTTGAATCCACAAAACTTCAAACAAAACTTGATAAGTGGACTGTTGCTAGTATGAAAATGAATGAGCTTGCTTCAAAACAAAGGGGGGCTGGGGTAAAAGATAGGGTTGAGTATGACACAGAGGTTCAGACGGTTTTTCCGCCTCCATTCACTATGTGTTATTCACCAACACCTAAACCTCATCCTAAAAATGATTTGTTTGAACAAGAATCTAACAGTTTGCATGCAGGTTTAGAGGGAGTTAATCTTAAAGAGGTGCGAGATGATTATGATTCTTCGACTGGTATGGGATATAGTAAAACGGGTACTGACAGTCAAGCTAATGATTGCTCAGTTCTTGTTGTTTCTAATCTTGTAACGGTTGCTTCTACTAATTTCTTTGATAAGTTTAAAGTAGGTGAAATTCCTATCTTTGAGCCTGTCAAGAATGTGAAGGAAGAGATTGTTTAGGAATCACCTAATCATCAAGCTCCAATCACATCAACACATCCAATTACTATCAATCAAGATCCGCTGGAAGCAGAGGTACTTATTGAAGACTAGACAAGTTCAGATGATGAATCAAAAACAAAGGAGAGTCTCGGAGATTCAAAGATCAAGATGTCATCTGTAACTGTCAAATCTGAAATGCTTCCAAAACCTGAATCAAGTCAAATAAGGATCTCATTTCCAGTTGCAAGACAAGTCAGTCTTCCATCTAGAGCTCAAAAGAAGAAGCCTTCACCTATGTCCATCATATCTCAAGTTTGTAAAAGACTTGAGAACAAGCAAGTGAAGATCTCATCTCCCATCCAACAACCCACAACTAAACAAAAGAAGCAGCAAGTTTCTCAACAACTTGCAACAAGCTCAAAGAAAGCCTCACCCCTAGTTGCTCCACACGGGCCGGTCAAGCATCAAAAGCCATTCAAGGCTTGCTTCAAGTGTGGAAAGGGTGATCATGTGCTCAAGAAATGCCCAAAAGGACATGCTTCGGACGGTAAAGGCAAAACAAATTGCTTCTCCGGATCAGAGTCTATGAGAAATGCTCCAGATGGTAAAGGCAAACATGTTTGCTTTTCTAGATCTCAAGGTAAAAGTCATACATCTTTGAATGGTAGGATGACGAATATTCCATCTCTACATACTCATGTGAAGCCGGTTTCACATAATTCAAAGATGAATGTGACACCATCATCAAAACAAAATTCTTATTCCTCAAGACTTAAACTGAAAATAATTTCCAAATTTAGTTCTATCAAATCGAAAATGTTTGAATAAAAAAAAATTGGCAAATTAAAAAGAGAGAGAGGAAAAGATAATTGATACAAGAATAGGTTGTGTGCATAGACAGGTGTCTTATACTGATGAAAATGGAACGCCCAGGACTAGGATGGCCTGGGTTCCTCTTTCTAACTAATTTGTTGATAAGTGCAGGAACATTTCAGGAGGACTGTTAGTAATCCGGTTTACTGACAGAAAATGTTCCTTATTCAAATTTTGAGGCGGAACAAACAAGTTATGGTTCTGGTATCTTATCCATATTCTGGATTTTTTACATATCTAATTTTACAATCACTACATTTTTTCTTGATAGTTCATTTTTAATCTTTTGATAGAGTAATATGGAAGACGTTTATTTAGTAATTTCTATTTTATATATAGTAGATAGTAAAACAAAATGTAAAAAAAGGCGGGGGGGGGGGGGGGAGGAGGAAGTCTAATATTTTTACTTATATTTTTGACAAAGTCTTCACATCCTTTGGTGGTCATTCTTAACTCTTTTGAAAAAATTTCTATTCTGTGCTAAATAGAAATTTTGGGGGAGTAATGTCTCATCTTGAATAAATATTTTGTTTTCTTTGCAGGTTTCAGGTTTGTGTGGAAAACATCTGAAGGAGGATGTTGATTTGTGTGATGATATGACAATAGGCTCAGTTCGAATACAAGTAAACAGCAACTCTGTGATCAAACTAAATTCAAAAGAGCTCGGCAATAAGGATCATTTTCACAGACTTTCGGCCTGCACAAAGTAATAAGCTTTTGACAAAAAGGGGCTGAGAGTATATGATTGTTGCTTGATTTTTTTCCAAATCCAAACCCTAGAGCCTTAGCCATGAATGACGCTTCTAGTTAGCTCTTCAGAATTTATTCTCGTGCTTATCTCCTCTACTATGCGGAAGCATTGACCTGGAGTGATGATTCAAAAAGATTTTCATTTCAAATTATTTCATTTTACATATGAGTTTTTGAAAACCAAAGGTTTACTCATTTTTCATCTTTTGATAGAGTAATATGGAAGACGTATACTCATTAATTTCAATTTACATATGAGTTTTGAAAACCAAACATTTACTCATTAACTGTGGTAATTGAAACGTTAACCAGAGTAAATAGTTTTGTGTTATGCGGAAGAGTAATAATTAAGTAATTAAAGCAAACCCAAACCATGCAATAAGTAAATGCGTAAAACACGCGCCCGACACAAGACACACAATTTAAACAGTTGTTAAATCCCAAAACACAGTTTCTTTAATGCAAATAAATGTTTTAATGAAATGCGGGGACGCCATGCCATGTCCTACGTGTAGTGTACCTCAGTGACCTGAGACAGTGAAAGGCCAACAAGTGTCAACATGACGGTTGGTGAGTTCACATAGTAAGTATGAAATCAAGGAAGTTCAGTTGCAAGTAGATATATAAATTAAGTATGTTAGTGTAGGTAGCTAGTCTACAGTACATGTCCTTAGAGTCGTATATATCTGATCGAAGCTGGCATATGTACACATTACGTGCATTTTTCCTGTCGTACATCCCATCAGGATGCACATGTACGTATGTTAGGTCAATTCAACACCCGTTCGACAAGTCCATCTGTCGTACTAGCACGACTAGCCCAAGTGGGGTTTGTCAAACCCAGTAGTACTACTCAAAATTCCCCAGCTATTTCCCAAATACTAACGGTCAACTAGGTATCCATGAGGACTTTCATGAACAGTAAAAGTAACTCTAATCCAGACATGCGACATACCAAATTTTTAAATCCGTAAAAGTAATTGTTCGTGTTTCCAGCCCATAAAAGGATGGAATAGTAAAAAGTACGGTTCAGTGAACTCACTTTAGGTTGTACATCAAATCAGTTTTAAAAGCACACAATGTAATACAGTAACCTAAATAATAGTAGGTCTATTAATGTGTGTTCATGTAGGGTCATAGAACCCTATGCATCCAAATAGACATACAGTTTGTGCGAGATTGGATTTGTTTGGCTTTTTGACCAAGTTTGACCAAGTTTGACTTTTAGACCAAGTTTGACCAAGTTTGACTTTTGTTGACCCGAGTTGACCCACGACCCGTTGGTGATTTATTAAGTGTAAGTATGTTACATTTGATGTATTTGTTCATATTTCATTCACAAACCACGTCACACGACAAGTATTCAACAAGTTAAATTTCTATTTCCATAAAAGTTTCCTTTATAGGAAAGTCGAACTTTTAGAACACGTTTGCACAATTCAACATCCTATAGTTTCCCAAACATCCCTAAGCATGTCAACTATTACACAATAACCATAGCATGCTACACAAGACAATAACTCCTACTATCACTTTACGGTTTCCAATATAAAACATACTAGCATGCATGGTCATTTCAAAGTACAATACATTGTTCACATGTTTTGTTTCACCAGCATTGCAACACTCTTAGCATGGCATTCCTAGTTAACTAGCACACACCGTTTAGATTCCAAACAACCAATTTCAAGCAACCGGTGTATTACCTACTTAGCACTTTTACATACCATTTCCATGTCAAATGTAAATTTACCATTCACAAGATGGCCTACAATCTTCCATAAGCAAATTCATTCATGTGTATATGTCCAAAGTTACCAAACATGTACCCTAGTGAAAGTTCCCGACAAAAAGTTTCCACATTTAGCAAGTCTTTCCAAACCAAGTCGGTTTCGCATGTTTAAATAACCAAAATTCATCTAATATACCATATACACATACTAGTAACACCATATCAAGCCTTTGATGTCCATAACATGAAGTTTCACACAAACTCTAGGGAAAAAGTTACTATTTTTAGTAATATGGCAAAACGTTCAAGAAATTTCAAAACCAAGTAATCAATCTTCATCCAAATCATTATCTAAACACATAATCTTTCATGTTTCATCAAAATCATGCATGCAACATCATGTTTCAACGACTTCCTATCAAACCCTAACTTCACAACAACACAATTTTGGATTTATTTCATTATCCAATCATCGAAACAACCAATAATTCATAACCAATAACCCATTTCCACAACATAATCATCAATTGGCCATTTTGGATGAACTAGGGATTTCAAGACTTGAAATTTTCGAATCATATGGTAACAATTAAGATAAATACTTACTAGTATTGCGTTTATCACTTCGATTAACACCCAAAAACACCACTAATTGAATCAAGAACCAAAAAACGAGATCAAGGGATGCTAGATGAGTTGCGGCCGTGATTTTAAGGTTTAGAGGGGTTTAGGGTGTGTTTTTCTTTTACAAAATGATATTAGAGTTTTAATTTTTGTCAAATAATTAACTTGGGTTGGGCCTTGGGCCATCTATGGGTCACATGGATGATCCATGGACCACGTTTTGTTTCGGTTTTGTAAACACTATGAAAATCTTTCTCAAATGTAAATTTTTGTTTCATAAAGATTTCCGAATTTCGCAAACGGTTAAAACCGGTAAAATACGCAATTAACCGAAAGTTCAACAATTTAAGCACACATGTTACTTAAGATGTATATTTATTGTATTTGTATCAATTTGATTTCACCAATGCCCGGGTATTAACTCGTGTGGTCGTTTCGTGTGTACGTTTGTGTAACAGTTTGTACATTTAATTCATCAAATTAAATGAAAAGTATTATTGCGTTAACGTGGCTAACATAGTTTGATTAACAAGGTTAACCTGAATTTGTCGGATGTCAAAAAATGATCACGGGTTTGATCCCCCTTGCCCATTTCCATGAAATCCTATAATTTTATCATTTTAAACAATAAAATTCATATTTTCTAATAATCTAAATGACTCATTTTATGTCAAAAATTATTTTACAAGATTTCAAAACTTATAAATTCAAAAAAATATACTAATAACCTAATTACGTGTTTATATTTATTTTAAAATTATACAAGATATTTTATAGAAAACAAAAATAGATTCTTTTAAAAATATAGAGTAAATTGCCAAAACGTCCCTGGGTTTGTAGCGTTTCGACCACTTTGGTCCTTATATTTTTTTTCTTGCCATTTTGGTGTTTGGTTTTATAAAAAAGTTGCCATTTCAGTCCTTCCGTCAAATTCTGTTAAAAAAAACCTTTAAACAAAGGGGCATTCTAGTCATTTACTTCCTAGGGACAACTTTACTCTTATTATTATTATTTTAAAAAAAAGAAACTATCAAACCCAAAACCCACTCTTCTTCTCTTCTTCCTCACTGCATTTCCAATTCCACCAATACACCAACATCATCCGCAACAACTTCCACCAGCATCACCATATTCCCACCACCTAGATCACCATCTACAACCACTTACACCTTCATCGCCGTAGATCAAACACCACCAACTCCACCTTCACCACAGTTATCTTCAGATGTGTGGCCCTAATCCATCAATCTACCACCACCCTAATCGATTATGTCACTAGATTTGTCACCATCTCCTTCACACGCGTCACCTTCACCCTTGCGACCTCTGTTTAATTCACTTGATGCAGTCACCGGATCTAAACAACAAACCCACATCACCCTTCGTTAAATATATCCTCATCACGTTAATCGAACAATCATACAGAGACAAAATTGATGATTGGGATGATGTTTGTGGGGAGTGGCGGTTCCATTAGGTTTACCGAGATGAAATCTTAACAAGATAAGCGATGGTTGGGGTTGTGGTCAGGGAAATGGTAGGTGTAATCTGGTGGTGGTAAGAAGCATGCGTAGTTATGGTGGTGGTATTTGCCTAGTGGTGGTGGTGTGGTGATATATGGTAGTGTGAAAGAAGAAATGAAGGGATGATAAATCGTTGATGGTCTGATCAAACAAGAAATGTTAACTAGTGTTTTTTTTAAGTTAATTAATGGGGGCATTTTAGTCATTTAACACTAAATTAAGGGAAAATGTTGACGGAAGGACTAGAATGACAATTTTTTACAAAAGCAAACACCAAAATGGCAAGAAAAGAAATATAAGGACCAAAGTGGTCGAAACGATACAAACCCAAGGACCTTTTTGGCAATTTACTCAAAAATATATATACGAAAATACAATTACGTTTCGTACGAAGATCCAAATTCATAATTCAAAACCCTAATTCCTAAATTATAATTTAAAACCCTAATTCTCAATTTATGTTCTACAACCCTAAATCCCAAATTCGAAACCCTAGATCTCGGATTTGTGATTTTGTTACTATTGTTCCGTTTCTAAGTTAGGGTTTTTCCCAATCATTTAGGTGGTACCAATATTTGGGAAACCCTCGGTTCGTTATAGTTGTGTTTCTAATGGTCTGATTGTATTTGCATTTCAAGGTGAGTAAACTCACCCCCTTTTTACTATTTACGTTTTTGGGACTGAAATACGTGTTCCTATAATACTACGGTTTCTTTCTTTTGTTTCTATTTTCAAAATGAGATCATTAGATGTGTTAATCTTGTTTGGCCACATGATGAAAAATTATGTGATAGACAATAGTACTTATATTATCTTGTAATTTACACAGGTATGATATTAGCGCTAATGGCTTGACAAGCCCACCTACACTAATGGCCCGATAGGTGATTTTAACGCGACGATTTTTTGGTTGATTCTATGTGTTGGTTACTAGTTACTATATGTGATGCTTGTTGCTACGTTGCTATGTCCCTTAGATGCTTAAACATTTATTGATAACTTGTATATCGAGATGGTTAAATGACGGTTAAACGATAGTTATCAGTATTTGTAACATGAGTGGTTCCTCATGACTTGTTGCTAAAGGTTACCCTGTGGGGTCTATGGATTTTTGTTTCTATGTGATTCTATGGTCATGGTTGAGATATATGATGAAATTGCTATACACATAAGATTGTGAAACATATTTATAATGATCTTGGATTTCATATTATGTACTATTAATTGTGTTTTACTTACTAGCTAATTCTTTAGCCAACTTATTTTACACGTATTTCAGGTGGAGTTTGAGACGTTTAAGCTTCGAGACATTTAGGATGCTTTTGGACCAAGAATAAATGGGAATTAGACACTTTAAATTGTCGGCTTTTATTTTTGTTTTAAGACTATTTATTGCTTCATTTATGTCACGACATTATTGCTTTAATGATATTAAAATATGCTTTTAGTGTGTCATGTGCTTTGTACTATTGATATCCAATCCACTTGACACGCCCGGTGTTTCTGCCGCCGGGCGGGGTGTCACAATAGTATTGACTTATCGGTGCTGAACACGATGCAAGACGTTGATAATAATAGGCTATGGGGGAGTATTGTTGGACCTGAAGTTTAGTCTAGTATTATCAACAAAGTCAACAAAAGTCAACATCATCGGTCAAAGACAACGCAAAAGTCAACACAACGCGTTCGGGACGAAGATTAAAGACAAGACGTTGAAGGCGATGGAGTTTAATAGTTAATAAATATATTTTGTGTTAACAAAATATATTTAATCGTTTTCGTCGTTTTAGTATATGTTGTAATATATATATTTTGTCTTTATGACAAAATATATATTAGACTAAACATTAAGGGTTTATTTGTATTATTTCCATTTGTCATGTTTTAGTCTAAGTCTAGGGTCCTAATTGTCATTAGTCCAAAGTGTCATTAGGCTATAAATAGTAAATGGCAATTAGGGTATAGGAGAGCTTGAATGAGCTAGTGATGGGGTTTCCATTGTACACATCTATTGCAATCCATTTTATAGATCAAATCTGAGTTTTTGTTAGTGTTCTTGAGTGTTCATCAATATTGTTCATCATATTTTACCATTTTGATCCAATTCTTCACCAAAATCCATGATTCAAATCTGATTGGGACCAACACTAGATTTAGGTTCTCCAGACTGTATAGAGCTTTTACATCCCATGCAAACGCAATCACATAACAGGCTTTCCATGAAGAGGAGATGGTAGAATCCTTTGATTCAATGTTAATCGTGATCTCATTACCACTAGTAGTATGAGACTCGGTCAAAGCATCTTTAAACGATTTTCCCCCACCAATGGTTGAGAGTGGAGTTGGTTCCTATCTAGGTATCATGGATTTTAGCCCCCAAGAAGATGGAAAGCCCGGTGGGACCGGTGGGATTAAACCAGGAAGCTCCACACGAGCACCCTGCTTGTCATATCGTGCAAGGTTCACCTCAAGAGCAAAATTTCTAACTTTTATATTCTTGAGCTTTGAATCGAGAATGAGGCAATCATCAACCTTTGTGAATCTCACAAAAGCAAAGGTGTTGTTCTGTTTGTTCTTCTTCTTTGGGATACACGCATAAACATTTTGGCCAAACTTACCGAATGATTCCTTGAGTTCATCACTACTGCACCCAGGGGGAAGTTTTGATGCAAAGAAAGTAGTTATTACAGCAGCCAAAGCAACCTCCTTGGCAGAAAAGCTCCCACCACCCTGCTTATTCTTTCTTCCATCGATTAACCAAGGGCTATTCCTATAAGAAACCATACCATGAAACTTCATATTCTGTTCATCAATCCAACATTTTGCTTGGTGCCCCATAATGTCAACGGCGACGTCCCAACGAGAAGACCTCCCCCTTTCTTTCTCGTGTCTTCTTTGACTCAAAATTTATTAGGAGTTTTCATCTATTATTTGAAAAATAACTGACAAAAATCATCATATGCACATATTTTTTTTTGACTCAGGAATATCTGGTTTCTATACACAAGCTGATAACTTAAATTAAGTACTCTACAAAGTAGTGAAATTTTTAAAATTCTTTAAACACCTAGTTTTGACTCCAAGGATAATTTAAGGTTCAATCAAATAAGAAATTAAAGATTAACCTAACATCGAAACAAAAACAAAAATTAAACTAAATAAGACTAAAAATAAAATTATTACTAACACTTTACATGAATAAACTTAAAGTTCGTTTATGTCGAATCTTAGACGGGTTATTAACATGGATCAAATTATTCTCTAGCAAATCAATGAAAAACCTTCAACCTTTAGTTTACTCAAACAAACCTAGCAGTTTGTCAATATTTTTGTTCTTTTAAGCTCTAATCATTGACATTATTGTTTAGCCTTCCATGAATATTTATCATATTGTGATTCGATTATAGACACATGTTCTTAAATCATTGCAAGTTTGATACTTGTTGGTTTCACTATCATGCTTGTCTAGGTTCTGTAATCTACTTAGGTTAGATGACTTATTTATGTTTATTCTTGTTATGGTTATTGTTTAAATTCTACTTGTTGGTGTGTAACAGTTCAAGTTATGTCTTCTCATTGAAGTGAACTTTCGTTAACTAGTATCCTACTTCCAAGAATCAATGTGTTTCTTATTCTCACATTCACACAATCTATGTTTATGTAGACTTGTGGTGGTACACATAGTGGTGGCTAGTGATCCGGAAGCAAGGGAGTAGTTAGTCAGAGTTCTTTGCTTGGTATCTGATATAGTGTAAATTATACGTTTATTTAGTGTAGAGTTTGTTTCTGTTTTCGAGTCTTTTTATATAGTTTTCTTTTGGTTTTGTTTACAATTAATTCATAAATGTTTTGTAGGTCCCAAGTGGAAAGAGCACATTAAAAGAAGATCGTAGGGGAAAACGGGACACGAAATGGAGTTACGAGCGAACCGGAACATCTGGGTGGTGTCACCATGTCACGCGACCACCACGCACCTCCATGGCTGCGTGACACGGCATGGATGGGTGGTTGTGGCATGGTGATGTCACCCTACGCGGCCATGACTTCTATTCCTCGTTACGCGACGTGACGAGGCGTTTTCGGCAGAAAGTTTTGACGTTTTTGACCTGTTTTGCTATAAAAACCACCACCACTTTAACCTAGCATCCATGCATGAATTGGGGATGAATAAGAGGCTAAAATAGAGTATTTTGGAGCCAAGTTGAAGCACGAGAAAGCATAGGATTATAAATTGTTGGTCAACATCTCCGGGTTCTTCAGTTTCTTTGTTTATCTAGTTTTTCACTCATGTGCCATAACTTTTACTTTGGTTTTGGTTTTGTTATCATGTTATTAGTCTAGACTTAATTTGCTATCTAGGATTAGATGAATGTTTGTGAATTGATTGGTTGATTTTAGACATGGTTGTGGTTTTCAATGATTTTGGAATTGCTTTGAACTTATATCTAAGTTGATTGTTAGATTGCGTATGAGTAGTTATAGCTTTATTAAACTGAATAATTGCTTCATTGATGTTCGTGTGATGGTCTGTCATGTATAAATGTTGATTAGGTCATAAACTTTGCAATTTTAAACCTTTAGAGTTAATTTGGCCAAAACGATTGTAGGAGCATTGGTTTGGGTTAATTTTGGTATAATTGGTCTGTTTAACCTAACAGCTATGAAGTGTGGGTTAGTAGTTGTGTCTCAGCCCTTTTTAGGATTTGAGTTGTTTATTGCGGGAGAAGGGTCTAGCAAGTCAGCTTAGTTCTGTTAGGTGTTTTTAAGCATTTCTAAGTCAGATAGTCATTTGAGAGTTCCTCCTTATCACTTTAGGGTGTTGAATTGCCGTGTTGTAAGGTAGATAGTCTTTAAGGAGAGAGTTTAAGCAACATCAGATGAATTGTGAGGTTATTTGAATTACCGGTGGATTAGCATAACTAGTAAATTGCCAATAGGTTTCTTCTCGAAAAGGGTCGAGGGTTCTTTAGTTACTTCTTTAGTTAATAACTTGAATCCCGGAAGCCAAGTGAGAAAACCGCAAGTCTAATTAATGTCATGAAGTCACAAGCATGATTCTAGCCTAGGTAGTAACTCTCCATTTATCCTAGTTTCTCATTCAATCTAAGTCGTGTCATTTCTAGTTAATTTATAGTGACAGTTAGGTTAATTAGACAACCCCCCCTCAACCAATAAACAATTAGTGTAATTAATTAAGTTAGATCGATTTAGTTAAACGCAGATATACAGAGCCTGTGGTTTCGATCTCGGACTTACTTAGGCTATTCTACACTCGATCGGTACACTGTCGGTTGTGTGTTTAGGTTAGTTTAGAGAGTCCTAGTTTTATAAATTTAAAACTTAGGTGTTTTTAGTTGTTAATTTATATACAATATTGCACACATCAGTATCTTTGTGTCACACCCTTAAAATCCACTAACGAATCTTACTATTAAATGTGTCACAAACCAGGATCTCGGTCATTAACTACACACAAAGACACTATATTGATTTAAAACATACGTGTCTCATTAAATGTGAAAATTCAATACAAAGTTGATGTTTAAAAGTTTGCAAAAGCATAAACGAAGTGTAATGTCAAAATATTAAATGTAAACAAAATCAGCAAAACACATGACCAAAAGTTAAAGACAGTTAAAAAAAGAAATGTTATGATAAAAAAAATCATGCAACCATGCCACGCCACATTGTAGTGTAATTCCTAAATATAAGAAAAACATGCTAAAAAGTATCAACACAAAGTTCACAAGAATTTGTAAAATAAGTAAATATGTTTTGAAGTGGGTAAGTAAATATGTGTGTCAGTGTAGGTAGCTAGGATACGCTACATGCTATTAGAGTCAAGAGAAATTTGACCGAAGCTGATGTTAGAGTACACATTACACGTGCACTTTTCCTGCATCACGTTCCAGTAGAATGTGCGTTAAAGTACGATAGGCTAATTCAACACCCGTTCGACAAGTCCATGTGTAGCCCTGGTGGGGTTTGTCAAACCCAGTAGTACTACTCAAAATTCCCTAGCTAGTTCCCAAGATACTAACGGTCAAAGAAAAGTAATCCAGAAGGACTTTTATGATTAAAAGATCAACTCTAACTAGACACGTGATAACACAATATTACAAAATCTGTAAAATATTTGAGCGTGCTTCCTCCCCCAAAACGAGTGAGAAATGTAAAAGGGGTAAGTGAAACTCACATTCAGGTGCACAATTACAAGCATCGGCTATGTAAAAAGCAAACACATCAATCCTACTATATGATAAATCTATAAGTGTGTGTTCGTGTAAGTATGTAAACCATAAGCATCCAAACTGTTTCATTAATTATTTGTGATTTGGAAAGTCTGACATTTTAACCATGTTGACTATATGTTTTTGTGACACAAGCTTGTAATAGTTTAGTTGTTTTGTTTGATTATCATTGTAAAGGTTTTTAGTTTGTCGTTTGAGGTTGTGACACGCCTAGGTGTCGCACAACACCTAGGGCGACACCTAGGTGTCTCATAGTAGTCACAAGCCTATAAATACAAGTGGGTGTTAACCATTTTGGTTAATCGTCCATCAAAGAGTGTGTGGATGTTTTTATCAATATAATTACGTTTGAAAGTATTCTCTGTGTTTGGATGATTGTGTGTTAGTGTTATAACTCTCATATCGATTCTAGATGGATTCTGCACGTCAAAAATCGATTGCATCGTCTGTTATCATCGATCTAAGTGAAGAACCAAGACCTACAAACCAATTTTGACCAAAGTTACTTTTGTTGACCCGTTGGTGACTTGTTAAGTACATTTATGATTTATTAGGTCCAGTTAAACATATTAAGAAATTAAACCAAAACACATAGAACCTATGGCAACAAACCCAAACTTTATTTTCATTAAACTTTCCATTATTAGTAAGTTACGTTCAAGTTCATATTTTCAAAAAATAACTTCCCTACTAGGTTCATTTAAACATTTTTCATGTCCACACATCACACCTTGCATGTCTATATCACATGGACAAACATTTTGTTAAATGATTGAGAATTAACCAAAATGACCTTAGGGTTCTTTTTGAAAATTAACTCATTTAAAAAATAAAACCAAAACCTTCACCTTCACCACCACTTACTCTCTATCTCTCAACCACCACCACCAATGACGATGGAGGTGTGGCGGTGGTAGTGGTTGAAGATGGTAGTGTTGATGAAGGTTTTGGGAGAGAGAAAGAGGGAGGGAGAGAGAGAGAGAGTACGTGGTGGTGGAGGTTTTTGTTTTATTTTTTAATTGAGTTAATTGCTAAAATGGTTTGTAAGGTCATTTTGGTCGATTCTCAATTAACTAACGGAATTTTTTAAGAGTGTTAATGATGATGACTAATTTAGTAATAGGTTATGACATGTAAGAACTGATTTAATTACACAAAAATTAAAGAGTAAACTGCAATTTTGATCCATGCGTTTTGATAATATTAACAGTTTCAGTCCCACCTTAACAGTTTTGGTCCCTATGTTTTTATTTTTTTTAACAAAAATGGTCCCGAACACCAACTCCATCCAATTTTCTGTTAAGTCTCCCTCACATACAAAGTAAAAATGTCATTTCTCTCACTTTTTTTGACATGCAACTGTATAAAAATGTTAACCTATATAATGACCTAGATAAAAGAGGGTGAAAAATGACATTTTTACCCCTCAGATGCGGGGCGCGTGTGAGAAACTTAACAGAAAATTGGACGGAGTTATTGTTCGGGACCATTTTGTTAGAAAATAAAACACATAAACCGAAACTGTTAAGGTAAGATTGAAACTGTTAATGATATCAAAACACAAGAACCAAAATTGCAGTTTACTCAAAATTAAATATATACATATTTTTAAAATAACAAACCAGATGGGGATCCCTTTGACAATCAATTCTATAAAATACTTTTGTTTTTTGATTTTTTTTTCTATGGTAGGGGCTCTTTAATAAAATTTGAATCATTAAGTGCTGAATGGTTAAGAGGTCTGAACCATTAAGATGCTCTATCAATGAGAAAGATATTGAGGTAGAACTTCAGATGATAGTAAGTTTGGTATATGCTCCATTCAGTTCCATTCAGCATCTTTCAATCTCTTAACCATTCAGCACTTAACTGAACCATTTAGAGATTCTTTTTTTATGAAATAAACGCTTTGAATGTTGAATCTAAATGATTAAACACTGAACTAAACTATTAAGAAGTAAACAAACAGCCCCGTAGTGTGATGGGTGGCTAGATGTTGGTAAAAATAGAATGTAATGGAATGGCAGATATTGTAAATAAGATAAAGCGGTGGGCATTTTCAAAAAAAGATTCCTATAAAGAACCAAACCATTCATTACCAGAGTAGACCAAAGAAGAAATAGAAATATCAAATATGCCATTATCATCGTCTTTGTAGAAGCAAAGAAGATGAACAACCATCATTTTTCACTTCACTCACCTCAGATGCTCAAATTTACAGCACTTCTGCTGCTTTTTCTTTCTCTCTGCAATCTTTCCTTCTCAGAGATCATCTTCGAGGAGCGTTTTGAAGGTACTTTCACCAACGTTTACTTATTTGCTTCTTTATTTTTGCTGCAGTTACTGATTCGATTATAAAAATCAAGCAATCAGGTGAATTAATCTGTTAACGTTGCTTGATCTGCCATTTCTAGTTTTCAAGCTTTGCTTTTTTTAAGAAACACTTATGTTAAGGGTTTATTTTCATGATTAGTGGAAGAGAGGGTAACTTGTAGTAGGTTATATGTTTGAAATGTAATGGTTTAGTATTTTTGAGATTCAATTAGTCAATCCAACAATGGAAGTAGAAATTTGCAACAAATTTGTAACTAGTGGCGAAGCCAAATAATAATTTTTTACTATTGTTATGTTTTGGGTTATATGCTTGGGTCGGTGATTCGGGTTGGGTCGAGTCAAACAATAAAATGTCAAAATTTCATTCGTTTATTTAAAGGACGAGGATGACCTTTGTTATACATTAGAAAAACTACGTAATTTTTAAACGATCAAGCACCTAAAATATTTATGATGATGCAAAGAAAGTGCGAATACCTAGAAAAAGATTTACAACACAGCCCGATGAGTTTTAAGAACTTTGAATGCATTGATTATGGATTTTGAATTAAACTTTTCAGCAATAGAATCTACTACCCTTATAATCTTTAGGATACTTTTTAAGTTTAATTTGAAAGGGACCTCATTTCAAATAAGCACGTGTCTTACTTCTCCACTTATTACATGTAAAAAAATCGGGGTCCACGACTTAATACGTAAAAATTTGCTATAGAAATGACGAAGTGATGTTCTTACATGATGGTTATTTAACTTAAATCAATTTGGTTTTTGTAATTTGGGACTCATAGATGGATGGCAGAGCCGGTGGATTAAGTCTGATTGGAAAAGGAGTGAAGGAAAGGCTGGTTCGTTCAAGCACACAGCGGGTTCGTGGTCTGCTGATCCAGATGACAAAGGTAACATTTCCAGTGTCGTCATGTTCATTGCCATCTTCAGAAATTTTATACATACGGATGGTTTGTCGTTTGTGTATAAAAAAATCTTGCATTTTTTCAGGTATTCAGACAACTACTGATGCCAGACATTTTGCCATCTCTGCAAAGATCCCCGAGTTCAACAACAAAAATAGAACACTAGTGTTACAGTATTCAATTAAATTCGAGCAGGATATCGAGTGTGGTGGCGGTTATATCAAGCTTATGTCCGGATATGTCAACCAAAAAAAATTTGGTGGTGACACTCCTTACAGGTTTAACAATATAACATATCCATATTGTTATCGTTCTCAGGAATGCGTCTACCGCGTATGGTAGAATTTAATGTGTTTACTTTTTTTTTTGTTTCTTTTTGGAAGTGTGATGTTTGGACCAGATTTATGTGGCACCCAAACAAAGAAGCTTCATGTGATCGTATCCTACCAAGGGCAAAATTATCCTCTCAAGAAGGATTTGCAGTGCGAAACAGACAAACTAACCCATTTTTACACATTCATACTTCGGCCTGATGCAAGCTATAGCATTTTAATAGATGGTAGGGAAAGAGATTCAGGGAGCATGTATACAGATTGGGATATCCTTCCACCCCGAAAAATTAAAGATGTACATGCTAAAAAGGTTGGTTTGAGGCTCATTTCACATATTCTGATGATTTAGATTATTTCGGTCGACTATTAATTTTGGAATCATGTATTTTACTTTCAACGTTGGCTATGTTTCTAAGTGTTTTTTGTTTTTTTGTTTTTTTTGTTTTTCAGCCAGCAGATTGGGAGGAAAGAGAGTATATTGAAGATCCAAATCAAGTCAAACCAGAGGTAGTTAGCAGAGCTTAATTCTCGCAGGGGTTGATAATGTGCTTTTTGTTTAATATAATTCTTCTATTATTTGTTGTTCAGGGCTATGATTCTATCCCAAGAGAGATTCCTGATCCCAAAGCTAAACAGGTAGCTAAATAGTTTCTGTATGTGAATAATTAGATTTGTCCACAAACCATTTTTTTGTTGTATTTTAATTGATGCGTAAACTCCTAATAGCCCGATACGTGGGACGAAGATGAGGATGGGATATGGAGACCACCAAAGATCCCAAATCCAGCATACAAAGGGCCATGGAAACCAAAGGCATGGATGAGTTTCTACCATCTTTGAACATTTTCGGTTAGGTCATAGTAATATATTTAACTTGAAATATACATCGTTTTGTGTTGCTACAGAAAATAAAAAATCCAAACTACAAGGGGAAATGGAAGATCCCATGGATTGATAACCCAGGTACCACTCTACTACATACTTCACACCTAGAAGTGGGTGGTTTGTGCTATTTAGTTATGATTCAATTCGGTTTATTATTATTGTTATTATTATAGTATTTTATCTCCTACATGTCAAATGGATAAAATAAAAAGGTAGCTTGGTGGGAAACAAACAAAAGAGTTGATGATCTCCAAAAGTGTTTTAATATACATAAACCTCTTAAATCATTCCATGAAAGTATTATATTTTCATCTATTTAAATATAACTTAAGTATTTATAAAATCTTTAACATCTAGCATACTGACTTATTTCCTAACTGCTCAGAATTTGAAGATGATCCTGACCTATACGTGCTCAAGCCTATAAAATATGTGGGAATTGAGGTTTGGCAGGTATGGTCCGTTATCATACCTCAGTTGAAAATGCTCTTTTCTTAATATTTAGAATTTTCTTGATCAATAATCTGACTTATATGCAGGTAAAAGCTGGATCAGTTTATGACAACATTCTGATCTGTGATGATCCAGAGTATGCAAAAGAAGTTATACAAGAAGTTTTCACCCATAGAGAGGTGTGTTTTTGCTTCTGTAATACAGCTAGAGGTGGCAACAGGGGTGGGTCGGGCAGGTTTGAAACAGACATTATAACTAGTGTATTAATCTTAATCTTTGCATAAAAACAATTTAGGAAGTTACAGTATGCACTAAAGGTTAGACTTTGCGCGATATTCAATCTGTTTCACCCATTCAGTTTCATCCACTTCTCAATTTTTTACTAGACCTGTTTAAGATTAAAAAATAAAAAACTATTGTAATCATTCTGTTCACAAGTATAATGAGCTGAAAACTGGCACATCTGGTTACATCTTACACACATTAATACATGCACTAAAATGCGTTTTCTGGTTTAAAATCAGATGGAAAAGGAAGCTTTGGAGGAAGCAGAGAAAATAAAGAAAGCAAGGGAGGAAGAGGTGGCTTACTTTTATTATCTTAGATAATAGATTTGTTATATGTTAACAGATACTAATTACTAAATGATAATTATGAACCTTGCGCAGGAAGCGCAAAGAGCAAGAGAGGAAGGAGAAAGGAGGAAGAGAGAAAGAGGTTATGATAGAAGGTACAGAGATAAAGACTATTACAGAGACAGATACCGAAAGGTTAGTATCTAAATGTGATGTCTTTAAATTATTAACTTGTTTCATTTGGTTAAACATTTTTATAATATGTTATATGTATTTGGTTAAACTAAACCCTTACCGTGACACCTAAATAACCAAATGAAATCCGAATAAACCCATATCGAAAACCAAATAGTTTTTGGAGTTACCCGGTTAATGAATATACGTGCACGTTGTACATAGCGCATACCTTACCCTATTTTTATAATGGCCCTCGGGTGTTTGCGCCGGCCATTGTGAATTGATTGTGTTTGAACATCCGATTATTTAGGAAAGTCATAACATTTTTATGTAAAATTATTATTTGTGAGATTGGACTAAAAATAACAGGCATAAAGGAAATTTCAAAAAACTTGACCAAAAGTACAATACCATTTAATAACTCTTAACAAGAATAGAAGCCAACAATAACGTTATTTATATGTATATTTATATTACATAAAGTTCAAAAAACTTTATAAGAGGTTGAGCCAAGCCCTTTTAAGCTTGATGTCACGGACAGGCGGGTCGTGACATTGAGCTGGCTTGTTATATATTACTAGCTCATTTGTATGTTTGATTTTGAAACTTAGTAAAAACTCGTCTCAAACAAGCTCTCGAGTTTCTTTACAAAAACTTGACTCATTTCCGTACTGCATATCGTTACTTGAAGACGCAATAATCATATACTTGGTTACAAAAAGACAAATCCAAATGCCTTTTAAGATGCTAAGACTGTCATTAGATTAGACCATTGAAGTTTCTAAGGACGTAATTTTTGCTATCTTGGTGTTTGAATTTCATTTTCTTGTAATCTAATTCTGATTTGGGTTTTCTTAACTGCAGCGCCATTATGACGACTATCATGTAAGTCTTTTATTTTTTTCTTTCCTTTATTTAGTTACTTTTCTACAACCTCTTGCTGTTTGTGGTCCTATTTGAATGGTTTATACACTGAACCAAAAAAATGGCAACAGTTTTTAAACATGTAAACCAATTGTTGAATTTCGGAACCGAATCAAACAAAGCGAAACCAAACAATTACTACTGGTTTTGTTTCATAGTTTCAGAGTTTTGGTTTATAGGCCAAAAATGATGATTGAACTAAACATACTTAAAATGATGATTAGAATAAAAAATGTCGCGGGTTGACCCAAAACTTCTAGCACTACTTGAACATTTTAACATAATACTTGACATGTTTTGCGCCCAAATAAACTGGTTTAAGAAAGTGCAAAAAAAAACAACTAGGAAACTAAATCAGTGAGTGGTTCATGGTTTGAACCAGACCATGCACTTTTAGTTGAAAGTGATTAATGAATTTTGTGATTGTTTTGCAGGATGAGCTGTGAGATGTAGTGTGATGATCATTCGGTCCACTTGGCAATATAGTCTTGTCCTCTGTTTTGTTTTCTTCTTTATGTTTACATGTAACTTTCAAATTGTTATACATTGTAGCGTCTTGAAGACGTGCAGATAATTTATGCAAAATTTCAGGTATTTTTACTTGTTCGCGTATTATCACCAAATGTAATATGAGGATCACGTTTCATTTTAGGTGTTTGTGTTGATTATGTCTAAACATGAGTTAAAATCATAAACCATAATTGTTGAAACATTTTCCCGTCACTCGGGTGGTTTCGGGTAGATGCTTCACGGGTATGGGTGAGACTCCTTCGGTTTGGGTCCTTCTCGTTTTATTGTTGGCTCGTTCTTATATCTACAACCATATGAAACACGTTAGAGGGTCTAGGGGGTTTATGCCCCGTGGACACTCTGACGCTCAAGTGAAGTCGGGACCACAACATTAATTGTTAGAATAAAGACCGACATTATGATTAGTGAGGATTGATTATAGAATTGAAGATTAGAAGAGATGAATGAAAATGTATTGCATTAATATTTGTGTGTTTTTTATAAGGTGAAAAACTAAACTTTATAACTGAATCTCGCTATCTATTTATAGTTTTTCTAATTCATAGTACAGTACTTTCTCACTTCTTCCTACCACGTGTTAACACTTTACTGTTCTTTCTTGTTTTTCCTTTAGTCGATCCTCAAAAGTACCGCACTTCATCAACATCCTTAGTCTATTTGTATGAATTCAGTAGAATACATGTAGACTAATAATGACTATAATTTAAATCAAAAGTACCGCATCTCCACAACTTTCATAAAAACTGTATATAAAGACTTATACTTATAAAAAAGAATTCACACTTTTACTTTTTCCACTTTTACCTACGTCTTATATTTCTCACCCATTCTCTTTGTAAATCAAACGCCTGAATCAAAACTTCATGTCTTCCCAACGATTCGAATATGCGATTAACATCTATACAATCCATGGCGTAAAAACAAGTATCAAATCATGTCCATTTACAAAGGTAATTAAACATTTGTCATCCAAACCCTTCTTTTACCGATTTTACTGTTCATCGTTGTTCTATGCGCAAATTTACTTATTACGATGACTGAAAAAGTGAAATGCAATACGCACTAATGTTTTTCAAAGTTAAAAGTCTCAATTGCAAAAATTAATAAAGAAATATGACATTCCGATTGATTTTCATCCGACGCTACCTTCGGTGAACACACCTGTATATCCCTTTCCTGTTCATAAGATCCCTTTGTATACTCATCTGTTTAAAACCGCCAACTGTAGAATACCCTTTACTCGATTTTTAATAAAAACCCTTCTGTACTATGGAATTCATATATCTCAATGTGCCCCTCTAGAAATAGCTAAAATGCACTTCGAGATTACTTGTAGAGCTTTAGGGGAAGTACCGAATGTATTAGTTCTTAGGAAGTTTTTTCATATCACCAAAGTCGGGGATTAGTATACTTTCGAACGACGCCGATCAACAACTGTATCATGTTTTACCGAAGCTTTAATTGGTTTAAAGAAATGGAAAGATAACTTTTTCTATATAGACGACCGGTGCATCCCCACTGAGATGAGATGGAGACCCAACGATGCACCATCTCTAAAAGATGTCGAACCACCTTCCCACCTAGTCAATAAAACCCTTTTTTACCGACATAGCCAACATGGCCCACTCGGTGCGAAAATACCCGGAGCATATATTAGTGATTGGGTGGATTAGTTGGAAATGACCTCATGATCTTAAATGGCCATGGCCATCAATATCAAAAGATGAAAAAGGTATTATTTTATATTTTAAAACGTTATGTATTTTATATATTTTTATAGAGAACTGGAAAAAGCATTAATGTTTACTTATGTATCCCTTTGCAGAAATTGATTTATCAGACGTGCTTCAAATGGACAGTATTACCGAACTGACATTTGAAAGTCTGGGCATCGAATCTGCCGATCCATCATTTTTAGAACGGAACAAAACTGCATATTAAAGCATCTGCCCACTTTCTACCACTACTGAACCTCAAGGATCTACTGCTACTTCACAACCTTATTCCAAAGAACGGTAGCACCCGTAATTGACCTTGAAGATCCTTCTAAAAGAAAGAAATCAATTGCTGGTGGAACAAGAAAGAAGGTCGAGAAAAATACCGAAGGTACCTCCAATCGACTACCAGCAGCTATTCCAACTCACTCAAGCAGTTTAGAAAACTTCTCTAGCCATTTGCAAGGAGAAGACGTCAACCGAGAGTCGCTTGCTCGACATACAAGACAAAAAAAACTCCCGAAACTCACGATCCAATCACCTTAAAAAAAAAGCCCTTCTAAACCTACTACTTCTATTCCCATTCCACAACCTGATACTGAACAATCTCCAAAATATACCCCATCTCCTCCAGCTTTCACATCAAATAATCCACCATCTAGGAAGGTGACCTCTACCCCACCAAACCAAAACTCTCCTAAACCAAAAAACAACCAGAAGCCTATAGAACCTGAAATCACCTTTCCTTCTCATTCTCAATCATCGAATCCTCCATCTGCTGCCAAAAAACCAATTGATCATTCTAGTTAGGTATCTCATTAGGTTAGCCTATCACCCTTGGCCAAAAATTTCCTTATTTATCTCTAGATGATCTGGACCAACCTTTTGTCCGCAACTAGCAAATTTTAAATAAAGATTCGGTTCAAGAAGTTGACGTGGTTCTCCAATTTCTACATCATGCCACAACTCCCAAAGATCTAAACATCCTCCGTCAGTTATCCGCGATGGAGTTTTCTAATCGAGTCCATTTAATCCAAGCACATTCCACCGGGTGGTTTTCTGAAATGCACCGAAGATGGGTGACCTCTACCCCACCAAACCAAAACTCTCCTAAACCAAAAAACAACCAAGAGCCTATAGAACCTGAAATCACCTTTCCTTCTCATTCCCAATCACCGAATCCTTCATCTGCTGCCAAAAAAACCAATTGATCATGCTAGTTAGGTATCTCATGAGGTTAGCCTATCACCCTTTATTAGCCAAAACTTTCCTTATTTATCTCTAGATGATCTGGACCAACCTTTTGTCCCCAACTAGCAAATTTCTGAAAATTAATGAAGGAGTTTTCTAATCGAGTCCATTTAATCCAAGCTCAATCCACCGGATGGTTTTCTGAAATGAGCCGAAGATGGGTAGATGCAGAAATGAAGATCAAAAGCCTAAACCAAGAGTTAGCCATTGGTCAAAATTCCGCAACATCCTTTCAACAATTGAAATGCAAAGTTACTTAAAAACTGAAGCATTACAAAAGACGGAAACAACTCTAGCCACACTTCAAAAAGAGTTGGATCTATCCATCCGAGTGTCATCTCGAAAAGTTATAAAAACTACCGAACTGGCACAAGAGAAGAAAAAACTTGAAGAACAACTGAAAAAAGCTTCTCTTGATCAAGAACAAGTTAAAAAAAAATAGACGGCACAAATAGATGAGCTTGTGAAAAGACTAAATGCTGCTGATCAAGAACAAATTAATAGACCTTAAGAAAGGTAAGATGCCAATATTTTCATATGTTTTATTTAAAAAACTCTAATTTCAATTTTATCTTTTACGATTTCAGGAAATGAAGAAAAAGAAAGAATGATACAAGAACTGACTCTTTTCGGAAGTCTCGAGATAATGGAGAAGTAAATAGCAAAAAGTCTAGAAATGGTTGTAGGAATAGCATCGATAAGTATTGGCATGAAGCAACTTGGATACAAAGATGAAGTAAAAGTAGGACATGCCTATGGTAGCCGTAGGTTCATCATCCAATAGATGCAGGTATTCAAGGTAAAGTTATGGCAGCCATAAAAGTCTTCAGTGACATTAAATTCCAATTGGTGTCAGATTTGTAAAGCAATCCACATATTTCATTAAGGGTCTGTTTGGTATGAGGTAATGGAATGGACGAGGGCCCTTCAAAGACTTAGAAACATTTATGTTTTTATGTTATTTCAAGACGAATATATGTCATCCCCTTTCGATGTATCTTCTTAGGAATTTTCTGGCTACCAGTAAACATTAACCGTCAACAAACATGCATCCTAACCAACTTCATTATTTGAACAAGGTAATCGAACCTCTATGAATAGTATCAATGCAAGAACAATGGTAAGAACGACATGTCAAAAGTGAGTGTCTTGGTCCTAATATAACAAATGATAAGGATGTGAATAATGTTCACTCGGATGAAGATTATGGATATGATGCATTGATTTGTTGTGTAGAGACTAAAAATTCATGGGTCATTGAATCTGGTTCGTTGTTTCATACTACGTACAACAGGGAGACGATGGGGAATTTAAAAACCGGTAACTTTGGGAAGTTATGAAAAGCTAATGGTGAGATCCTTGATGTAAGGAGTATGGGTGATATGAATTAAGTGACTCCATTAGGAACCACATGGAGTTTAATAGACGTCAGGGTCATTTCGACTTTGAAGAGTAAACTTATTTTTGTTGGTTTGCTGGATAAACAGGGATTGGAAGTCAAATTTGGTAGAGGAGAATGTAGGATAACTAGAGGTAATTTGGTAATTGCTCGTGGAAATAGGCGTGGATCTTTATACATGGTCGAAGTGCCTGCTGAGGGAAGTATGGTCGTCCCTCAAAACAAAGTTAGGCTCGTTGAATCTAAGGGGCAAATTAAGGTTCCATTTGCAAGAGGTGAACCTGGCGCGAAGGTTATTCAAGTTGAGCGGGTTCGGAGGTTTCATAGGCACCCTCCTACCGGTAAACATAAACCGTCAACAAACCTACATCCTAACCAACTTCAATATTTGAACAGGTAATTGAACCTCTGCGAATTGTCTCAATGCAAGAACAGTTGTAACAAGGGGCATGTCAAAAGTGAGTATCATGTTCCAAATATAACAGATGATGAGGATGTGAATAATCTTCACTCGGATGAAGATTCTGGATATGATGCATTGATTTGTTGTGTAGAGACTACAAACTCATGGGGTCATTGAATCTAGTTTGTCGTTTTATGCTACGTACAACGGGGAGACAATGGGGAATTTAAAAACTGGTAACTTTGGGAAGTTATGAAAAGCTAATGGTGAGATCCTTGATGTTACGAGTATGGGTGATGTGAATTTAGTGACTCCATTGGGAACCACATGGATTTTAATAGACGTTAGGGTTATTCCGACTTTGAAGAGTAAACTAATCTTTGTTGGTTAGCTGGATAACAGGGATTGAAAGTCAAATTTAGTAGAGGATAATGTAGGGTAACTAGAGGTAATCTGGTAATTGCTCGTGGAAATAGGCGTGAATCATAATACATGGTCTAAGTGCCTGCTGAGGGAAGTATGACCATCCTTCAAAATAAAGTTAGGCTCGTCGAATCTAAGGAGCAAAATAAGTTCCATTTGCAAGAGGTGAACCTGGTGCCAAGGTTAATCAAGTTGAGCGGGGTTGGAGGTTTAAACAGAGTCAGGGTTTTTATGATATTAGGAACTGAGGCGTGTTCGACATATAATTACAAAACAATGATGGGTTTTGAAGAACATTAGTCCGACTGTGAAAATCTCTCCTATGGAAGTCTATTTAAATGAGAGTGGTTATCGAGCTATCTGTGGAGCTGGGGGATTATGCAGACCAATTAAGATAGAGAATGTGTTGGAGTTTGAGGGAGTTTAAACTGCCCATTCATGCAATTGATGAGAGAGGGGTGACAACTAGGGATGATGAACATGAAGTCTTAGCTAATTTAAGGGGGATTGAGGCTTGGAAGATATGAATATGAAGAATACTAAATTTACAAGATCTAGCGTTACTTGAATGATATTTATAGACATTTTCAAAGCCTTCAAGTGGGATATTGATGGGTTGTGAAGGCTTTGGTCGGGTTGGGCTAGGACCTGGTACCATTGATGGCTATAGTACGAACGACTGAAACAATAGGGCGACCAACCCTAGGATGTTATGTATAGTTTCTGTATTGCTTGACGTCCAAGAAATTACCTTGATTACTAACCCTAATTTAACATTATAAATAGAACCCTTGATGTAAATGTATTCTTGAGCACAAAATAATATAAACCCTAGTTGCAAAGTGGACGTAGGTATATTGGGACTGAACCACTATAATTCTTATGTCTTTTACTTTCTGTTTGATATTCGTTTGTGCTAATGTGTTTTGTTGCACTTCCGCGTACCACTTTGTTTCTAGCAACGACAATCCGAAAGGATGAAAAGAGACAAAGGCGGAGAAGGCTTTATGTGAAATGAATATGATATATTATCCTAAACTAGATTTATTCACTAGCTCGCGCGTTGCGTGAGCTTTTTTTTTATCAGTTTTCTCTTTGTTTCTGGTCGGCATTTAAAAGTGATGTTAATATGAGTTACATATTTGCTCGGATTGCGATACCAAATTTTCACTGTTGTGGTATAGGTTGTAAGTATGGATCAACTATAAAACCGGCAACCATCATCCGTGATAAAAATTGGTGTCAAATTAGCCTCGGCAACACTCGTCGGAAGCTGAACAGAGAATAGAGAGAATGTGTGTGTAACCACATTAGAAGAAAGAGAGAATATGAGGTTTTATGACAACTATAAAATAACAAAAGAGTAGGGTGGCTTTATGAATCATAATTAACTGTAGTGTTGTAGTTTAACAGCTGTTTGTGACACCCACCTGACGGCAGAAACACTAGGTTGTCATAGAAATGGATATCTTAGTAACTAAAGCAAATGGTACATTTGTAGTAAAGTCTAATAATGATTAACATAAGTTTTGGAACATAAGGTTTAAATAGAAAACAACAAAAGCAATAACTAAAATAGTAAATGCAATAGTCTTTATTATTTTTCTCTAAGTCCAAGGCATCCTATGTCTTGAATAAATAGCAATAACATCATCATCTGAAATATGTGAAAATAAAATTAGCTATTGAAAGCTAGTGAGTAAAGACACAATTTCTAAATAATAGTATGGAAATCCGAGATCATCATAATATTCTGCGCAACCTTACATGTATAGTCATTTCGTAAATCTTACTCAACCATGACCCCTAGAATAGTACACAACCACATAGAATCCACAACTTCTCGTTTAGCCATTTTGACATGAGGAACCAACTCATGTATTTGATTAAAGATAACTTTTAACCAACCGTCAACTAACCGTCTCGATTTATAAGTTATCAATAATCATTTAGCAACTTAGGGACATGGCATAGAAACTAGCATCATAGTATAGCAACAACCGTCATAGCATAGCAAACATAGTAAGCATGGAATTAGAATGGTCAGGTTAAATCACCTATCGATGTTGTCCAGGCAGGTGAGTTTGTCAAACCATTAGCGCTAACATTGTATCGGTGGGATTACCAAGCAACAAACTACTTTAAACTACCAATAAGATTGTATCTTGTCGCGAGTCAAGACTAACATATTTTATGATCTCATTTAGAAAACAAATTGGAAAATAGAAAACATAGTATAGAAAAATGTAGTTTAGTATAGAACATATATTTCAGCCCCAAAACGAAAAAGTAAAAAGTGGAGTGAGTTTACTCACCTTGAATTACGAGCACGAAATAAAAAAAACCGAATAGATAGAATCGAGGAATGTCCAAATACTTGGATCACCTAAGTAAATAAACAATCCTAACTTATCAACGATAGTATAGAAATCTAGAATAGTAAATTAGGAATCTAAGGTAATTTGGAATTCTTGGGTTTCAATTGAGATTTGGGGGGTTTTTCGGTAAACAATTAGATATATATAATTAGTTTACAATAAATAAAAAAATATTAGTAATAACAATAACTTTTTATAATCTATACTATCTATAAAGCCAATTAGAGGGGTATTTAAAGATACCATAAAAATAAGAACAAGTTACTAATTAAACTGCATAATGTACAAGAAAAATGAGGGCAGTTTGGTCTTTTAAACACAATTTTCATTTTAACCATCCTAATTAATTACACTATAAACCCTATCTAATTACATTCTAAACCCTAATTTACGAAATGCATAGTAAATTTATACCCTAGATTACACTTCTGAATGTTAGATTTAAAAACAATACTGCTAAAATTTACCGAAAACATCAACTAAATCGTCAAATTTATATCTTTCATATGCATTTTAAATTTTTTTAAACAAACTATTAAAAATTCAGGTACAAGAAGTTAAAGCATAAAATTACAACCATTATTAAAATAACTACTTTGTATAAAACTATTTAACTGGATTTTTGACTACGTTAAAACTGCAGTTCTCAGTTGTTTTTTTATAAAAGCTATCCATTTTTCTAAAAAACAACTACATTCCAGTCTAAAATACCAATACAGTCCAAATACAGTCCAATTTAGTATAGATTTACAGTAGCTAACTAAAATAACACAAAATTTATCAAAATCCAGCGATCAGCAAATCATTTACTGCTAGACAATTCTGCTCGACAGCCTCCATATTAGTCCAAACACAAAAATTATCAAATTTAGTATAGATTGTATCATTTACCATATTACCAGTTGCTGCTCGACAGTCTCCATGTCCGAGTTCCCAACTACATTATGCTGCTAGACAATTCTGCTGCTGGACAAGTTGTTCGGGTCCATCAATACTGCCGGAAAACAGCCATAACTATTCCAACCATTTGGAAATCCTGCTGTCTTCCTTTCCCATGTCGCTTTTGACCCGTTGCAGATTCAAAAAGATGCTGCAGGGTTGCTGGATATATAATTCTGCTTCTGGACAAGTTTAAAATGAAAACCATAAATCTAAAATGAATTCTATAAATTTAAAATGAATAACAAGCTACCTAAATTTAAAATCTCCTGCTGGAATTATGTAAATGTTTACAATAAAATATTTAATGTTTCTATTAAAAATTTAACGTAAATTTAATGTCCCAGTTCCCGACAGTAGATTTACAGTGGCTAACATTCCAGTCTAATACGTTTTTATGGATAAAATATTTTTTCAAGGCAGGAATAATAAGTTTTTATTCAATGACTAACAAATAATGTGGTAATTTAAACGACAATAAAAATGTTGGTTAAAAATAAGAGGTTAACTTTAAGTATATGTAACAACAACTTTAAGTTTATAGGATTTTATAAAATATTTAAATATTATCACATTTTATCAATTAAATAGAAAACTCCACTAATTCAAAACAATTTCAGTAAAGCTGATTAAATCCACTTAATCCGGGAAGTTAAATCCACTAAATATGGGATGTTAACAAACAATTTCATAATTTAAATCCACTAAGTAAGGGGTAATTTAAAATTTTACCCAAAGGGAAATCAAAGTTTTTAAAGTTTAAAAACCCTAGCTCAATCACTATAAATATACTAAGAAGGTTTTGTTTTTATTTACATTCTTGATATTTCTTAGCCATGGAAGCTGCTTCAAAGAAAATTAAACCAATCCAGGTTACATTCTTCTCTTTAGGGTAGACAACCTTATGTATTCTCAATATATTTTATTCATACATTTTCCTATTGATAATAGTCTTATTTATTCAGTTAGTTTATGCTGATTTAAAATCAGAATTGTTTCATGGTTCTTGTGTTCTTAACACACTAAAAGTCTTTACTTCTTAATAACACTTTTATTTTTGCAGGGAGTTGCTCATGATGATTTGAAAATAGAGAAAGAAGATGCTTCTTTTGATTTTAACAAAACAAAAATTGGTTCTTCAAAGGTTCATAATATCAAGTTCACAAACACTTTTCCTTTGAAATAGACATTAGTTTTCAGATGTACATTGTTTAATATTTATGTTTGTTTTTGTGCAGGCTGATTCTGATAGTAGTGTTGAAATCATTTATCATGGTGCAATGTTCAGTCCATAAAAGTCAGATCTTGAACGTGAATGATAGTAATGTATAGGTCGGACTCACCGGTATGTCGGTGTTATATCTTTTGTATGTATTTTGTATGTATTTTGTATTGTTTTGTACTAGCGAACCTACGGGCGAATCTATAGATTCGCCCGTAGCACAGTATAGTTTTTGTGATAGTATTGACCGGGCGAACCTGATTGTGCCCAGCGAAACTATATGGTTCGCTAGATAGATTCGCTGTCAGCGAATCTATCAGCGAACCTAAAGCTGCTATATATTGTAACCTTATTTCTTTGCAATGAAAAACTTTGACAAAAATCTTATCCAAACTCTTGTATTGTGTGTGTGTTTCCAGGAGGTGCTAGGAGCTTATATTAACTATCTTTGTAGCTTAATTACCTCTTGTTGTGTTGTTTTAATCTTGTTTAGTGTTCAACCTAACAGGCCACCGAGGCTTGTTAGTGGTGAAAATTTTGAAGATTCGAAGAGGTGTTTGAAAGCTTTTTTCTACTACACTGACTATAATCAATGCGAGTCAATTGTAAATGGTCCGCATGTGCCAAAGACAGTTGAAGGAACTGTTACTTCAATAAACACTGATCCGAGTACTTTTACTGAAGGAGACACCAAGTTGCTTGATCGTGACAAAAAGGCACTCGGAGCATTGATACTTTGTTTGCATCAGGATATTTACAGCAGGTTTGCTGAACACACAACTGCAAAAAGTCTGTATGATGCGTTGTGCGAGTTCTATGATGGTAATGAAGACTTGAAGTTGGATAGAAAGGCTCAAGCTGAGAAAGAGTTCAATTCATTTGTGGGGTATTTGCAAGAAAGTTTGACTGATATTACAAATCGATTTCTGTCTGTATCAAGTAATCTGAAAAAGTATGATGATAAGCTGGGAAATCATGAACAAGTCACAAAGCTGTTAGATTCACTTCCTCCTTAGTGGAGTCTTCAGATAAAATTGTTGAAACAAGAAAGAAACTTTCATGACTATAAGCTGATGGATGTTATAAACAAGCTGAAGTCATTGATCTTGATGTGAAGAGAAGAGAATACAATCAGTCAATGATGGTTCCAAATATTCCTTCTCAGAATGCTGCACTTATTTCATCCGCTGCAAACTCTCATATCTACAGTGCTGCACCTGGAGGATCATCAAGTCATGTGTCTGTTAAATCTGTTGGTGCATCTACAAATGTTGGTTCAAGCTCAAATGCATCTGTCACCACTCAGATTCCATCTGACACCATGGCTTTGTTTGGAATGTTTGTTCATAGCTATGAAGCTCTTGTCGCTGGTGAGTTAAAGGGAAAGGGGATGACTGTTGAAGATATGTATCAGGTGGATCCTGATGATCTTGAAGAAACCGACATCCAATGGCAAATGGCCATGCTTAATCTTCGTGCTAGACGGTTTATGGAAAGAACAGGTAGAAGAAGTTTTGGGAATCAGGGACAGAATAACAAGCTGGGGTATGACAAAGGAAAGCTGAGATGTTATAACTGTAAACAATTGGGTCACTTCAAAAGGGAATGTCGGTTACCAATTGTTACTGAACCAGTGAATTCTGGAAATCCGAGAACTGTTCCTAGTCAAGAAAGGCTTGAGGAAGTGAAATCAAGGAATGAAACTGCACTGCTCACCAACTTTGATTGGAGTGCAGAAATTGAAGAGACAAAGGAGGAAATTAATCATGCCCTAGTTGCTGAGATTGTTGAAAATGATGATAACTATATAAATTGCTTTGATCCTTTCAAAGAATTTTATGGTGAAGATGAGGAAGGAGAATTGGAGAAAGTTGATAAAGATCAATCAGATGCTATTGTTCAAGGGCATCTGAATCACTCGGGATTGGTTTGTGAAGCTGCGGTAAATGAAATGACGAATGATGAAGAGTCAAAGCTTAACTTGGAAGCCATGATTGAGAAGGCGAGGCTTGATGCTGTTGATGAATTCAAGAGGAACACTCCCTACTGCCAGTGTGATCGTGCCCTTGCTGCAGAAAAACTGGTAATTGGTCTTCCTTATGAAGTTATTGAAGATATGTGTTCATCTGCTTGCAAAATTCGTTTAATTGGCATATACAAAGCTATTAAATTGTTAATGTCAAACGAAAACGAATTAAAGAGAACTAACAAGGAGCTTAAATTGAGTGAATCAAAATATTTTGTCAAATTAAGAGAAGCTTTGAAAGAAAATGAACACTTAAACAGATCTCTCTTGGAAAAGAATTGTGAAATAAACTATTTGACTGAGCAAGTCACTCTTGCTGAATTTGAAACAAGAAAACTTAAAAATAAACTGCAGCAATGGACAATATCTAGTATAAAAAGGGAGGAACTCTGCAAGAAACAACGAGGGGCCAGAGTTAAGACAGGTTTGGGTCTTAACAATGAAACATATGCATATGCCCCACCTAGCACCTTCTGTTACTCTCCAACACCTATTCCTCATCCCTCAAATGAGTTGATACAAGAGATTATACAGAATGATACTAACAGCTCTATTGCAGGTTTAAGTGGAGTAAATCTTAAAGAGGTTAGAGAGGATTACGCTTATGGTGGGAGTACTGGGCTTGGTTGTTCTAGCAGTAGTGAATGTTCTAATTCTGATTCCAAGAAGTCTGTTGAAGACATTAGTTTAATTAATTCTGTTTCTAGTAATGTGTTATATTCAGACAATTCTATGTTTAATAGTAATTTAGGGTGCACTACTTCAAACCCTAATGTGTTGAATGATGATCTGATTGAAAATAAGTGTGTGAATGACAAAGATGAGCTTTCAAAAGTTCCTTACTCATAAAATTCCGTCTTTCACACCAGTGAGAATTTCAAAACCTAAATCTGAATCTGAAAAGGTAAATGTCACAGCAGGTAAATCAAAAGAGCCTTATGACTCTTACAGTGATTGCAATTCCCAACTGTCTGAATGTGACGAGGAAATTGAAATGGATAAAATTCTTGTTGATAAATTTTCCAAAGTGGGTTTGAAATCTCATTGCTTTAAATGTGGAAATATTGATCATACTGTTAAGCAATGCCCTAAGTTAGTCAAAAACAGTTCAAAGCAAAAATCTTTTGGAAAAAGATTAAACACGTTTGTAAATAATTTCTTTTGTAATTCTTCATCTGTTCCACCACCCAAGTACACAAAGGCTTGGGTGCCAATTTCAAAAGTCTAACTTCTGAATTTTAAATAAATGTCAGGAACATTCAAGTGCCGTTGTAAATAGTCATTGGCATATTGACAGCGGATGTTCCAGACATATGACTAGGTTGAAGGACCTGCTGACTAACTATCGGATTATCAATGGTGGATATGTTGCTTTTGCGGGAGACAAGAAAGGTGGCAAAATGATTGGTCAAGGAGAAGTCTCAAATGGTTCTCTAACTTTGGAAGACGTCAACTATGTTCCTGAACTGGCATTCAATCTCCTCAGTGTATCACAAATTTGTGATAAAAATATCTCAGTGTTGTTTATTCCAAATGAATGTTTGTTCTTGAAGCCAGAGTTTTCTATTCCTGAAGATTTGGTGATCATGCGAGCTCCGAGACGAAATGATACATATATGCTGAATATGGGATCAAAAGAATCAACTTCCACCGTGACCTGTCTCCTATCTAAAGCTTCATCTTTTGAATCTTTTCAATGACATAGACGTTTAGGGTACATTATTTAAAATTCTAAATAAATTAGTTAAGAACAATTTGGTTAGGGGTTTACCACTTAAAGATTTTTCTATGGTTGAGAAATGCATGGCCTGTGCTAAAGGAAAGCAGCACAAAAGGCCACATAAACTTAAAATTGAAAATTCTATCTCAGAACCCCTCGAATTGTTACATACTGATTTATTTGGTCCAATAAGTGTCAAATCTATTGCTAAGAAATCTTATTGCTTGGTTGTCACAGATGATTACTCTAGGTACACCTGGGTGAGATTTCTGGCATTCAAGAGTGAGACTCTTGTGGAACTAATGAAGCTGATTCCTCAAATCGAGGTTCTTGGAAAGCGGAAGGTTCAAACCATTAGAAGCGACAATGGAACTGAATTCAGAAACCATATCTTCAATTCTTTCTGTGAACAACGGGGTATTCTCAGACAGTTTAGCGCCCCACGAACGCCACCACAAAATGGTCTTGCTGAAAGGAAGAACCAAACTCTTGTGGAGGCTGCTAGAACTATGCTGATTGAGTCAAAGCTTCCGATTATTTTCTGGGCAGAGGCAATAAATTATGCAGCTTATGTTCTGAATCGGGTACTGATTGTCAAAGAAAAGATGAAGACATCATACCAGCTGTTTCGTGGGATTAAGCTGTTGATCGATTTTCTGCGCCCCTTTGGATGTTCTTGCACTCTGTTGAATACTCAAGATCAAAAAACGAAGTTTGGTGCTGTTTCGGATGAATGCTTCTTTGTAGGATACTCGAACACACAAAAAGCGTATCGTGTTTACAACAAGCGAACGCGGATTATGCAAGAGTCCTATTATGTTGACTGGCAGGAGTCAAACACAACAAGCATTGGTAGTGAACCTGCATGGTTTTATGATTCCACCACTGTTTTCAAATCATTCAATCTTCCCGACTCTGACGATGATGACATCATTCCTCACACATCAGTTTCTATTATTAACCATCCACAACCACAACCTTCAACTACACAATTACCCCCCACTTCATTTGACATTCCTTCACCTCCACCATCTCAAACTGTTCAAACTTCTCCATCAGATATTCCATCATCATCCACTTCCATTCCTACATCTACCACTAATACAATTCCTCCAACTTCAAATATACCCTCAACCAACTCCACAAATATACCTTCACAACCAACTAATCAAACACCCTCATCCCAAACCAATCCTTTACTCCTCAACACAGACTTCAAAACCTTAAAAAGTCATCCTCATGATTATATCATAGGATCAATTACTGATGGTGTGCGAACTCGGAGTCAGAGTGGTTTGATTAATGAATGTCTCTATGCTGCCTTTCTATCTCAAGTTGTTCCGCAAAATTATAAACAAGCACTTGAAGATCCTAGTTGGGTTGATGCCATGCAAATGGAACTGCAGCAATTCAGGAAGCTTAAAGTTTGGGAACTTGTTGATCTTCCTCCTAATAAGTGTCCCATCGGCACTAAGTGGGTTTTCCGAAACAAGCCAGATGATCGCGGTGTTGTTATCAGAAACAAGGCGAGATTGGTTGTTCAAGGATTTGCTCAAGAGGAGGGGATTGACTACACTGAAGTTTTTGCTCCAGTCGCTCGCCTTGAAGCCATTAGAATCTTTCTTGCTCATGCTGCGAACAAAAACTTTAAAGTTTATCAGATGGATGTGAAATGTGCATTTCTATATGGAGATATCGATGAGGAGATCTACGTATGTCAACCACCGGGTTTCGAGGATCCAGATTTTCCTTCAAAGGTGTACAAGCTTGATAAATCCTTGTATGGGTTGCATCAAGCTCCACGTATCTGGTATGAAACTCTGACACAGTATCTTCTCAGCAAGGTTTCTCTCGTGGGACTATAGATATGACATTGTTCAAGAAGGAGGTGAATGGTGAGTTGCTGATCGTTCAAGTGTATGTTGATGATATAATCTTCGGGTCGACTAATGAGGGGCTGTGTAGAGAGTTTGAAAAAGTGATGATGGATCGCTTTGAAATGACAATTATGGGGGAGATGTGTTTCTTCTTGGGGCTGCAAGTGGAACAAAAGCCTGATGGAATTCTTATCCACCAAGAGAAATATATCAAAGAGATCCTCACAAAATTTGGCATGGATGATTCTTCTCCGGAACTGATTCCTTTCACCGCTCAAACATGCCTTACTTCTGATGATAATGGGAATCCTGTGGATGCTCATCGATACCGCTCGATGATCGGATCTCTCATGTATCTGACTGCCAGCCGACCTGATATTACATTCGCTGTGTGCTACTGCGCTCGTTTCCAGGCCAATCCAAAAGAATCACACGAGAAAGCTGTTAAACGCATCTTTCGTTACCTTAAGGGTTCCTCTCGTTTGGGACTTTGGTACCCAAAAGGTGGGAACTTTGATTTACATGCTTTTTCTGATAGTGATCATGCTGGTTGCAGGATAAACCGAAAATCAGTCACTGGCAGATGTCAATACCTTGGCGAATGTCTTGTTTCCTGGCAAAGCAAGAAGCAAACAACCGTCTCTCTGTCCACAGGAGAAGCAGAATACATTGCTGCTTCAAGTTGCTGTTGCCAAGTGCTCTGGATCCAACATCAGATGATGGATTATGGCATCAACTTTCTTCATACGCCACTCTTTTGTGATAATGAAGCTGTTGGTGGAATCGCTAGGAATCCTATTCATCACACTCGCACCAAGCACATCGAAACAAGAATTCATGCCATCAGAGACGCACAGGAAAAGGGGTTCATTGATATTATTCATATTGAAACTAGAAAGCAAAAAGCTGATCTTTTCACAAAAACTTTTGACAAACCACGTTTTTATGAACTGGTCTCTATGCTGGGACTGATATCTTTTTGAAAACCTTTATCCATGTGAATCATTTGTAAATATGTAAATAACTTTTCCATTTTCTTCTTTGAAAATTCTGTGGGTCACTCATTTCTTCGCTCCTTTATTTTATTTTATTTTATTTTATTTTATTTTATTTCCTTTATTTTTCTCTTTTATTCTGTATATATATATATTAAGAAAATCTGAAAAACAAAAATTTCTTATTAGATAGCTATAATATAGAAATTTTGGGGGAGATATTAAAGATTAACTATTTATAGTTTTTCAAATTTTGCTATTTCAGGATCTCCGTTTTGATTGATGTTGAAGAGACGTTGAAGGAGGTCAGAAGTATTGTGTTTGGGATATGTCAGATAGGCTCAGCCCGAAAACAAAGTAAACAGTGATTGTGCAGCCAAACATAACGTTCAAGATCTCACTCACAAGGATTATCCCCTTGACATGATTGGATTGCACAAAGATACGGGTTCTGTCAAAAATGGGTTGAGAGTGTCAAATCTTTGCCTTGATTTCCCTAAACATCCCAAATCACCCTCACCCTATCCCCGAATCGAGTTTCTAGTTTGCAAAACAAATAAAAAGCTGCTAGTGATGCTCTTCGGAAAAACCTCTGAGTGAGTTACTTGTTAACTCCTCAGAAAGTATTGAGTCAAAGTGCTTAACTCCTCTGCTATACGGAAGTATTGACCTGGAGTTGGTGGATCTTCTCTGCTATACGGAAGTATTGACCTGAAGATTCACCTAGCATGCTCAAATGTTTATCTCCTCTGTTATACGTCGGTATAGACCTGGAGCTCTGAATTATTTGAGTTTCCCAAATAATAAGTCGCATTGTGTTCAAAAGAATCAATTGCTGACAAGCTCCACTCACAAAAAGATGCAAAAATTGCACAATGTCAAAAGAAGCTAATGCATCGATCAATATTCAAGATTTGATCCTCGAAATTCAAGCAAAGTCAATCGTATTGCTCAGATATATCCTGATGACAGAACTTGTTCTTTTTACCTAGATGTCTGTTGTGACACCTGGCATTTTAAGGTTAACACCGATTACTCAAACCTTATCATTAATATTATTATTACTATTCTGTGAGATCTAGAGTTCCCGCATTATCGTTCGAGTTTTGCTCTATCAATCGAACGCAGATCGGAGTTCGATTATTCATAAATATATATATATATATAAATGTATTATTAAAATTTTTAATAAAATGAATAACATATTAAACTTGAGGTACTTAGATGTAATTTATAAAAGTGAATTCTTATAAAACCAACCCCACCCGTAACCCTACCCACTTTCTTCCTCACGGCGCCGCACCACCACCCATCACCTCCGATCACCTTCATCCGGCAACCACCGTTTACATCATCGGTCTCTGACCCTGATCACTGTAATCGCCGTCATCAGCGATTAGTGCAACCACCTCATGTCATCATTATGTCACCACGTGTTGTTTCCGATCACCATTGACGCCACCTACAACCACAGGTGACTTCCATAATCTCTGGCGATAAGTTGTTTTGGTTCGTTTTGAGTACGGTTTCGGTTTCGGTTTCGTATGGGTTATGGGTTGGATAAAACTGATTCTGTGAGTGTGTCTATATATATGTATATACACGACAACAGGTATATATGTGTTAATCAAGTATAGTTTGTATAAGAGAATATATATATGTGTGTGTGCATGCAGGGCCGTCCCTGAGGTTTGTGATGCCCTGTGCGAGTCAGAAAAAAAGGCCCCTAGGCACATCTTCGCCTTGGTTTTAAAAAGCATGAAACGTACAAAAGCAAGAGGGTCCAAAACCGAGGCGCCAAGCGCAAAAGCGCAACTCCACCATCAACTTTGTCGACTATAAAAAGTAACAATGACGATCGAAAATAGTGACAGAACCAGAATAGTAAAAAAAATACTGGATCTCAAATTAGTAATGCATGCTAATAATACTTTTTAATATAAAACTTTTAGTTATTTTAAAAATAAATAAATTAGCAAAATGATTTACAACTACGTTGTTAGCTAAATAATTGGTAAAAAATTTAATGTAAAATTAAAATAAGTGATGTAAATGTATTTTTAATATAAAGGGGATTTCTGCTTTACATGATTACATAATTTAATTTCAAAGAAAAAACATAAATAACCATTTTTTAAATGAATTTAATAAAAACTCCCATCATCTCTCTCGTATCCCAATGCTTTTCTTCTTCATTTTGTCTGTGTATAATCTCCGATTTAAACACCTTCGCCAACTAACAATTTTCTGCCGGAATCTTTTTTCCGATTAGCTTATTTTCACTCTTCCTTTCTAGTATAGTTACTCTAACAACTCTCAACCAGAAAGCAAAAGGAAAAAAACTTAAAGCACTCGCCTCCGATGATGGTGCCCCCGGAGAAATGGTGCCCTGAGCGGTCGCTCATGCCGCACCTGCTCAGGCCGGCCCTGTGTGCATGTATGTGTGGTGTGCGATGATGTTACTATATATATATATATATATTGTGTGTGTGCATATAAAATACATGTTTTAGTTTACATTTATGTTCAAGATAGTAAGTGTGGGTGATGTGTATAAGTGGATATATGTAAAATATGCACATAGATAAATAAAAATGAGTCATGTTATGATCGAGTGTACATATATGGCTGATTATGTGTGAAGATTTATATATTGTGAAGTGTTCATTTGTCGTATTGTATGTGGATAAAAAAAAGTATATATATATATATATCAGAACAGAACAATCGTTTGTACATATGATTGAGGTGATACATGAAATAAATGATTTGTGATTTGGAAGTTACGAGATAGTGTGCAAGTGAATAGAAGTATGGATGAAATATGGCATATATGTATGCTATATGCATTATTCATGGTGAATTGAATAAGTATATGGATGTGTCTTCTCAATATCATGTTAGCAATTAATTATGCATAGAATATGATGATTGTATGATTGATGTGAGTTCACGTGGGTACATGTGTTAAAGGGTGCATATATATCATTATATACGTGTCTAGTGTAAAAGATATATGTACATATGCATGCATGGTGTTGTATAAGTGTAATTAATGGTTTTAGCGGAATACTCCTACACTTTCAAATTTCATAAGATAAATTTAGGGGTTGATGGGAAACCGAGACGGAAACAAGAAACCATAACATGTATATATATATATATTTTAAATTATGTTGTAACCAATTAGTAAACATAAACAGGTAGTGAGACTACCTAGGCCTTTCTTTACTTATTGATTAACTGTAGCTGCGTAAATCTAAGGTGAGTTTCACGGCCCCTTTTACTTTTATTTTTACTCTTTTTGGGGGAGATACATGCTGTAATTGCTTTCTTTACAAACTTGGTTCTTAGTATGATCACATGTGTACCTAGTGTCACTACTTTTGCCTTACGTTTGGACCGTTAATTATATTGCAAAGCGAGGAAATTTTGAGTAGTACTACTGGGTTTGACAAACCCCATCCGGCCGGCTGGTCGCGCCAGCACGACTGGAGGTCGAACGGGTGTTTAATTGTCCTATCATTTACCGTGCTTGGGAGGCATTGGCTGGAGGCATTCATTTCTTTACATTACTGTCAGCTTCGGTCGTAAACACTTTCGTACACTACTGTAGCATGCATAGTAGTCTAGCTAACTATAAGGGAATTACTGAATTTTGCTTTGGAACTTACTTTCTAGTTTTATAAACCTGTGAACTCACCAACTTTATGTTGACACACTTTAGCATGTTTATCTCAGGTTGTCAAGATCACACTCACGGATAGAGCATTCATTCATTGGTCGCATTGATTTCAGTAATCAACTTTATTTATTATATTTGCATTTGTAAATTCAAATATTATTTACCAAAAAGATTCTCATTTACTATTTACGCTTCCGCATTTAATGTAAAACTTTTATTTTAAATTTTATTACTTCATACAATACGTGACTTTTCAAAATCATATACGTCGTTTGGTGTAACTAATGACTGAGATCCTGGTGTGTCACACTCCTAACGGTAAAACTCCGTTAGTGGAATTTGGGGGTGTGACAGATTGGTATCAGAGCCATTGGTTATAGCGAACTAGGTTTGCATTGCATTGCATTGCATTCTAGACTATAACTATACACTGCATTAGTTACACTTGAGTGAATTTATCTTAACCCAATACTTGATCCGCATTAAGTGTGCACTTGCTAGTCTTACAATTTTATTGTCATGTCATGTCGTTTAAGACAAAATTCTTTTGGGATTACATGAGAAACATAATCTTTGCACCTTGACTTGAGACTTACTTCATTATGACAATCTACCGGTGGGACCGGCACTTACTGAATAAGAGTACAAGAATAACTGAACTAGATTTTGTTTTTCCTTTCTTGCTAGAAACTCATTCATAGTGACGTTTTGACTTGATAGTTATGTGGCTTAATGTGCTACACACGTCACATGTTATGTGACTCATTCATTTGTTATAACATGTTACATGATATGAGACACATTATTATTGTAACATGTTACTAGTTATGCGAATTATTATGTGCTATATAATATGTTTGTTACATATCTTGATGTTCTCATTGCCCACGATTACTCTATGCTCACTAAATGTTACTAGCAGCTTTTTCTAGATTCTCATCATGGACCCGTATGATACTTGACATATGATTTCTCATATAAGTACATCCCACTAAGCCTAAATTTGTAGCTGGTGTGCCTTACACTTAACTATAAATATATCATACATCTCCTATATAGTTAAAAGATAATAAGAACACCATGTAAATAAGCATAAAAAAAGGTTTGATAAGACCAGATTAAAGCACCCGCTGCGAGACAAACTAGGGTGATTGTGTAAGGTAAATTGACGATTACGGGTGCGCAACATAATGGTGAATTTACGGTACACAATGGTCCTGACAAAAGCTTTCATGTGAGCTATACGCAAAACATAACAAAGAAGAAACAATAAACATAAATACATCTGAACCAAAAAAAATTTATCTTTAAATAACACATTCCACCTTTGGATGGCATACTCATAAAAGTTCATCTAAGGATGTTAGACATTTACAATCCACCTATGCATGATAGAAATTTACAACATAACTTTGGATAGTAAATCCTTAAGTCTTACTTTGGATGACATAAAACAACAAATAGTTCCATATCTGATGCAATACAAATTCATCTTAACGAACTCAATAAGGTTTTTGTACTACCATATTTGATCTCCAACGATAATGATTCACCCATCATATAATCAATGTAAATCTTATAGTTGAAACTTTTACGTTAGTAAATTTATAAACTTTTGAGAGAGCGTTTCACGTATCATACCCCACCTGGCACCCATTTGTGACCTTAGCACTCAAATTCCATCTAGAGTAGCATGACTGTGTGAACACTTACTTTTCTGCATAATAATGATTGAATTCCTCGAATTAAGAACTCCAAGCTTTAGTAACATTATACTACACCCTCCACCAGTGTGATTAAGAGCAATACCTATCACATTCTAAGGAATTGAGAACAATTTATTTAACTCCAATACTTTAATCCAGACAATGTTGTAATACGCCAGCCCTTGGTAACTTATTATCTTCGCATGATCACTAGTTCCCTAGATCCTTTAGTTATCAAAATTACAATAGCTGCATAGATCTCTTGATCATTTTATTAAACATAACATATATCCTTGAACTTAAAATAACAATCTTATTCCATGCTAACATCATTAACCCAACTCTTCTAAATTCAAAATGACGACTTCAAAACACTAACGATACTAGTTAAATTTCGAGGGCGAAATTTCTTTCAACAAGGGGATGATGTGACAACTCAAATTTTTCTCTTTTTTCTTTCTTTCTTTTCTATCTAAGACCTTTCCATAGACTGAATCCAATTTTCGAGACGAAAATTCTTTCAACAAGGGGATGATGTGACACCTGGCATTTTAAGGTTAACACCGATTACTCAAACCTTATCATTAATATTATTATTACTATTCAGTGAGATCTAGAGTTCCCGCATTATCGTTCGAGTTTTGCTCTATCAATCGAACGCAGATCGGAGTTCGATTATTCATAAATATATATATATATATATAAATGTATTATTAAAACTTTTAATAAAATGAATAACATATTAAACTTGAGGTACTTAGATGTAATTTATAAAAGTGAATTCTTATAAAACCAACCCCACCCGTAACCCTACCCAATTTCTTCCTCACGGCGCCGCACCACCACCCATCACCTCCGATCACCTTCATCCGGCAACCACCGTTTACATCATCGGTCTCTGTCTCTGATCACTGTAATCGCCGTCATCAGCGATTAGTGCAACCACCTCATGTCATCATTATGTCACCACATGTTGTTTCCGATCACCATTGACGCCACCTACAACCACAGGTGACTTCCATAATCTCTGGCGATAAGTTGTTTTGGTTCGTTTTGAGTACGGTTTCGGTTTCGGTTTCGTATGGGTTATGGGTTGGATAAAACTGATTCTGTGAGTGTGTCTATATATATGTATATACACGACAACATGTATATATGTGTTAATCAAGTATAGTTTGTATAAGAGAATATATATATGTGTGTGTGCATGTATGTGTGGTGTGCGATGATGTTACTATATATATATATATTGTGTGTGTGCATATAAAATACATGTTTTAGTTTACATTTATGTTCAAGATAGTAAGTGTGGGTGATGTGTATAAGTGGATATATGTAAAATATGCACATAGATAAATAAAAATGAGTCATGTTATGATTGAGTGTACATATATGGCTGATTATGTGTGAAGATTTATATATTGTGAAGTGTTCATTTGTCGTATTGTATGTGGATAAAAAAAAGTATATATATATATATATCAGAACAGAACAATCGTTTGTACATATGATTGAGGTGATACATGAAATAAATGTTGTGTGATTTGGAAGTTACGAGATAGTGTGCAAGTGAATAGAAGTATGGATGAAATATGACATATATGTATGCTATATGCATTATTCATGGTGAATTGAATAAGTATATGGATGTGTCTTCTCAATATCATGTTAGCGATTAATTATGCATAGAATATGATGATTGTATGATTGATGTGAGTTCACGTGGGTACATGTGTTAAAGGGTGCATATATATCATTATATACGTGTCTAGTGTAAAAGATATATGTACATATGCATGCATGGTGTTATATAAGTGTAATTAATGGTTTTAGCGGAATACTCCTACACTTTCAAATTTCATAAGATAAATTTAGGGGTTGATGGGAAACCGAGACGGAAACAAGAAACCATAACATGTATATATATATTTTAAATTATGTTGTAACCAATTAGTAAACATAAACAGGTAGTGAGACTACCTAGGCCTTTCTTTACTTATTGATTAACTGTAGCTGCGTAAATCTAAGGTGAGTTTCACGGCTCCTTTTACTTTTATTTTTACTCTTTTTGGGGGAGATACATGCTGTAATTGCTTTCTTTACAAACTTGGTTCTTAGTATGATCACATGTGTACCTAGTGTCAGTACTTTTGCCTTACGTTTGGACCGTTAATTATATTGCAAAGCGAGTAAATTTTGAGTAGTACTACTGGGTTTGACAAACCCCATCCGGGCTGGTCGCGCCAGCACGACTGGAGGTCGAACGGGTGTTTAATTGTCCAATCATTTACCGTGCCTGGGAGGCATTGGCTTGAGGCATTCATTTCTTTACATTACTTTCAGCTTCGGTCGTAAACACTTTCGTACACTAGTGTAGCATGCATAGTAGTCTAGCTAACTACTTGATATACTAAGGGAATTACTGAATTTTGCTTTGGAACTTACTTTCTAGTTTTATAAACCTATGAACTCACCAACTTTATGTTGACACACTTTAGCATGTTTATCTCAGGTTGTCAAGATCACACTCACGGATAGGCATTCATTCATTGGTCGCATTGATTTCAGAAATCAACTTTATTTATTATATTTGCATTTGTAAATTCAAATATTATTTACCAAAAAGATTCTCATTTACTATTTACGCTTCCGCATTTAATGTAAAACTTTTATTTTAAATTTTATTACTTCATACAATACGTGACTTTTCAAAATCATATACGTCGTTTGGTGTAACTAATGACTGAGATCCTGGTGTGTCACACTCCTAACGGTAAAACTCCGTTAGTGGAATTTGGGGGTGTGACATATGTGGGGACCGAGTTGTCTGAGCTTCTTCAATTAAACCAAAAACATGATAAAAGAAGCTGCTGATCTCGTGTTGAAAGGACTAAGGCATGGGTTTAAATGGACAAACATATCTGCAATCCCGCCAATCAATGATTCTCCGGATTCTGCTCAAAATGTCATGAAAAATATATATATCCTTCTTTAGCTTTTACTTCTTGCTTTTTCTTTCCTTTTATTTTATTTTATTTTTCTCTTGTTATTATTATTATTTAGGTTAATGTGTTTATTTTCGGAGCGTTGAAATTGTGGGACGTTTTCGTGGATTTACAAAGAATTTAAAATTTGAGAAAAACCAAAAACATTTTTAATTTCTCTTGTTTTGTGTCCCAGCGAATCTACTAGCGAACCTACAGGTTCGCCAGAACCTCAGGTTCGCCCGGAACCTCTTTAAATCGCCACCGTGGTTTTCTCTTGACCTTTGGTCTTCGGGCGAATCTGAAGTTCGCTAGTGTCTTGGTCAGCGAACCTGTGACTGTATATATATGTAGTGACAGCGAAGCCTTTCACAAGTTCGCTGTCACTATTACTGTAGCCGTTTAAGAAGATTTAGAGAATGAGCCGGAGAGGTATAAAGTCGAAGAAAAGGGGGGTGTGCTATCAGTTTGATCATATTGACTTGGACAAATCCGAATGGTTCAGAAAAGATGAAGAGGTTGTTCCTGAAGTGCCTATCTTCCAGAACATTGATGAACCAAACACCTCCCAACTGGATAGACAAGTGATCGCATGGAAGTATAACTCGCTTGTGGATGCATATATGATTAAGCGAAGGGGCGGTGACATCTGTTATATCCGAAATAGGAAGCACTTCGCCACCTTGCCGAGGTGGGACTTGCGAAGGTTGGCCGAACTTCCTCTGATAGGAAAGGATGACAGTGGAAGAGCCTGTGCGTTTGAGGTCACAATCAGAGAAGCTGCTAAGAATAACTTCGTAGATTTTGGGTATCAAAAGCCAAGGCGGATGAGACAGAAGAAAGATAGGCACTGGGTTTCGTGGAAGGGAAAGGTAGTATTGAAGATCGAAGCCCCAAAGATTATGACTAGGGTTAGAGTTCCGGATTCGCAGCCACCCAGACTACAAGATTTCCTCAAATGGTTTTATGATAATAGTACGGGTGAGGCAATTATTAGACTTAAAGGAGAAGACCGTCCGGAAATACGTCTGTTTGATCCTATGGAGGTTTTCTCTTTCTGTGACGAAGATTTAAAGGTATTGTGCGAGAATCGTATCAAGCACGGGGCTGGAGATGACACTAGGATTGAAGCAAACCTGTTTGTGAAGGTTGCAAACAAAGCCCGAGGTATACGTGCTGAGTTGAGAAAGGTAAACCAACGGTTGAGGATGACAGATGATCAGAACATGGATATAGACGACCTGTCTAAACAGCTTGATCAAACTATCGAGAAAAGGTTCGAGAAACCGATAGAGGTTGTTGATGTGGATGTGGGAGGCGAGGAGCATACTGAAGAAGTACAGGCGGAAACGATTGTTCTTGATATGCCTGATACTGATGTCGCCGAAGCTGAGTTTGTAGAGTCAATGCTAGTGTTTAGTGAAGACGATGAGGCCGGATCTGAAGATGTTACAAATCCACTGGCAGGGATTGAATCGAGGGCAGGAGCATACGTTGAAAATATTTGAAGCCGAAAAAGACGGAGCTTAAAAAGAGAAGACTTTCCCGGGTGAGGTCCAACCTAGGGGGAGTATTGATAGTAATGTATAGGTCGGACTCACCGGTATGTCGGTGTTATATCTTTTGTATGTATTTTGTATTGTTTTGTACTAGCGAACCTACGGGCGAATCTATAGATTCGCCCGTAGCACAGTATAGTTTTTGTGATAGTATTGACCGGGCGAACCTGATTGTGCCCTGCGAAACTATATGGTTCGCTAGATAGATTCGCTGTCAGCGAATCTATCAGCGAACCTAAAGCTGCTATATATTGTAACCTTATTTCTTTGCAATGAAAAACTTTGACAAAAATCTTATCCAAACTCTTGTATTGTGTGTGTGTTTCCAGGAGGTGCTAGGAGCTTATATTAACTATCTTTGTAGCTTAATTACCTCTTGTTGTGTTGTTTTAATCTTGTTCTTGGTTGTTGGGTTATATGAGACTTTGTTTGTTTGAGTCAAGAGTGTTTTGTTGTTATACAAGTCATTATAGCACTGAAATCACGATCTAGATGGACCAACAGTGAATGGAGTGAAGAGGTAAGAATAAAGTTAACTCTTTTATATTTTTATATGTGCATTATAAAAGTTTAACATAAAAAATAAAACATTTCAGGATCGCATCTTTGAAAAAGAAAGAAAGTTTTTTGAAAACAGAGCAAAAAGAATCAAGAGGCTTGAATCAGAGTGGAATTGGGCTGAAGTCATTGAGCTTGATGGTTCATATGAAGAAGAAAAAAACCTCTTCAAAAATTCTAGAAAACCAGTAAAAAAGAAAGAAAGTCCAGTTAAGATAGCTCGAGTTACGATTCAAAAAAGAAACATGCCTCATTTAGTTTGAATTTAATTATGCTATTAATTATGAAAATGTTTTTGCTTTGAATTGATCATCTTTGTTAAAACCAAGATGTTTGAATAAACTTTTATGTATGTTTAATAATGAAAAACTGAACTGGTAGTATGAGATGTTATGTGTTTGTTTGTGTGATCCATATATGATATGTAAGTAATTTTTAATAAATTTCTGCCTCACATTAACATAATAACTAACAAATTCATGAATAACTTAACAAAAATAACTAAAATTCTAAAAAATAGAACTCTAAACAAACCATTAAGAATTGAACTTAAACAAAATTTATTTCGTACAAACACACACACACTGCTAGAAAATAATAAAGTAAAATAAATTATCATAAGCTCACTAACAATTACAGTTAAAAAGTATTATATACTTGGTTTATTTCAGTTTTTAGTAGCTATGCTTTTCTGAATTGTGATTACATTAAAACCATAACCGTATTATTAGCTTAAAAAGAACAAACAATAAAAAGTTTAAGCTGGATACAGAAAGTATGAATTAGGAAGTTTTAATTACAAGTTTTTATAATAAAGATAATTATATATTTAGATGATAATTATAGTTTAAGCTGGATACAGAAAGTACGAATCAGGAAGTTTTAATCACAAGTTTTTATAATAAAGATAATTATATATTTAAGTGGTAATTATAGTAGCTAAAATCTACATACAAACGAAAATCTAGACTCTCCTGAAAATACTCCAAGGTTTGTTTCATTTTTTTAGTGATAAAAATTTAACTATAATTGATGTTTATCTCTTAATTAACATAATTAAAACCCTAATAGAAATCTACTATAAATACTATGAAACACAAACCACATATTTTTCATTTCACATCTACCTCCAACAAGCTTCAGTGGTGAGTTTGACAATTTAATTTTTTCTATCTATGATATATAGTAAACATTTATACATGTTTATGTATTTTTCTAAATCTTCCTGCGTCTCCTAAACATGTAGTTTATCTATCTCATTTTCAGTTCAGCTTTTTACCTAGGTATGTAACCATGTTTTGTTATAACTTCATGTTTAAAATCAAATTGATACGTATGTAACATTGAATCAACTCATGTTTAAGGATCTTTATGATTTACATTAAACAAAACTAACAATTTCCTAAATCATATAATAAAAATTGTTGATTTTCTAAAATAAGTTTTCAATGTAGTATATCAATTTCCTAATTTTGCATAATTATACGACTAAAAACACTAACGTATACAGTTAAAAACTATTTAATACTCGGTTTATTCCAGGTTTCAATAGCTAACTTTTCTGATTAATGATTTCATTTATAACCATAACCTTAATATTATATAAAAAGATCAAAATATTTAAGTTTATGTTTGCTTATTAATAATAAATTTTAAAAAACCGTATTAAATACTTTGATTAGTGATTACATAAAGTGAATTGTTTACAGAAAATGTATATTTTTTACATATTGTTTTTATTATGTTTGTGCTTCTTAAACATGCAGTTTTGTTGATCTCATTTTTCATTTTAGCTTTTCAAACAGGTATGTAATCACGTTTTAGTTAATGTTCTGTCATTTATTTGTTGATGTATTTCGACCCTTAAAATGTTATATTTTAAATTTCATGGCATGTTTGCAATCTACTGTATGTAAATATCAAGTGTTAATTACATTAGGTCACTACAAAAACATAGGTAGTAAATATCATATATTCATATATGTAAAGTTTATAATATCTATCTTATACGAAAATGTTTGCGTTATTTAAGTTATATATATATATATATATATATATTGTTTTGAAAACACACAACAAACTTAGCAAATCTCTATTAAAACATTCAAACTTATTTAAAAAGATAACCCGAAGACCACTAAATTCTTTTAAATATATGGGTTCTCTTTAAAACATTCCACCTTTTAAATCTGTTAAAACCATAGCCGAATAAAACAAACTAAAACCAATATAACTAAAAAACTTTATATTTACAATTATTTGATTAATGCCTATATTTATCATGTTTTACCAAGCCCTAGCTTTTCACATTAATCTATTATGTGAAAACACAACGTCAATAACAAACACACATATTAGTCAAACTTTTATAACATCATTATAGCAATCATACTTTTATAACATCTCTTACGGAAAAAATATGCACACAAATACTACATATTATATAAATAATACCTACTACAATAGCTTTAAATCAAATAAAACCTAAGCAGTTATATAATTATCCTTTATAGTAGCATGTTTTTAATAAACTTATAATCCAATTAAACTGAATAGTTGTATAGATATATAACAGTTGCAAACAAACTTATCTACATATCCAAACTCATAACACTGATTATCATTCCCATTTTCAAGTAACAATACTCTAATATACCACATCCATACAGCTTTAAAACTCAAAATCAACATAAAAACCTGCAAAATTCAAATCCTACAATAATCTATTTCAATCACAGTCAATGTTAACGAAGCCTAGACGGAGGTCACAGATTCCAAAACCTCTCTACCGAAGGTTGGACAAGCACATCTAGGGAGTTAGACACTTCGTATGATTGATTTCAATTACAAAAATACCATAAAAACAAGGTTCATGCAAAACAAAAATAATGTATTTAAGACAAATAGTCAAGCTTCATGTAAAACAAACAAACTAAAAGTTAAGAATGATGTATAATAGCTAAAAGAACCTCACATATAGTCCAGGTTTTAACATCAGTGGGCAGTTGATTCCCGAATCCATTCGGAAACTCACTGATGAAGGTACTTGCTACCGGTCGAAGTGTTTAGAGTACTTACAGTGATATTCTCAATATCCGTCATAACAATATATATACTGACTCCCATCTCATATAAATTCTCTCCAGTGGGCAGTTGACTCCCATCTCCAATCAGAAACTCACTGGTTAATGGTCCTACAACATTACATAACTTGGTTACTCATATATAGTATAGATGAGTTAAAAACTTTTAAAACTTTTTAGAACCCAAAAAAGTAAGAATTGTTTTATAGTATAGATAACTAACCATAAAAGTGAACACTTGATACACAAGTCTCCTTGGACCACAGCTGAATGTACTACAAGTAACTCTACAAAAAAGACAATTACATCATGTAAAGCAAAAACCACATAAAACATAAAAAATATACCCAAATCAGAATTCCACAATCCAGATTAATCATATAACAACAAAATCATAGTCTTACAAAAAGTTAAAACTGACTATATCATAGCTTCCAAACTAGCAACATATAAGGTAATAGTTCAAACACTTCATCAAGCAAATTAGACATTAACACCATATTATTCATAACTTTAAATCAACGTATCAACAGTTTAAGATACCCAAAAAACTATATATAGCTATACTAATAATTTTTTTTACATTCCACATCATACATCTGATAACTACAACAGCATATCATCAGAAAAACCCTACTTTCTATTGTCCTTGAACAATAGATTAACAACCATCAAAACTCAACACTGACAATAATCCAACGTGTTCAAAACAAAGCAAAAACCACATAAAACATAAAAAAATAACAACATCATATCACAGGCATATTACAACAAAATCATATCCTTACAATATGTTAACTTTGACCATATCCAAGTTTCCAAACTAGCAACATATATGGTAATACCCGTGTATACACTTCATCGAGCAAATTAGACATTAACACCATATTATTCATAACTTTAAATCAATGTATCAACAGTACCTAAAAAATATAAACATTCACACCATATTATTCATCAAATCAACCCTATTTTCTGCTAACATTGAGCATCAAAAAATAACCAGGAGTCAAATAAGTCATCTAGCCAAACTGTAAGAAATCATATCAGAGATCAACAAAGAATTTTAATTCGTTAATATATGATAAAGTAAACAGAACCTAAAATGACATACGTAATGGGGAACACATGCCATGAATCAACAAAGAATCTGATTTCGTTTATATAGAGTAAAGATAAATAGATTTTTACCTGATTCCCAAACCCCTTATCAAATGTTCGTTGTGTGAAACTCTCGATCAAGTAAACAACACCTAAATTTACATTAATTTCAAATGTACATAAAAATTCAAGATTCAAAACCAAATAAACAAAAAAACTGATACCTTCAATCAAGTACTTGATTAAGTGACTTGTTATTTACCGGTGAAGGGGCCTAAAATATTATTCAACATAAAACAAAATATAAAATTAACACGTACAAAATATAAAAGACAACCTTCCTCACCAAAAGCTTCCATTTGCACCATTTTTATAATCATCTGGAACTAAATCTGCAAGAATTTATACCAATTAGTAGTCATTATATAGAATTAAACAATCATATCAGCAAGATAGATAAAACAAAACAAAACAGCTTGTAAATTATCACATACACTACAAAAAAATGCACAGTAAGTCAATCCAACCTAGAAATACACCATGTCAACATAACAACATAAATGTTTAACTAAAAACATTATAAAATGAAAAGTATAAATGTTTTTTTCAACATAAAATTTATAGAACTCAAGATGCACAGTGGACCACCGTTATCAACAGTAATCAAAAGTATTTGAATGTGTTCTTTCCCAAGTCCATAACATAGCTGTCTCTACATCCAATCAACAAATTCTAACTAATTGAAAGAACACAAATTGACAGTTAATATTTAACAATGTCAAAATCTTCCAACAGGCGAGCACATAACATTTAATCGTTTATTTCAAGTTTAGTAAAGAACTGGTATGTCGAGACTTAACAACTAACAACAATAGAACTTGACAAATCTGTGTGTATTTACATAAATTTGACTACTTCTAGAACACAAAAGTTATAACAAAAAATTGTAATTACTTCAACACATATACATTAACCCAAATTATACATTAATAATTTAGAAAGTTTATAAATAGTGTTAGTTTTTGTTTTCTATTTTGGCCACAATAGTTTTATATATTGTGTTAAGTGATGGTGGTATATGTTGGTATGTTATTATTGTTCATCTTTGTTATCTATTTTTACCACAAAAGTTTTATATTTGATGTTAAGTGATGGTGATGTATGTTGGTATGCTATTAATGTTCATTTTTGTGTTCTATTTTGGCCATAAAAGTTTTATATTTGGTGTTAAGTGATGGTGGTGTATATTGGTACGTTATTGGTTGTTAATGTGGGGGTGCACAGCTGTTAAACTACAACACTACAGTTAATTATGCTTTATGAAGTCAGATCAAACCTTATTTTTCAGAAAAATCTAGACAACACAAACTACAACCATCAATAATCAACACTGTATCGTTTTAAAAAGAGCAGGAAACATAAAATTTAACAATAAGCCCAAATCACACATCTATATACCCATATCCTACTTCCACAATACATAAGAATCATTATACAGCAAAGCTTTACCTGTACTTTAAGTCGCAAATCGATCAAGCGGTCCAGACATCGCATGAGTTAATAGGTCTAGGGTTTGTGTTTGAAGAGAGAAAATTGAAAATTGTTAGAATACATGTTTGTGTTAGAAGATAGAAACGAAGGCGGATGGATTGTGATTACAGGAATTGTTGCATCGAGCCATCGATCTAGGATTTGCAGGTAGGGTTTGTGTTGGGGAAGATAGAGGCGGATGGATATATGCAGCGTGTTTTAGGGTTTGGAAAGAAACTGCTTTTATATATACACCGTGTTTTAGGGTTTGACACAAATTTAGTGTTTTTAAGTGAACCCGTGTCTTAACCTCACCTCATCAACCCATTAATTAACAATATTAGTCCAAATATATTAACAGATCAATCCCAATGCGTTTGTGTTTTTCTTTTTATCATTATGTCATATTTGATTCGTGCCTTTTACTTTTATTGAACTCTTTACCGCTTTATATTTCAGTTATAACCGAACTTCATCTTTATGCATCCATCAACTAAAATAATACATATAAATATATAGATAAATATATTACATCATAGATAACAGCCCTAACTTTTGTAATAACGTTATAACCCTCAAAAAAGGTATTTTAATTCTAATGGATAACAACACGACCCATAACCCATTTTTAACATTTAAACTAGGCCAACACTTCTAAAAAGCCTAAAACCCATTTTTAATTTTATAGTATATCTATACTAAAGTGTATTATGATTGTTTCTAAAAATAAAGGTTGCTAATTATTTTTTTAATCTGTCTGATAAATTAATAAAATTTTTTAATACTAACATTATACCAGTATTAAAAATATTTTTTCACATTTTAAGTTACATATATGTACTTAAAAACAAACATGGTTGGTCCGTTTAAAAGACAATAAGATGATTATTCATGTCATTAGTACATATTTGATTCTTCAAATTAATTTTGTTTAAACTCATTCTCATTTTATTTCCAGTTATATCTTCGTTATGCCTCCATCAACTAAAACAATATGTATGAATTTCAATGATCGTCGCCCTACTTCAATCAATGATGTTCCTACTGACATACTATCTACAGAAATACTAATAAGGCTTCCTGCAAAATGTTTAGGCCGGTGTAAGATCGTGTCTAAGTAATGGTTTTCTTTGATAGCTGGTCAAAATTTCCGTATAATGCATTGTCGTCGCATGTCCACATCTTATAATCAAATGTTTTTATCTATCGGTATTTGTGAGTCGTCTGTCTTTCCCGTTACTTTAGAACAATCAGATTATTTGTCAAAGACCCAAATTCCTCTACCATCAAATGCTTCTTCGTCTGGTGTTCGCGTCCTAATAAGCTTCGATGGGCTTGTATGTCTTTCTTTTCGTGGCACCCACAAACTGATTCTTTGGAACCCCCTAACCCGCTTGACTAAATTCATTTCCAGCACCCAAAGTCGTGGTCGATTCAAACAAAAATCAGATGCTATTGGGTTGTATGCTTCTAATTCGAATGAGTACATGCTTCTACATGCAAAACGCAGAAATGACATGATGACTCTTTACAAATATTCATCAAGGCTTGATTCGTGGCGCAAGATGGGGTTCATCGACGAACAAAAGTACCATAACTACAAAATGTCATGGTCTAATGGAACTTTCTTCCAAGGAGTGGTTTATTTTACTATTAAACTGCATGCTATTGGTAAGGGAAACTACTTATTTTTTTTTCACGTAGATTCTGATCAGTTTAAGTCTAAGCCCTTTCCAGCAACTTCACATGACAACGGAGAAGGGAGTTTAGTGTTGTTTCGTAAAGCGCTTCACATGTTTGTTGCTCACGGTTTCCCTTTTTGGTCTCTTGACTTGTGGAGGATGGACAGAGAAAACTGGACTAAAATATGGGTTCGCCAGTCCATTGTGCCACAGTCACTTTTTAGTTACACCATTACGTACATTATGAGTACAGACAGGTTTCTTGTGGTAAGCAAATCTAGATGTGCCAATGAACTAGAGATTACTAAGAATGGCGAAGAGTGTTACTATCCAGTGTTTTTGGGGAGCAGGCTACAAGGAGCTGTTTATATCGAGACTCTTATGTCAGGGGATTTTTAGTTCTTAAAATCATATTTTTAATTTATGTTTCTTTGAATGTTTTGTATTTCCTTCCTTTCTGTAAGACAATGAATCCAATATTGTTATGTTGGTATGAATGTTTTGTGTTTCGTTTCTTTCTGTAAGATGAGCAATCCATTTTGTTGTTTTTCATGAAGTTGTTTGTTAATTATCCTAGCTCGATCTGAATACATGTGATTATTTATGCTATAGTTAACTAATTAGTTCACGATCTTTTCTCTCTTGTTATATTCAATTCTAGATCCAAGCAACTAAGAATCCGCAACTCTTCATGCTTTTGATGTTCAAGATAATTGCGGAGCTACCACCGCTACTTATAATCAAATGCAAGTGCGTATGCAAGGAATGGTATGATTTTATATCAAGCAACGATTTTCTATTGGCACACACCAAATATGTTAGAGATTCATTAAATCAGAAACTTATCACCATTGGGGACCAACCGACATGCTTTTCAAGGCTGTTGAATCATCAAAGTCCTAACTATTTGGAGAGTAATGATGTAACGCCCCCTGATAATATCCATCCAAAACATATGATATTCTTAGTGATCTTGGATGGCATGTTATGTGTGACCATTCAACACAAGTGGGACTTGCTTGTTTGGAATCCGCTAACAGGTGCGTATAGAATGTTGTCCAACCGTGTTAAGCAAGGTTTCTTCAAGGCAGACAACGATTCCGTTGGTTTCTATTTTGACGCAACCTTCGATTACAATATTATTCACATAAAACGTAGACGAGGTACTCTTGCTGTTTATTTGTTTTCGTTTTGTCGTGGATTGTGGGAACATGTACACTTCTTGAAGAAGACACCTTACTCTGCTGATAACCACGAGTGGTTTTTAGCAACCTTCTCTGGAGATGCTGTATACTTCAAGGTTTCCCAATTTGACATGCTAGATGGCATCAAGAGAGTTATTCGGTTTGACGTAAACACGCATAAATTTTCTGTGTTAGAATATCCGAGATCTGGGTCTTTGAGTCCTAACGGTGCTTTGTTTAGCTGGCGCTCGGAACTATATGCTTATGTTTCTTGCGGTTACTTTAACAAGCCATTGGAATTATGGAAGCTGCAAAACGGAAATTGGAACATGACAGATGTATATCGTTACCGAGTATTGTAACAATCCCGGTTTTTGAGCCCGGAATTTTTTTTTTAAAAACCCATTGGGCTTGGCCCAACCCTTATTGGGCTTAGGCCCAACTTAAATTATGGGCTTGGCCCATGTAAGTTTACGATAAGTACCGATGACGAAACCCGTCATATGAAATACCCGGATACGCGTAGGAATTTATTTTTATTACCATGAGTTAGATAGACTTTCCCCCACTAGTATCCTTAGTATTACCAATTGCTAGGATATATAATTTAAATTACACTTATAATATACGCTAAGTAACAAATTAATAAAGATACAAATTTTATGAACCAATAGCCACTAGACAACCTTATACATATATATAAATATATACATACGTACAAAGGCATATATATGTGATCACACACAAAACTTATATAATTATCAAATCCAATAAAAATCTCATACAAACACATAAGTAAATACTTGCACCCTAGTCTCCAAACTTATAAAAACCAACACCCACATTATATAAAAATCAACCCATTCAACATATATATCCATACATGCATACGTAAATAAACATGCGTATGTGTATGTATAAAAATTAACTCATCCATTAAATAAACAACTACATATATTTATACAACCAACATACAATTATTACTTACACTATAAAATAGAACTCAAATGTATATATATACACATACATACACCCATACGACCACACACATATATATATACACACACATATTTTTATAAACTACAACCCCAACTTACAATTAAAATCATCAACTTAATAAAAATAACACAATATATATATATATAATATATATATATACCACTAACTACAACTTAATACAACACAACCAATTTATTAAAAAAAATATTTATAAAAATCATTTAACAAAACAATACTTGCATGATATGGCCACCCTACCCATGCTCTTGTCACCTCATTCACCCTACACACCACCCCCCTAAACAACCAATACCCACACTTACCTTCTAACCTTTAACCACCACCCAAATCCTTCCATAATCTCACACCACCCCACAAAATATTCTCCTCTCTCCTCCTGAAACACACCCTCACACACCACACATCATCTCATTTTTCATTTACACAATCCCACTCACAACCAAAAACACTCTCTAGCATCTTTCTCTCAACTACCAAGTGTTCTTCATCTCAAAAACATGTAACACAGCAGCAACAAAACTCTAAGGTCGACCAACATCATCAAACACAAGCCAAAAGGGACCACGGGTCCAACGAAACAACAACCGAGCAACCGAAGCAAAAACCGTTCGTCACCACGAGCAAGCATGCCAAGACCAGCCACGTCCAGCCCCTTTTTCAGTTGAGTTCCAGTCCACTTCGTGACCCTCATACCGTCCAAAGTCCACACACACTCACTCTCAAACTCAAGGTAACGGAAAAAACACCCGAAAGTGCACTATACGTGCACAAAACATTCATTTTTACACACAATGAATACCAACACTTCCCATATATTTTTGAACACCTTCAAACACTCATTTTTCAGTAACAAAAGTATTAAAAACCATAAAACCATTTTCTAAACAAAAATATACAAGTTTGACTAAAATAGTCAAACTATACACTTTATTTTGAGAAAAACAACAACACCCAACTAAAAACCTTGAAAACATGATTTTATATTTTCTGGAGCTTCTTTATAATAAAATATGGTTACAAAATAAATTTCATGATTTTTGGAGTTGTACATTAATTATTATGCATTTTTTAATATTAAAAATAGATAAATACACTAATATTCACAAAAACGTATGGGGAGTATAAAAATACAAAAATTTGTTATCATACTGTTCTAAATATGTGTATAGGTGAATATTACTGATTATGATTGATTGTTGATGGGTGTACATAAAAATCGAACAATAACCGAAACTAAAACGTACAAAACAACGAAAATACCAAAAATGTAAAAATACCAAATTTTTATTATCCCAGTAGCTTAAATATGTTAAAAATAAGGTAGAAAATAAATTTCACAATTTTCCTAAAAAGAATGTAATTACTATGAATTTTTGAATTTTTAATAGGATTAAAATACAAAAATTCGTATAAAATAATTAAGGACACTTAGGGCCAAAATTACAGAACCTAAACTCATATATGAGTATAAAATAACTATTTTAAGACCTAAAATGTTACCAAGGACCCTCTAAGCATAAAACGTAATCTTAACCGAACCGAACGCGTTAAAAACACGAAACCCAACAAAACAAGAAAAATCTGATATTTTATGATTCCAGAGCTTATATATATAAAAAATAAGTATCCCAACAAGTTTCGTAATTTTTATAAGCCTAACCTATTTATTATGAATTTTTGAATATAAAAGACTAAGTAAATGGTAAAAAGCACAAAAATTAGAAAAATACATTTCAAGTTAAAAGACCACTTTTAAACAGTAGGATATGACCTAAAAATATATTTTGAGGGATAAAAATAATTAAAAGGATGCTTTGTAAATAAATCGTTCATATGTCGGTTACACACGCGTTAAAATACGAAAATGACCAACGAAACTTAAAACTCAACTTTTAGACTAAAAAGAACTTAGTTACTGATTAAATAAGTAATAACCAAAATTTCAACAATTTAGGAAGTACCAATTATTTTATACAAATTATTTAAGTATAAAAACCCGTAAACCGACAACTACTAAAATAATTTGTAGAAAATAATTGAAACACCTAAAAACCATGAAACACCATATATTACAGTAACTAAAACCCCTTTAACTTAATATAATATCCCAAGATCAAAATAAGCTCAAAAACCCAAATCATAACCCGACACGTAGCGATTTACCGTAACCGGAGAAACCGGCGAACTCGAAATCTATCCCGAACTTGATAAACACTCTAAAACCAGTAGATTAACCTTAAAATATGTATAAGACCAATACACATCACTAACACACATATAGATGGGAAGTTATAACCAAAAACCTAACTTTAAGGCTAAAAGTGTCAATATATCAAAGTTGAGGGACTAAAAGCGACAACACCCAAACTTTCTGATTTTTATGAAAAATAAGTTAAATACTCACCTAAGTAAACTGAAACAATATGGATTTAAGTGTTAGTGATAGGTTCAATTGGATCGTTAATATCACTCAAATGATCAGAATAAAACGTACAAACAAATGATTCAATCACAAACACAATTCATACTCATAATTCTCGATGTATATTGATGATCAAAGCAATTCGTAGTACAAGTGCAGGAGAAACAAAATCACACACAGTTAATTCTCTCTCTAACAGTGTAAAAGTGATCTCGCCTCTCTCCTCACACACACACACTACATGCTTATAACAACAAAATACAAGTTTAAGGAAAATACACAATAAACCCTAAACTATTTACAAACATGTAAACAATAAACAAAATACAAAGTAAATCTTAACAAGGAAATATCCCTAACAGTACTCCCCCTAAGATTTATCTTTGGATCTTCAGCAAAATCTTTTATCTTTTTCTTCTTCTTTGATCAGCATCATCTCTTTCACCATTCTTCCGGTTCATCTTTAACATTCAGCAACTCTCGTCCTTTGTACTCTTCTTGTTCCTTCAAAGCTTCTTCAATACAGGACTTGAACTTTTCGGCAATCTTGGCTTGTCGAGGCTTGGATTCATTCGTCAGAATTGGTAAAGCATTCATGCGTCTGAGCGAATCCAGATTCAAACCTGCAAAGTCAATATTAGCATAAAACTCAAATGGCAACTCTTGTCCTTGAACTTTCACCTCCAAAGTACCCTTCCGACTGATCCGCATATATTCTATCTCTGGTATATCAACCCTCACGAGATTAGAATTGAGTAATGCCTTTCTCACACGGATTTTCTCTGAAGCAGCAACAATCACTTCTATCATCACTGTGAACAACTTCCTGTCAGCTTCAGCAAGTTTATCTTTACATTTTTCAATCTTGTAACTTCGCAAAAACTCGATATATGAAGGATGCAGCAGTTTCAACTCAAAGGTACTGAATAGTGTAATCATATCCTTGTCCCAATCGTCCAAGTTTCTAACAAGCTTCAACTCAAAGGTTTCTTGATTATAGAAAACTTTAAGTATAGGCTTCGTCATCTGAGTTCCATCGATCACTTTCAGTCCAGGATCTGTCACTTTGTCAAAATATTCGTCCGAAAACTCTTCTAAATACATGTCTTCAGTCACAACCAATCTTTTCTTCTTCCTTTCTTTCTTCGCTTGCACATTTGCTGAGTCTTCTTGTTGGCCTCGGAAATCAAGAAACTTCGGTGATCTACCAATCCCGGCATCTAACAGCATAACACATTTATCACCACGCTCAGCACGCGTGTGATTTATCAACCTCAGTTTGTGCAGCTCCTTTAAGTCTTGGACTTCCAACTTAAATATGCTCGAGAAGTAATGGTATACATCACATAAACCATTCACTCTCTTAATCATAAAAGCGTCAAAAACTTCATCGTATTTCCAAGCAATTATCTTCACTTTCTTATTCTTCTCAGGCACAATCATCGAGTCAAGTAATTCAGCAATCGACTGCCCTTTACTCAGCAGTGACCTAACAACATCACCTGCTGTTGCTGATTTATGCCAAGTCTCACGCACCTCCATTGGTTTGTTGTAAGATTTAGCTTCGCTTGGAAACATGTCCATCAGTTCGTGCCTCTTTTTGTGAGCATTTTCAGGAAGAGCCATCACCGGAATCTCCTTCGGTCCAAGCACTTTAAATCTTTTTGTCAACTCGAAGTATTGTGGATTGTTATAGTCCAAATAAAACATTCTGTTGTACATTTTCTCTGTCTTCATAAAACTAACCACAATCTTCCTTAATGACTCAGACTTCAACCTCTGCAAAGTTTTGTACGGATAGTTTCTCGAACTCAACCAACTACGCATATCAGAAGCAGTCATTTCATCTGGATTTTGGTGATAAAGTTCAGTCGGAGGCAAGTCTTCGATATTCAAACTCTCTTGCATCGGAGTCCATTCACCCATCTCTATTACAAACTCTTTCTGATCAGCTTCTGGTTGTCTTGAGCAATCATGCACTTCTCATACTCCTCATTTATCTGACTCACCGTTAAACCATTCAAAAACACAGAGTTGTACTTCATTTTCTCAAGGTATGCAAACCTTTGATCCAAATCATCTGGTAACTCTTCAACAACATTTTGTACTGGCTCAGCTTCATCTTCAGACTCAGTCCAATCTATGTCATCTAAATCATCCAACGCTTCAATCATAGGTGCATCGTCAGTTTGAACCGTCTCAAACTGACTAGCCACTTCAGATACTGTTTTAGGCACACTTTCAACTTCAACAGCTTCAGATTGAATCGGCTCAATCTGAACTGTGTCTTCAGAACCCGCTTCTTTCTCACTCTCAGTGGCAGCAAATACTTCAGTTTCTGCAACGGATTCAGTTTTCTCAGTCTCATCTACAGCTACAGATTGAATCGGCTCAATCTGCTCTGTTTCATCTATTTTAGCCTTTTTCGCACTTCCTTCATCACCAAATATCTCAGGTATTGCATCTATCTTCCTCTTTCCCTCAGCTTTGTCCATATTGACAGTTTCAGCAACAGCTTCATCGGGAACAATGATTGGTGATTCTACCAGTATACCAACATTCGTAGTACCTCGGGCTCTAGTTAAATAAACTTTCTGTACCTCTGATTCAGCCACTTCAACTACTTCTTCTGAAAAATCTTTATCTGAAGATGAGCCACCTTTCTTTGGTTTAGTCTCCTCCAATTCTTTTTCCAGCATTTCTTTTTCTGCCTCCAACGTATTGCACTCAGCCTTCAGATCAGTATAATCATACTTTAAATTCTCATATTCCTCCTTCAATTTTTCATGCTCAGCCTTCAACTCATCATGTTCAATTTTCAACTTCAGATGAACAGAATCCAACTCTTTGAAGATTTTCAAATTCTGATTGTGAATATCCCAATATTCATCAAACCTTTTCTTTTTCCGTTCATTTGAAGCTTTCAACAAATCATTCGCTTTAATCAAATTTTCAACTATCTCCTCCAATTCTGCAATTCGTTTCTCTTTCTCATCATCAATCTTTGACACAACGTTTGGTGAAGACTCCAAACCTTGTTCAATATTTTCAGCAATTTGTGGAGATGTGGTGGGAATATCAACAAAAATAGAATCAGTAATGCCAGCATCCACTTCATCTATCTGTGCAATAGATTCAGCTTCGGCCATTACTGTCTGAGCAATCTCTATAACATTAATCTCTTCAGGCTCAACAATCACAGGCTTTTCTACTAGTTTCGACCTCTTTCTTCTAACATATTGAACACTGACGTCCTTTGGAATTTCAGCAGTAACTTCTTCAACACCTGAAGCAACCTCAACAGGTTCTTCTATAACCATAGGCTCAATCAACTCAACATTCTCAGTCTCCATTGGTTCAACCTCCTCTGAATTAGATTCAGATTCAGCATCATCACCACCATCATCATTACTATCATCATCCTCATCATTATCACCATCACCATTTCCATCATCTTCTTCATCTTCTGGATGACGAGCAAAGTACTCGTCATCATCCAACAAATTGTCAGGCACCTCATCCACTAAGTCCTGTGGATCAACAATCTCACCATGAGATATATGATAATAAATACCTTCTACATCTTCTTCATTGTTGACTATATCTCTCATATAGTCAAACAATTCAACATCAGGCACATTCCCGATACTCATCTTTCGGTAAGATAGATCGTTCATGTCCTCAGTATATAGTATACCTCCAGCATAACCTTCATTTCTGATGATAGGATAGGCAATGTTTATCATCAGCTGTAAGAATCTCGGGTACATGAGAAACTTAAATCTTTTTCCCTTCACCAAATTGAACACAAAGCCATTCATAATCCATCTCGACATGTTAAATGGCTTGTTCTCTGCAATAGCAACTATCGGGGATGCAATGTCAGATGGGAAATTGTCGAATCCTGCACTCCTCCTTGACATGCATTGCTGTACAACATAACACAGCAATTTATACTTCTTCCCCAACTTAGCCCGATAAAATTGTGACTTTGGAAACACAGGTGGATGACCCATATTCACAAAACACTCTTTACATTCCTCCATGGTCAACTCATCCAACATACCAACATCATCTTCATCAATCCTCAGGGCATGTCTAATTGATTCTTCAGAAACTGTCAGTACCCAATCTCTAGTAATATGCCCTCTGACCACAGCAACACCATTCTCATCTCTGACAACCTCTGCTGTCCTCCAAAAACTCTTGATCAACCTTGCATATATGACCGGTTTGGCACATATAGCATAAACATATTTAGTCCTCTTGATGAACTTAATCATATCCCTGTAACCTTCTGTTTCAGGAATTGATTCATCTAAACATGCCACTAGATTATGTTTAGGCTCGAACTTGAGATTTTCCATCTGATGGATTTTATTCATCACCCGGCAGAATAGTTATCTTCAAAACATCACCCGGCAATCATTCTTCATCACCCGGCAACACAGTTGCTTTCCTTCTTCATCCGGCTTGCTTTCTTCATTACACGGCAACCTTCCTCACAAAACAACCTTCTTCATACGGCATGCATTTGTTCATTACACGGCAACATAGTTGTCTTCTATATCACCCGGCATGCTTTCTTCTTCATTACCCGGCAACATAGTGTCATACCTTTACACGGCAGGAAGATTTCTCTTTTACCCGGCTGTATAGTAAACACTTGTCACCCGGCAAGATATCTATGACCTTCACCCGGCTGTATTTGACATGATCTTTGCCCGGCTGTACAGTGGTCATAACATCTTCACCATTTCCTCAATCACCCGGCATGTATCAGACTTACAACTTTACCCGGCTGAACAGTGCGTTCTTTACCCGGCTGTACAGTTGTATCTGATATCTTTGCCCGGCAATAACCCTTGCGATTTTCTTCACTTTTCTTGTCTGTTGACTTTCTCAACGGCATTAATTGTACCTGCAAACATTCTCCGACATATTAATTAGACAAGATATCCTTAAAAAGAATGTTTGTCATATTAATTATCAAACAACATTTAAACAAGTCAATAATCATTAATTCCAATTAAACTCATTTTTCTTTTTCTTTTTCAAAAATGTTTTTGCACAACCAATTTTTCTATATCCCGAAGAAATTTTATAAAAACAATTTACAAAACCTTGGGTTTGTTTTTAACACATTCAATACTTTTGCTTTTCATACTACATAATCTTGTTCATTCAAAACACACTTATTCAAAAGATATTTTTGGATTTTTGTAGATATTTTTCTTAAATTTATTCTCCCCCTAAACTTGAAATTTCTTGAAATTTTTAAGTTTAACAAGGATGTCGATGTGTCAATAATGATTCCATATGCCTGCACACACAAAGCACACACATTAAAATAAATACATATGCAATGCAATGAATCAAAATATCGCAGTGAGATCATACCACACATTATCTGAACATGTTTTGCAAGTTTTGAATAGACATTTGACTTATGCTTGATTGAGTGATGATATGAAAACATACCAATTAGCTCGAGTTGACACACTTACTTTTTCAGTATCATGATGATATTTAAGGTTCGATTAGAATGACTTATGTGACCCACATGTATACATATGTCAACATATTTCCTTATCAAACACTACCTTAACGCATATTGCACAAAACCTGGTCACCTACAGTCATACACAGTGTGGAATCTGGGTTCTATTCGGATTTGGTCCACTTTGGGACTTCTTTTTAATTCCATCTTTAGGAATTTTTCTTTCCTATCGTTCCCCTTGGGAATCTTCTGAATTCCATTTTGGAATTTTTGTTTGGTGTTGGTCCACATTTGGGACTCTTTTAGTTCCTTTTGGAATCTTTTGCTGCACCTTGAAGCTCAAAAGAGACTTCATGTGAGACTTCAGGTCTGTGGGTACCACAACAAAGAAGCTCACGATGCGGTTCATCACACTGAATACACTGCATCGTTACCGGATCATGCACAACTATCATCACAAGCAATGTATCAAAAGATATATATCTAGACATGTATAACAATGGAACTTAACACAAAGATCATTAAGTTTAGGGTTAATGGATTTGTTGCACGACAGGCAGCGTCAAAGGCGGAATCATGCAAGATCGCCAAACACGAGAAAGCATGCCTGGAGAATCAACATGTTTTTATCCCATTAGCTTTCGACACATTTGGCTTCCTAGCTACTGAGGCAGTGAACTTCTTGACCAGGGTCCAGCGAGTCATTCATAGCAATGTTTCGACACCTAAGGGTCAAGGTTTTGTCTTTAGTAGGCTAGGTTTTGCACATCAATTAACATTCATCAGTCTTTATTAAAAATGATGTAACAAATAATGTCTAGTGTAACTATCATTTCTCACTTTTGCAATATAGATTCTTATGACATGATATTTTCTTTTGTTTTTGCTTTTATATTTTGTTTTTGCTTTTCTTTTTCATGCACACACACAATGCAAAACATAAACTAAAAGACAAAGGAATCAAAACTTAACATCAACTTATTATATTTTTGGCTTTTATATTTTCTGATTTTTCTTTTGTTTTCGAAAAATAGAATCAATCATGATTGATTAATCCTATGGATTGAATTAAAAATTCAAACCGGCCTGACAAAAATGATTTTGTGAAAAGATCTGCCAGTTGTTTGTCGGTATGAACTTTAATCAAAATTATTAAACCTTTTTCAGAGTTGTCTCTTAAAAAGTGATATCGAATTTCGATATGTTTGGTTTTTGAGTGTTGAACAGGATTAGCAGTAATGAACATAGCAGCAGTATTGTCTATGTAAATAGGAGTTTTCAGAAAGTTAAACTCGTAGTCCAGCAATTGATTTTGTAGCCACAAAACTTGAGAACATCCTGCAGATGCAGCGATATACTCTGCTTCAGCAGTGGATACAGAAACATTGGTCTGCTTCTTGCATTGCCAAGAGACAAGTCTAGGACCCAGAAATTGACAACCACCAGTAGTCGATTTCCTGTCAAGAGCACAACCACCAAAATCACTATCAGAATAGCTATATAATTCAAAATTTCCTTCATAAGGATACCATAACCCAAGATTCGGTTTCCCTTTAAGATATCTGAATATACGCTTCACAGCAATCAGGTGCGACTCCTTTGGATCAGACTGGTATCTGGCGCACACACATACAGCATACATGATGTCTGGCCTTGATGCAGTAAGATACATCAGTGAACCGATCATTGATCTGTATAGTGTTTGATCCACGGATTTCCCTTTCGGATCCGGCTGTATCTTGCAGTTCACATCAGATGGAGTTCGAATAGTTTGACAATCTTGCATCTTGAACTTCTTCAACAACTTCTCAACAAATTTTGATTGATTGATGAAAATTCCGTCAGCTGATTGTTTCACTTGTAATCCAAGAAAGAAGTTAATCTCCCCCATAGAACTCATCTGGAATCTGCACTTCATGATTTCCTCAAATTCTTTGCACATTGACTCACTAGTTGATCCGAAGATAATATCGTCCACATAAACTTGAACACATAAGAGATCGTCATTCTCCCTCTTCATAAACAAAGTTGGATCAATCTGTCCTCTTGTGAATCCATGTTCTAGTAAATGCTTGGATAATGTCTCATACCAGATTCTAGGAGCTTGATGTAGATCGTAAAGAGCTTTACTCAACTTGTATACACGATGAGGATAGTCAGGATCTTCAAAACCCGGAGGTTGTCTGACATATACGTCATCTGTAATTGGTCCATAAAGAAAAGCGCCTTTAACGTCCATTTGGAATACTTTAAACTTCATGAAGGAAGCATATGCAAGAAAAACGCGTATGGCTTCAAGTCTTGCGACCGGAGCAAACACTTCTTCATAATCAATGCCTTCTTCTTGAGTGTATCCCTGTGCAATGAGTCTTGCTTTGTTTCTTACCACAATGCCACGTCCGTCTGGTTTGTTTTTGTACAACCATCTTGTACCAATCGCATTCTCTCCTTCAGGTAAGTCCACAAGTTTCCAAACTTCTTGTTTGCGAAACTGAAGTAATTCCTCTTGCATGGCTTCAATCCAACTGTTATCTTGTAATGCCTCTGAAATGTTCTTCGGCACCACTTGAGATAGAAAACACGAATAAAGACAAACATTTGCTTGTTCAGTCTGACTTCTTGTAGTTCTCTGATTCAACGGCCCAATAATCTGAGAGACAGGATGTTTCTTGTGAATTCGATGAATAGGAATATCACCTCCTTGCACTTGAGTCTCTAGATTAGAAGTATTCAGATTCGGTAGATCTTGTAGTATGGACGAAGTATGCGGTGTGAAATTCGGGACTTGATCCGGTGAATTGATGAAGTAATCAAATGATTCTGGAATAACTTCAACATTCGGATCTGATGATGGTTGATTTTGAACAGATCCACCATCATTAGGAGACATTTGCGAATTCACATTTTCTTCAAGATTGTTCGATTCTTGATCTTCATGAGAACCAGAAGGACCCGGAGCTTGACTGGATTTGACATGATCAGGATTATGAAATGACATGAACGGATACTCAGAATTGATATTGCCATCCTCGTCATTATCAGAATCGTCACTAAAGCTTCCTAAGTCACCTGATTCTTTCTTTGTTTTTCCTGAAAAATCAAACAAGTTAGAATTGAAAGATTTTGATAACGAATCTAAATCAAATAACCATTCGGGACCATGTGCCACTGACGGAAACGAATTTTCTAAAAACTTTACGTTAATAGTTTCAATAACAGTATTTGTTTTGCTATTAAAAACCCGATAAGCTTTAGAAACAGACGAATAACCTAGGAAAAATCCATCGTCAGATTTTGACTCAAATTTCCCGATATGATCACTTAAATTCAGAATCGTTACAGGACAACCAAATGCTTTCAAATAAGAAATATTCGGTTTTCTTCCAAACAACAACTCATAAGATGTTTTCTGTTTATCTTGTACTAATAATGTCCTGTTTTGTACAAAACACGCAGTAGCAATAGCTTCGTCCCAGAATGTGATAGGGATTTTGGCATCTGCGAGCATGGATCTTGCTGCTTCAATTAGTGTCCGGTTTTTCCGTTCCGCAACCCCATTCTGTTGAGGCGTTCTTGGAGCACTAAACTGACGCGCAATTCCTTTTTCTGCACAAAATAAATCAACATTAGTGTTTTTGAATTCAGTTCCATTATCACTTCTTAACACTTTAACTTTGCAATCCAATTGGTTTTCAACTTTGATGATAAATTCTTTTAATAACTCCGCAGTTTCAGATTTAGCATGCAAGAAATAAACCCAAGAAAATCTAGTGAAATCGTCAATAATGACAAAACAATAAGACTTCTTTCCGATGCTTTGCACATTTGTTGGTCCGAAAAGATCCATATGTAGCATCTGCAAAGGTTTTGAAATGGAGTTTTCGAGCTTGGACTTAAAAGACATTCGATGCTGTTTTCCCTTCAAACATGCTGGACAGAGATCAGTTGTAGAGAATTTCTTCGATGGGATTCCCACAGCGTGATTTCCAGTCACCAAACGATTCATGTTTCTGAAGTTTGAATGGCCCAGCCGTCTATGCCAAAGCTGACTCTCATCATTTGATGCATGAGCAATGAGACAAGTAGTTTCGGTATCAGCGTCAATCTGCGACATATCCAACTTGTATACATCACGATCTCTTGGAGCTTTCACCACTACCCATTCATTGTCAATCTTGAAACCTGGTTTGAGAATGTAACAGAAAGAATCATCAAATAAAGTTGAATAAGATTTATCACAAATTTGAGATACACTTAGTAAGTTAAAGTTCAACTGTGCACAGTAGTTGACTTTATCAAAACTAATGACCCCATTGGATACGGTTCCTTCTCCTGTGATTTTACCACCCGCATCACCTCCAAATGCAACGTGTGTACCATTTTTCAGCTTGAAATCCTGAAGCAAGGCATGGTTGCCTGTCATGTGCCGGCTACACCCACTATCAACGAACCATGAGTTGATAGGTCTTCTTGGGCGTACCTGCATTTCAACAATTACTTAGTTAGTTTGGTCAACCCAGGCCCACACGGTCTTGGGTTTTCCGAATCTATCAGCAATAGTAACTTGTTGATATTGAACATTTTGAAAATTTGTTTCATTTAAGAGATTTTGATGCTGATAACTGTTGTTTCGCCCATTGGCGTTCAATGATTGCTTTCTCCTCAAAGCACTAAACCTTTCCTCTAGCTTAGGATCAAGGTTATTTTCAAACTTTTGATTTCTTACCATTAAAGCTCTTGGTTTAAAACTGTTAACCTGCACATTCCTTGACAAGTTAGAAACAGAATTGTTTCGATTGAAATTTCTCAAAACTGGAGAATGACTTTGACTCATATTTTGAAAACGAAATGAATTATTTCTTTGAAAGTTTGAATATGGAGTCATTTCTCTAGTTGAGTTTGATCGAAAGAAACAATCCTTTGTGTCATGGTTTCTTCTCTCACAAATATCACAAAATTTGTTATAATAACATTCTTCTGAAGAATGGTTTCTTTTGTCACAGAAACTGCAGTACCTATTAAAGAAACATTCAGCAGTAGTATGGTTATAACGGTCACAGTTCTCACAATGTTTCTTGCTAATCCTAAAGAGCCGATTGTTAACTTTTGATGTTGAACCAAAACGTGATTCATTATCATGGTTGTTCGGTTTTAGATTAACATTCTTTTGTGGAGACTTGATTTGAGATTTTGATTGCATGGGACTTTGGTTCGATTTTAAACTGTTCTGTTTGGTCACCTTTTTGTTTTCAATTCTCTTATCATTGACAACGGAAGACTTAGGACCTGAACCTGTTTTCAGACCAGAGTTAGATTTGATTTGAGCATTGATTTGGTTACCATAAGAACTGTTCATGTCGAAAGTACCTGCAGACACAAATTTGATTGTCTTACCTTTTGACACTTTCTTGACAGGTTTAACTTTGTCAGTTTTAACACTTTGAACTTTGGTGTTTTCATTCGATTTTAAGACACTTTTGCCTTTTGACGGTTTCATTTCAGATTGATTGTTCATTGTTTTTGATTTCTGCTTCTTTGCAGTTGAAACATCAGTCTTTTTCACTTCGGTTTTCTTGATCAACTGAGCAGCAACTTGCGCCTTTTGTTCTTTCTTCCACCTGATGTATTCAGGATCATTGTATCCTGAAAATTCACCTTCTTCCTTCACCGGTGTTTCTGGTTCGGGATTAAGCTTTGGATAATCAACAAGTTGAATTAGAACAGGCTCTAGTTTGTTATCAGACTTGTTGCTTGCTTCATCATCAGCCTCAGTTGTCAAACCATCTTCTTCCCTCAAACTTTCAATCAACACCTCAGATCCTTCAGACTCGGATTTACTTCTTTGAATTTCTTTGAATTTACGTTCATTTTCAGGTGAATGATCAAATTCATTAAAGTTTTCCGGTAAGGTTTGAGTGATTGAATTTGGAATCGGTTCATGAGTAAAACCCAACCCGGTTTTGTTTTTGTTACCTCTTTCATTAATAAGTTGTTCAACCATTGTTTTACAACTTTTAACTTTCTTTAATTCAACTTGTGTGACAGCATGTTCAACTTTTTCTTGTTCAAAGTTCTTTGTCATTTCTTCAAGTTGTTTGGTAACAAGTTCCAATTCTTTCAAAGTTTTGTTCCATGATTCAGTTAGTGACAAAATCTTCTCATCAGATATTTTGTGATCAATTTTAAGTTGTTCATGAATCTTTTCATGTTTGCTTAATTTGTCACCAATTTTAAATGAATGAGTTCGATAATGTTCTACTTGTTGAATGCATTGATCAGAACACAACCTTTCCTTGACATCAGCAGGTAATGGAACATAGTTAGGTGGTAAGTTATTACTAACCTTTGGTTGTTCGGTAGATGAAGAAGACTCACTGGCAGTAGCCATCAGCACAAGTTCAGACTCAGATTCTTCAACAGGATCAGATTTTGCACTCCAGTCATAATCTTCAGAATCTTCACTCACATCTTCAATCATCTTACCATCCCCTTCTTCTGACCAATCTTCTTCTAATTCACATACCAGTGCCAGACTTGATGTAAGATCAGACGTAAACTGTTCTGCATAAGCGCTCCAATCATAACCGTCTTTTACACTTACTACCAGCGCTTTTGTTTGATCTTCTGGCTTCTTTCCTTCATCTTTCAATTCAGGCATAGGAAGACTTTGGTATGGTTTCTGAAAGAAACGTTGATTTCTGCCTTAATAACTCGAAGATTGTTGAGAACTTTGACCTTGACCTTGATTGCTTGAACTAGCTTGGTCATTGAAATTCTTAGGCGCTTTGCATTCTCTTGAGAAATGACCATACTGGTTACAATTAAAACATCTGGCCTTTGATTTGTCAAATCCAACAGTTTTGTTTGCATGAGGTTTGTAGCTTCGGTTGACATATGCATGCTTTTGTGTACGATAGGCTACCATAACCATTTGCCAGTTAAGATCCATTTCCTCAACATCCACTGGATCCATCTCAAATAAGTCTTGAAGTACAACTTCCATTTGACTTAAGTGGCTTCCTTGATATGCTTGAAAACTTGCCATAAAAGCAGTAAAGGCAGTTTTAGTTTCGTCATCTTGCAACAGAATATTCATAACGTCTTTCACCTTTGCTTGAACATTAGAACTTTGATTTTCTGATTGATTCTGATTTTGGCTTTGAACTTGAGCTCTTGGTGGAGATTGAGGTTGAGAATAAGTTGGTGAATTTGGAAAGTATGCTGAATCAGTAAAGAAACTTGCACCAACAAATAAGTCACCCTCATCTTCAAATTTCATTGCATCTTGTGCAAGAAAAGCATTATCCACAGTATTGGCAGGATTTACCACATACTTGTATTGAGTTTGTGAGCTTGATCTATCAGTGTTTCTAGATCCTTCATCAATCTCGACTTCTTCAATCTTTCCAATAAGCAAGTCTAATTCCATTGGAAATTTTTCAGTATGCTTTAACAGAGTAACAGTCTGCTTCCAAGATGATGGTAAAGCACATAACAATCTATCATTCAAATCTTGAAGGTCAGTCTTAACTCCGAGGTTTGACATCTCAGTAGTTAAGTGAACAAACCTGTTCATCATCTGGTGTACTGTCTCTCCATTAATATGTTCAAAAAGTTCCAATTGCCTTTTCAGCTTTGATTTCTTCAAACTTCTCAATTGCTCTCCTCCTTCACATATAGACTTCAATGCTTTGAAGCATGTATAACCAGTCCGATATGCATCCAATCTAGACAGAACTTGAAGTGGCAACCCCTTGCACATTAAAGAATATGCCTTGCTATCATTCTTTACTTTCCTCAAATCTTCTGCTGATAGATTATCCTCTGGATAAGGTGTAGTAGAGTCTTTGGTGTAGGTACTTGCACTATCTGGTGTTGTCTGAGTTGGAATGTGAGGACCCTTCTCAATTGATTTCCATAAGTCATTGTCAATTGAACACAAGTGATGTCTCAACCTGATAGTCCAGTTCTTGAAATCTACACGATTCAAAAGTCTAGGAACACGGTTATCAGAATCATCATTAGGAGCCATTTTAACAATTTTTAAAGAAAATATTTTTGGTTTTTGTTAATTTTTTGAAAAGAAGTGATTAAAATACTAAAATAAAGACAAGAAATTAAAGACAATGCAAGAAACAAGTATTGAAAAACAACTAAAATGAGTCACACGGCAAAACAGTGAAAATCCTTCTTCAACCGGCTAAACAGTGTCTTTGTTCTTCACCCGGCAGGAAAAAGTCTTTACACGGCTAAACAGTTACACGGCTCAACAGTTGTAATACTTTTGTTCTTCACCCGGATGAACAGTTACCCGGCAACAAGAAAAACTTCACACGGCAATAAATCTTGACCCGGCAGAATCTTGACACGGCAAAAGTCTTTGTCCGGCTGAACAGTACTCGATCACACGGCAGAGTTGTTTACCCGGCAACACAGTTGATGATTACCCGGCTGTATTTTCTTAATCACCAGGCGTAACAGTGTTTTACCCGGCACAACAGTGTATCACCCGACTGAACAATAGCACTTTTTCTAAGTCAAATTCTTCACCCGACAAGCACAAATTCCCTTACACGGCAATACAGGACCTAATTTGTTCTCCAATCTAAGTTCAAGGAAATTGTCTAAGTCAAATTAATCACCCGGCAAGTTAATCTTCAACCAAGTCTTAACTGTTCATCATCTTCTTCGTGAGATTTTTCTGGGTTTTGTCTAAAACTTGTCCAATTTGTCCAAAATTCACACACAAGCTGTGAATCAATTCGATTATCAATCCCTTATATCAATCAATCTGAAACATGTCCAATTTTTGGTGAATTTTGTGAAAAATTCTATCGATCAGTGGTTTCACAATTTCTCAGATCTGATGATGATCTGATGAAATCTGCACAATCGTTGAGTATTAGAGTGATTATGATGATGAATCACACCTAAAACACTAACAATTCATTCAGATCATTGTATTTGAGCAATATTTGATGTGTTTTTGCTTAAGAACAGCGAAGAACACGGTAACAAAGCTCTGATACCAATTGATAGGTTCAATTGGATCGTTAATATCACTCAAATGATCAGAATAAAACGTACAAACAAATGATTCAATCACAAACACAATTCATACTCATAATTCTCGATGTATATTGATGATCAAAGCAATTCGTAGTACAAGTGCAGGAGAAACAAAATCACACACAGTTAATTCTCTCTCTAACAGTGTAAAAGTGATCTCGCCTCTCTCCTCACACACACACTACATGCTTATAACAACAAAATACAAGTTTAAGGAAAATACACAATAAACCCTAAACTATTTACAAACATGTAAACAATAAACAAAATACAAAGTAAATCTTAACAAGGAAATATCCCTAACAGTTAGAACGAGAACACTAAAACGACTATAAAACCGAAAGACAAACGCACACGTTATAAAAACGCACGTAGACTTATGTATATTTTAGAATCTAACTTGATTAAACTAAACATAGGAAGTCCGCTAGGAGGTAGGACTCACGCAAATCATTATCTAGGAAATTCTTGAGCAAGCTACATGTGAGTTCATGAACCCCCTTTTTACGTAATATCTTTGGGGTTGATACATACCTACTAAACTTGTTTATATAAACTGATTTTCATGGTGTAACACATCTGCTACTTGTCCCCGAACGTTGGTACAACTTTCGGTAGCCATTAACTTCTTGCAGGAGCCCTTTGATATGTGAATAGTACTATTTGGGAATCCCCCGCGTACAGTGGCATACCCCCACTGAGGTTGAAAACCGTTACGCCACATGTTCAATGATATGACAGTGCTTAGCAGAGCACGTTAGCCCACTTTGGGTTAGGGGACTATTATTTATTGTATTCGGGTTGGGTATAATCCGAACAGGTTTGGCTACATATATTGTCGACCGTACACCATAAAATATATTGTTTTAGTGTCATAATTTTTATTAAACCATGAGCTCACCAACTTTATGTTGACGTATTTTTGGGTATGTATTTCAGGTATTTAGACGATTTATTGATGGAAGTATACAACTAGACTTTATAACATTGGATGTGCATTTAGACACGGTTGATAGCTTTAGAAGACCCAGATTAGAAGAAACACGCAAAGATTATAGACGAATTGTAGAAGACTACTTGGGAATAGCAATTAGTCTCACTGCTTTTGTTAGAGTTTACTATTGTGCCCTTTAATGTACACCTAGATTACACTAATATTACGTGTAAACCTATGGCCCACTATCAATGCATACATAGTTTTCGCCGTGTTTTGTTGGATATTCAATCGTCACGGCCCACCCCTTGGTCGGGGTGTGACAAGTATGTCTTCCATTTCCACGTTTGACTACCCTTACTCATTACAATGTAAGTGGCTCTACAATTGTCATCACTGGTTGGGGACTATTTCTTGAAATCGATGTGAACCTTTTAGAGGTTCATCATTTTGAGCCTGCAACCTTTGATAGAAGTTTACATGGTGCTGTTTACACGGATACCGTACTTTCACCGTGGTGTTAGCTCGATTCCTTGCGTTTAAATATTACGCATCTTTTTGCATTGTTTATTTTATAATGTTTAGAACTTTATTATTGACTTTGTTTTGATATTTAATGGGATTATTCAGTGTGTGTGTTTATCATGTTTCTTTTGATCCGACTAAGAGCACAATATTTATGTTTCTTTCAAGCTTAAATTGTTCAGGTTTTTTTATTATGTTTATGCATGAAGGTATACTTGGTCATGGATACGCATACCCCTGTCGATGATTTTACATCAGTCACACAATTCTGCCTTTGGTATACTGTGTGTTTCGTTTGGGTTGACTTTGTTTTGCCTATCACGTCTAGAGAAAAACTTTTAATAGTTTTTCTCGACCAACACGTAAGTCCTTTTTTTGTTATAAAAATATCTATACTCAATATTATGAGCATGGACTTGAATCAATAGGTTAATTTTTTTTATAGAGATAGAGGGTTGTGGGTTTTATTCCGAAACGTTGATGCAAACTTTTTTAGATATGGATCTGGTTGGGAACATGTTCGTTCTAAACCGTTTTCAAATAGAGAGGTTTGATTTCAATGAGTGGCCCAAACATGAAAGCCACCTCTTGGTTTGGAGTAATTTCAAGATTTTATTTAATGAGCACACGAAACTTCTATCATTCTCAAGTCATCTACCAAAAGGGTTACGTGTGTTTCCATTAGTGGCTCACATTTAATATCTTTTGGAAAACAATGCCCCAGATAAAATAATTGTTGGTACGTATAAATATTTTTTAATCAAACAACTTTTGATTGCATGCTACATCTTTATGCTACAAAATAAAAAGAACATGTATTGGTTGTAGATGTTGTTGGGAAGATTGTCAAGGGTGCGCACCTATATGGGGAGAATCGTATATTTCTTAAAGATCATACGTATGACATTTGAATTATACTAAATGTTGAGAACATACTTTTTATATCCCTCGATCGTACAATATATTTTGTTTCTATTTCTAATGTAAGTAAAGGATTTAACAGGGGTGGTGTAATAAAACTATCTTTATACGACCCGCCGAATATTCATATGATGGAAACATTTCGTGCAATGATAAGAAAAGCAATTGTCTTTGTATCTCGCGTCAAGTTGATTTGTTTGCCTAGGGGTATGTTATACTTAAACAATTTTAACAACCAACATGTATTTTTTTGGTCCATATCGTTTTCTATAACTTACACATTTCATTTTAAATTATAGGGAATATTTTACAGTCAATAGAGTTCTCTAGGATCGTCGTAGAACCAAAAGTGTCAGAGGCTCTTTCTATTTGAATTTTCGAATTTTCTTTTAGTCATTGTTATTCGTGTCCAACATTGTTTTATATCTTTTATATAATATATTGTTTATTACTGTGTTATGATATGTATTGTGTTACTATTTCATACAAAGTTACATATAATGTCTATATTTATTAATTATATATTTCAATCACTATTTGAATTTTGTATATTATTTTAACCTATACAAAAATACCAAAGTAACACTCAATATATAGGTAACTATATACACCCTACAACTTTGAACGTCATCCAAAATTACAATTCCATATAAGTAAAGACAACAAAAACAATTGATCTCGTTACTATAAATAGTTAGATGGCTATGAACCAAAATAAATATTCGATGTATTGTTGTTTTAGTCTCCTTCCATATATTGTAGTTGCATGTCATATATATACTGTTATATAGACGTTGTTCCATGTTTGTTAGTACATGCATAAAACCGTTTTTACTATGTTAGTTAATTAACTATTAGCTACAAATGTTTGTACATGTAGATAAATTGGGAAATAATACTCACACCGTAGGTATTTGTTCCAGTATAGATTCATCATTTTAATATGAGCAAAGGTTAGCCAAAATATCCTAATGACGTTTCATCCTCAAGTACATCTACGTCACGAGCTGTGAAAAGGAAAGAGTATAATAGACATTACTGGTCAAACAAAGAGAACAAGAAAGCGGCAAACACCGTCAACTCCGGTGTATATCAACGCGATCAATTCACATCACTTCCCATTAACCAGTCGTGTGAAAGGAGACTTCTAGGATCCTTATAGTAGTCAGACAGAACAATTTGCAAACAAGATAGTGGCATGTAGTGCAGCTGAACAAAGACGGGAGTGTAATAGACAATATTATCTTGCACGTAAAGATAAAGGAAAACGCATTTCAAATGACGCTGAGGTTGCACAGATTACAGACGGCGAACAACCACCGGTAGGAGATGTCAGCTTAGAAGAAGATCCATATAACTTTGTTTACGACGGTGTACCGTTAGAGTCTCATATTAAAGGATCTGAGTTCATGGTTGAAATTTTCCGCAAAACTATTTAAATATGAATTACCCACCTTTTGTTGCATGAATGGTCTGACTGAATTAGCACATTTAGAGATCCCTAGAGAACTGTATCTGTTGTTCACGTTGCAAAATGAAATTGGCATAATGTTTAGGTCCAACATACGAGCTTATAACACGAATTTTTTGTTCGCATTGATGGGCATCACGTTGGATGAAACACTGAACAATATGAGGGACGGTGTTTATACATTCCGTGCACACAAAGGAATCTACCACAGAATCGACCAGTTAGTCTCCAAGGATGGAACACCTAGATACCTACAACTGTATTTTTATGATCCTGAAACCGAGCTAAAACACAGACTCCGATGGCCAAATCTAGATCGGAATATCACTGAGACGTTGTCACGTGTTCTTTCTACCAATCCTTACGTCATCACATTCCATAGTCTTGCAGAGCTTGGTCCTCTAGACAACTATAAAGTCACACTCAACGCTTCAGTTGATGTTGACCAGAGGGTGTACAACCGACCGACGACATTAGAGGTATATAGAATACAATTATTTGATTTACATTTATTCACGTGATTTGTTAGTTATAAACACATGTTCTTTAGGTTGTCGGTGTCTGAGTGGAAGGGAATGACAATATAACAGCATACAAAAGGAGTATTGTCGTGTATGGAAGGTCAGACCGTACTCAAAATATTCAGCCGTACTTTGGATGTTATGATCCATTATGTTATCCTCTGTTTTTTCCTAATGGTGATTCGGGATGGCATCCTAACATACCACGTAAAGGAGTGACAATCAAGGAAGTTAATAGCCATTCAGCCAACATAGACGAAGAACTTGAAGGTACCATCACTTTATCCGTTTTTTAAGTGGATGTGCTATGTTATGTACTATAACATGATCTTTACATTTATATAGGTGTTAACCAACAAAGTGGTAGGACAACAGTAGCAATGCGGGAGTACTATTGCTACAAGTTTCAGATTCACCCGATAGAAAACTTAGTATTGTTAGGTGTTCGGTTGCTACAGTCGTTTGTCGTCGATACGTACATAAAGATTGAGACATCCCGTTTACAGTATGTTGAACACCACCAAAGTGATATACGAGCTGATCTATACCAAGGTATTATTGATTGTGTTCATGCTGGGGAGGTTCAGCCAAACAGAATCGGACAACGGGTTGTGTTGCCTGCAAGTTTCGTTGGAGGTCCTCGCGACATGCGACGCCGTGTTTTAGATGCCATGACTTTAGTTCAAGACGACGGACGTCCCGATTTTTTCCTAATGATGACATGTAATCCCTAGTGGCCTGAAATATTTGATAACTTAAAACCTGGCCAAACTGCACAAGATCGTCCAGATCTTGTTTCTAGAGTGTTTCGTGCCCGATTAGAGGAGCTTAAACATCATCTATTCAAGAAACATATACTCGGTCATGTAAAGTCATACGTTTACGTCATCGAGTTTCAGAAGCGTGGTTTTCCGCATGTGCATTTTCTCCTTATAATGCACGCGGAAGACAAAATGGGCAACCCAGATCATTATGATAAGGTTGTGTGTTCTGAGATTCCTGACCCAGTACGTCATCCGAAGCTGCATGAAGTTGTTGTTAAGCACATGATGCATGGTCCGTGTGGTGCTTTACGGAAAAGCAGTCCTTGTATGGAGGGTGATCCACCGGTCTGTCGGTTTTATTATCCTAGAGGGTTTAATGAACATACTACGCAAGGAGAGGATTTATATCCTTTATACAGAAGGAGAGACGACAAAATTAGTGTTGATGTGCGAGGATCATGTCTTGATAACAGATGGGTGGTCCCTTATAACCCAAGGCTTTTGATGATGTTTAACTACCACATGAATGTCGAGGTTTGTTCAAGTATAAAATCTGTTAAGTATCTGTTTAAATATCTGTTTATAAAGGGCACGACAAGGAAGTTATTCACGTCGATGAAGATGGCCAAGGTGTTATTAATGATATAAAAAGATATCAGGATGCGCGTTACGTGTCTCTGCCAGAAGCCATGTGGCATATTTTTTTCATTCGACCTTTCAAAAATCCATCCTTCGGTGTTGGCCTTACAGCTTCATCTCCCGAATATGCATATGGTTAGATTTAGAGAGAATGATACGCTGGAAAACATTGTTGATGGGGAGTCAGCCAAGGATTCCATGCTCACTGCAATTTTTAAAACAAACTGGTCGAATCTCAATGCAAGACAGTATCTTTATAAGGAATTTCCAAAACACTTCAAATGGGATGCAAGCAAGCGTAAATGGAACGACGTAAAGCTCAGGGACAACGAGGTCGTATTGTTGCTGCTAATCCCGCTAAAGGCGAAAGGTACTACTTGCGACTACTTTTATTAAATGTAAGAGGACCTACTTCTTTTGAAAATCTTCGCACGAATAATGGTGTAACGCACCCAACATTTCGAAGAGCGTCTCTAGAGCACGGGTTAATAGAGAACGATGACAGTTTATCACAATGTCTCACAGAAGCCTCTCTATTCCAGTTCCCTGGTTCACTAAGAAGGTTATTCGCAACAATAATGGTATTTTACGAACCTGGTGATATTCTTAGGTTGTGGAATGAACACTTCGAATCGCTTTCTGAAGATTACTTTTTACATTGCCAGAACGTGGAAAGAGTACAAAATATGGTTCTTACAGACATCAGGGTCTTTCTACAATCTATGGGCAAACATATTCGTGATTTCGATCTTCCTGATATAACACAAGAAAACGTACAGCACGCAAGTTCTCGTGAGGTACAGGAGGAGTATGATATAACTGTGGATCCTGAACACTTACGTGCAAAAGACGATCTGAATTCAGACCAGAAAAGAGTGTTTGATGAGATCATGTCGCATGTGGACGATAATCGTTCAGGTGCGTTTTTTGTAGATGGACCTGGTGGGAAAGGCAAAACCTTTTTATATAAAGCTTTGTTGGCTCAAATTCGTTCACGTGGGCTTATAGCTCTTGTGACAGCCTCATCTGGTGCTGCGGCGAATAATATGCCTAGAGGTCGAATGGCTCACTCGAGATTCAAAATTCCTATTACCCTTGACAATAACTCTATGTGCACTATAAAAAAGCAAAGCGGTGCGGCTGAAATACTTAGGTTGGCCACATTAATCATATGGGACGAGGCATCAATGGCAAAGCGTCAGGGGATAGAGGCCGTATATCGAACATTGCAGGATATTATAGGCGTTACTCTCCCCTTTGGTGGAAAGATAATGGTAATGGGAGGGGATTTCAGGCAGGTGTTGCCAGTCATCAAACGTGGCACTCGCGCACAAATTGTGGACGCCAGTCTATGGATGTCACCTTTGTGGTCTGTGACGAAGAAGATGCGTCTGACCATAAACATGAGAGCGCGTACAGATCCATGGTTTTCTGATTTCCTACTGAGAGTGGGTGATGGAACCGAAGAGTCAATCGAAGGTACCTTTATCCGTTTACCAGACAACTTGACGGTTTCGTGCATAGATAAAAAAGAATCGGTAAAAGATTTGATCAAAGTTGTATTTCCTGCGATTCAAGAAAACGTACGGTCTTCGGATTACATAATCAACAGAGCAATATTATCAACAAAAAATGAAAGTGTTGATGAAATAAATGATCAAATGATTGACGTGTTCCAAGAGGAGGAGAAAGTTTACTATAATTTTGATTTGGTAGAAGATGATCACCACAACTTTTATCCTGTCGAGTTCTTGAACGCACTAACTGTTAGTGGACTCCCGCCTCATAAGCTTCTCTTGAAGATTAGGTGTCCCATTATACTGTTACGGGATATCAATCCTTCACACGGTCTATGTAATGGCACACAGTTGATATGTAGAGCCTTCCAACGCAATGTTATAGATGCTGAGATAGCCGTAGGTCAACATGTAGGAAAACGAGTTTTTTTTTGCCTAGAATCCCTCTAACTCTTTCTGAGGATGAAATGTTTCCATTCAAGCTTAAAAGAAAACAATTTCACATTCGACTTAGCTTTTCAATGACCATCAATAAAGCTCAAGGTCAAACAATCCCTCATGTTGGCGTTTATCTTCCGGATTCTATTTTTTCTCACGAGCAGCTTTATGTGGCGTTATCAAGAGGGGTATCATGGGAGAATACAAAGGTTTTAGTACACCCTGCAAGAGATGTCAAACGAAATGGAGTGTACACCTCAAATGTCGTGTATCGCGAGGTTTTGCATGATATGTGAAATGTATGTGTGCTATAACTTAGTATTATGATTTCATATGTTAACATTTTGTGTTTTTTTACTATCACCTCAATGTCGTTTTTCATTTGATATATTCGCATTTTTTTCAAACTATTATTATAATGTGCTTACAAACTTATTTTATTTTGTTTTCTAAGGGTTAATAAATCTAATATGGAGCAGAGTAATGTTAACTTGAATAATGTGTCAGGTATTCTTAAAATTTAAACAAAGACCTCTCTTTACCTATATAAGGTTATACAACACACATGTTTTTGAAAACTTATGTCAACAAACTAAACATTGTAATTTCAGTGAACAACGTTGCTCTAGCTCCAATGAGTCAAAGAGGAAATACTCGTCAACGTCCAACAACAAAAGGATGTAAAAGGTGAAGGCAAAGAAAAGCCTGAAATCCCTGATCTTCCTCTAGATGATACTTGGTGGTGGGAAAATAGGGATCTAATCGAAGAGATGTGTAGGAAGTACGATTAATTTCCGTTCCATCTTCATGAACTCACATGGATCATTTGTTTTCAGCTCGTATGTTAAGATTTGAATGTTACGTATTTAACTCATGGTTATTTGAATATTATCGTCTCCGGTTTTCATCTTCAATTATTAATTACTTTACATATGTTAAGCTCCATCACCTAGGTCCATACTATAAACAATTGTCGCCGAAAATATCGACCCCGCTGCATCGCGCGAGTACCTACTAGTAATCATATTAACAATAATAGTATTTCCTTGCAAACGCTGAGTAACTACTAATTTGGTAGCATTTGAATAGGTTAAGTAAATAATAATTTTAAAATAATAACAATCTATGATGAGCAAATGTGATTTTTATATCAATTAGCAACACTTTTAGATAGTTAATTAAATAGGGACTCGGATAATGATCTGTGTAATATTTAGTCACATTATTTTAAAAGAATTCTTTACTAACTTTGTAACATAAGATTGATATAGATAATAAATCTTGCACAACATTCATAAATAAATAGCTTATATATTTTTACTACTTAAGATAAAACAATATTTTAAAACTTTTCGTTATAAATTTATTTAGTTTCAAGATGTTTTTCGTGATCGTATATATATTTAATATAAGGAAAAATTGCTATATCAATGAAGTAATATATATAAAAAAATGTTTAAAAAAACCAAAGTGAAGGTAGGAAGACTCAAACTCGGGTCAGCCACACACTGTAACCAGCTGACCTGAGTCTGCTAGTTGATTAAATCCTAAAAGAAAATGGTTATATATTGTAATTGGTAAATCCTCATTTCCTTCAACCCTAAATCCCTAAACCATCAAAATCATTCTCAAATTAATTATGAAGCAGGAAACTAATAGAGGGCTTTTAATCAGCCTTCAAAGACGAGTCGATTGAGGTATCAAAAATTCCTTATTGATGTCGAATTGATAGCCATATGAAGAAAGATATAATAGGTTGCTCCATGATTGATTCTTGTAATGGTGCGTGTTAGCAGTGAAATTGATATTACAGAGAACATGGATGGATACATGAGAGTGTTTTACATATTCTAGATTGTATTAACCTGACTCGAATCGGTGCAACATGTTTCGGTTATGATTTGAGAATAATGGAGGTTAACAAATGATTATTGGATGTTATTGATTCACTTTAGTTCATAATAAGTCTCGAATTAACTGCAGAATTGATTTGAGTCATTAATGTGATTCAATTTGGAAACACATAACATAACCCAAGTAACCATCACCGGATGAAACCCAAACCCCAATAGAATCTCCTTCAAGAATTTCCAGTCCATAGTATCATATGCTTTCTGGATATCAACTTTAAAAGCACATCTTGGGGCCCCCCTATCCCGATGATATCTGTGCATCAGTTCTTGGGTCAACAGGATATTATCTGAAATTCTTCTGCCTGGGATGAAAGCAGATTGGTTATGACCAATAATAGAATTCAAACCCACCTTCATTCTATCAGCAAGAATCTTAGAAATGCACTTAAACATCACATTAATTACAACAGGCAATCGGTCTATAATCAGTAATCATAGGGGGAGTGCTAACCTTGGGAATGAGAGCAATCAAAGTATGGTTCATCTCCATAAGTAACTTCCCCTCTCGAAAGAAATTTTGAACAGCCAAACAAACATCATTACCCACAATATCACAAGCCTTCTTATAGAAAGCAACAGTATAACCATCCGGCCCAGGCGCTTTATCATCACAAAAAGAAAACATAGTTCGTTTAATCTCATCAACCGAGACCTCACGAATCATATCAATGGCCGTAAGCTGATCAATACGACAATCAAACAACTCAGGAGTAATGGGATGAATAGAACCATCCTCTTTACCCAAAAAAAACCCACATAATAATCAACAAATGCCATGGGAACCTTCTTACCCTCATGTAGAATACCATTGCAATCTGTAATAACATCAATTCTAGCTCTGTGGTTATTACAATTCAAAGAATTATGAAAAAACTTGGTATTTGCATCACCCTCAGTAAGCTAGTGCACCTTCGACTTCTGTTTCAAGAATCTTTGTTCATCCAGGCTAGCATTTTGAAATGAAGCAATTAATTTGTGCTTTGTAGATGATTTGTTTCTGTTTGCCAGGGGTGATTTGAGTTCAGCAAAAGTTATTATGAATTTATTGAAGAAGTTTACTGGCTTGTCTGGTTTGGTTCCTAGAAATCAGAAGAGTACTATCTTTTTCTGTAATGTGTCTGCGATTACTAAGGCCAGCATTTTGAACATTATGCCCTTTGTGGAAGGTAAGTTGCCGGTTAGGTATTTGGGGGTTCCCCTTGTCTCGACTAGATTGAGGGCTGCAGACTGTCGGGTTCTTATTGAAAGAATTGACAATCGTATTGGTGACTGGAAGAATAAACTGCTTCTGTTTGCTGGTCGATGCCAACTGGTGACTTCAGTTATCTCTTCTCTTCATGGGTTCTGGTCATCTGTTTTCATACTTCCTGCTAGTACTATGCATGATATTGAGGCTAGGATAAGGGACTTCCTATGGGCTCGTGGTCCTTTAATGAGGAGTCGGGTTAAGGTGTCATGGAAGGAGGTATGTATGCATAAGCATGAAGGTGGTCTTGGTATCAAACGAATTAGGGATATGAATAAATCCTTGATGTCGTTTCATCTCTGGAGCATCATTTCGAAACGGGATTCAATAAGGGTTGATTGGATTCACCAATATAGGTTGAAGGGGCGGAATATTTGGAGTGTGGTAATTCCGAGAGACTATTCTTGGGGATGGAGGAAGATTCTTCAGGTTAGACCTAGTATTCGTCGATTTGTTTGGTCTAAAGTTAGGAATGGTTCTAGAGTCTCTGCCTGGTATGATCTTTGGTGTGAAGGAGACTCTCTCATTGATCTTCTTTCGCATAGGGACATTCGGAATGTCGGGTTCTCTCTGGAAGCTAATATCGGTGATATGTGTGTGGATGGTATGTGGAGATGGCCTGAGTCTTGGCGGAATGATTATCCAGTGTTTTCTCAGGTGTCTTAGATGTGTTTATGCCCAGATTCTCAGGACCAATTTTTTTTAATACGGGTTCGAATCTTAGACCGTTCTCTACGAAGGAGGTTTGGAATTGTATTAGGCCACAGAGCACTGTGGTTAATTCGGCGTAAGGGGTTTGGTTCTCTCAGTGCATCCCGAAGCATGCTTTTCTTTTATGGTTGGTTATGAAGGTGAGGTTACTTACTCAAGATAAAATTGTTTCTTGGGGTCCAGCTCGAAGGGGAAACATGAATATGATGTGCTGCCCGCTTTGTTGCAGAAACTTTGACTCACATAATCATTTGTTTTTTGAGTGCTTGTTTACAGCTAAAGTCTGGGAAAATATAAAGCTAGTCGCCAAATTGCAGCAACTATCTAACCGTAGATATGACATTATCGAGTGGTTAAAGGCGGCCAAATCGAAGTCGATGTTTCATGTGGTGGGTAAACTTTGTATTGCAGCAGTTGTCTACTTTGTGTGGCAGGAAAGGAACTATCGTCTATTTAAAAACCAGACGAGGCCTCCCGAAGTGATAGCAGATTTAATTCGTAATACTGTTCGATGTAAGCTTTTAGGGCTAAAGTTCAAGAACACAAACAGAGTGTGGTCTACCCTGAGGGAATGGAAGATTGACCGTGATGCAGACATTCTGGATGCATGCTGATTGTGTATTTGTTTTATGTTTGTTAGTGTTTTATTGGTTTAGCTTGTTTTTTTGGTTTACGCTAGGGAGCGTTGTTGTGTAGCGTTGTTATGTTTTGTTTACATTCATGGGGCATGTCCCATGTTTGAACTAGTATGGTGCTTCTGCCATGCTACTTGCTCTTTCGTTTTTTGGCTGTTTATATATAGAATCACCGGGGTAACTCTTTACCCAAAAAAAATTTCTCGCGAAAAGGTTGGAGCCGGTTTAGATTTGAGTTATAATGATCTGTGAAATCAAGCTCATAGTTAATCGAATGGAAACTGAAATTTGTTTTCATATTTGACTTCGACTCGTACCATGGAACGGGTTATTGCTTTATTTGGGTGAAAAAAATGACACCAAAACCAGTTTTTGGTTTTGCCGGAGCTTCGCCGGTGGTGGCCGGAAAGTTTTCCGAGAAAACGGGGTGAGGGGCGGGTGGTTTGGGTATTTATTTAAATGGTACACTGCACAGTTTGAAATCATTATTAATTTTAAGTGAAAGCTTTATTATAAGTTTAAAACTTGTCGTTTTTAACCCAAAGTTAGATAAATCTTTATATTAACTAGCCAACTTAACCGTGTTAACTTTTAACGTTTATAAAATTGACGCTTTAATGTGTTTCAATTATTGTGGACGTTAAACGGTTATATCGAGCTTTTAATAGTATATATCTTTAATGATATTTATAAGTTTTCTTTTATAAATCACAATATATATACTTTGGAGATTTATTTATTATGAATAATAACTATTTAGTAAACTTAGATATTAAGTGAAATGACTTCGTTCGATTTTTTAAAGACGAGAAGTAATATAAAGACCGACATATTCATTTTTTATTAATAGCAAACGGTACCTTTTCGAAAAAATAAATACGGATACAATAAAAGATAAATAGTGTCGAGTTCGAGTCGGACTTTCGGGTTCGGGTTTAGGGCAGGTGTCACACTGTGCACCACCACATTAACAACCAATAACATACGAACATACACCACTATCACTTAACACCAAATATAAAACTCTTGTGGCCAAAATAGAAAACAAAAATAACAATAATAACATGCCAACATACACCACCATCACTTAACACCAAATAAAAAACTCTTGTGGCAAAAATAGAAAACAAAAATTAACACTATTTATCAACTTCATAAATTATTAATGTATAAATTGGGCTGGAATAAAACACATGAGGACCAAAATTGTAAATCAACAAACAACATAGTGGCAAAGTCCAAACAAAGTAAAGAGAATAACACATTAACACACGGCAAAGAGTAAAAATGTAAACCAACAACAAAACTGTGAAAAACTAAACCATGAAAAACAAATGACAAAGAACAAAATCGTAAACCAACAAAACTTAATTAGTGGGAAAAGTCAAAAGAAAAAAATAAACTATGAAACAATTAAATTTGTATTTCAATATGTAGTAATCTGTATGCGTTATAATTTAAAGGGTTATTGAATTTTAATAGTCTGAATTTTAATGTATTGACTCATATTTTAAATCCCAACTTAAGAAATTTCTTGTGACAGTCGCAACTTATAAACTATTTTCCTCCATTAAGCCTTTTGTGAATTTCTTAAGTTGGGACTATCACAGTAAATTGCTTAAGTTGGGATCATATCAAGAATTACACTCAGGTTCGCTTCTGCTATTTTATTAATTCCCATTCTTCTTTGGCGACAAGGAAGGCTACCCCTAGGTAAAGCTACTAATCCATCTATCTACTTACTATCTAACTAAGAGAATGATATTTCTGTAACGGAATCTGATTCTTTATAAATCAATGCAATTGAAGCACGTAAAAGAAGCCCTTACAGAACAACTACTGTGAGAGACTTTACCTCGTATATAGATAGAGACTTTCACTATTGGCATTGGATTAGGTTACAATGAATTATTAAAATCCAATAACCAAAACTTAAAAAGAAAAAGACTACTCACATAAATCACATTTTAGTAAAATAGTTAGAGTAAATAGAAAAAAATAAACTAAAAAGTCAATTGACCAAAATTAGTGACGGATGTCATGGTGTGGTACAAATAGTAGTTGCATATTTATATTTTGAAGATGTAACTTCTAGTTGAGGCTTAATTAAAGTGAACATGATTCGTTGGTATAAAATTACCATCTTTCAAACTTAAACAACTTACGATAATCACCAAACTAAATGGAAGAGAGGAAAGTAAACATATATCTTTATTTCATATTATCAGTTTTCTATCTTTTGTATTCTTCCCATGTCTTCGAACTTCATATAAATATTCTTATTCCTTCTTCTTTATATGTATTGTATATAAGCTAACATCAAGAAGACTAGCTATTATAAATAATTAGTGTCCATGTTTTAAACTTCATTTGCATGCCATCATCTTATTCTTATCTCCTTCGTCCTCCAAAGCCGCTTTCACGTTGGCAGTTGAAGTAGACTGCAGCCACAGGGGATCCAAGGTTGTAGAGTTCCGCAAAGTCTTTTGTGTTGAAGTTCTGGCGCCACCCTGGGGGGTACACAGTTTGTCGCCCCAATTGTCGGAACAACACCAAAACCATACGATGAATTCCCATCGATGGCCTTGGACTCTCATAGCACACAACTTCTTGACCTATACATAGTTTATAATATAAAATTTTGACAATTGTGAATCAAATAAAGAAAAAAAAGCATATTTGGATGCATTTAGGTTATATGCATTTTGAACAACGCCTAATCTACTCCTACTTAAGTATCCTCAACAATCAACATCAATAAACCAATATATGCATTTAGTGAATCTATTAAATTACAATTTTAACATCTAATCTACTCCTAACTATATATCCTTAACATCAATAAACCTATATAGTACTAGATTCGAGTACCGGTTGGTTAGACTAATAAAATATCTTTTCCTTTTGCTTTTGGTTAGAAAAGATTCTTGGGTTACTTTAAAAGATTAATGCCTTTATAAAATTCCTATCCTGTCGGATGCATAATGGCTATAGTTTTCACTTTATAGTGATACTATATCATATCATATGAGAAGGATTAACTAACAAGTAGATTTTAGGAAAGATTAACTAAGAAATAGATTTTGTGTAAATGAGAAGCTTTTTAAATCATACAAAAATCTAGTCAAATGAACTCCAAAATCATTTCGTTAAATTTTGACATCTTAGTTTCTAGGGTTTGACTTGACTTTTAGGATTTAGTCGATAATTTGGTTTTTGTCTTATAGTTTAGCTTTTAGGGTTTAGTTTTAGATTTGAGTAAATTTGTTTTGCTTTCTAAGATTTGCCTAAAATAACTGTTTGCATACAATAGTTTCAATATGCTTTTTGTCTTCATAAACTTACAAATTTGTCACCATTTGTTACATTTGGATTAATTCCATAAAAAATAAACGTTAGTCGGTACCATATCTCTACCATTGATTAGGAAAAGGTATGAAAATGACTAAAGTGCCCCTCACCACATGAGACTGGCTAACGTTTGTTTTTTACGGAATTAATTTGGATGCAGCAAACGGTAACAAATTGGTAAGTTTATGAGGCAAAACGCAATTTGAAACCATTATATGCAAATTGTTATTTTAGACAAACCTCAAAGAAACAAAACAAAATTCTCTCTTTAGATTTTAGGTTTTTTTAGAGTGGGTGGGGGGTTTAGCTTTTTGGGGGTAGGGTTCAGAACGGGGGGTGGGGGTGGTGTGGGTGTTAGGGTTTTGGAGAATGGGTGTTGAGGAGTTTAGGCTTTTTGTGGTGAGGGGTTTAGGTTTTTTTTGGCGGAGGGGGTGGGGTTTAGATTTTTGGGGTGTAGGTGGATGGTTTGACGACATGGTTTTAACGCCGTAAGAATGAGTTCAGTTAGAGTTCGTTTAACCGGATTTTAGTTTGTAAATATCACTTTTCACACTCTTTTGGTAAATTATCTTTTGTATCATAATCTCTAAAATAATAAAGGAAAACAAAAAAAAAACTTATGTGGCATCCTTTCTAAGCTTCTGTCTTATATGACATTATTTAAGAGCTTATCTCACGGTAATAATTTTTTTAAAAAAAAGATGTACGTAAATAATATTATAACAACAATAATTTATTTTTACTCCCTAATATTTATGAGAATTTTGAAAAATTTAAGCGTATTTACATGTTAACCCCCTGCTACTAGGGGTGTATATGAATCGTTTTGTATTTGATATGGTATAAAAATGAAACTTAAGGATAAAGTTAACAATAACATATAATTAAAGATCTCAGTTTTTTTCAAACATACATAAGTTTTTTATACAGAATTATTTTTAAAATTAAATCACATCATAATCTAAGCACTTAATTCTCTTTAACTTGATTATAATATTGCTATACTAAAAAACTATTTTTAAAAATAAATCTTGTGGTTCGGTTTATCACAGTTTGTCTCAAAATTGATTTAAACCGTCATAAAAATCCTTAAAATCACAACTTCAATATTATGTTTTCGATCGTAACACGGACACTAATCTAGTATTTATTATAGTATGAATGGATAATCATAACATTTATTAGTACATGACCCTTTGGTCGTATGCATGCATAAACAATTTAGAATTGTTTAGATGTGAAATCAAAATCCAAAATGGAACTCACCAAAGCGTGCTCCAGTGGTCGCTGGAATATCAGTCACCAACCTGCAGAGAATAAGTTGTTAGAAAAAGAAAAAGATTACACCAATCAGAGAATAAGTTTTTTTTTTTTTTTTTTTTTTTTTTCCTTTCAAAAAAAAGTACAAACTAAAGAGTAACCTTTTAGAATATCTTCAATCATTAAAGTATTAAATATTTGTGATATATATATATATTTTTTATCAAACTCTACACTTTTTTAACCCGAAGATAATTTATATACCAATGACATGTTGTCACGTGTTGTTTTTTTAATATTAATATATTTATAGTTTTATTCCTTGATATTTATTAATTGTTATTAGCCCCTTGATGAATTTTTGATTTTGGTTTTTTACTCTACTTTGACATCTAGCACGACTTCAATATTTCGAATTTGACCGAGTTATCGTTCTGACTTCTAAGTTTTCATATTTTATCTCCTTTTAATATGTGACACATTACGGCTTTGTGCCATGACACGGGACATCAAACTTTTTTTACGACGTATGTGACGAAGATGTACGTAGGAGTCGACCATGTAACCCGACCGCAACAAGGCGCTGCCTGATCTCATGTCTAGTTTTAAATAATTTGAAAGTCATAGAAGAAAGAAGTTTGTTGCTCTTTTATTTAAAAAACTTAGAATAATTATATAATATATTTAGCAATGAAATCTTAAGGAACAAATAAAGAGTTATTGGATTTTAATACTCTCAACTATTGAGTACTGGTCAATGCCATTCCTAATTAACACCTTCACTGTAACCCTTCCAACTTAACACTTCACTTGCTGTGTCACTCCGCTTTTATAACACATAAGCATGACACTTAGGATAGAAACGTCACGTGAACAAAAGCGGAGTGACACGACAAGTGAAATGTTAATCTGTGAGTGATGACAATAAATATGTTAGTTGGAATTAAGTAACAGCAGTTAATACGTCATAATTGATAGTATTAAAATCTAATAACTCATAAATAAGACGATAAAGCAAAAAGTATAATAAAAAACACTATATGACCAATGAGTGGAAAAATGAAGCAAGAACCTTGTATATCTAAGAATAGCTTTTCGTTTATGTGGTAGCTAGATGAAGTTGAAAGCCATGACAACTACAAGTTAATGCTTTTTCTTTGTATCTATTATATTTCTAAAGATTTCACCCTAATTTAAAAAGACATAATATTCTAAATTAAAAAAATACCAACATATAATTGGTGTATTCAATAAAGTGATGGAGAAAGCAAAAGGTATAAAATAAATAGTTGATGGTGAGTTGAAGAGAACCTTGTATATCGAAACCTCGGTTTTTTGTGTGTTTATGTTGCAAATTGAAACCATTGATATCTACCTAAACATTTATTCTTTTCAATGTGCGATAACAACTTTAACTTTTGTGTCACATTACATTCCAAACAAGAAGTATATTTTGCAAGATTATCATAAAACATACAAAATTGGATGGTTTGCATCCTGTGATCATACTTCATATACAATACATAAATTCATTGTAAGGATTTTGGGCAGTACAGTAACCGAAGGATCATAAACAAACTCTTTTTCATGCTCGTTTATTAAGGAATCAACATATACGTACATGAATTGTTCATGAATGTTTAGTAAATAAGTTTTTTTGTTGGTGTTCGTTCAATAAGAAAATAATTCATAAATTGTTCACGAACGTTTGCTAAATAAGATTTTTGTTGGTGTTTGTTCATTAAGTAAAGTATTCATCAGTTGTTCACAAACATGTACTGGCCGTAAAGGAACGCAAATGTAAACAACCTATGTTCATGAACACATACTCATTTTAAAATAAAATTTATGTTTTTCATCATAAATAAATAAATCCTTAATTAACAAATTATCCATATGTAGTTGATATAATATCATAAACATAATTAACAGAAAAGTTAAGAAGTTTGTCAAATATTAGCACAAACCGAAAATGAGATGGTCAGTTGATGGATGTTGGCATAGGTGTGTACATAGTACATCTAGCAGGTTTTATATTTCTAAAACTAAAACCACTAAAATAAAAATATTACATATTAAAACCTTTAGATGGACGAAACAAACGAACGAATACATCTTAATATTATTAACTGAAAAATTAAGAAGTTTGATAACATTATCGAACCTTCATGGACATAAACAAACAAATCCATCCTTTATTCAAATTTGTTCATTTAACTTAACAAACGTAATTTCTTTTTTGTGTTCATTCATGTATTAAAAGAATGAGCACAAACAAATAAGTTTCCTGCCGAACGGTTCACTAATTATTTGGTGAACTTTCAGTTTTCAGTTTGTTTATAGCCATGAAAATTATGAAATACTTACCAATGCAAGTATTCCCTAAGGTTAGGATCACTTGGACTCGGTGCATCAGGATCCACCATTACCTAAGAAAGTAATAACATAACTAAACCCTCTTAGTAGTTATTTCGTCTCGAGTGCAATTGCAAAACGAAAAGGTGGAAAACCAAAACTTACTAAAGTGTGAAAAGCACGCAGGTCGTCACCACCAATATCAACCCGAGGTTGGTTCACAACCTGAGAGGGTTTTAGCTCGCATCCGTTGCTAACCTCCCTATCGTTATACGAAACGGTAAGGTTGATTGACTTGGTGAAACTATCAAGAACATCACCTATCACACGCCCAACAACCAATGGGTCCCTATCCCTTGGCATCATAAAAGAAAGGGATTTATTTCCTTGATAATTTATATGTGACCGTCTTCGTTGTTTCAAGTGCACTTGTTTGCATGGAAGTATTGTAATAGGCCTTGGTATTTATAGAGGTTTTGTAGAACATATATATTCTCTTTGAGATATATATATGTGAGGAGTTTAAGATATCAACGTTTCTCATATAAATGATAGACCAATGGCGAAGGTAGAGTGATACACCGGTCAAATCTATTGCTTAGGAATCTTCGAAAGAGTATGTCATCACATACAAAAAAATATAATACTCTAAACTTGTAGTGAGTGTTCACAGTAATAAGAGCACTCAAAGTGAACGGAAAACATCTATTAATGTTAGATGTAAGGTTTCAATCTCAGTTATTTCACGTATTATTGTATCGGTCATTTGACATTGTATCAATAGTTTTTAAAAAACTTGTAGTGTACAACATTCCTTTAAAGTTCCAAGTAAAAAAAGTTGGTTCTGAAACTAGATTTGAAAACAAGCTGACCGATACCGACTTGTTTGTTTTTACAAGTTTTAAAATCTCTTATTAAATGGTTTTAACTACATTTAACACGAGGCCGCACGTTGTAGCGGCCGTGTCATGCGGTTGGGTCTTGCGTATTTGACTTCGTCATATGTGTTTAAAAAAAGTTTCATGCCCCGTATGTCACGACAAAAAAACGTAATGTGTCACATGTTAAAAAATGATGAAAGTCGTACTATATGTCAAAGCAGAGTAAGAGAGCAAAGTCGAAATTATAAGGGCTAAAATGACAATTAGTAAAAGTCGTAATAAGTGTCAAAGTGGAGTAAGAGATCAAAGTCAAAAATCAGAAGCTCAAATGACAATTAGTAAAAGTCGGGGACTAAAACCGTCAATGCATTAAAAGTCGAGGATTAAAACCGTTAATACATTAAAGTACGAAAAAGTTAAAACACGACGTGGCGGGACGGGAGAGGCCGGTGCAAAGCACCGACCTTCCCTATTAGTAATTATAGAAATAGAAATTATTTATAATCATTTCAAAAAATAATATAAACCTTTTAAAAAATTCATTGTAAGATTGTTTATATACCCACTTCCATTTACTCACTAAAGGTCTTGTTCATGTCTTTGATGCTTCCCACTCCAAGCTCCCCTACATCCCCTACATCTTTAGGAGCCAAAATATGTCTTCATTTTACCAAAAGAATACTATGTATTTCCTTGTAAAAATCTTCTTCTAATACTCTCCAAATGCCTTATAATGATCCTAGGAGCACTAAAGTCGATAAATAGTAGATAAGAAGACTATCGAGATTGCTTTTCACAAAGGGCAATCTACCCCCGAAGGCTAAAAACCTTACCGTCTAAGAGGGATAACTTTGAGTTATATTTCTCAACAATTGGAGCCCAACTACTCACTTTAGCGGTATTTTCTCCAACTAGGATTCCCAAGTGTATATATTAAAGGGGTTTTACCTTTTTTTTATAATGGAAGATATTTGCAGCCATATCTAGCTACTTGGTGACAGATGTGCCTATACCGAAAGTCATGCTTTTATAAAAGTTCGCCCGTAATCTTGATGCCATAAAAAACAATTTAGAATTCTATATATGTTCTTTGCGTTTACCATAAACTAAGAACCCATGATCATTGCGTCATCCACATAGGGAAAATGAGTTATTAAGGTCCGCCATTAGGAAGTTGAACCCCATAAAACAAACCAGCTCTACGTGTCGACCTTATGGAAACACTTAATCCATTTATAACCAAAGTGAAAAGCTTTACTCAAGCCTTAATTGCTAGAAACTCACTCGTTGGCGGCCTGTTAATAAAAACTGAGGATCTAGCCAACAAGGCTCACCGATGAATCCAACCTCTCCAAACCTCCTGGAAACCCATTTGCTTCATGACTGAGTCAAATAATCCTTAACTATAACTATGTCTTTTGTCTTTTTGAAATGCACTTTAAAAATCATGGCCTTAATTTTATTTTTCTTTAACCATCAAATAGTATTATCCACTTTACCAGTCAGAACGCTTTCAGGCGTCCTCCCCTCACGGTTTTTAAACGTGTCATCGTAAGGAAGGTTCTGCATCCCCTTATAAGGCATGTTTTGTTCTCCTTTCCAACCAATCCGGGATGGTACATTTTATCCCCCTTAAGGAGCCTAGTGTCCTTGTTGGCACATCAATCCGGGTCGTGACTTTGATACCATCTGTAACAGCCCAACACAGTGAGACTCCAGCTAGGGGCTGCCGCCCCTTGGACCCTGCTATTTATGGACATGAGACAAGTTTCCCTTAATGAAATGTTTGGACCATTTATGTGTGATTCATGAGTAGATGCATGCTATAGTTTACATTGTGTTGCATTAAATTATGTAAAACTAAAAAATGAAAGAAAGAAATATTAATTGGGCCCGAAACAAGTTCCATTGACAAAGTAAAGTCTTGCAAGCACTGACAAAGGAGAGTTGAATTTGTTGTACTCTCACTTGGCAAAGTGAAGTCTTGTGTTTATCACAAGCACCTGATAAAGTGCGGAAAGAGAACAGACGAATAAAGAAGATAGAGTTTAACCGAAGTGATAAACGAATTGATGATAAAATATTGTCAATGTGCTAGATTGTGTGCATGATAAAGCTAAAGTCTTTTGATGTTTTTAACGAGGCAACGTCCACAAGCATATTAAGTTGATAATAAAGGCGGAGTGTTATAATATAGATATGATTGCGTTTTATTATTGTGGTTATCAATGTCTAATATAGAATAGCTTCTTTCCAAAATTTCTCTCCCCTGTATATACAACCTATTATATTCCATTGTATGCACACTTGATCAATAAAATATATATCTCTTTCTTAATCTCTTTATTATTCTTTTTCTTATAGTCTTATTCATATGCTTTTAGGCATGTTTTGTAACATACGAAGAGTTATTTGAAAGTAAAGCTATATAACTTTTGTATGCATATTAGTTTGACATGTGTTTGATGAGGCATAGTGGATTGGCATGAATTGCGAGCTACTCGGCATGTGAAGACTAGCATCCGTTTTGAGAAGACTTTTAAGACTCTATTATGTTTATTTTAAAGACAATATTAAACTTGTAGTGGTATGTAATGGCGTATGTATGCTTTAAGAATTGCCTGGAAAGAGGCCCTTATAAATCTTTCGGATCATAGTCGTTCATAACCATAACATTGGCCTCACACCCAATAATTTTACCCACTAAAAGGAGAAAAGTTTGCTGCTTTATCTTGTGGACAATCCGAAAGATAGAAGGATCCTAACGAGTAACTAAAACCTCTTACAACCCAACCGTCGACTCAAAATCAAACTCTAAAGCGATAAGCCAAATGATATATTAACGAGGGCAAATACCATAAAAAACCAACATATTTTTTGTTTTTCTCACAAATGTCCCTATATATTTTTTTTGCACATAAAAAACAAACAAACTTTCTATTTTATGTCACAAAAGTCCCTCTATAATTTTTTAAACATTAAAGTCCCTTAACATGTCATATTTGAAAAAAATTATGTAATTTAAAAAAAACTTAGAAATTCATTATGGATATTATTCTCATAACAAAGTTTGTATTAAAAAAAAATTGGTTCATTTGAAAAAAATATGTAAGTAAAACAACCGAATATGTCGTTTTTAAGTTGTTTTAAAAATATATATTTCACAATTTTGTTCGAATCTGACCATATTAAGGGACTTTAATGTTTAAAAAATTGTTAAGAGACTTTTATGAAAAAAATATAAAGTATATAAAAACAACAATAAACAAGAATACATACAAAATTTTCCATGTTTGCATTATATAAAGACAAATTTCTAACTAATCATAAGCTATTTAGGATGTTATATTCTTTTTGCAACTGCAACTACTTTCTGCAACTACTTTTGTTTGCTATGTTTTTAAGCCTTTTGTCATTTAGATTCATTTACTCCATATCATCTAGATTAATTTGAATCATATCCTCCCTAGTAATTGATGACGAAGGTTATTTGACTGCATGGTTGATGAGCGAGAAGCCGGAAGCCAAAGCCACAAGCAAGTACAGTACAACTACAGTATAGCTACAGTACTCTGACAAAAACCATGCCCACAAGTTATCCTGGCACATTCTACCAAATATCTCCCAAGATATCATGGGGAAAGAAAAACAGATATAAAGCAAAAGGTATGAGAGAGAACTTACACTAAAATGGTAAAACCTTTTGTTGCACACTTCTGACGTGTTGCAGGCAGCCAAAATTAGAAGGTGCGACTGCCGAGGGCCGACCTCGAGCCAGAAGCTCCTGATATTCTCAGATTTGCTTTGGACATTGAATTGACAACACGTCTATCCTTTATGCATATATGTTGCAACTTTTTGATCATACAATACAATCTAACCTTTGGTGGTTGCACTCCACTCTCAAAACACACACACACACTCTCAATCCTCTCCTTTACACTTAAACAATTTCTAACCTTAAACACTCATATGATTAACCGAACCATAACCATGGACCTTAAAACATCTTCACTACCTTTCACGCCATATTCTTGTTGTAGAAACAATAGCCATATCAATTCCCTAGCAACCAAAGCTTCATAACTATGAGCAAACATACCAAACATAAGTCATATGTTTTGTTGGGATTTTTTATATGACTGAAATTTGGCTTTTAGTTGTTTTGGCATTGCTACTTGAGCTTGATATATTAAAAAAATTAATTCCACCACCTTCATTTTCTTGAATGTTATTAGCGCAACATTTAGGATGTTGGTTAATGAAGGATACATTAACGGATTGAGTATTATTGATTGTTCACATAATATTCAGTAGGTTATCTATCATATTCGTTCCATAGGAACAATTCTTGTGCTTTTATAAGTTATGAATCTTAGCACCTCCTTTTAACATTTTCTATAAGATTTTGTATAGCGAATACACGGTCATATAAGCTCTATGACTTGAAATCATCTTTTGTCTTTAGTTTCAGGTCCTTTGTAGCATAACCTTCTAAAAATAACATAAGAAATTTGAACTTAGTGCCTTTTAGTTAATAATTTGTGACTTTCACAAGTTAATAACCTATGTCCACTAGGTAAAAATAACATCAGTTAAACCAAGTCAAATTAACGATTTCCGTAGTTGAATAATAAGGAACGAGATTGATTATGAGCATGTGAGAATTACTCAAACAATTGCAATCTGGACAAATGATAGAACCCTTTGAGCGGGTCAAACTCCAAGAATTAGATTAAGTAAAGAACACAAACTTGAAACAATTTTCTTCTCTAAATTTTTAACCAAGCAAAGATACAATTTAAAGGAAAGCAAAAATGTAAACATGGGTCCTAATCTTATGCAAGAAAACTGAAATTGAAGATAGTGGTGGTACCACTTCCTAACTACATGCATGCAAAATTAAACGTGGGAAATCAAAACAACTTTGAAGAGTTCCACTTCCTTAAGCTTTGGTTTTGTTGACTGGGTCAATAGTTGGGTCAGGTCCTGGAACGTTAGTGGGTCGGGTCTGCTGGGTTGGGTTAACTGTTACGTGGGTCGTATCAATGCCCCCGTCTGAAAAAACGACCTTGTCCTCAAGGTCGGTGAGCTTAACGCCGGATGGAACAGTGTTGGCGGTTGGTTGAAGTCCTTTCAAAGTGACCAAAACATCCTTGTAACGAAAAGTAATTGATGGGATGGAGAAGTCGGCGGTAAGCGGTCCCAAAGAACGCAACCAATCAAAACCCAAAATGACTTCGTATCCTTTGAAAGCCAACAAAATTAATGGAACTTGAAATGAACTGTTATCCAAGGCCACATGAACATCTGGGCAGAAGCTTTTACATTGAAGCGGGTCACCATTTCCAACAAGAACCGGAAACGGTGGAGTGGGTTGAATAGCTAATTGCAACAACGAGGCAACATGGGGCTGGATGAGATTGTGGGTGCTACCCGAGTCGACGAGAATGCTAACTGGGTGATTCTTTATGAACCCGGTGAGACGTAATGATGTTGTTAGAGCAAAACCATAAAAAAAGTGCAGGGGTTAAGCTGAGAAATTGAGGGACCGTAGTGGCATCGCCGAGCAAGGGAAGTTGAGTAACGGGTGGGACATCAGTCAAATTATCAGCGATAAGCAGAAATTGAGGTGGGTTCCACCGGTGACCGGGAACATACTTTTCAGGGCAACGAAAACAGAGACCAGCTGTGCGGCGCTGTTGTAGTTGGTCAGCCGTCAAACGAACAGTAGGCAAAGTGGGTATTGGTGCGATGGTTGGTGCAGGTAACATAGCTTGAGAAGCCGGTGGCGAGGAAACATGGACGGGGTTGGTAACAACAGTAGAGGAGATTGGGAAAGCCTTGTAGTGGAATTGTCAAGTTTTTCTTCAACCAAACTTGCCAAACCGTAAGCCTGGTGAAGTGTTGTGGGTTTTAGAATGGCTATTTCGTTCTGTATATCAATACGTAAGCCCGAAATAAAACAGTTTCGAAGGGCCTGTTGGGAAAGACCTACAACCCGATTGCTCACGCGTTTGAATTCGGTTTGAAAGGCAGCAACAGTAGAGGTTTGTTGAAGCTTGAAAAGTGTTGCTTCATGATTTTCGTACGTGGATGGTCCGAAACGTAACTCCAATTCGCGCTTGAAGGCGGTCCATGTGCCAAGCAAATCGTTGTTAGCGAGATGTTTGTACCATGAAAGAGCCTCGCCAATGAAGTAAAAAACGGCCAATTCGACACGTTTAACAACCGGAGTTTGGTAGTAGGAAAAGAAGTTTTCGGCTTGAAAAATCCAGTCAAGAACGTTTGAGCCATCAAAGAAGGGTAATGTGATTTTTGGTTGAGGATAATTGGGTTGGCGATTAGGTGAACGGTGGTGTGGTGGGGAATGGTTTCGTATTTGGTGTGTAGAACCAGAGCCTTCGGTAGTGATGTGGGTAGCAAGGATATCAAACTTTGTGTGTAGGCCATGAGTAGCATTAATTAAACCTGTGAGCATGGCTTTGTTATCCGTTGAAGCATCGGTAGTGGCTGTGAGTAGTTGGGTTAACAATTGATCAGTGGTGTTTGTGATGGGATCGTCGGAGACATTGGTTTCTTTTCGAGGTGGCATGGTTGAGAGGGTGAGACGTGAATGAAAGCACCAATTGATAGAACCCTTTGAGCGGGTCAAACTCCAAGAATTAGATTAAGTAAAGAACACAAACTTGAAACAATTTTCTTCTCTAAATTTTTAACCAAGCAAAGATACAATTTAAAGGAAAGCAAAAATGTAAACATGGGTCCTAATCTTATGCAAGAAAACTGAAATTGAAGATAGTGGTGGTACCACTTCCTAACTACATGCATGCAAAATTAAACGTGGGAAATCAAAACAACTTTGAAGAGTTCCACTTCCTTAAGCTTTGGTTTTGTTGACTGGGTCAATAGTTGGGTTAGGTCCTGGAACGTTAGTGGGTCGGGTCTGCTGGGTTGGGTTAACTGTTACGTGGGTCGTATCAACAAAAGGACCGATTCGAATAGTAGTATCATTTCAAACAACTTAAATTCAATTCGAATAGTAGATCCTAATTCGAACAACAATCACAATTCGAACAACGGTTGTAGTTCGAACTTTCTGATAATTATTTTTTATGATAACTGAGTAACTACAATAGAGGTGTTCATTCAAATAGAATACGAATTGGTCGAATTGGGACTTCTAAAAGCTATATTCGTATTCGATCCGCATTCGAATAAAAATCTATGTATTCGATTTGATTAAGTTATTCGAATGTATCCGCTTTAAAAAAATATAAATAAACAAGCACATCAAACAACAAAACAAATGTAGCACCAACATAACATAAGTCTAAAATATTACCCAAATATTGTGCAAAACATAACCCAAACAATATGCAATATATTAGCATATCAACAAGTCTAAAACATGTTAGGGTACTTATATAGAAAGATTTATTTTAGCCTTTATTGTAACTATTGTTTTGTTTAGGGTGTACTTTGTATTTTCCCTAAACTGTATTGACGACTATAAATAGAACTTTATCTAGGTTAGAGGAGTGACTTGTAGCAGCTTTTGCACATTGATTGTACTGTAACTATTCTTATTATCATTTTGAGTAATATCCTTGTTCGATTGTGTTGATTTTATTGTTACTTTGCATAGATCATTGATTGTATATCTCACTTAGCAGTTATCGATCCAATTGAACTTGTCAATTGGTTTTAGAGCTGTTGATTTGTAGCGTTTTCTACTGTTCATCGAGCAAAAACCTTCAAAAATTGCTCTAGTGAGAATTATCATGATATGTTGTTGATGTTAGCTTCGATTTACCATTATAAATCGTTTCTAATTCACAACTTGGTGTTGAATTCATTCAGAACAGAAGAAATCTGATAATTTGTACTTAAAGTGTTCGTACCATAAATTTGACAAAAATCATAAGATTATGATAAAGTTTAAGATTGATTAATATCTAGGGTTGTTAGTCGAGTGATTATACAGTTTGTGTCAGAATTTTGGACAAATTCAACAAATTTTTGAGAATTAGTGAAAAACTGATGATGAATCTGCCAATGAGATTGAAATTTGATTAATTGTTAAGACGCATCAGACTTTTGGACTTGTAATTTGCCTTAGATTGAGACGCATCAAGTTCTAGTTAGTCGTTTCATCACTATTGAGTCATGTTACACTGTTGAAATCAATTAAAAATCTGAAAAATTTCGAGTACTGTTTAGTCGGGTCAAGTACTGTTCAAACGCATCACTGTTCAGTCGCATCAACGTGATTCAGCCATGCCAACGTGATTTAGCCGTGTCAAGTTTTTTCAAGATTCTTTCAGCCGGGTCACTATTCAGCCGTGTCATCTTTTTTTCTAACGGGTGATATAATGTTCAGCCGTGTCAAGTCTCAGCCGTGTCATGTTCAAAGCTTCAAACATTTCACTGTTCAGCCGTGTCATCTTTCAAACGCATCCTTATCTGATTCACTTTTCAGCCGTCTCACAACTTTTAGTCACTTAATTTAGAATTTTAAATTTTCAACTTATTTGTCTTTTTCAAAACTTAATCAAAAATACCAAAAATATTTTTCTTAATTCTAAATGGCTCCTAGTGAAGATTCAGATAATCGTGTTCCTAGGTTATTTAATCGTGCAGTTTTCAAGAATTGGACTATCAGATTGAAACATCACATGTGCTCTATTAACAATGATCTCTGTAAGTCTATTGAAAAGGGTCCTCATATACCTGTTCTTGCACCTGATGTTGCTAGCACCTATTCCAAAGACTCAACAGAACCATATCATGAGGATGATCTACAAGGAGAAGACTTACGAAAGGTTAAGAATGACAGTAAGGCTTATTCTTTGATGTGTAAGGATCTACCACTTCAAGTGTTATCAAGGATGGATGCTTATCAGACTGGATATACATTGTATAAAGCACTAAAGGTTATTTGTGAAGGAGGATAACAGATCAGAAGTTTAAAGAATCAAAAACTGAAAAGACATTTGGAACTGTTTGAGCCATATCAGGAGAAACTGTTCACCAAATGATGAATAGATTTGTTCATCTTACTACTGAGATGACAAATGTTGGGGTGAAAACAGATCTTCAAGACTTAAATGATAGATTATTGGGTGCACTTCAATCTTCATGGAAACAAACAGTTACACTGCTCAAGCATACTGAGAAATTTCCTATGGACTTAGATCTTCTTATTGCAAATTTAAGATAGAAGAAGTGGAAATTGATGAAAGTTCAAGAAATACTGATCAATCAGCATCACATGCTCAGTACAAGTTTGTTGTGAATCCTTCAAACAAAGTTGAGAATGCTTTTCTTGCTCAAGATGGTAACAAACAAGAAGATGAAGGTGATTTGTTTGTTGGTGCAAGCTTTTATACCAATTCCACTTATTACACAAGCTCCCCAATCTACAAGCAACCTCAGTCTCCACCAAAAGCTCAATCTCAACCATTGAAAGCACAATCTGAAACTCAAAGTCGAAATTCTACCACACCATGCAAAGGTAAAGATGTCATGAACATTCTTTTGCAATATGATGAAACAAAGAATGCTTTCACTGCATTCATGGCAAGTTTTCAGGCATATCAAGGCAGTCATCTGACTCAGTGAGATGTTATCTTCAAGACTTATTTGAAATGGATTCTGATGATGTTGAGGAAATGGATCTTAATTGGCAAATGGTTATGGTTGCATATCGAACTCAGAAACATGCATATGTGAATCACAACTTCAAGCCAAGTGCTAACAAGACAGTTGGTTTTGACAAGTCAAAGGCTAGATGTTTCAGTTGCAATTGCTATGGTCATTTTTCTAGAGAGTGCAAGGCACCAAAGAATCAGAACTATAATAGTCAAGCAAGTTCAAGTAGTCAGAACCAGAATCAAAGTCAAAGTTAGAACACTCAACAATCGCAGAGTTATCAGAATTGGAATCAACTTTTTCATCAAAAGCCTTATCAAAGTTTTCCAATGCCAGAACTGAAAGATGAAGGAAAACAGCCGAAGATCAGAACAAAGCACTTTTAGTCAGTGTGGAAGATGGTTATGACTAGAGTGCCTATGCGGAACAATTCACTGCTGATATTACTTCCACTCTGGATCTGGTTTGTGAAATTGAACGTGAAGACTGGTCAGAAAATGGTGATATCAAAGTTCTTGAAGATGAGAATAAAAAACTGAAGCCTATGACTGGAGTGCTAAATTTGTTCCATCTGAAGAATCAGAAGCTGAAGTTGCACTCATGGCCACTTCTGAGGAATCAATCACATGAGCTGAATCTGAGCAGCCTAAGGTTAGTTCTGAACTCCCTCCTAACTATGTTGAAATTCCAAATGATGTGAGAAACAGGTTATGTTCCAAAGAATGCATTGCTCAAGTTGAACATTATCAAACTCATTCATATAAAATCTGTGATAAATTAAGCAAACACGAAAAGATTCACGAAAAGCTTAAAAATGATCATAAGATTTCAGATGATAAGATAATTTCACTTCAAAAATCATGGAACAAAACTCTGAAAGAACTCGAAATTGTAACTAAACAATTAGAGGAAATGACAAAAGCCCTTGAATTAGAAAAGATTGCTCATACAACAACACATGTTGATTTGACAAAAGTGAAAAGTTTAAAAGCTATTCTAGCTAAATTGGTAAGTGAACGAAAAGATAACAAAGCTGGTTTAGGATTCACTCATGAACCAATTCGAGAATCCATAACAAACACTTTACCAGAAAACTTTAATCCATTTGATCATTCACCTGAAAACAAAGAAAAGTTCAAAAAATCTCAAAGAAATAAACCTGAATCTGGAAGCTTAGAAGGAAAGGATGATGGAAAGAACATGACCGAAATCATGAAAGAAGAATGTGGATTAGTTGAAAACAATGATCAAGTCAGTGAAAAGTCAATGCCGATTCTTGAACAGATTGGTGACTATGAAGAAAGAATGCGAGCAAAGTCAAAAAAAGAAAATGTAGAAAGTGAATTCTTAGGATTCAGAGATCCTGAATTTCTCAAATGGAAATAGGAACAGAAGGAATTTGTTGTAGCTGCTATTCAACAACGTCAAAGTATAAAGAACGATGTTGCTTCAATCTCTAAATCTCAAGACTCAAAGAAATCAATTAATCGATCAAAGGCAAAACAGGAGAAAGCCAAATCTCAAATGCCCAAAAGTAACAAACCAGTAACCAAACAAGCTCAATCTAACAAATCTGTGTCAAAATTACCACAACCAGTGAAGTTTGTATATGCAGGTACATTTGATTTAAACTCATCTCAAGGTAACCAAACCAATTCCAAGATCAAATATCTTTCTGATCTGAAAACAAGTTCAGGTCCTAAGACTTCCGTTGTTAATCAATTTGAATCAAAGAAGGTAACCAAGAAAGATGTGTCTAAATCGAAAGTGAACTCAATTGCAAAAACACAATCTTCATCAATCAAACAGAAATCACAAACATAATCTCCAAAGAAACACCAAATTAACTTTCAAACTCAATCTGTAATAGAATCATGTGTTGATTCACCATCAAAAGTTAATAATCGGTGTTTAAAATCAGTAAAGATATTGTGAGATCTGTGATCGTTATAATCATGAAACTGCTAAATGTTTCTTTAGCAGGTATTGTCACATCTGTAACAAAAGGAGTCATTAATCTGAGGAATGTTATTATAACAAATTTTATGAAATCTGTGAAAGATGTAATCATGATACGTCTGATTGCTTCTTCTGAAAGAACTCACCAAGGGAAATGATTAGTTACCCAAATTTTCAAAGAAACCAATCTTATGTTATCAAAACTTAACCAATAATCCTTCCTTAGGTTTGAGACCTTTCAGAAGAATCAATTCTGAACAAAGTGAGTTCTTTGATATGCCGACAAAGTAGTATCAGTCGAACAGGTTTTTGCCAAGAGCTATGATGGTTGGTAGGCAAAGGGAAAATAACAACAATCTTGATCCTAATTTGGAAGAAAGGTGTCATGCTTTAAGGAGAAAGCAATCGAACCAATAAGTTGGAAGAAATAACTTTCAATCCAATATCTTAACCGAACCAAATCTGAATAAATTACATCTTTAACAATTCACCATTGTGGATAAATTCAGAAAACCCAAGACCATTTCGGCCTGGTTGACGACACTAACTAATGAAATATGAAAATGCAGGTACGCCCAAGAAGACATGTCAACTCGTGGTTTGTTGATAGTGGGTGTAGCCGGCATATGACAGGCAATCATGCCTTGCTTCAAGATTTCAAGCAGAAAAATGGTACTCATGTTGCTTTTGGGGGAGATGCTGGAGGAAAGATAAATGGTGAAGGAACAGTCTCAAATGGGGTCATTAACATTGATAAAGTCAACTACTATGCTCAGTTGAATTTTAATCTTCTAAATGTTTCCTAAATTTGTGATAAATCTTATTCTGCTTTATTGATGATTCTTTCTGTTACATTCTCAAGTCAGATTTCAAGTGAGTGGGTTATGATTAAACCTGCTCAAGATTGAGATGTATACAAACTGAATATGTCTCAAGTTGATTTAGAAACTGAAACAACCTATCTCATTGCTCAAGCTTCAAATGATGAAAATCAGCTTTGGCATAGACGACTCGGCCATTCAAATTTAAGAAACATGAACAAACTGGCTTCGGGAAATCATGCTTTGGGAATCCCATCGAATAAATTCTCTATAACCGACCATTGTTCAGCGTGCTTGAAAGGCAAACAACATAGAGTGTCTTTTAAGTCCAAGCTCCTAAAATCAATTTCCAAACCTCTTCAGATGTTACACATGGAGCTATTCAGACCAACGAATGTGCAGAGTATTGGAAAGAAATCGTTTCATTTAGTCATCATAGATGATTTTACTCGATTTACTTGGGTTTACTTTTTTCATGCAAAATCTGAGACTGCTGAGTTGTTAAAAGAATTCATTATTAAAGTTGAAAAACCAACTTGATTCAAAAGTTAAAATCTTGAGAAGTGACAATGGAACAGAATTTAAGAATGCTAATGTCGATTCGTTTTGTGTAGAAAAGGGCATTGCACATCAATTTAGTGCGCCATGAACTCCTCAGCAGAATGGTGTTGCTAAAAGGAAGAATCGGCACACTGATTGAAGCTGCAAGATCCATTATAGCAGATGCCAAAATCCCTATCACATTCTGAGACGAAGCTATTGCTACTGTCTACTTTGTATAAAACCGAACGTTGTTGGTTTAGGAAAAGCAAAAAACTCCTTATGAGTTATTGTTTGGAAGGAAACCAAACATTTCATAATTAAAAGAATTTGGTTGTCCTGTTACAATTTTAAATCTAAGTGACCAACTTGGAAAATTTGAGACCAAATCTGATGACGGTTTCTTTCTTGGATACTCTTCTGTTTCTAAAGCCTATCATGTTTATAATAGAAGGCCAAATGTTGTCCTTGAAACCTTTAACGTTCAATTTTTAGAAAATTCATTTCCATAAGTGGCTCATGGTCCCGATTGGTTATTTGATTTAGACTCGTTATCCAAATCTTTCAACTCTAACTTGTTTGATTTTTCAGAAAAGTAAAAAAAGAAACCAAGAGATCTAGGATCATTCAGTGATGAATCAAATGAAGATGATGACGATATCAATCCAGAGTATCCATTCATGTCTGTTCTCGATCCTAATGTTGAATCCTCAAACCATTCTCAAAGTCCATAAGCTTCTCAAGAAGATCAGGAATCAAACAATCATGAAGACATTCGAAGTCAGCAAAACTCTCCTAATGATGGTGGATCTGATCATACCACTTCACAACCATCATCAGATCCAAGTGGTGAAGTTGTCTAAGAGTCACTCGACTACTTTATCAATTCAGCAGATCATGTCCCTAACTTCACACCACGCTCTTCAACAATCGTGCAAGATCTAGCCAATCTGAATCAATCAAGTATGGAGGTACAGATACAAAGAGGAGGTCATCCAACTTCGTGTATTCACAAGAATCATCCTACCTCTCAGATCATAGGTCCTTTGAACCAAAGAACTATGAGAAGTCAGACGGAACAAGCAAACATCTGTCTCTACTTATGTTTTCTCTCTTAAGTGGTTCCAAAGAACATTTCAGAAGCAATACTAGACAACAGTTGGATAGAGGCTATGTAGGAAGAGCTACTTCAATTCAGGAAACAGGAAGTATGGAAGTTAGTGGATTTGCCTGAAGGAGAAAATGCTATCGGTACAAGATGGTTGTATAAAAACAAGCCAGATGAACATGGCATTGTGATCAGAAACAAAGCGAGACTGGTTGCACAGGGATACACTCAGGAGGAAGGCATAGACTATGAAGAAGTGTTTGTTCCAGTGGCACGACTTGAGGCAATTCGCGTTTTTCTTGCTTATGCATCCTTCATGAAGTTCAAAGTGTATCAGGTAGATGTTAAATGCGCATTCTTGTATGGACCAATTACCGATGATACGTAAGGCAGCCGTCAGGAATCGAAGACCCTGAGTATCCTCATCGTGTATACAAGCTTAGCAAAGCCTTGTATGGTCTATATCAAGCTCCAAGAATTTGGTACGAAACGTTATTAAAACATCTGCTCGAACACAGTTATACTAGAGGTCAGATTGATCCAACTTTATTCATGAAGCGAGAAAATGATGATCTTTTGTGTGTCCAAGTGTATGTTGATAATATCATCTTCTGTTCCAAAGCTTTCGAGGAAATTATGAAATCCAGATTTCAAATTGAGTTCTATGGGGGAGATAAACTTTTTCCTTAGTTTACAAGTTATAAAGTCTACAAATGGAATCTTCATCAACCAATCAAAGCTTGTTGACAAATTGTCAGACTATCAAAACTCCATCTGATGTGAACTGCAAGATCCAACCCGATTCAAAAGGAAAATCTGTTGATCAGACATTATACAGATCAATAATAGGTTCACTTATGTATCTTACTGCATCAAGGCCAGATATCATGTATGATTTTTGTGTGTGTGCCCGATATCAATAAAATCTTAAAGAGTCGCACCTGATCGCCGTCAAGAGAATATTCAGATATCTTAAAGGGAAACCTAATCTCAGTTATGGTATCCTTATGATGGAAATTTTGAATTATATAGTTATTTTGACAGTGATTATGGTGGTTGTGCTCTTGACAGGAAATCAACCACGGGTGGATGTCAGTTTCTGGGTCCTTGTCTGGTCTCTTGGCAATGCAAATAGCAGACCAATGTTTCCGTATCCACTGCAGAAGCAGAGTACATTGCTGCATCGGTAGGATGTTCTCAAGTTTGTGACTTAAAACCAATTGCTTGACTATGGGTTTAAATTTCTCAAGCCTCCTATTTACATAGACAATACTGCTGCAATGTTCATAACTGCTAATCCTGTCCAACACTAAAAAAAACATATTGAGATCCGTTACCATTTTCTCAGAGATAAATATGAAAAAGGTTTAATAATTTTGATTAAAGTTCACACCGACAAACAACTGATAGATTTGTTTACAAAATCTTTCTTGTCAGGACGGTTTGAATTCTTAGTCCAATCAATAGGATTAATCAACCATGATTGATTCTTCTTCTCAAAGAAAAGAAAATAGAAAATCAGGAAATTATAAATCCAAAAATAGAATAAGTCGATCTCATTCTTGATACCCATGTCTTTTGTTTTATATTATGTGTGTGTTTGTGTGACTTGCATTGAAAAAGAAAATGGAAACAAGAAAAAGAAACATTATTTCATAAGAATCTGACTTGCAATGTGAGAAATGATAGTTACACTAAGCTTTATCTGATACACCATTTTCAACAATAAAGATTGATACATGTTAATCGATGTGCGGGACAGCTCAAGCAATTAGACTGAAAATGTAGGATCATTCTTGACAAACTCTAATATTAATATGCTTTCTTTTAAGTTCCATAGTTATACATGTGTTAAGATATCTCTTTTGATGAACGGATTGAAATGTTTCTTTAACACCAGGTAATGATGCAATATAACTAGTGTAATGAACCACATCTGTGAACTTCTTTGTTGTGGTGACCACAGACCTAAAGTTTCACACGAATTCACATTTGTTGTAATAAGCTACAGACCTTGAACACTTCAAGGTGCAACAAAAGATTCTCAATGTGGAACAAAAAAGAGTCCCAAAGGAGGACGATCACCAAATAAATTCCAAATGGAATTTTACAAGATTCCCAAGAGGAACACAACCAAAAGATAATTCCAAAAAAGAATTCAAAAAGATTCCCAAAGTGAAACAATCCAAATAAGATAGAAACCAATTCCACACTTCTTATATTGTAAATGACCAGGTTAATATTGTTTAAGTACATTTCTTGTATGTTTTGATAAGGAAATAGATTGATATATGTATACATGTGGGTCATATAAGCCATTCTAATCGAACCTTTAATATCATCATGTTCTGAAAAAGTAAGTGTGCCAACTCGAGCTAATTGATATGTTTTCATATCATCACTCAATTCAACACAAGACAAATGTCTATTTCAAAATCTAAAACATATTCAGATGATTCTTGGTATGATCTCTCAGCAGTATATAGATTCTTTGCATTGCATTCGTATTTAATTTATGTGTGCTTTGTGTGTGTAGGCATGTGGATTCATTGATGATATATCGACATTCCTTTTAAACTTAAAAATTTCAAGAAATTTCAAAGTTTAGGGGGAGAAATAATTTCGAAAAGAAAAATTCAAAAATGTTGTTGTTGGATGAAAGGATCAAGTGCTAAATGAATGCATTCCTATTGTTCATATCAAAATAATCCTCGGGTCAAGTAATTTAAATATTTTAAAAATGCTTCGGGATATTGGAAATTGGTTGTGCAAAATTTTCAAGTCAAAAGAAAAAGAAAATAAAAAACATTTTGTGCAAAAAACGTATTATCATTATGTGAGAAATGGCCTAAATTTGTTTGTTTTAATTCAAATGATAAATCTTTAATTAAATGTTAAGGATGTCATGTCAATTAAAGTGTATTGCAGGTGCATTTAATGTAGAAGAAGAAAACTGTCAATGGTTGACTAATTTGTTGAAAGTCAACAAGCGCTGAGACAAAGATGTGAAGAAAACTTCATGAAAAGACCAAACAGTGGTCATGCGTCTACAACAAAGCTTGAAACCTCTCAATAGTGGTCAGACGTCCAAGCAGTGTCTATGCAGCCGTGTTAGTCAACAAAAGTCAAGGTGTAGTCGTTTCATGTGTTTGTGTCTGTTGCTTCATCATGTTGACACGACTCATCAATGTTGACACGACCCAATAGTGTTTCACACGACTAACTGTTTTTTACACGTCTAAAGCTTTTCATGTTGAAACTAGTCGTCTCAACAATGTTGACACGTCCCAACAGTGTTTGGCACGACTCATACATCTATGTGTTTAAACTTACCGGTTCATCAGGGCTGACCCGTCCTAATTAATTGTGACACGTCTCAACAGTGTTGACCCGTCACAACAGTGTTTGTCGCGTATATGTGTTTTGTGTTGAAAATTCAGCCGGGTCATCATGTCATCCATCTAAAACTTGTTTACCCGTCTGAACAGTGCATGGCATGACTAGGGTTTTTATATCTGTTATGACACGTCCCACACATCTTCACCCGTCCAAGTGAAAGCTTAATTATTTTGTCGTGCCATCACATATCACATAAATACCGTTGTACCAACACTTAACTCATTTCCACATTTTAACTCGACCTAGACACTTCACCTTCTTCACCCGGCTATACCCCTGTACTAAATTGTTGATTCTATATTGATTGTGTTTGTTTTACAGAGGTATATCATCGTGTTTAGACATCTTTTCATCACATCATATCTTCACAAACCCTAAATTGATCGATTGATGATGAACAATAACATGAACTCTTAACCGTCACTTTGATTTTGAAACCAAAACTTAAATTTTGTTGTTTTAAAGTTAAAATCGGTCTGTTAATCACTCATATCCATCGATTAAACATCATCAAGTTCTTGAAATTGAACCTAATTGAATCAAAAATTGAAATGGCAAAAATCACCATTGATGAACCATCAACTGAACTTAATTAAAGTTCGATAATTTAAGTTGTTTTGATCAAAATCATGAAATCTGATGTTGAAATAATGATTTGAATCAAGTCTTATTCACAAAAATGATTGTTAAAATTTTGCAAAATGACTGTGAGTTCTTGAATATTTTCTTTGTGATTGTGAGAAATTTAACAGTGTGTTTGTTTTTCATAATAACTTCATCTAAATGTGTTTGAGTTGTTCAAATGTGTCAAATGAATGTTATGCGACAGTAAACCTGTTGTCTTTGCTCTCTGTTTCAACACTTAGATAAATTTCAAATGAAGTTTTATTAATTGATCATTTCAACTGAATCCAACACATGTGTATCTGATTTCAGATGGCAAATCTGAAGTATGAGCCAAAGCACAATGTTGTTGCTATGCTGAATGAACATATTTCAGAGGCTGCTGGGTATGAAGAGACGATCATATTCTTGTTAAAGTCAAAGTATGTGTATGCCATGTGTGCCAAACCGATTGTCTATATGAGACTGATCAAGAGATTTTGGAGAACAGCAGAAGTAATAACTGATGATGAAGGAAATACAGTTGTCAGGGGTTCAATATCAAATCAACATGAGATTGTTGTTTCAGAACAATCAATCAGAGATGCTTTGATACTGGGAGAGAATGAGGCATGTGATTTAGATGAGTTTACTGTGATGGAATGCCAACAGTGTTTTCTTGATATGGGGCATCCACCTGTCTTCCCAAAACAACAATCTATCAGAGCCCATTTGTACAACCACAAGAAATTGTTGTGTTATGTCATACAACACTGCATGTCAAGGAAGAGTGTTGGTTTTGATTCGTTTCCATCTGATATTGCCTCTCCTATAGCGGCCATTGCTATAAACAGAAGATTTAATATGGTTAAGTGGATCAAGGGTTTCATCTTCAATCTACAAAAGGGCAAAAGATTGAAGTTTTTGATGTACCCAAGGTTTTTACAGCCGATTATCAATGAGGCTTATCCATTGATTAAGGAAGGAGTTGCTGGAGATATTTTTTTTGGGTAAAGGGTTACCCCGGTGATTCTATTATAAAGACAACTGTCATTAACGTACAAGTAGTGAGGATGATTTCCACACTAATTCATATATGGGACAAACCCCCACATATGTGAGCAAAACAAAGACAACTAACCAAAACAAATCAAACAAACTAGCCTACCACAAATAATCGACATAATAGCCAAAGCCTAACAAGAGAAACCAATCCATCAGCCGCCATCATCAAAGATGTAGTTGCGACCAATGGAAAGCCACCTCAGAAACATGAACAATCGACTATCCATTAGAAACCATTGAAGAGGAGGAACTCACCCCTGTTGTATCTCGAGTTTTATCTGTAGTTTCATCATAAATGACTTCAACCTCTTCCTCATCCAAGTCTTCAATTTCCTTACCCGATTTGCCCTTCCCTTTACTAGATTCCAAAGTCCCCCCATCGTTCACATTTTCCAAATTAAGAACATTAAAGGAGTTTTGAATCTGGATCTTTGTAGGATCTCTACTCTTCACATCAGAGATTGAAGGTCTAGTTCCCACCATTTTCTTGTAATCCAACAGTCTATATTCAAATTTTGGTTTCTGATTTTTAACCTGAAACCCACTTTTCTTAACCGTTTTCCTACCCTTAACTTCAGTAAAACCATCCTCATTTACTTTAGGAATGGGTTTAGATATAATACAAACCTGTTTAGGGCAAACATCAGTACCATGCCCAAACACACAGCAATGAGCACACCTCGGCGGTTTCCACTCATACTCCACATCCACAGTCTCAGTAACATATTTGCCCCCCTCCAACTCAGGAATAGCCATAGTTAGTACCTCTTTGAAATCATGCTCAGCTGAAATTTCCACAAGAGCCCTAGCATAACTACTCCTTCCCCAAGCATCATAGCACATAGCACTAGTATAAGTGTCCAGCAACTTAGGGGTACCAATCTTCGAAGCAAGCATACTTAGCCCATCATCAGTATACGCAGCAAGAGGGACATCATGCAATTTAACCCAAACCGCAACTTTTTTGATATCTTCTTTTCTAAGAGTAAGTGTAGGCGACCATATATTCAGAAAAATTGGCTTATTACGAATCAGCCAAGGTCCCCCTTCAAGCACATCAAGCATTCCCTTATTGTTAGCAAATTTAAAAAAGAAAAACCCATTTGCATTCATCATGATTTTCTGAAGCCCATACCTCTTCCAATTATTCTGCACAAAGTACTTCACAACATGAAACGCTTCTCTATCCCCAATAAAATACCCATAAATAGTAAAAGCAAGTTTATCTTGAACCATTTTAACTGATTCCCTAGGAAGAACCACATCAACCCCTTGTTGCTTCTCCAAATTATCCAAAAACCGAAAATTAACCTGTTTTATTAGCGGATCTGGTTGTAAGGAAGCAGCATAAGAGTCCTTTGATTTATCCTTCTCAAAAGACCCAAAATCACACTTTGAAACCTGCACTTTTTCAGCCAACTCGTCTTGAGCTTCCATGATCGGATTAGCGTTGATAAATTTTCCTCGACGAGGTAGAAGTGGAATTCCATCAATATTGACCACTTTACGAGCAATACCATTATGTTCGTTATCCTCATCATCCTGGACCTGAAAACTAACTCTACGAGCGCTTTTGGGTGTAGAATTTGTCTCCATAATCAGCCTCAACAAGAAACCTGATTCACGATCAAACTCTAATCAATATAATCTGATTTTGAACCCTATAGTAACCCACAAACCCTAACCAGCAAAAGCCCTCGTAATCAAATAGAAAAATCACGTTCAAACAGCCCTTGGATCACGTCGTTCTTGATTACAATCAAAAAAACGAATCTGCTATTCAAAACAAACCTGATTCGGGCTTTATTTTCCAGCCGCAAACCCTAATTCGAATAAACAACCCTTGTTTACCAATGAAACGTGACTAATTGCAATCACACAATAAAAAATCTGATTAACACTCAAACACCTTTTGATTAATCACTCCCTAAAACGAAAATCAGAAGCAAAAACGAATTACTAGATGAACAAACCTTATTCAGAAGTCAGCAGCAAACCCTATTAAAAATCAGCTACAAACCCTAAATAATGCCTTGTAAAACAATGATCGATTGATACAAAGGCTGAAGCGAGTGAGTTTAAGATCAAAATCAAAGAAAAACAACTCGAATCCAACAGGCCAATATGAATTACGAACCAAAAACGGCCAGAAACCCTAAATCGCCCAAATCACCATCTCCCCCCTCTCAGTTGCTGGAGATATTTGTGAAATATAAGACATGAATGAGTCTCTGGAGCTCAAAATGTAATCTTTGACTACATGCGAGATGTAGCAAATGATAAGGTTGAACTGGGTGCTGACTATTTTCATGTTTCACAGGATGATCCAATAGATCCTTTGGATATTATTGACGATAATCCTGAGGCACTTTGATATGATGATGAGTATGCTGAGAACGAAGAAGAGTCTCAAAATGATGGTAATAATAATGATGATCCAGATAATGATGATGATGAGGGTGATAACCAGGATAATAATGATGAAAATCAGAATTAAGATGCCGGTGATGACAATGAATATGATAATAATGAAGATGCTGGTGATGACAATGAAGATGATAATGATAACGATGATGATGAGAACAATAATGATGGTGATTGTCACACCCTCAAAATTCACTAACGGAGTTTTACCGTTAAGTGTGTGACAAACCAAGATCTCAGACATTAGTTACACAAAACGACACTATATGAATTTAAAACATACGTGTTTCATTAAATGAGAAATTTTAATACAGAGTTAACGTTTAAAAGTTTGCGGAAGCGTAATCGAAATATAATGTCAAATATATTAAATGGTAACTAAATGCGAAAACATGCGCCCAACACGAGAAACACAGTTTAGATAGTTGTTAAACTCAAAACATGGTTTTTAATGCTAGAAAATGTTTAAATGAAAAGCTGTGACTCCATGCCATGTCCTAAGTGCGTTGTACCTCAGTGACCTGTAAAAGTGAAAGGCTAACAAGTGTCAACACGATGGTTGGTGAGTTCACAATATAAGTTCAAAGTCAAGTAAGTTCATTTGCTAGCAGAAATATAAATTAAGTATGTCAGTGTAGGTAGTTAGTCTACAGCACATGTCCTTAGAGGCGTATGTATCTGACCGAAGCTGACGTATGTACACATTAAGTGCATTTTGCCTGTTCGTACATCCCATCAGGATGCACATGTATGTATGTTAGGTTATTCAACACCCGTTCGATAGGTCCTTCTGTCGTGCTAGCGCGACTAGCCCGGGTGGGGTTTGTCAAACCCAGTAGTACTACTCAAAATTTCCCCACTATTTCATAAATACTAAAGGTCAAGTAGGTATCCATGAGGTCTTTCATAAACAAAATAAAAGTTGCTCTAGTCCAGACATGCGACATACAAAATTTGTAAATCCGTAAAAGTAATCGTTCGTGTTCTCAGCCCATGAAAGAGTGAAATAGTAAAAGTACGGTTCAGTGAACTCACCTTTGAAGCGCACAACAAATAACAGCAAACTGCAATAAAAGACCTAAACTGCTCTAGGACCTGCTTTAGCAATTATTTACTAATTAATAACTAGAAACATGCAAGTGAATATATAATATGGTAGTCTCTAGGGTTTTCGAGTGTTCGATTCGGTTTAGAATAATATTAATAATAATAGTAGCCCTTCATCAAGGTTACACATACATTACATGTCATATTATATAACTGGACTTATATACTTTTCCATTAAATGTAAATCACGTATCTTATCATTAAATTAAACCCGAAACGTTTCATCATCATATATTCACTGCTATCACCAAGGCATATAATCATATATATATTTTCACGTACAAGCATACACTACACCTTATGTATTACCAGCCACACATGAAAATCATCCTACTACCCCCTTTACATGCGAATTTTATACCCACACTATGAACCTGCATATTTTGCATATCATCATCAACTATAATAACACATTTGTACTTATACATATTTCCATGCAAAATAATTCGTCTTATCCCCAATTCATACTCGACGCACATTATCAAGCATCTATTAATGGCCATCTCTTTATTTGCATCGTATCATTTTCATGTGTTAGTGCACCTTGTCATATTTCTTACTATCATCATGCACTATTATAACTGATGCGGACATTAACACGTTTTCTTCTTGATTCACACATCCATACATACAGTTCATACAATTTCTCCACACTAATACTTGTACATATACTGTTACATTTACTCCACTTATATACAAACTCGCATAAATACATAGCTTTTAGCTTCACTTTTCTACACATTCATACAATACATACAAAACATACAATCCATGGAGTACATACCATTCACACAATGCCACGACTATTGTACTTTTGTTCATCTACACACATATGATACACATACATTCATGCATCTTAAATGGAATCCATGCAAAGCATTCATACATATATATATACACGTCCATACACTTCTATATATATTCAGCAGCTTTAATCAACATTCATACACATCTACATCCATACTTATGCACTGTAACTCACGTATATGTACATACTCTTAACATACGCATATATATGTATTCATACAACCGTACACATACACATGTATATATATATACATACATACTTACGCGTTAATCTGTTTCATCCATTACATCGCACATTTTTATAAATCATCATACAATCTGGACCGAAACGAACGAATCATAACCCGCAACGAAACCGAATTCGAAACCACAACGCGATAAATAACAAAAATAACACAACGGACACGTACCGATTGTCAAGCGGGGTGAGAGGAGGATACTGGTACGGCGACAGATGGGTGGTCGGAGGTGCGAGGGTGGTGGCTGCCGCTGCTGATCTCGCCGGAGAACAAGAAAACAACTCGTAACCCTAGCAGTCGCAACCTTTCAAGGCATATAACTTTTTACCTACTGCAATTCAGAGGGAACGGACACCACCGTTGGATTCCTCTCGTCGAGAAGAAGATTTTGACATATAATACGCCTCGTGGGGACGCCGGAGTTGGCCGGAAAATGGCCGGAAAACATGTTTTGCGGCTAACCTAGCAGCCGGAACATTTAACTAACCATAACTTCTTCATCACTACGAATTAGAAGACGAATTTACTATCATTGGAACCGTCTTGTCGAGACGAAGATTTTGATATGTAATACGCGTTGTGGGGACGTCGGAGCTGGCCGGAATCTGGCCGGAAATGTGGCGGCTGGAGTTTGGGTTGGGAGGTGTTTAGGGTTAGAAAAAATGGAGAGAAGAGATATTGAGGTATTTATAGTTAGGGTTTTGAGCTGGGTTTATTTTAAATAAACACTGCGTATGATATGGTGCGTCTCGTAACATTTTTCGTTCCGAAGTCTCGTCAATATTTACATTTCTTTCATGATATTCCAAATTGTTTCCAATATTGTTTCCTTGATTATACATTATATTGTATGAACGTGTTTCGATTCAAATACGCGTTTCTTACACGTTTCGCATATATATAATAGATACACATATATTTCCGTTTGTTATCGAATTAGCTTCTATGAACTCTTAACAATCTATAAGATATATTTCCATGACAATGAGTAAGATGATTACTCATTATAATGTATTGCGCCTTTAATGGGCCTTGTTTATTATTATGGGCCCTTATTGGGCCTTTAAGCCCATTTAGTAGAACTACATGTTTGAGATCATATGACTTAACAACGTTTTATAAACAAAGTTATCATGAAATTGCCGGGTGTCACAGTGATGTTGGTGAGAATGATAATCTGATTGGCAATGATGTTGATGAACAGATTGTTGTTGAACATGTTGAGGTTATATAGGAAGATGTTCAGGAAGAAGTTGAAAATGTTGTAATTGAAGATGTTGTTGTTGTTGAAATTGCTCAAGAAGTTGCAGTATCTGAAGCTGAATCCGAAGCACAGCCGGATGACGAAGCTGATGTTATTGTTGCTAAATCAGTACCTGTTGCTATTCCATCTCCTGTACAATCCCCGATTGCACAAGGAATAGGACAGCCTAAGGAGTCTTCACCTAAAGTTGTGTCTACTGAAAAAGTTGATATTATTGATGTTGATGATGTTGAAGATGAACTATGTCATCTAAGGAGGATGGTTGCAAAGTTGACTGATGATAAAGAAAAATTGATTGCATTAAACCAAAGGAAGAAACAAAGATTGAAAGAGTACCGGGATACGCATATTAAGAACAAGGAGACATTCGATATTCTTGTGGCTGAGTTCGATGCATTGACAGAGAAGTATGATGACTTAGAGGTTGAGCACAATACTTTGAAAGCTGAGTATGAATTGTTGAAAAAGGAGACAGAAGAAAATAAAGCTGAATCCTCTTCATCAGATAAAGAGTTTGTGCCAGAAGGTGATAAAGAAATGGATGTTGGAGTGACTGATGCTCCCATGGATATCACTATTAGATACACCAGATCAAGGAGAACCAAAGTAGTTGTTGATATTGGTTCGTCCTTTATCCTTGTTCCCAATGAAGCCAACATTGTTAGCATATATGGAAAGGCCGAGGAAAACGTAAGCTGGATGTTGACCAGAGATTACTGAGTCATCTGAGACTATAAAGAAAGCTAGAACTAAGGTTGTTCAGAATGAACCAGTTCAAATTGAAGCTTTGGAAATGGTTGATGATAGTTTTGATGATTTATCAGATTTTGATGATGATGCTGGTCCTTCTGTGCAAACCGAACTAGCTCAAACAGTTGATGATATTTCTGCTGACATTGAGGAAATGTTTGAGTATTTGACTAGAATGAAGTACAATAAAGTATTTTTGGATGGTTTTACAATACCACAAGTGTAAGAAGAATATGAAAAGTGTGTGGCAGCTGAATCCAGAGTCCCTGCTGATCCCAACGAGATAGTTATTGAGCATGGTGAATGGGAGCCAGAGCATGAAACGATTATGGTTGATAAAGTACCTGAAGAGAACTTAAGGCATAAATATCCAGAAAGGATGTGTTTTTCTGAGCTCAAAAGTAGGTTACTTTCCAGAAATTATCCGAGGAATAAACTGAAAGTACTACTACTACTACTACTACTACTGCTACTGCTGCTGTGACACCCCACCCGGCGGCGGAAACACCGGGTTGTCATTGGAATTGGATATCAATAGTAAACAAAGCACATGGTAATTATTTTTAAGTCTAATAATGAGATAATAAGTTTGAAACATGAGTCTTAAATATAGACGACAAATTGTAATAAAACTAAAACAGTAAAAGCAATTGTCCTAATTAATTTAACTAGGTCGAAGGCAATCCTACGTCTTGGCAAAAGCAGCAAATAATATCAAGCATCACTTGAAATATGTGAAAATAAAGTTATCTATTTAAAGCTAGTGAGTAAACCACAAATTGATACATAATAATATAGAAATATGAGATCATCATAATATGTTGCGCAATCTTACATGTATAGCTATTTCATATCATTCTCGACCATGACCCCTTGCACACACATTGTAAACCATCATTGTAATATTACTTGTAGCCATTTATCATGAGTAACCAACTCATGTATTAATTAAAGATAACTTTTTAAGCAACTGTCACGTAACCGTCTCGATATATAAGTTATCAATAAATATTTAGCAACTTAGGGACATGGCATAGCAATAGCAACTTGTATCATCGTATAGCCACTTGTAACATCGAATAGCAACTTGTAACATTGTAATTGTAATTGTAATTGTATGGTCGAGTTTAAATCACCTATTTTTGTAATACATATAGGTGGGTTTGTCAAACCATTAGCGCTAACATTGTACCAGTGGGATTACTAAGTAACAATACAACTTTAAACTACCACATAAGGATTGCATCTTGCCGCAGAACAAGACTAACACATTTTATTATCTATTTTGGAAAAAGAATAAAAATGGAAACCATTGTATAGTAATTGAACATATTTTAGCCCGAAAATGTAAAAGTAAAAAGGGGAGTGAATTTACTCACCTTGAAACTTGGGCTCGAAACAAATGGCAAATATATTATATTGAACCGATGATTTTTCAAATACTAGAATCATCTAATTAGTTGGGAAAACCTAATTTAGAAACAAAACAAATAGTGTAGCTATTAGAATCAAAACTAGAAATTCTAGGGTTTCGAATTTGGGAATTAGGGTTTCAAAATATTGTGCATTACTTGATAAACGGCAACACTTCAAATAATATATTTTTAACGAATATCTATATAACACCAAAGAGCACTTTGTATATTTTCCTTAATTTTGACCATAGTTTGATATAAAAATCCATAAAAAGTCTCATTTGTACAAACTAGTATATATATAACTTTGTATATGTTTTATAACTATTTAAATACATTTTTATAGTATTTTTAAAGTAATAACTATATTTTTAATAGTTAAGTTTATAAATTAAGTTTATACAAAATCATGGTTTTTATATATTTTATAAAATTTAGCAATTTTATAAAATGCATAATGTGGTATTAGTATTAGATTTAAAGTAATTAATAAAATAGTTAATAAGGTAATTGAAAAATATGTGCTTGTCCCGGGTTTCGAACCAGGGACCTTCTGGTTCAAAACATACCACACAAACCAGTAAACCAAATCTATTTAGTGGAAACTTATCGAAACAATTTAAATTTAAACTTTATAAACAAAAATTCCCAAATTCATATAAACCCTAGAAACATAAATCACGAAATTCTTCGGATTGGATCAATAAAACATGAAATTAATAGAGGGCTTATGATCTAGGCATGGTAAGGATCATTTTAACATAAGGAACTTACTTGTTTGGTGATGAATTGAACCAAAGAGATGAAGAACAAGGAGCGACGGTTTTGAAGATCAAAACTAGAATTCTTGGTGTTGTTGATTGAAATTGGATTAACATAGAGCAAAACGGAGTATAGAGAGTGAATTGGTCAATTTAACTGTGTTAATTTTGTTTGTAAAAAGTTGAACACGTTAGAGGTGGGTTTGAGAATGAAAGCTGATAAATTGATGATCAATGCATATGTTAAACACAATTAAACATCACCATTCGTTTCTAATCATCAAGAGGACCGTTTTAGTAGATTCAATGCATTATTGTTTTGCGTTTCAGTCGATTTGCATTAATGGGTTTTGAGTTAAAACCGAAAATTAGATTAAACATGTTGTTTTGGATGTTAAAATGAGATTAAGATGGATCATAGGTTCGAGCTTGACACTAGGGATTTTGGGTTTTAAAAATGTTCAGTTTTGGTCCTTTAAATTTTGGTTGATATTTAAACTGTGACATAAACTTTAATATAAGTTTTAAAAATCCACAGTTTTAACCCAAAGTTAAATAAATATTTATTTTAACTAACTAACTAATTTAATCTAGATAACTCGTAACGTTTATAAACTTGATGTTTTCCTATCTTTACTTCGCATTCTTCGTGGAATGGTTATTTTAAACTTATAGTAACAAATTTGATATTATTTATAAAATCTCTTTATAAAAATAAATTTATATATTTTGGAGATTTATTCCTTGTGTATAGTAAAATAGTAATTAAGTAGCGTTCTTATAGTAAATTCAATCGTTTTTAATAATCACGGGAACACATAGAGATCCAAAATATTAATTTTTATTAATATCGAAATTTTACATTTAAAAAAATTAAATACGAAACAAATAGAAGGTAAGCGGGTTTGGGTTCGAGTCAGGCATTCGGATTTGGGTTTGGGGCAGATGTCACAGATGCTGCTACTTCTATGGATGTAAATTATTATAATAAGTTTTTAAATGCTAAAAGTCATTTTTACCCCTTCTATTAACACTCAACTATCGGACAAAGTTAGGGAGGGGTGCAAATGATCCGCTTTAAAAACCATAGGGGTGCAGACTGTCTAAGTTTTCAGACGAGGATGCAAAGTGACTTTGGGTGTAAACCATAGGGGTGCAAATTGCACTTAACTCTTTTATTAATTATAACTATTGTAATATCCACCGGATATTTCAATTAAATTGTTGCTAAGGCATTTGAAAGGGACTTTACATATGGCTTTCTACTTAAATGGGAAAGATGATATTCCGAGGGGTTATGTAAATGTAGATCTTGGTGGTCGCAATGGTCTTACAAAAGAACCATTGGGTATGATTTTACTGGCAGAGGACCAACACTAAGTTGGATGTGTTAAAGAGTTTTGTAGAGTGTTTCTCTTTCAACAACAGAATTAAAATACACGACATTTGATGAAATCATCTAAAAGTTTATTTGGTTGAATAACATCCTTGAATAACATGACAAAAAAATCCCACATGTAGGTTAGAACTCAAGTCATCAAACTCACAACATATATGTTAAACTTACAAAGCGGCAAGGCAAATAAAAACCAAGCATCGCATGCCACATAGAAACTAGCACACTTACTGTTCATAACATTCCCTTTATCAATATAAAGAGGAAAAAAACCTTTATTTAGTGTTTGATATGCAGGAATAAGTGGTTGAATGGATTTAACCATTGCGATAGAATGAAAACAATGGTGTTTGGTTAGTCAATAGAATGGACCATTATGAAGGAATGAGAAAGACCCCATTTTCATTTCATCCACACCCCATGTTTATTTTTCATTCCTTCGAGGAATGAAATATATATATATATATATATATATATATATATATATATATATATATATATATATATATATATATATATATATATATTTATTTTATGACTAGAACCATTGCTCGTCCCATGCCCCAAACCTTGACCAGACCCAAGACACCATAAACCAACTCTTGTCTGAACTCACGCCTTGGACCATGACCTAACCTACGAACCGAACCAAGACCCCGTCCATTTAACCGACTCACGACCTAAGCCATTAATCGTTCTGTGACCCAGCGTGTGATGAGAACCATGATTCGTGTAGCATCCCAAAAATCGAATCGAGCATTTAAAATAGATGGGCTTTAGTTTCGGGTTTTATGGTTAAAGATACAGAGAGAATATGGACATAAGGAGTCCATGGGCCTAAATTATGGGTTTGATAGTCATGTATAGGTTGGACTCACCGGCATGTCGGTGTTATATCTTTTGTATGTATCTTGTAGATTTTGGTGCTAGCGAACCTACGGGCGAATCTATAGATTCCCCCGTAGCACAGTATAGTTTTTGTGTTAGTATCGACCGGGCGAACCTGATTGTGCCCGGCGAAACTATATGGTTCGCTAGATAGATTCGCTGTCAGCGAATCTATCAGCGAACCTAAAGCTGATCTATATTGTAACCTTATCTTAATGCAAGGCAACTTTGACAAAAATCTTATCCAAACTCTTGTATCGTGTGTGTGTTTCCAGGAGGTGCTAGGAGCTTATATTAACTATCTTTGTAGCTTAATTACCTCTTGTTGTGTGGTTTTAATCTTGTTCTTGGTTGTTGGGTTATTTGAGACTTTGTTTGTTTGAGTCAAGAGTGTTTTGTTGTTATACAAGTCATTATAGCACTGAAATCACGATCTAGATGGACCAACAATATGGTATCAGAGCCTTAGTGCTCTTGATTGTTTGATCCTAGAGATTTTTGTGATGATTTTAGGGTTTTTGTGTCAAAACACTATTTGATTCTTTTCTGAACTGGTTTGTGTGTTTCTGTGTTGTATTTTACTTGGGATTTGTCGTATTTGGTGATAGGAAGCTTCTGAAACAAACGGGTCTACAAATGGTTATGTTTTTAAGCTGTTCTGATAGTTTTTGTACTGAAACTGCGTTGTTCGTAACCCAGCGAACCTATTTGTTCATCCGGCGAAACTACTTGTTCTTCCAGCGAATGTAACACAATATTGTGTTGCTGTACTTCAGTGTTTCTGTGTAGCAAATCTGCATTTTACTGAACGAAAGTTCACTTGTTTGGCTCATTGTGCAAGCGAAACTGCTGCCAAAATCTTTTGAGCGAATCTAACAGCAAATCTGTCGAGCGAAACTGCGTTTGCTGGCCAGCGAATCTGTTTGGTTGTTGAGCGAATCTGACAGCGAATCTGCGAGCGAATCTGTCTGTTCTTTGGGCGAATCTAATCCAGCGAATCTATTTATCTTTAGCGAAACTACAACCTGTTTAAAATTATGACTATATCAACTCTGAATATTAATGATCTGGATAGTGTTCAACCTAACAGGCCACCGAGGCTTGTTAGTGGTGAAAATTTTGAAGACTGGAAGAGGTGTTTGAAAGCTTTTTTCTACTACACTGACTATAATCAATGGGAGTCAATTGTAAATGGTCCGCATGTGCCAAAGACAGTTGAAGGAACTGTTACTTCAATAAACACTGATCCGAGTACTTTTACTGAAGGAGACACCAAGTTGCTTGATCGTGACAAAAAGGCACTCGGGGCATTGATACTTTGTTTGCATCAGGATATTTACAACAGGTTTGCTAAACACACAACTGCAAAAAGCTTGTATGATGCGTTGTGCGAGTTCTATGATGGTAATGAAGACTTGAAGTTGGATAGAAAGGCTCAAGCTGAGAAAGAGTTCAATTCATTTGTGGGGTATTCGCAAGAAAGTTTGACTGATATTACAAATCGATTTCTGTCTGTATCAAGTAATCTGAAAAAGTATGATGATAAGCTGGGAAATCATGAACAAGTCACAAAGCTGTTAGATTCACTTCCTCCTCAGTGGAGTCTTCAGATCAAATTGTTGAAACAAGAAAGAAACTTTCATGACTATAAGCTGATGGATGTTATAAACAAGCTGAAGTCATTTGATCTTGATGTGAAGAGAAGAGAATACAATCAGTCAATGATGGTTCCAAATATTCCTTCTCAGAATGCTGCACTTATTCCAAATATTCCAATGGCAAATGGCCATGCTTATCCTTCGTGCTAGACGGTTTATGGAAAGAACAGGTAGAAGAAGTTTTGGGAATCAGGGACAGAATAACAAGCTGGGGTATGACAAAGGAAAGCTGAGATGTTATAACTGTAAAACAATTGGGTCACTTCAAAAGGGAATGTCCTTTACCATTTGTTACTGAACCAGTGAATTCTGGAAATCCGAGAACTGTTCCTAGTCAAGAAAGGCTTGAGGAAGTAAAATCAAGGAATGAAACTGCACTGCTCACCAACTTTGATTGGAGTGCAGAAATTGAAGAGACAAAGGAGGAAATTAATCATGCCCTAGTTGCTGAGATTGTTGAGAATGATGATAACTATATAAATTGCTTTGATCCCTTCAAAGAATTTTATGGTGAAGATGAAGAAGGGAAATTGGAGAAAGTTGATGGAGATAAATCAGATGTTATTGTTCAAGGGCATCTGAATCACTCGGGATTGGTATGTGAAGCTGCGGTAAATGAAATGAAGAATGATGAAGATTCAAAGCTTAACTTGGAAGCCATGATTGAGAAGGCGAGGCTTGATGCTGTGGATGAATTCAAGAGGAACACTCCCTACTGCCAGTGCGATCGTGCCCTTGCTGCAGAAAAACTGGTAATTGGTCTTCCTTATGACGTTATTGAAGATATGTGTTCATCTGCATGCAAAATTCGTTTAATTGGCATATATAAAGCTAATAAATTGTTAATGTCAAATGAAAACGAATTAAAGAGAACTAACAAAGAGCTTAAATTGAGTGAATCAAAATATTTTGTCAAATCAAGAGAAGCTTTGAAAGAAAATGAACATTTAAAAAGATCTCTCTTGGAAAAGAATTGTGAAATAAACTATTTGACTGAGCAAGTCACTCTTGCTGAATTTGAAACAAGAAAACTTAAAACTAAACTGCAGCAATGGACAATATCTAGTATGAAAAGGGAGGAACAATGCAAGAAACAACGGGGGGCCAGAGTTAAGACAGGTTTGGGTCTTAACAATGAAACATATGCATATCCCCCACCTAGCACTTTCTGTTACTCTCCAACACCTATTCCTCATCCCTCAAATGAGCTGATACAAGAGATTATACAGAATGATACTAACAGCTCTATTGCAGGTTTAAGTGGAGTAAATCTTAAAGAGGTTAGAGAGGATTACGCTTATGGTGGGAGTACTAGGCTTGGTTGTTCTAGCAGTAGTGATTGTTCTAATTCTGATTCCAAGAAGTCTGTTGAAGACATTAGATTAATTAATTCTGTTTCTAGTAATATGTTATATTCAGACAATTTTATGTTTAACAGTAATTTAGGGTGCACTTCTTCAAATCCTAATGTGTTGAATGATGATCTGATTGAAAATAAGTGTGTGAACGACAAAGATGAACTTTCAGGTCATGTCTCTGAAAGTCAAACCAAAACAAATTGCTTTCAAAAGTTCTTTACTCATCAAATTCCGTCTTTCACACCAGTGAGAATTTCAAAACCTAAATCTGAATCTGAAAAGGTAAATGTCACAGCAGGTAAATCAAAAGAGCCTTATGACTCTTACAGTGATTGCAATTCCCAACTGTCTGAATGTGACGAGGAAATTGAAATGGATAAAATTCTTGTTGATAAAGTTTCCAAAGTGGGTTTGAAATCTCATTGCTTTAAATGTGGAAATATTGATCATACTGTTAACCAATGCCCTAAGTTAGTCAAAAACAGTTCAAAGCAAAAATCTTTTGGAAAAAGATTAAACACGTTTGTAAATAATTTCTTTTGTAATTCTCCATCTGTTCCACCACCCAAGTACACAAAGGCTTGGGTGCCAATTTCAAAAGTCTAACTTCTGAATTTTAAATAAATGTCAGGAACATTCAAGTGCCGTTGTAAATAGTCATTGGCATATTGACAGCGGATGTTCCAGACATATGACTGGGTTGAAGGACCTGCTGACTAACTATCGGATTATCAATGGTGGATACGTTGCTTTGCGGGAGACAAGAAAGGTGGTAAAATGATTGGTCAAGGAGAAGTTTCAATGGTGGACCAGTGTTGTTTCTTCCAAATGAATGTCTGTTCTTGAAGCCAGAGTTTTCTATTCCTGAAGAATTGGTGATCATGCGATAAGTGTCAAATCTATTGCTAAGAAATCTTATTGCTTGGTTGTCACAGATGATTACTCTAGGTACACCTGGGTGAGATTTCTGGCATACAAGAGTGAGACTGCTATGGAGCTAATGAAGCTGATTCCTCAAATCGAGGTTCTTGGAAAGCGGAAGGTTCAAGCCATAAGAAGCGACAATGGAACTGAATTCAGAAACCATATCTTCAATTCTTTTTGTGAACAACGGGGTATTCTCAGACAGTTTAGCGCCCCACGAACGCCACAACAAAATGGTCTTGCTGAAAGGAAGAACCGAACTCTTGTGGAGGCTGCTAGAACTATGTTGATTGAGTCAAAGCTTCCAATTATTTTCTAGGCAGAGGCAGTGAATTGTGCAGCTTATGTTCTGAATCGGGTACTGATTGTCAAAGAAAAGATGAAGACATCATACCAGCTGTTTCGTGGGATTAAGCCGTTGATCGATTTTCTGCGCCCCTTTGGATGTTCTTGCACTCTGTTGAATACTCAAGATCAGAAAACGAAGTTTGGTGTTGTTTCGGATGAATGCTTCTTTGTAGGATACTCGAACACACAAAAAGCGTATCGTGTTTACAACAAGCGAACGCGAATTGTGCAAGAGTCCTATTATGTTGACTGGCAGGAGTCAAACACAACAAGCATTGGTAGTGAACCTGCATGGTTTTATGATTCCACCACTGTTTTCAAATCATTCAATCTTCCCGACTCTGACGATGATGACATTGTTCCTCACACATCAGTTTCTATTATTAACCATCCACCTCCACAACCACAACCACAACCACAACCTTCAACTACACAATTACCCCCCACTTCATTTGACATTCCTCCACCTCCACCATCTCAAACTGTTCCAATTTCTCCATCAGATATTCCATCATCATCCACTTCCACTAATACAATTCCTCCAACCTCAGTTATTCCCTCACAATCATCAAATCAAACATCCTCATCCCAAACCAACCCCTTGCTCCTCAACATAGACTTCAAAACTTTAAAAAATCATCCTCATGATTATATCATAGGATCAATTACTGATGGTGTGCGAACTCGGAGTCAGAGCGGTTTGATTAATGAATGTCTCTATGCTGCCTTTTTATCTCAAGTTGTTCGGAAGAATTATAAACAAGCACTTGAAGATCCTAGTTGGGTTGATGCCATGCAAATGGAACTGCAGCAATTTAGGAAGCTTAAAGTTTGGGAACTTGTTGATCTTCCTCCTAATAAGTGTCCCATCGGCACTAAGTGGGTTTTCCGAAACAAGACAGATGATCGCGGTGTTGTTATCAGAAACAAGGCAAGATTTGTTGTTCAAGGATTTGCTCAAGAGGAGGGGATTGACTACATTGAAGTTTTTGCTCCAGTCGCTCGCCTTGAAGCCATTAGAATCTTTCTTGCTCATGCTGCGAACAAAAACTTTAAAGTTTATCAGATGGATGTGAAATGTGCATTTCTATATGGAGATATCGATGACGAGATCTACGTATGTCAACCACCGGGTTTCGAGGATCCAGATTTTCCTTCAAAGGTGTACAAGCTTGATAAATCCTTGTATGGATTGCATCAAGCTCCACGTATCTGGTATGAAACTCTGACACAGTATCTTCTCAGCAAAGGTTTCTCTCGTGGGACTACAGATATGACATTGTTCAAGAAGGAGGTGAATGGTGAGCTGCTGATCGTTCAAGTGTATGTTGATGATATAATTTTCGGTTCGACAAATGAGGGGCTGTGTAGAGAGTTTGAAAAAGTGATGATGGATCGCTTTGAAATGACGATTATGGGGGAGATGTGTTTCTTCTTGGGGCTGCGAGTGAACAAAAGCCTGATGGAATTCTTATCCACCAAGAGAAATATATCAAAGAGATCCTCACAAAGTTTGGCATGCATGATTCTTCTCCGGAACTGATTCCTTTCACCGCTCAAACATGCCTTACTTCTGATGATAATGGGAACCCAGTGGATGCTCATCGGTACCGCTCGATGATCGGATCTCTCATGTATCTGACTGCCAGCCGACCTGATATTACATTCGCTGTGTGCTACTGTGCTCGTTTCCAGGCCAATCCAAAAGAATCACACGAGAAAGCTGTTAAACGCATTTTTCGTTAGCTTAAGGGTTCCTCTCGTTTGGGACTTTGGTACCCAAAAGGTGGGAACTTTGATTTACATGCTTTTTCTGATAGTGATCATGCTGGTTGCAGGATAAACCGAAAATCAGTCACTGGCGGATGTCAATACCTTGGCGAATGTCTTGTTTCCTGGCAAAGCAAGAAGCAAACAACCGTCTCTCTGTCCACAGGAGAAGCAGAATACATTGCTGCTTCAAGTTGCTGTTGCCAAGTGCTCTGGATCCAATATCAGATTATGGATTATGGCATCAACTTTCTTCATACGCCACTTTTTTGTGATAATGAAGCTGCTGTTGGAATTGCCAAGAATCCTATTCATCACACTCGCACCAAGCACATCGAAACAAGAATTCATGCCATCAGAGACGCACAGGAAAAGGGGTTCATTGATATTATTCCTATTGAAACTTGAAAGCAAAAAGCAGATCTTTTCACAAAAACTTTTGACAAACCACGTTTTTATGAACTGATCTCTATGCTGGGACTGATATCTTTTTGAAAACCTTTAACTATGTGAATCAGCTTTGTAAATACGTAAATAACCTTTTCTTTTTCTTCTTTGAAAATTCCGTGGGTCACTCATTTCTTCGCTCCTTTATTTTATTTTATTTCCTTTTATTTTCTCCTTTATTCTATATATATATATATTAAGAAAATTTGAAAAACAAAAAATTTCTTATTAGATAGCTATAATATAGAAATTTTGGGGGAGATATTAAAGATTAACTATTTATAGTTTTTAAAATTTTGCTATTTCAGGATCTCCGTTTTGATTGATGTTGAAGAGACGTTGAAGGAAGTTAGAAGTATTGTGTTTGGGATATGTCAGATAGGCTCAGCCCGAAAACAAAGTAAACAGTGATTGTGCAGCCAAACATAACGTTCAAGATCTCAGCCACAAGGATTATCCCCTTGACATGATTGGATTGCACAAAGATACGGGTTCTGTCAAAAATGGGTTGAGAGCGTCAAATCTTTGCCTTGATTTCCCTAAACATCCCAAATCACCCTCACCCTATCCCCGAATCGAGTTTCTAGTTTGCAAAACAAATAAAAAGCTGCTAGTGATGCTCTTCGGAAAAACTTCTGAGTGAGTTACCTGTTAACTCCTCAGAATGTATTGAGTCAAAGTGCTTAACTCCTCTGCTATACGGAAGTATTGACCTGGAGTTGGTGGATCTTCTCTGCTATACGGAAGTATTGACCTGAAGATTCACCGAGCATGCTCAAATGTTTATCTCCTCTGTTATACGTCGGTATAGACCTGGAGCTCTGAACTATTTAAGTTTCCCAAATAATAAGTCGCATTGTGTTCAAAAGAATCAATTGCTGACAAGCTCCACTCACAAAAAGATGCAAAAATTGCACAGTGTCAAAAGAAGCTAATGCATCGATCAATATTCAAAATTTGATCCTCGAAATTCAAGCAAAGTCAATCGTATTGCTCAGATATATCCTGATGACAGAACTTGTTCCTTTTACCAAGATGTCTGTGGGGACCGAGTTGTCTGAGCTTCTTCAATCAAACCAAAAACATGATAAAAGAAGCTGCTGATCTCTTGTTGAAAGGACTAAGGCATGGGTTTAAATGGACAAACATATCTGCAATCCCGCCAATCAATGATTCTCCGGATTCTGCTCAAAACGTCATGAAAAATATATATATCCTTCTTTAGCTTTTACTTCTTGCTTTTTCTTTCATTTTATTCTATTTTATTTTTCTTTTGTTATCTTTGTTTAGGTTAATGTTTTTATTTTCGGAGCGTTGAAATCGTGGGACGTTTTCGTGGATTTACAAAGAATTTAAAATTTGAGAAAAACCAAAAATATTTTTAGTTTTTCTTGTTTTGAGTCCCAGCGAATCTCGTAGCGAACCTACAGGTTCGCCAGAACCTCAGGTTCGCCCGGAACCTCTTCACATCGCCGCCGTGGTTTCTCTTGACCTTTGGTCTTCGGGCGAATCTGAAGTTCGCTAGTGTTTTGGTCAGCGAACCTGTGACTGTATATATTTGTGTTGACAGCGAAACCTTTCACAATTTCGCTGTCACTGTTACCGTAGCCGGGTTTTTTTATTTTCAAACTGTCGAACGTTCGATTCTCATCCACAACCGACTTTTTCACACTAAATCGTCTTTACTTTTGTCTGGTATGTCATCGTCTTCATCTTAATCTATGTTTCATCCCATCAATCGCACATTAATCCTCTTAAATCCATCGATCTGTGATAATATGTAAATCAAATGACTGATTTGTGTTATTAGTTAGGTATTTACATCATTATATCCTCGTTTGATGATTATATTGCTTGATTGTTGCTTTGTTTGCTTGATTATGGTGTTTTGACTGAGATTTGGGAGTTTTTTAAAAACTAGGGTTTCCAGCGAACCTATGTGTTCGTCTGGCGAATCTGAACGAAAGTTCAAAACTTCGAGCGAACCTATGTCGTTATGCCGCCCGTGCAACAACATAGATTCGCCCGACTGTTTCTAGCGAACCTATTCATTCGCTCGACCAAATGACTGATTTTTCATATCAGCGAATCTATAGGTTCTGGTGCCAAATCTCAGGTTCGCCCGTCCAGCGAACCTAACTATGTCAGCGAATCTATTGACTGCTTCAAAAATTTTGTGTCTGATCAATTTCTGTTTATTTTTCAGGCATGATGTCCACGTTATTTTTTGAAAGAAAGCACAACATGTGTGCTTTACTGGACGAGAATCATGAGAAAGCTGGAGGGTATAGAGACTGTATCAGATGGTTGAAGTCTTCACACATTCATCACGCTATCTCTCATTCTCCAACCATCTACGAGCTGCACGTCAGAGATTTCTGGAGAATAGCGGTGATGAATGTATCTATGCAGCCATCACGGATCTGTGCCAAAGTTAGTGGGTTTGACTTGGAATTTACTGAAGCCGATGTGGCCAGGATTTTGAGGTTAGAGGACGATGTTGGTGAGGAGGTCAGTATGACGGCAGAGGAAGTTTACGGAGCATTTAGGACGGCTGGTTATGAAGGTCCTATGCCGGGGGAGAAGAAGATGGAGATACATTGCACACGTCTTTATCATGTGCTTAGATCATAGGAAAGGGGGTACTGATGGGTTAAACTTGGATTGGGCTCGGGCTATGATGTTGTTTTGCCGAGGGCAGAAGGCAAATCTTGCGAAGCTTATCTACAACTACATGCTAGAAAACATCCATGCTACGAAGGCGAACAAGTGGCTGATGTATCCCAGATTCTTGCAGATGATTTTGAATGACAAGCTGCCCAATCTACCTGTTGTCGGTGAAGTGCTGAAGATCTGGGATATGCATTCTAGGATATTTGGGGATTGTAAATCGGCACGTTCTGACTGTATTGGTAGGACTTCATACTTGTGGGAGAATATGTACCCTGCTGATAGATGGGTACAAATACAGAGGTTAATGGAGAATGAGAGGAAACGGGGTGGTGAGAACGTAGAGGTTGTTGAGAAAAGGTTGAAGAAAAGGAAGCCGTGTGCTAAAGACAAAGACTATTCTTTTGATCGGGAAGTAGATGAGATACAGGCTGAGATTGATCAGAGTAGAGAGAAAAGGACCAAGAGGAAGTCGGATGCTCCCACTGAAGCTGCAAAGAAAGCGAAACATGATGAATCGGGTAAATCTGCTGAGACTGTTAGCGAGTTGAAGGATGAAATAGTAAGTCTGAAGGCTGAATTGGGGGATTTGAAGGATAAATATGCCGATTTGGAGACGAAGGACGCTGAGAAGTCAACTATTATTTTTGAAATGGGGAGGATGATGAAGGATCAACAGTGCCTGATTGTTAGAATATTCAAGGAGCTGAATAACTTGAAGGAAAAGGACGGGTCAGATCCAGCTATGTCTGAGGCAGAACTGAAAAGCTTAACGGATGCTGCAAAGTATCCGTTAATGGACTGTGAGTTTGGGGACAAGGATAAAGGTAAGGGGAAAGCTGCTGAGGATTTGTTTGATGAAGACATAGGCATCGATTTAGATATATTTGAGGGGGCTGAGGTTGTTGGAGGTTCGAGCGTGAATTTCAGTCTGATAGATGAACCGGAAGTTGATGTGAATGCTGACAGTGAGGAAGATTTGGAGGATGAGCCGGAGAAGTACAAGGTTGAAGAAAAGGGAGTCAGTTATCAGTTCGAGCACATTGACTTAGATAAATCGGAGTGGTTTAGAAAGGATGAAGAGGTTGTTCCTGAAGTGCCTATATTTCAGAATATCGATGAACCAAACACCTCCCAATTGGATAGACAGGTGATTGCTTGGAAATACAATTCCCTTGTGGATGCGTATATGATTAAGCGAAGAGGTGGGGACATTTGCTACATCAGAAACAGGAAGCATTTCGCCACACTGCCGAGGTGGGATTTGCGCAGGTTAGCTGAACTCCCCCTGATAGGAAAGGAAGATAGTGGGAGGGCGTGTGCATTTGAGGTTACAATTAGGAGGGCTGCGGAGAACAACTTTACTGATTTTGGATATCAAAATCCGAAGCGAATGAGACAAAAGAAGGACAGGCACTGGGTTTCATGGAAAGGTAAAGTGGTTCTGAAGATTGAAGCTCCAAAGATTATGACACGGGTCAGGGTTCCTGATACTCAGCCTGCTCGTCTACAAGAATTCTTGAAGTGGTTCTACGACAATGGTACGGGTGAAGCTGTTATTAGACTTAAAGGAGAAGACCGTCCAGAAATACGTCTGTTCGATCCAATGGAGGTCTTCTCATTCTGCGATGAAGATTTGAAGGTATTATGCGAGAACCGTATCAAGGACGGGGCAGGAGATGATACACGGACTGAAGCGAACTTGTTCGTGAAAGTCGCTAACAAAGCCCGGGGTATTCGTGCTGAGCTGAGGAGTGTTAATGAAAGGCTGAGGATGACAGATGATCAGAAAATGGAAATAGACGACCTGTCTAAACAGCTTGATCAAACGATTGAGAAGAGGTTTGAAAAACCGGTTGAGGTGGTTGATTTGGATGTGGGAGGCGAGGAGCATACTGAAAATGTACAGGCGGAAACAATTGTTCTGGATATGCCTGATACTGATGTCGCCGAAACTGAGTTTGTGGAGTCGATGTTGGTATTTAGTGAAGATGAAGAGGCCGGATCTGAAGATGTGACAAATTCGTTGGCCAGGATTGAAGAAAGGGCAGGAGCGTATCTTGAGAATTTGTGAAGCCGAAAAAGACAGAGTTTAACTGAAGACTTCCCCGGGTGAGGTCCAACCTAGGGGGAGTATTGATAGTCATGTATAGGTTGGACTCACCGGCATGTCGGTGTTATATCTTTTGTATGTATTTTGTAGATTTTGGTGCTAGCGAACCTACGGGCGAATCTATAGATTCGCCCGTAGCACAGTATAGTTTTTGTGTTAGTATCGACCGGGCGAACCTGATTGTGCCCGGCGAAACTATATGGTTCGCTAGATAGATTCGATGTCAGCGAATCTATCAGCGAACCTAAAGCTGATATATATTGTAACCTTATCTTAATGCAAGACAACTTTGACAAAAATCTTATCCAAACTCTTGTATCGTGCGTGTGTTTCCAGGAGGTGCTAGGAGCTTATATTAACTATCTTTGTAGCTTAATTACCTCTTGTTGTGTGGTTTTAATCTTGTTCTTGGTTGTTGGGTTATTTGAGACTTTGTTTGTTTGAGTCAAGAGTGTTTTGTTGTTATACAAGTCATTATAGCACTGAAATCACGATCTAGATGGACCAACAGGGTTTAATGGCCCATAACCCTCCCATAAGAAACCCTAATCAGTCTTCACCTCCATCATTTCATCCATCTTCATCCATCTTAGAGAGAGAGAGTAGTGAGAGAAAGTAGAAATTTGAAGATTAGTGGATTTTGGGATTAAGAAAGCAAGATCTAACTGTTTGTGGATCAAATCATCAAGAAAAGATAAGGAAATCCAGGTAGGAAACATCTCCAAAACACCCTTTTGATCTGGATCAATTCATGGGTTTTTGAGTTTTTAGAGAAAGTGAGCAAAATCATTAAAAATCACGTTTTTACGTTTTAAATGGTATAAAAAGATTAGATTTAGTATATTAGGTGATAAACCAATTTGGATGTTAAAATGTTGGATTTTCGGTGAAAAATGAAGATTTTGGGCAAAACCCGAGCTAAAACCTCGTTTTGCGAAATTGGTGTTCTTTATGAGCAACTGTAGTTTCTTCATGCGAAACTAAGTTTCTTATTATGCAAAACTGTAGTTTCTCATGTATCTGAGATCTGAAGTTGTCTGTCTGAGTGTGCTTGAGAAACTAGGATAAGTCCCAACCAAAGTTGGGCATTAGACATGCGAAACTGTAGTTTCTCTCATGCGAAACTATAGTTCTCTCATGCGAAATTAGCTGCGAAACAAGCTAAAAATGACAAAATTATACTTTGATCCTTATGCAAGCGGTATAGTGTGATTGCTTAGACTTGAAGTTAATTTTCGTATCCCATGAGTTTTAGATCCCCTCTTTTTACTGCTTTTAAATGTTTTGGGGCGATATGCATACCAGTGACGAGATTTCAAATAAAGATTTTATGAGACTTTTATGAAAATGAAGATTTCCTAATGAACTTTCTTTTAAAGACTTATATATGGACTTATGACATGTTTTCCTTTTTCAAATGTTTGGACTATTTATGTGTGATTCATGTGTAGACGTATGATATAGTTATATTGTGTTTCATTATATTATGTAAAACTAAACGACGAAAGTGAAAGAAAGAAATTATAATTGGGCCAAAGAGGAGTTACATCTAAAAGAAAGCCTTGCAAGCAAATTGGGAGAATTGCATTCGTTGCATTCTCGTGAGTTACATCTAAAAAAAGGTGGTGCTACATTTAAAAATAGAGGGATACTAAAGCATGTGAAAGGGCCATTGGGCATTAGTGGGTAAAACTATCATGGGCTTAGCTAGCCACGAATTTATTCACCTGATGGGGGCTTAAGGCCACAGAATTGATCGGGTTCGGCCTATTGGCGAATCCGAGATGAGGTAAGATGAGTCTGGTCCTTCGGCAGGCTGTGAATTGACGGATAAAGAAGATAAAAGTATAATCCAAACAATATAAAAGTTAAGATGAAGTATTGCCAATGTGCTAGATTGTCTATGTGATCAAGCTAAAGTACTTTGACAAACATTATGAAACGTTATTTGATAAAGTAAAACTAGAACTCACTCAGCAAAGCTGACTTTTGTATGCATATTAGTTTGACAGGTGAAATGGTAAATCAAATGGATGGCATAGATAGCAAGCTACACGGTAAGTGAAAACTGGCATCCGTTTTAAGAAGACTTTTTATGTTTATTTTAATGACAGATGTTAAACTTTTTATGGTTTGTAATGACGTATTATGTTTTTAGACTTCCGCTGTGGTTATTTTAATTAAATGAAAGTTTTTATGAAATCTTTTATGCTATGTATGACCAGCTGTGAGGTCCCCTAGAAAGAGGGCCTTACAATTCGACTCATGACCTAACCCATTCCTCGACCCATGGCACAACCGGTGTCGATCCATGCTCCAAACCATGACTTGAATCGTGATCCGTCTCATGTCCTAACATGTTTCTCGAATTATGAATTTACCCATGGCATGTTCCAAGATCCAAACAATGAACCGACTCATGACATGATCTATGAATTGGCCCATGACCTGAACCGAATCACGACCCGAGCCATGAACCAACCCGTGACCAATCTATTATTATTATTATTATAATTATTATTATTATTATTATTATTATTATTATTTAATATATATAATTCTTCTTATATTGAAAAAAGCAAAGTTTTTGAAGAGTAATAACAGGGTAGTTTTGTAACTTTCTTTTTGGAACAGGTGTGATTTTGTAAGAATACAGCTGGCTATTACCCTTCTTTTTTTACTTCTCCGTTTTCAAACAGGTTCGTTCACAAAAATCGTCGCCTCCGTTCTTCTAGGTTCTGGCCAGTTTTTTTTTCACGTTACCATTTGTCCGACGGTGGTTGCCGAAGGTGGCCTTAACAGTAGTTGATTGTGCTCAAACCAGAAGCTCTTAGTCAGGTACGGAGGTTGTGAACTATTTGGCAAGGTATCTGACAGTGATTGGATTTTTCGATTGTGTTTTGAACCTTGATTTGGGTGAAGTTGATTTGGGTGAAGGTTCAGGAAGCTCTATAGGTGTTTAGCAAAGAGAAATGAGCACACCTCTCTGGTAAAAGCATGGTCTACCGAAATACATATCATATGAAATAATAACAATGCATATACGAAATTGATGGTGCTTTTAGTTACCAAGTCACTAATCATACTATACATGATTTATAAAATTATTGGTAATCATAAAAGATAAGCAAGACTACTCTTGCACAGTTGCACTACCACGTAAGTAAGGACATGAATAATTCTTTTTGAAAAGAGTTGATTTCATTAACGACTAGATGAGCATAGTCGAGTCAAGCTTTAACGAGCTCGAGCCCGATCTCGAGCCTAAAATAATGTTCGTTTTGTTATCGAGCTCGAGTTTTACATTCAAAACTCGTCGAGCACTAACGAGCTTTTTGCTTATATGTTTTTATTTGGTTTTATAAATATATATTCTTAAATATAACTAAAAATATTTATAAAATTATGATAAAAAAAGATTAAATAATATGTATTTGTTATATATAAGATGTAAGATTATAAATATACATAAATTTAAATATAAAAAATTATAAATATAAAAAATTAAGATGCTAGTTTGAGCACTTCCAGTCTATACCCTTTGGACATTGTTTGCGAAGCGCCACTTCTCTCAAAAGAAGCGTGCTATTAATTCTATTATGGCACTAACCCTTTTCCAATTTAAGTTCTAAAGCCTAACTGGTGCCTAAATTTCTTTAGTTAAGGCCTTCATATTTCTCCTAAGATGCACACCCACGAGATTCGAGACAATTAAAGTTTAATAAAAAACACTTAGCGAAACCATCTTAGCTAATTGAGTTACCAAATGTTTACAAACTGACTCATCCTCGTTTAAAAACCACAACATATTTTTCTTATTGAAAAGCCAAAGTTAATTTACTATCATTTTCCATTAAACGTGCACAACTTAAACGAAGACATTTTTCAAATTTTTTCGATTTTTTTACTCTATATTAACTCAAAACAGACACTTAAACTAACCTAAGACTCAAAAGCCATTTCTCATCCTCGCACTTAAGTTCTACATTGTCCTAAATGTATAAATGGAAAACACCTAAAAATAAAGCTAAAAATGTAAAAATAAAAAGATAGAGAGGTGAATTGAAAAAGACTTAGCTGGTATTTTGCGCCGTTGGGGGTGGTGGCCCAACGGTAAGACGTAAGTCTTAGGGTACCACAAGGTCAGGGTTCTATCCCTGGCCGGGGGGTTCCCATTTTATCCGGGTGGGTTTCCTCCTTTCAGGGGGTGCAACGGGGGCCACTGTGGGGTAGCTCGTAATGGGGTGGTTGCCTTCGGGTGGTCTAACCAAGGGGTTTTCCGGTGTTGCTGTTAAAAAGAAAAAAAAGCTGTTATTTTGCAGAATGCGTAAACTCCAAGTCTTCGTTCCAAACTTCAAGTGTTGACCATATAGCATTTTGGTCGCGGTCAAACCTGCCACCGACACTCTCAAGCTCCTTCTTCATCTTAAAAAATGCAAACTCACCCGAACAGAGATTGAGTATGGGTGAGCATAATTTAAACCTGCAAAAACAAAAAAAAAAAACGCGAGCATAAAATTGACTCGACACAACTAAAATAAAAATAAAAATAGTAACAAAAATAAAATAGAAATGAACATAAGATAAAAATCAACTTCGTCCTCATCACTACTAGACTTAGCTTGCTCACTACCCGGACCCTCTAACATTATTAGCATTTTGGAACCTATTTTGGTTAGCAATAAACTCTAGCTGCTCTTCCCTAGACATCAATGGGCATTCTAGGGTACTAAGGCCTCCTCTTCACAATTCACATTTATCAACTTTCGACCAAAGCTCCTTCATATCACGGGTTAGGTTTTCTAATGCAGCAGCCACACTAGTTTTCATGCTAATATGGTGCACACCTTAAGTATAAGAAGAAGAAGATGTGCTAGTGACAGGACTGGAATTCCTGTTAGTGGATCGTTGTTCATGTTCAGCCTGGGCAAAACTCTCAAAAAGTTCGTTACATTGATCTACATTCATTTTACCCATAAGATGCCCCACTCGCGGATGTGTCAAACCTTGCCGTAGTTTCATAAGTAAGCCCATTATAGAATTTTTTAACTAAAGACCAATGTGTAAGCCCTTGTTGGGAGCAGCGAGATAACAACTTTTGGAATCCCTCCCAAGCCAGATAGTAGGGCTCCTCTGGTTCCATCCTGAAAGAGTGGATCTGAACACGAAGGCGAGACGCCTTAGGAGGTGGAAAGTACTTCTTCAGAAAGGCTGAATGGAGTGCTTCCCATGTTGTGAACGTCCCCTTCGCTTGCGAGTTGAGCCAGATGATAGCTCGATCCGCAAGTGAGAATGGAAACAGATGTAAATAGATTGCATCATCCGATGCACCTTGGAGTTTAAAAGTTCTCACAATGCGCACGAGACGCGGAAAGTGAGAAGGTGCATCTTCATCATCCCGCCCGTGAAATTGACTATTAGCTATGGCGGTCATGATGTATGACAGAATCTGCCACGAATTCGGGTTCGTGATCATAGGCTTTGTGATAGACGAACGGTTCCCGGTGAAACCGTCAAACGCCTGTTGATAGACAGTTCGGTTCGCTGCCAAAGTAGATCTAGGACATCTAGGTGGTGTGTTATGTGGTGTCAGGTACGGGGTGAAATCAAAATCAAAAGTACTTACCTTAAACTCCGTAGACGAGTCTGCAACAGTCTCTAGTTTTGAATCAGCAGCTTCAAACGTATGCTTCAGTGGTCCGTGCGATCTCAAGTGTGGCATAAAGCTGCACGAAACCAACAAAGCAAATCAAACAGAGAGAACAAAGGAATGAAGGACTAATAAACATGACAAACTAGAAATAAAGACAAAAACTTTAGACTCCTACGACTCAAATGACCAAAACAAAAAAACACGTGTATAGTAAGTAAAACCTCAACAAAGTTAATTAACGCAATTACCAAGAGTCTCCGGAAACGACGCCAAAAATTGATGTGTGCAAATATATATATAAAATAAATAACAAATAAACACCTAAGTTTTAAATTAATAAAACCAAGACAAACCGACTATTTAATACACAACCGGCAGTGGATCGGTCGACTGTAATATAGCTAAAGCAAGTCCGGTTGTCGACTCACAGACTCTATATATTACGCTATAGTTAACTAAATTAAGACTCACTAACTAGACACGACTTTGTAAAATAAAGATTATTTAAAAAGGGGGGTTTTGCTAAAAGTATTAAATTGCATGAAATAAGCAAATGACATGAAATGTGAAGATTGAAAATAGTTGTTTGAAAATGAACCACCTAGACCCGACTCCTCTATGTTGCAATTATCACATACAAATGGATGTTTTAATTATGGAACCGGTAATAAAGATATTCACTTGAAGGAACCACAAGTAGGACCCTCGACCTTTTCGAGAATAAACCTACGGATTTCTAACAAGTTATTACGAACACCAGTTTAGCAATTAAAAGCCCTCATGGTTGTTTAACCTAATTATGATTAAGTCACCTTAAATGAATTCTAACCTCACAGCCAAAAACTCAAAGCCAATTCAACACATTCAATTGCTTTGTTAAATATGTTTGCTAAAGCTAACCTAGATCGAATTCTCACGAATATCTAATCCTAGCCATTAAACAAACAAGATATAACAATGGATCTGATCACCTCACAGATATTTTAAAAGCTAGCACATTTTCATTAGGTTGACTTCTATTATCTTTCCTATGGTTTTAAGCATGCATTCACCATAACACTTTCATAACACACAATAAATGAAGATAATTGAATCTTATTATATGACATAGACCATCATCAAGCATTCAATGGAAACAATAATATTAAGCAACCCAATTCCAACACACATATAAGCATCAATTGAATTAAAGCATCAAACTTTTACTTATATATAAACAAATCCATAATCAAAAGTATCACAAATTCAAGTTTAAATGTTAACAAAGATTCATCATAAGTCTAGGTGGCTTTAAGCTTAGCCAAGCATGTTTAGAACAAAAAAAAAAAGCAAGATTTAAGTAGCAAAACATGGTAGAAAGAATCGGAAACTAAAGATTGTAGAAACCCGGAAGATGCAAAGAGCAATCCTTGATCCCACGTGCTTTGTGCTTCGAGCCTCAAAAACGCCTATTTTCAGCCTCAATTCGTCCCTTGGTCGTGCATGGAGGCTAGGTTAAATTAGTAAAGATTTTATATAGCAAACAGCGTCAAGAGCTAAAAAACAATTTGTCAAAAAGGCCTCGTCGCGTCACGCGGCAAGAAAATGGAGTGTGGCCGCGTGGCGCGATGTTAGGGCTCATTCCTAGATAAAGATTTAATTTGTTCTTAGTGTGTAAAGTTTGTATGTTTAGGGTTAATAATGTATTTTCCCTAATGTGTTGATGTATAAAGGTGTGTTGCAAGTGTGTAAGGAGAGAGAGTCTAGAACACCAATACACGTTAGAGAGAGAAAGTTGTGTGTGTGTGATTGTATTCTCCTGCACAATTGTATTTACAACGATTTTGATCATCAATACAAAGTGAATTATTTAGTTATGAATTTTGTGTTGACTGATTGTTGTGTTACATAGATCATTGTGGTTTGTGGCAGTAATCGATCCGATTGAACCTATCAATTGGTATCAGAGCTGTTGGTACTGTGTATTCTTCGCTATTCATCAAGCAAAAACACATCAATACTGCTCAAATCATGATCTGCTGTTGTTTTTGGATTCGTTTCTTCATTATAATCGTTTCTAATTCACAAGTTTTGTGCAAATTACATCAGATTTCATCAGATTAGAGGAATTAAGAAGGAAAAGTGAAAACACTGTTCGATCAATTTTTCATCATAATTCACATCAAATGATGATGTTTGAGATTGATTGATATCAAGGATTGATAATCGGTATAAATCACTGGTTGTGTGTGATTTTTGGACGAATTGAACAAGTTTGTAAGAAATCAGTAAAAAAAATTTGATAGAGATGTTCATGAACATGATGAACAGGAGGAAGATGTATTAGACGTGTGACTATCTTTGACTTAGACAAATTCTTGGACTTAGTTTTGGACAAAATTAGGTTCCTGTGTTGTCATGTGAAGATAATTTGTCTAGACGGGTGAAAAATCAAAGGAGAAACTGTGTATTGTTGTGCCGGGTGATCAACTGTACAGCCGGGTGAAAATATTTACTTGTGTTGTCACTATTCAGCCGTGTCATCAACTCTCTATACAGCCGGGTCATCTATTTACTGTTCAGCCGGGTCATCAAAATTTCAGCCGTGTCAAGTTCTTGTCGGGTGAAAATTGATACTGTTCAGTCAGGTAATCTACTTGTCAGTGGTGACAAAGTATAGTTGGGTCAAGTTTATTACTGTTCAGCCGGGTGATACTATTCAGTCGGGTGAAGATTTGTCTGTTTGAAATTGTTTACTGTTCAGCCGTGTGACTTCATTTGTGCACTGTTCAGTCGGGTGATAGAAGAAAATTACTGTTAAGCCGTGTGAACTGTTTAGCCATTTAAAAAACATTATCTGAATTATTACTGTTTGTCACATCAAATTTCATTTCATTTCTTAAAATGTAGTTTTTAACTAAAAATTTTAATTGTTTCTTTTTCAAAAATCAACAAAAACACAAAAATATTTTCTTTTAAAATTTAAAATGGCACCTATTGATGATTCAGATAATCGTGTACCAAGGTTAGTTAACCGTGCAGATTTCAAGAATTTGACAATCAGGTTGAAACATCATTTGTGCTCGATTGATAATGATTTGTGGAAGTCTATTGATAAAGGTCCTCATATTCCTACTCAGACTGCTCCTGATAGTGCAAGCACTTACACAAAAGATTCGACAAAACCTTATCCTAAAGATAATCTACAAGGTGAAGACTTACGAAAGGGGAAAAATGATAGTAAGGCCTACTCCTTAATGTGTAAAGGGCTACCACTTCAAGTGTTGTCAACACTGGATGCTTATCAAACTGGCTACATATTATTCAAAGCATTGAAATCAATCTGTGAAGGAGGAGAACAGTTAAGAAGTCTCAAGAAGCAGAAACTAAAGAGACAATTAGAACTGTTTGAGCATATTCCTAGAGAATCTGTCCATCAGATGATGAATAGATTTGTGCATCTAACAACTGAGATGACAAATGTTGGTGTTAAGACAGATCTTCAAGACTTGAATGATAGATTATTGTGTGCTCTTCCATCGTCATGGAAACAAACTGTGACTTTGCTGAAGCATACTGAAAAGTTTCCTATGGACTTGGATCTTTTTATTGCAAAAATAGAAGAAGTTGAAATTGATGAAAGTTCAAGGAACACTGACAGATCTAGTTCTCATGCTCTATACAAGTTTGTGGTAAATCCTTCAAATACCATCCTTCAAATAAGATGGTATCAAATCTGATGATGAGGGTGATTTGTTTGTTGGTGCTAGCTTCTACATTGATTCTTCGTATCAACCAAGTTCACCAATTTACATGTAACCTCAATCTCTACCAAGAGTTCAAGTTCAACGAATGAAATCAAACTTCAAGTTCAACTATTCAAGGCAAAGTGAAAGATGTGATGAAAATCCTGTTATAAGATGATGAAACAAAGAATGCTTTTACTGCATTCATGGCAAGCTTTCAAGCTTATCAGGGTAGTCATTTAACCCAATTGGATGTAGTTCTTCAAGATCTATTTGAAATGGATCCTGATGATGTTGAAGGGATGGACTTAAACTGGCAAATGTTATGGTTGCATACAGAACACAGAAACATGCTTATGTTAACTGTAATTACAAGCCAAATGCAAACAAGACAGTTGGTTTTGACAAATCAAAGGCCAGATGTTTCAATTATAACTACTATGGTCATTTTTAAAGGGAATGTTAAGCTCCTAAAAATCCGAATTACAATGGTCAAGCAAGTTCAAGTGGACAGAATCAGCATCAAGGTCAAAGTCAGAATTCACAAAAGTCTTCAAGCTATCAGAACATAAATCAACGTTTTCATCAGAAATCATATCAAAGTCTTCCAATGCCAGAACTGAAAGATGAAGGTAAACAGCCTGAAGATCAGAACAAAGCGCTTGTAGTCATTGTCAAAGATGTACATGACTGGAGTGCTTATGCGGAACAGTTTACAGCTGATCTTACTTCGATTTTGGCACTTGTTTATGAAATAGAAGATGAAGACTGGTTTGAAGAAGGGGATTATCAAGTGGTTAATGATGACAGTCAAGATTCAGAAGAGTATGATTGGAGTGCAAATTCAGATCCAACTGAAGAATCTGAATCAGAGATTGCTTTTATGGCTACATCTGAAGAGTCTTTCTCATCTGCTGAATCAAGTCAACCAAAGGTTAGTACTGAATTACCCCCTAACTATGTTCCTATGCCAGATGATGTGAAAGGCAGGTTATGTTCTGAAGAATGTATCAAACAGGTGGAACATTATCGAAATCATTTTTTTAAAATTGGTGATAAATTAAATAAACATGAAAAACTTTATGAACAACTTAAAATTGATCACAAAATTTCTGATAATAAGATATTGTCACTTAAAGATTCATGGAACAAAATCCTTAAAGAACTGGAACTTGTAACCAAACAACTTGAAGAAATGACAAAGAACTTTGAACAAGAAAAAGTTGCACATGCTGTAACACATGTTGAATTGTCAAAAGTGAAAAGTTGTAAAACAATGGTACAACAACTGGTAAGTGAAAGAGGAAACAAAAACAAAACAGGATTGGGTTTCACTCATGAACCAATGCCTAAATCAATCACAAACACTTTACCAGGATACTTCAATGAATTTGATCATTCACCTGAAAATGAACAAAGATTCAAAGAAATTCAAAGAAGTAAATCTGAATCCGAAGGATCTGAAGTATTGATTGAAAGTTTGAAAGAAGATGATAGTGTGGCTATCGAAGCTGATGACGAGGCCAGTGACAAATCTAATCCTATTCAGGTGCAAGTTGTTGCATATCCAGAACTGAATCCGAAACCAGAAAAGACGGTGAAGGATGATGCAGAATTTTCAGGATACAACAACCCAGAGTACATCAAGTGGAAAAAGGAGCAGAAAAATCGTGTTGTTGACCAGTTGCATCAAAAAGAAATAGTGAAGAAGAATGATGTTTCGACAGTTAAGGTGCAGAAACCGAAGAAATTAAACAATCAATCTGAAATAAAACAGTCAAAAGGTAAAAATGATATAACATCAAATGACAATGACAAAGGTAACAAAGCTCAATCTGTCAAAGCTGAATTTGTAAAATCTGTGACTAAGAAAGTGTCAAAGATAAAACCAATCAAGTTTGTGTCAGCTGGAACTTTTGATATGAATTCATCTCATTGTAACCAAACAAATTCAAAGATCAAATCTAACTCTGGTCTGAAATCAGGTTCTGGTCTTAAGACTTCCGCTGTTAATGATAAAAGATTTGAATCTAAGAAGGTAACTAAGCAAGATGTTTCACAATCAAAAACTGTTCCAAGAGCTAATCCACAATCTGGTAACAACAAACCAAATTCACAAACACAATCTCCACAAAAGAACCAAGTTAACTTTAAACAAAACAAGTTTGTTAATGAATCACGTGTTGGTTCAAATCCAAAAGTTAACAATCGGCTTTACAAGATCAGTAAGAAATATTGTGAGATTTGTGATCGTTCTAATCATGCTACTGCTGAGTGTTTTCTTAACAAGTACTACGATTACTGTGATAAAAGAAATCACTCTTCAGAAGAATGTTTTTATAACAAGTTCTGTGACATTTGTGAAAGGAGAAACCATGATACTGTAGATTGTTACTTTCGAAACACCTCATCAAGAGAAACGACTCATTTTCCAAATTTTTCAAGAAATCAATATGTTGGTTTTCAAAAGTCAAATCAAAGTCATTCTCTTGATTCAAGGCCTTTCAAAAGAAATTTTCAGGTTAACAGATTTACACTGAGAGCTTTGATGGTTCGAAATCAAAGAAATGAAAACAACCTTGATCCTAAGTTAGAGGAAAGGTTTTCAGCTTTAAGAAGAAAGCAATTGAATCAAACCGGTGGTATAAATAATTTTCATACCAATCTCTCGAATGAATCAAACTTTAATAACTTACATTATCAGTAAGTTACTGTTACAGATAGATTCGGAAAACCCAAGACCATGTGGGCCTGGGTTGACCAAACTAACTAAGTAATTGTTGAAATGCAGGTGCGCCCTCGAAAACCTGTCAACTCATGGTTTGTTGATAGTGGGTGCAGCCGGCATATGACAGGCAATCATGCCTTGCTTCAAGATTTTAAGCAGAAGAATGGTACCCATGTTGCATTTGGAGGAGATGCTGGTGGAAAAATAACTGGTGAAGGAACTGTGTCAAATGGGATTATTAGCTTTGATAAAGTCAACTACTATGCCCAGTTGAACTTTAATTTGCTAAGTGTATCTCAAATCTGTGACAAATCATATTCAACATTATTTGATGATTCTTTTTGTTATATACTCAAACCAGGTTTCAAGATTGATAATGAGTGGGTTGTGGTTAAAGCTCCAAGAGACAGAGACGTATACAAGCTTGATATGTCTCAGATTGATGCTGAAACCGAAACAACTTGTCTCATTGCTCATGCATCAAATGATGAGAGTCAGCTATGGCATAGACGGCTGGCCAATTCAAACTTCGGAAACATGAACAAACTGGTGTCAGGAAATCATGATGTGGGAATACCGTCAAAGAAATTCTCAACAACTGATCTCTGTCCAGCATGTTTGAAAGGAAAACAGCACCGAGTGTCTTTTAAGTCCAAGCTAGAAAACTCCATTTCAAAACCCTCACAGATGCTGCATATGGATCTTTTCGGACCAACAAATATTCAAAGCATTGGAAAGAAATCATACTGTTTAGTCATCATTAATGATTTTACTAGATTTTATTGGGTTTATTTTTTGCATGCAAAATCTGAAACTGCTGAGTTATTAACAGAATTTATTATTAAAGTTGAAAATCAATTGGATACAAAAGTAAAAATCTTGAGAAGTGATAATGGAACCGAATTTAAAAATGCTAATGTGGACTCGTTTTGTGCAGAAAAGGGAATTGCGCGACCGTTTAGTGCTCCAAGAACTCCTCAACAGAATGGAGTTGCAGAACGGAAAAATCGGACGCTAATTGAAGCCACAAGATCCATGCTAGCAGATGCTAAAATCCTTATCACATTCTAGGACGAAGTTATTGCTACTGTGACACCCTAAAATTTCATATTAACTCCGTTAACTAAATCCCGTTATCTCTGTTACTGAAATTATACTCCACATTTAATTAGAAAAATTAAATGTAACGGCCACTTGTTACACAAACAGTTACATGTAACGGCAACCCAAGGAGTTACCAGATCACGTGAGTTAATACACGAATGTTGGCAAATTAATAAAATAATAAATCCGATCAACTAAATAAATATAAATTTAGTGAATTTATATGTCATGTGATTGACATGTTTTCTAGAACATGGATGTGGCAACTCGGAACTCCAAACTCTAAATTCCTTCATTTTCAAACCTATTTCAACAACCGTATCCAATTTTCAGGACGAAAATTCTTTCAACAAGGAGATGATGTGACAACCCGCAATTCCAGGTTAACACCGTTACTTACTTCTAACCATCCCGTTAAATTTTATTAAATTTAGGGTTAAAATTGCAAATGACTAAAATCATTAATTAACTTAAAAACTAAATTTAAACAACTTACTAAAGTTCAAGGACCAAAAGTGAAAATTTGTAATTAATTAAACCAACCCTAAAACCCCACCCGTTTTCTTCTTCTTGTTCCTGCTTCATTATCAACACAACTCATCATCTCTCTCGTCTTCTCTTCTGCAGCAGCCGACCAGCCTCCTTGTCACCACCTTCTCTCTCTCATCGCCTATAGCATGACGAGAAGCAGCACATAGCAGCCCCATCACAACTGCCACGGCACATCCACCACCTGCAACTCTGACGTCCGCCAGCGTCGTCTTCACCATCACTGCTTCTTTCGTGTCAGTCACCGCAGTCTCTGGTATGTATATATCTCGACACCATGTAGTTTCGATCGAGTTGTTTAACTTGTTACGGATCGATCGGGTTCGTTTCGGTTTTTCGCTTCAAAGCATTATATAAGTGCAACCACGCAACTGCTAATTTCTTATGTGATTGAGAGCATGTATGTATATGTGCGGCGTACGGAAACAGTAGGATTGTTCGCGCGTGCTGACTATGTATGTATTATGTATTATGATCATTTTGTGTGTGTTCTGGATACGTGTTGTATGTATGTATAGATATCGAAGAACGTGTATGAGTATATGCTGCTGAATGTATATGTAAATGTGTTAATGTGTGAGGTTATGCGTTATATATGTATTTGTGGGTATTGGGAGGAAACAACAGCAATAATTAAGGCATGATGTGTGTATGTATGTGTTAAAGTATGTATGTATATGCAACTGTGATGTATGAATGTATGTGTGCAATATGTGTATATATGATGCATGTATACGTACGAAGCAATAACTAGGTGATATATGCAGTGTTATGTGTATAGAGGTATACCAAGAAACAAAATAGAAATAGCAACCTTTAGTTTTGTTACAAGTGATGATACGTATACGTGTATACGTATGCGACGTATGGTTATGTATGTGTGTATGGATTTCAGTAAATTAATGTGTGTACGGTTATGGTGGAATGTATGATGTTTGTTTAGTATAACAAGTTGTATGTGGACATAATGATGTAATTTACATACGTACAAATTCGGGAATTATATATGTGAACCGGTGTATGCATATTATAGCAATTATGTAAGGAAGATATATATATATATACATATGTCATGTAGGTGCATGGATAATTTTATGTGTATGAGACCGCATGCAAGTTGAGTATGTATAAATTGTTAAAATATGGCTTGATATGTGTATGAGTAAAACAGTATGTATGTGTGGGATATGTGTGTGTACTTGTGGTGTATCGGTGTGTATGACAGCAACCGTAGTATATATGTCGTGTTGTTTGGGTATAAGTACATGACATGAAATGCGAGTATGAAATGTATAAGAATCATGCGACGATAATTTGAGTCGGGTCAAACTAGTGGTAGGATGCATGAAAGGTGCTACATGGGTATGTGTAAACAAGTATCTTTGTATTCGTGTAAATATAAATAATTAATAATTAACAGTTAACTACTAAACAGGTCGTAAGACGGACTAGGTCCTCTTGTCGTAGTTGTGCTGTTTATTTGTTATGCGCTTCAAAGGTGAGTTCACTGAACCGTACTTTTTACTATTTCACCCTTTTATGGGCTGAGAACGCGAACGATTACTTTTACGGATTTACAAATTTTGTATGTCGCATGTCTGGATTAGAGCAACTTTTATTTTGTTCATGAAAGACCTCATGGATACCTAGTTGACCGTTAGTATTTGTGAAATAGCGGGGAAATTTTGAGTAGTACTACTGGGTTTGACAAACCCCACCCGGGCTAGTCGCGCTAGCACGACAGAAGGACCTGTCGAACGGGTGTTGAATGACCTAACATACTTACTGTGCATCCTGCTGGGATGTACGAACGGGCAAAATGCACTTAATGTGTACATACGTCAGCTTCGGTCAGATACATACGCCTCTAAGGACATGTGCTATAGACTAGCTACCTACAATGACATACTTAATTTATATTTCTGCTTGCAACTGAACTTACTGGACTTTATACTTATTATGTGAACTCACCAACCGTCGTGTTGACACTTGTTAGCCTTTCACTTTTTCAGGTCATTGATGTACAACGCACTTAGGACATGGCATGGAGTCACAACTTTCATTTAAACATTTTCTTGCATTAAAAACAATGCTTTGTGTTTAACAACTATTTAAACCGTGTTTCTCTACTGTTGGGTGCGTGGTTGCGCATTTAGTTCCATTTAATATTATTGACATTACATTTTGATTACGCTTCCGCAAATTATTAAACGTTAACTCTGTATTAATGAGACAAGTATATTTTAAATTCATATAGTGTCGTTTGGTGTAACTAATGACTGAGATCCTGGTTTGTCACACACTTAACGGTAAAACTCCGTTAGTGGATTTTGAGGGTGTGACAGCTACTGCTTGCTTTATACAAAACAGGACACTATTGGTTCAGGATAAACACAAAACTCCTTATGAGTTGTTGTTTGGAAGGAAACCGAATATTTCTTACTTGAAAGCTTTTGGTTGTCCTGTCTCGATTCTAAATCTAAGTGATCATCTAGGAAAATTTGAGTCAAAATCTGACGATGGTTTCTTTCTTGGATACACGTCTGTTTCAAAAGCCTATCGGGTTTATAACAGTAAAACCAATGTAGTCCTTGAAACTATCAATGTTAAGTTTTTAGAAAACTCTTTTCCGTTAGTGGCTCATGGTCTCGAATGGTTATTTGATTTAGATTCGTTATCCAAATCATTCAATTCTAACTTGTTTGATTTTTCAGGAAAATCAAAGAAGGAACCAGGAGATTTAGGATCTTTCAGTGATGATTTTGATAATGATGATGATGATAATGATCTCAATTCTGAGTATCCATTCTTGTCATTTCATAATCCTAATGTTGAATCCTCCAATAAAGCACAAGGTCCATCAGACTCTCAAGAAGATCAAGAATCGAACAATCATGAAGATGTTCCAAGTCAGCAAAATTCTCCTAATGATGGTGGATCTATTCATAATCAACCATTATCAAATCCGAATGTTGAAGTTATTCCAGAATCATTTGATTACTTCATCAATTCACCAGAACAAGTTCCTAATTTTACTCCGCATACTTCTACAATTCTATAAGATCTACCGAATCTGAATCAGTCTAATCTAGAGACACAAATACAAGGTGAAGAAATTCCAACTCACCGAGTTCATAGGAATCATCCTATCTCACAGATTATAGGTCCTTTGAATCAAAGAACTATGAGAAGTCAGACTGAACATGCAAATGTTTGTCTTTATTCATGTTTTCTTTCTCAAGTGGTACCGAAGAACATTTCTGAGGCGCTGCAAGATAACAGTTGGATAGAAGCCATGCAAGAGGAGTTACTTCAGTTCAGAAAGCTAGAAGTTTGGAAATTAGTGGACTTACCTGAAGGAGAAAATGCTATTGGTACAAGATGGTTGTACAAGAACAAGCCAAATGAACGTGGCATTGTTGTGAGAAATAAAGCCAGACTAGTTGCACAAGGTTACACTCAAGAAGAAGGTATTGACTACGAAGAAGTGTTTGCTCCAGTCACTCGACTTGAAGCTATTCGCGTTTTTCTAGCTTATGCCTCATTCATGAAGTTCAAAGTGTACCAAATGGATGTTAAAGGTGCATTTTTGTATGGACCAATTACCGATGATGTGTACGTTAGGCAACCTCCAGGATTCGAAGACCCTGAGTATCTACATCGTGTATACAAATTAAGCAAAACTTTATACGGTCTACATCAAGCTCCAAGAATTTGGTACGAGACGTTATCTAAACAATTGCTGGAACATGGTTTTTCAAGAGGTCATATTGATCCAACTTTATTCATGAAGCAGGATAATGAAGATCTTCTGTGTGTTCAAGTATATGTGGATGATATTATCTTTGGATCAACAAGTTCATCCATGTGCAAAGAATTTGAGGAAATTATGAAGTCCAGATTTCAGATGAGTTCTATGGGGGAGATTAATTTCTTTCTTGGATTGCAAGTTAAACAATCAGCAGACGGAATTTTTATCAACCAATCAAAGTTTGTGGACAAAATGTTGAATAAATTCAAGATGCAAGATTGTAAAACTATTCGAACTCTATCTGATGTGAACTGCAAAATCCAACCTGATCCAAAAGGAAAATCTGTTGATCAAACTCTGTACAGATCAATGATCGGTTCGCTGATGTATCTTACTGCATCAAGACCAGACATCATGTATGCTGTATGTGTATGTGCCAGATATCAGTCAGATCCTAATGATTCGCACCTGATTGCTGTCAAACGTATATTGAGATATCTCAAAGGGAAACCTAATCTCGGGTTATGGTATCCTTATGAAGGAAATTTTGAATTATATAGTTATTCTGATAGTGACTTTTGTGGTTGTGCTCTTGACAGGAAATCAACCACAGGTGGATGTTAGTTTCTGGGTCCTCGCCTAGTCTCTTGGCAATGCAAAAAGCAAACAAATGTCTCTGTATCCACTGTTGAAGCAGAGTACATCGCTGCATCTGCTGGATGTTCTCAAGTTTTGTGGTTACAAAATCAATTGCTTGACTACGGGTTTAATTTTCTCAAAACTCCTATTTACATAGACAATACTGCTGCAATGTTCATTACTGCTAATCCCGTTCAACACTCAAAAACAAAACATATCGAAATTCGATATCACTTTCTCAGAGACAACTCTGAAAAAGGTTTAATAATTTTAACTGAAGTTCATACCGACAAACAACTGGCAGATCGTTTTACCAAATCCTTTTTGTCAGGACAGTTTGAATTCATAATTCAATTCATAGAATTAATCAACCATGATTAATTCTATTTTCATAAAAATCAAAATACAAAATCAGAAAATATAAAATCCAAAAATATAATAAGTCGTTGTCTTTTATTGATTCCTATGTCTTTTTATTTATGCATTGTGAGTGTGCATGAAAAAGAATCAGAAAAAGAAAAGAAAAATCATTTCATAAGAATCTGTATTGCAAAAAGTGAGAAATGATAGATACACTAGACATTCTCTGTTACATCATTTTCAAATAATAAAGACTGATAAGTGTAAATTGATGTGCAAGACAGCTCAGACAATTAGACTAAACAAGTAAGTTCATTATTGACAAATCTAAAACTTAATGATCTTTGTGTTAAGTTCCATTCTCATACATGTCTAAATATATCTCTTTTGATGAACTTCTTGTGATGTTATTTGAACATAATCGGGTAACGATGCAATCTATTCAGTGTGATGAACCGCATCGTGAGCTTCTTTGTTGTGGTATCCACAGACCTGAAGTCTCACATGAAGTCTCTTTCGAGTCTCAAAGTGCAGCAAAAGATTCCAAAGATGGAACAAAAAGAGTCCTAAATGTGGACCGTCACCAAAAATTCCAAAATGGAATTCAGAAGATTTCTAAGGGAACAATAGGCAAAAGAAAATTCCAAAATGGAATTCAAAAGAAGTCCCAAATCGGACCAAATCCAAATAGAACCCAAATTCCACACTGTTTATGTTGTAAGTGACCAGGTTTTTGTGACAATGCATTCTGGTAGTTGCTGACAAGGAAATATATTGACATATGTATACATGTGGGTCACATAAGTCATTTTAATTGAACCTTAATCTCATCATGATATTGAAAAAGTAAGTGTGTCAACTTGAGCTATTTTGTATATCTTCATATCATCACTCAATCTAACACAAGTCAAGTCTATTCAAAACCTTGCAAAACATGTTCAGATTATGTGTGGTATGATCTCAATACGATAATTGATTCACTGCATTGCATATGTATTTACTTTAATGTGTCTGCTTTGTGTGTGCAGGCATATGGATTCTTTAAAGACAAAACGACATTCTTTCTAAACTTAAAATTTCAAGAAAATTTCATGTTTAGGGGGGAGAAATAAGTTGGAATGTATTCTATCTTGAAAAGAAAAATAAAATGTTGAAAAATATCAAAAATTTTGTGTTGAATGAAAGGATCTAGTCATTAATGAATGCAAATGTATTGTTTGTGTTGATTAAAACAAACCCAAAGTCTTGTGATGATTTTTTTTTAAAAATGCTTCGGAATATTGAAATATTGGTGGTGCAAAGTTTTTGTAAAAAGAAAATTAATGAGAAAATGTGAAATCAAAGTGTGTGACATTTTAATTGTGAATTCATTGATATTAATTTTGTTGTCTTAATTCATGATTGAAATTAATTGCATAAACCCTAACTAAAGATGTCATATCTAATTAATTTGTCAAGAATGTTGCAAGTGCAATAAATGCAGTTAAAAAGTCAACAGTCGAAGAAATGAAGAAAATTGTCTAAGTGTTGCAGCCGGGTGTTGAAAATTTTCATGCTATTGTGTAGCCGGGTGATGGAATTTTTATGTCACTATGCAGCCGGGTGATGGGTAAATCAAAGTCAAGGTGTAGTCGTTTTAAGCTGCTTATGCTTTAAAATGTGACACGACTCAACTATGACACGACCAAATAGTATCATGCCTTGATTGTTGAAGCGTTTTAAATGTTGACCCGCCTCAACTTTTGACACGTCTCAACAAGTGTTCAATGACTTGTGAAATATTGTTGATTCAAGATTTGACACGACCAAATAGTGTCTGACCCGTCTCAACAGTACCTCACACGACTATGTCATGACCCGTCTCAAGTCTATATGATGAACATATTTGAAACAAGTGTTGACACGCCTCAACAGAGGTTGACACGTCCCAACAGTTGTCTGACACGACCAAGCATTCACATGAAGAAATTTTACACTATATAAACACTCTGACCCGTCCTAACAATGTTGACACGACTCAACAGTCTTTGACCCGTCTCAACAGTGTGTGACCCGACTAAGTGTTTTTACATGATTAAAATTGTTTGTTCATCTGTTGACCCGTCCCAAAGATTTGACCCTTCCCAACAGTACATGACCCGTCTAAGGTTATTGGGCCTGTTTTTTAACCCGTTTGAAATTTTGACCCGTCTTAATAGTTGACCTAATTTAAGCCGACTCAGCATCATATAAATGCTTCTTCATTCGCAACACTTATCATTTTTCACAGACATTTTATCAAACCCTCTGTTTTCAAATCATCTGTTCATATCATATTCAATCTTCGATCCTGTATCAAGTTTTTAAGATTGAATAAGGTATAATCATCACTATTAATCATCATCGACATCAACCAACATCATCTCTGTCCTAAAAATCGAAAAATTGTTGATGAACAGTAAATAGAGCTTGAATCGACACTTTGATTCTTAGTATAAAAACTGAAATTGAATGGTCTAATAGGCTATGTTGACTGTTAATCATCAATTTTCATACATTAAATCACATCACAACACCTAATGTCACCTAAATTGAAGAAAAAGTTTTGAACAAGGCCGAAACCGCCATTGATGATCATGAAATCAAGAACATGATTTTGATCTAAATGAAATAAAACATGTGTTAAATGATAATCTGATGCTAAAACATGTGTTTAATCTATCAAACCAACTTCATTTATCTATAACAATTTGTGAATAAAGTGACTAAGTGTTGATTGGCTTGAAAATTGATACAACTGTTAACAAGAACATTGATATTTATGATTTTTGAGCAAAATGATATCATCAAATTGTTTTTAAATCAATGTGTTAAATGTACTGATTGATTGTTACAGTGTGTCATTACACTTATTACTTTGCACAAATGTTGATTACTTGTCATTTTTGACTGCTAACACACTTGTATTTGATTTCATATGGATATTCTCAAGTATGAGCCTAAACATAACATTGTGGCTATACTAGATGAGACTATTCCTGAAGCCGAAGGATCTCAAGAGATGATCAGGTTTCTCAGAAGGACTAGATATGTATATGCAATGTGTGCCAAACCCATTGTGTATTCAAGATTGATCAAATCTTTTTGGAGGACTACTGAAGTAATCACAGATGAAGCAGGAGTATCTGTGGTTAGAGGTTTTATTACCAGACACTTACCACAAACTGTGTCTGAGGAGTAAATTAGAGATGCTCTGTTTTTAGATGATGAAGATGTAGGTGCACTTGATGAATTTACAACTGCCGAGTGCCAAGAGTGTTTTATAAATATGGGGCATCCCCCCATATTTCCAAAGCAGCAGTTTGTAAGAGCTAGATTAAGCAAGCAATGGAAGTTGTTATGTTATGTGATACAATAGTGCTTATTTAGAAGAAGTGCAGGTTTTGATACTTTCCCATCTGATATTGCATCCCCAATAGTTGCAATAGCCACAAACAGACCGTTTAACATGGCAAGATGGATAATGAAAGGCTTTATCTTTAATCTATTGAAGGGTAAGAGGTTCAAATTCCTTATGTATCCAAGGTTTTTGCAACTTATCATCAATAAGGTTTATCCAATGATTAAAGAAGGTGTGAATGGTGGTATGCTGATGACTGAGAATATGAATGCTGCATCTTACAGAAAGATGAGCATGGGAAATGTTGAAGATGTACAAATATTTGACTATATGCGAGATATAGCAAATAGAGAAGAGGATATTGGTAGTGAGTATCATCACATAGCTCAAGGTGAATTGTTTGATCCATTAGATATCGTTGATGATATTCCTGATGCTCTCTTGGATGATGATGAGTATTTTGAAAGACATCCAGAAGAAGAAGGAGATGATAATGATGAAAGTGAGGATGATAGTGGTAATGGTGATGATAATCGTGAAGATGCAGCATAAAGCCCGGCTATCCGGTGGGGTCAATTTATTAAATTTTTTTCAAACATTTATTAAAAAGTATAACTATAGATTAAGAATTTGGAAAAATGATCCAACCTTTGTATTAAGCTGATTGACGATGTTGTCATGCAATGTGTCATCCCTAGTTGAACCTCTAGACTACAAAAGCAAACGAAAAGCATAGGTTACAACAAAACATAAGAGTTTTTACTAAAAAAAATAAATTAAAGTATACTTTTTAATAAATGTTTGAAAATTTACATAATGGAACCATTTAACCTAATAAATGGTTTTTACAAAGGTTGGATCATTTTTCCAAATCCTTAATCTGTAGTTATACTTTTTAATAAATGTTTGAAAAAAATTTAATAAATTGACCCCACCGGGTAGCCGGGCTTTATGCGTTTCGTTGTAAAAAAAAATATATATCAATACGCCCCATATAGGGCTATACGCGGCATATTGGTCTGTACTCAATACGCCCCATATAGGGCTATACGCGGCGTATTGGTCTGTGCATCGTACTGACATACCTGCCATCGTACCATATACGCGGCGTATAGCCCTATGCGTGGCGTATAAGAAGGTTTTTTGTTTTTTTTTCCCGGTGTAAATAGCATTTCCCTTAATAAATTTATATACTACTTAAATTAAATGACAATGTCGGTGTTAATATCTTTATTTTATTTTTTTTCTTTTTTTATTAAAGTACTTTAGCGCCAAACAATTAATAAATAAGATAATGGCTCGGCCGGATAGTTCCTTATGTTGTGGTCAGTGTTGTTAAACCGGCCAGTCCGACCAGTCGGACCGTTTTTCTAATAATTCTGGTTTAATCAGACACGGTTTGATTCATGTATCTGAACCGCTTCGAACCATACGAGCCGGTCCGGTCGGACCGAAACCGGCATGGACGGATCCAAAGCATGTGATACGGGTTCACGAGAACCCACCGCGTCTTAAAATTTTAACATAAATTATACAGACAATTTCGAAGTGAACTCATAGAAAAATTTAAAGTGAACTCATATAGATAATCAGAAGTGAAATTAAGTAATAAAGTTCTCCTAGATTAGTTGGAATGTAGTGGAGTTATTGTATAAAATGTCACATGTTCAAATCTTCTTACAATCATTTTGTAAGAATTTTTTTCTTAATGAATTTTTAACCTTTTAGGGCTCTAAATCGTGAAAACCCTTCTTATATCTTTCCAATTTCCAAAGTGTAATATTCCTTTATTGTATCACATTGTTATTATGTAATGAACCTAACCCAGTAACCCGAACCAACCCGAATTTTTTTATGACCGATTTCATTAGTTGAAGCACCTAAAAATAGTGAACCCACTGATAAAAGTTTCTGGATCCGTCACTGGAAACCGGACCGCTATTGAACCGGGTTAGTCATAAAATATATATTTTTATGTTTTGATTTTCATGGATTTTATGTTTACATCTATTTATATTTGTGTTTTTTTATAATGAAAGTCAATATGTTGATTTTTTAAGTGATGAAAATGATAAGCTCGTTTTATTTTCGCGTTAAAAGTTGTTTAAATTATGATTTTTTGGTGATTCTTGACGTTAAAACTTATTTGGATTATTACTTATATGGTATAACTTAATATTATTGAAATTATGTTGCGTCTAAATTGAAAATCTTATGGTATTGTTTTGATAAATATATAATTATCCTACCCCGAACCAACCCTGGTCTGACCACGATTCGACTGGTCCGACCATTAAAATTAAAATAATGGTTCAGTGTCTGGTTTAATTTTCAAAACATTGGTTGTGGTTGACTTGTTGGGGTGAACGATTGTTCTAAACATGCCACCTTAGTTTATTTTGTTTTGGTTATAGCTTTTTCTTTTTTCATTTATAAATGACAATGCCGGGGTTAATATCTTTATTTTACTTTTTTTTTTCTTTTCTTATTAAAGTACTTTAGCGCCAAACAATTAATCAAATAAGATAATGGCTCGGCTAGATAGTTTTTTATACTGTGGTTGAGGTTAGAGAGCTGGCATATCATGTCAGACACGACATGATAAGACACGAACATGATAAGGCCAAACACGAACACGACATGATAACTTATCGTGTCATTTTTTCTAAACACGAACACGATAAGACACGATTTGGACACGATAAGAACCATATTTTAAATAAAATGAAATTTTCAAAAAAATTCATAAGTCTTAAATATTAAATATGACTTAACATTATAATTTTTAAGCCACAAAACAAAAAAAGTCAAAAAAAATAGTATTTAACCATAATAATACTTTTGTTTTAACGGCAACCAAAATAATACTTGATGAACGAATATGCAAAAGAGATTAAAATTCCATCAAAGTAAATAGGAGTCTTTGATCTTTCTACTCATCTCTATCAAAATTCTTCTCCACATCTATTTTCCACTAACTTTTCTTTTAAATAAATATTAACAGATGACCTATCGTGTTAACAGATCTTTAACCTGTTAAGACACGATAATTAACGTGTCATTATCGTGTTAACCTATTAATGACACGGCACATGTTAAGGTCAAACACGAAACTTGTTAATTCCATGTCGTGTTGTGTCGTGCTATCATGTCCGTGTCAGAAATTGCCAGCCCTAGTTGGGGTGAACACAAGTTCTAAACATGCCACCTTAGAGGGGACTTAGAGGGTGTGCGGCATATGCGACCACACAGGGCACTCGTTTGACGGGGGTACCAAATTTTAAAAAAAATTATTATATAATTTTTTTATATAAAACTTATATTTAGTCAATACTCATGTAACAAATAAGGAAAGATTTAAAGCCCACACCTAAATGCTAAAGCCCACTACAACTAATTAACTAAACATCTAAAAGCACACGCAATCAAATGGATTATGGATTAATGAAGGCTGGAAACCCACTCCTGCCAAATACGTAATTCACTAATTTGAATACTTTGATTTTCATATGTTTATTTATTAAACGTTTGTTTTTTGCTTACAAATTTAGTTTATATAATTTACTGCGTTAGTGTTTCGGGTTGAGGGGGCGGGGGGCTTTTTTTTCTCGTCTCTCACAGAGCACCTAAATCTTCTAGACCGGTCCTACACCTTAGTTTCATTTTGTTTTGGTTATAGCTTTTTCTTTTTTCTTTTATATATATATATATAGGGGAGGGTTCATTCGAGAAGAGTAAATATTGCGAGAAGTGTAAGAAATATCTAAATTCTTCATTTTTTTCAACAAAAAACGTTTTTAACATACAAAAAAAATGATAGAAATGCAATATTTATTCATTAACTTTGATATTAAAAATATAAAATTGGATAAATTTCGTATATTTGTTAAACCTACACATGTGGAAGTCATGTGTAGGTCACATAACCTACACATGTGTAGGTAAATTTAAAACGCTAAAAATACATACGTAAAAAATATTCTAATGATGGTTTTTGGTTTATACATTACACATTTGTATGTAGGAAGTGAATTTATTTAAAAAACTAAACCATTGATAAATTTTTTTAGTGATTTAAGTTTCTTTTTTTTTCTTCTTGCAATATATGAGTCTTCTCAAATGAACCTCCACCTATATATATATATATATATATATATATATATATATATATATTAAATCACAGTTTTCTTTCATTCCTTTATAAATTAAATTTCTCTGTCATCAAAGGAATTTGGGTGGAGTGGTAAAGTTGTTACTTAATATACCAAAAGGTCTCAAGTTCAACTCCCACAAGCCTTATTTTCCAGTAATATTAGTCAATGATCCAATTAATGCTGGTGAGACGAACATGTTTTACCCACGGGCGAGGGTACAATCCTCGATAATGGTTGCTACGCTGGCCTCTGTGGAGTTTTCCCTTTGAGCGCCCTGCCAAGTTAGATCCACCACACGGACCCGGTTAAGACAACGTATGTGGTTGCCTGACTTGGTTTAGGGACCTCCATGTAACGGGGGGTTGCATCCGTCACAATTCATGAAAGTCGTCGTTCAAAAAAAATTTAAATTTCTCTGTCAATTATAATGTTTTTAACAAATTTGTTGTTTTGATGTTAAGCTTTGTATATGCCGTAACATGTAAGGCATACTATTATATAATCTATGTTTCGTTCTCTTAACCGAGCCGCTGCAAATTCGTAGGTTTCTTATATGTGTTTAACTGCATTATCACCACAATGCGGGTAACAAAGCCAGCCTATACAAAGCATTGCGCGAGCTACTTTTTCAATGTTTACTTTTTTTCTTGCTTAGGCGTCGCTCTGCAACATTATGTTATTGTCACCGTCACAAGTCAACTTTTTTCCTTTCTTTAAAACTTAAGAGTATTTTTAAAGTTCATGTTGTAGCACGTGTGTTACCAACGTATGGACATTACCGTTGAAATGTGTGGCACAAGTCAGACTACACTTTTAGCTCATCGATTTGTAAAATGTTAAAACCCACCTCTCAAATTTTTTATTTTTTAAAGTTTCGACTTTTGAAACTTAAATTTGTAAAATTTGTCTTTGCTACAGTACAATTCTAACTGCTAATGTTTGTGATGTTTGAGATGAACGTGTTCGTGGTAACGTTTGCATGTCGGTTTAAAATTTGCACTCATCCTTTATCATACGTGAGTTATATCGGTTTAATATTTTCTTCGTATGGAAGTCGTGTCCCGCCACAACGCGCGGGGTAACTTTTCTACTTATAATAATAATATACAGAGTATTTATTTATATAATTCTACTTATATTGAAAAAGTCATGATAATGAATAGTAGTACAATATAGCTGAGTGTGTTTATACTAATGGTCACTAAAGAAGTAAATGTTTTGGATTGTATTCATCACCATCTTGTTTAATATTGATAAAGATAAGATTTTTAATAGTACTTATGTTGGTTTCTACTAGGCATGCGATGCTTGGTTTTCAACGCAAGTGACGAAGTCACATATGCAACACCCAACTGCCTGTCCTGACCACTGCAACGTGTGACCCAGTCTTAAATCTAGTTATTATTACAATATATATCAATTTACAAATGGAAGAAATAGTGTTTTTTTAAGGTTTGATAAATTTACAAAAGACTTTAGATTTTTATATTAAGTGCCAAAAATGGTAAAGCTATACTAGCTTTTAAATGTTTTTTATATAATTCCGCCACACAACTTTAATGAGTTTAGTTTTTTACGTCGAGGTGACACATTAATGTGATTAACGTAATGCGCATATCAAAGTTGCATGCGGGGTAGACATTAAAGTTGCATGCCCATAACCACGTTGCGTGCATCAAAGTATCAAAATCATTGTGTCACGCATAGAATTAGATGTTAATATCACCATCATAGCGCGTGCAAGGAAGTCAATGCTAATTACAATAGCTTTTAATTGTTAGTTTTATTTTTATATATTTGCCACACAACTTTAATGGGTTTATTTTTTACGCTAAGGTGACATGTTAATGTTACTAACATAACACGTATATCGAAGTTGCATGCAGGGTATTTTAACATGCGCGGCAATATACTCTTTTTTATTTATGCATAACCATGTTGCATGTAACAAAGTAACAAAGTAAAAAAAAAATTGTTGTGTCGCGCAGACATGTTAATTATCTCTTTTTTATTTATGCATAACCATGTTGTATGCAACGCGAGGCACAAGTCAAAATGCACATAAAATTTTGTAAACATCAAACATGAAATACAGTAACCAAGAAACAGAATAACAAAGTCTCACACCTAGTTACCTTAACATTTTATAACTTACTAGAAGGCAAGGTTGGTGGTAAAAAACCCGACCTTGTCTTATGTTATATACAATTGTCTTTGAAATCTAACTTAAAAGTTTCTTTAATTTGGTTAAGTTTCTTTACTATTTCAAGAACTTGGACCTTGCCTAAGCTCGTGAGTTCGATTCTGTCACATCCTCAAAATCCACTAATGGAGTTTTACTGTTAAGTGTGTGACAAACTAGGATCTCAGTCATTAGTTACATCAAACGACACTATATGAATTTACAACATACATGTCTAATTAAATGAGAAAATTTAATACAGAGTTAACGTTTAAAAGTTTGCGGAAGCATATGTAATGTCAAAATATTAAATGAAAACTAAATGCGCGACACGCGCCAAACGTTAATGACATATTTAAAAAAAAAATGAAATGTTATGATATCAAAAGCATACCCCATGCCATGCCATGCCCTAGCGTGATGTGTGCCATATAAACCTGAGAAAAAGATATACTAACAAGTGTTAACACGACGGTTGATGAGTTCACATAATAGTTACATAATCAAGTAAGTTCGTTTGCAAGCAGAAATATAAATAAAGCATGTCGGTGTAGGTAGCTAGTCTACAGTACACGTCCTTAGAGTCAAATGTATCTGACCGAAGCTGACGTGTGTACACATTACGTGCATAGTTTACCTGTAGTACATCCCAGCAGGATGCACCTGTAAGTATGTTAGGCCAATTCAACACCCGTTCGACAAGTCCATCTGTCGTGCTAGCGCGACTAGCCCGGGTGGAGTTTGTCAAAACCAGTAGTACTACTCAAAATTCCCCAGCTATTTCCTAAATACTAACGGTCAACTAGGTATCCATGAGGACTTTCATGAACAGTAAAAGTAACTCTAACTAGACAAGCGACATACCATATTTCCAAATCTGTAAAAGTAATTGTACGTGTCTCCTTCCCATAAAGGGTAAGAGTAGTAGAAAATAAAGTTTAGTGAACTCACCTTCGGGTGCACAACTACAAGCATTAGCAAGGTAAAAGCAACACAGCATTCCTACTACATGATAAGTCTATAAGTGTGTGTTTGTGCAGGTATGTAAAACCCTAAGCATCCAAACAATTCAATTGTTTACTTGTGATTTGAAAAGTTTGACTTTTGACCAACTTCGACCAAAGTTGACTTTTGTTGACCCAACAACCCGTGGATGAGTTTTTAATTGTATTCATGTTTGGTTATGTTCATTTAGACAATGAGAGCAATCGAATTCTAACACATAATATATATGTTAAAGAATCAAACTTTGTTTTTAGTAAAGTTACTGTGACATCTGCCCCGAACCCGAATCCGAATACCCGACTCGAACCCGAGATTTTCTAATTTTAATTGTATTCATATTTATTTCAAAAAGATGTAACGCTCATCATTATTATTATGAATAAGTGTAACGGATTAGTACGTTATTCCTATCTTAATTAATCGTCCATATTTATGTCGCGAATTATCTATGTTTACCAAATAAATACTATTTGGAATAATAAATCCAAAAAATGTACTATAAAAGAGATTTTATAAAAACTATTAAACAAAAACGCTTCTAAGTCTAGCAATAGGCTCTTAACGTCAAATACGAACTAAATATATATATAAATGTCACTTATATAAATGTTACAAGTTAACGTAGTTAAGTTAATTAGTTAATATAATGTATAAAACTAACTTTGGGCCAAAAGTGTAGTTATTGAAACCTGAATTAAAAGCTTAAAACTTAAATTAAACAACTACAAACTGCAGGGACTGCTTGTGTAACTGTCAAAACCCAACCCATAACCCCCCATCGCAGACCCGTTTTCCGACCGGCTTATATCCGGCCACTTTGGCCGGAAAGTTACGACTCCGGCAAGCCAAAAACACGCGAATTAAACCATCCAATCAGCTGAAACTTTCCTAAATCATCTCCTTGACCTGTTTCGAACCATTTAACACCCCAAAACGCGTTGACAGCAGTTTAAACGCGCTGATTGATTTCAAGATCAATCCAAAAATTTACAATTATGTAATTAGACACCAAATCAGTAATTAAACCTTACAAATCATTCCCTATTACACTAGTAACTCATTACAATCAAAACAACACTTATTCTTTCTCTGCAATTCACAAATCCGTTGATCAAAAACCATAGTTCCGACGACTTAACCATTCTCCACCTTCCAAGCACCAATTCGAGTGATTTTTGGTTTCATTTCAATCCTCTTGATCATCTATGTCTTCCTAATCCATCAATTTCATCTTATATCATTCCTGTTTCACGCAAAATCATCAAAACAGTTGACCTTTTCATCTTAATCAAATCCGTATTCAATCTTCACCAAAAAGTAAGTTCTCTATATCAAAATATTCGTGTGTTCATGTAGATTAAAAGCCCTATGGTTGATATTGATGAGATTAACAAGAATGAACGAATTGGATTGATCCTTGTTTCTAGGGTTTGTATTTGAAATGGATTTAGTTGCTAATATAATGATAAAACAATTTAAAATCAAAATGAATAACAAAATCAAATTTGGCCTGGTGGTTTGTTGACTCTGCTGGAAACAAATGGTCATGGGTTCGAGTCCCATGACCTGTTTTTATTAAATTTTAACATTTTATATACTTTATACATTTTATTATACTTTCTAAATAACTTAAATAACATAATTAAGTTAAATATATTTTTAAAACATTAAAAACTTATGGTTTCATATACATATATACAAATAATAATTTTTATGGTTATATGTATTTTTAAAATTGTACAAATGTTTTGTTTAATAGAAAACTAAAAACGGATCCTTATAAAATATATATACAAAACAAAAATATCATAGCGTTTCATATAAGACCCCAATTGGTACTTTAATACCCTAATTTTCAAGTTATAATTTAAAACCCTAAATCCCTATTCGTATTTCAAAACCCTAATTCTCAAGTTGTAATCTAAAACCCTAAATCCCAAAACCGAAACCCTTAATCTCGGATTTTGATTCTTGTTACTATTGTTTCGTTCTAAGTTAGGGTTTTCCCAATTAATTAGGTGATACTACTATTTGGTCAACCCTTGGTTCGTTATAGCTGCGTTTCTATTTCGGTTATCTATTTGCACTTCAAGGTGAGTAACATCACTCCCCTTTTACTTTTATATTTTGGGGCTGAAATATGTTCAATTACTATACAATGTTTGCAATTTTCTATTTGTTTAAAAAAGAGATCATAAAATATGTTAGTCTTGACTCACGACAAGATGCAATCCTTATGTGGTAGTTTAAAGTAGTATTGCTTAGTAATCCCACCGGTACAGTGTTAGCGCTAATGGTTTGACAAACCCACCTACATGTATTTCAAAATAGGTGATTTAAACCCGACCATTCAATTTCAATGTTTCTAGTTGCTATTCAATGTTACGAGTCACTACAAGAAATTGGGGTGTTTACCTACACATAATTTATCTACACATATGCATGTGTGGGTAAATACCTACACATATTTTTATATGTGTAGGTAAAGTTATACTTATATATTTTCAAAATGAGTTACACTTAACATGTGTTGGTAATATGTTTTACCTACACTTGACGTTGGTGGGAAAATTTCCCACCAAATTGACGGTCAATTAAGTGTTAGAATCCCTACACATGTGTCAAGTTTTCGTTATGTGTAGATAAATTATCTACACATATGCTAAAACCTAATACATGTGTTGGTAATCGACTTTGTTTTACCAACACAAATTATTTGCAAATATATATGTAGATAAATTAAGTAAGCAAACTTTAATCTAAAATTTTAAAAATGACATGGCAAACTAAATACCTACACATGTTTTAAAAATAACTCTATATGTGGATAAACGACTATGTTTTTACCAACACATAATTTTTCGTATACAATATATGTAGTTAAGCAACGTAAATCATTTTTTGTTATTTTTTTTAAGAATGACGTGGAAAAATAATTACCAACACATATGTTAAAGATCACTCTATGTGTAGATAAAGTAAGTGTGCATATTTTTATATTATTTATTAAAAATGACATGGCGAAATAAATACCTACACATATGTTAAAATCTAAGATATGTGTGGGTAATTAACTATTTTTAACAACACATAATATTTGTATATAAATATGTAGATAAACCAAGTATATAAGTACGTATTAGTTATAGTTTTCCAAAATGAAGTGGCATGATAAATGCTTACACATATTATTAAACACTAACAGCGATAAGAATGACCACACGTAGGTTAGCTCAAAATTAGAGGTGGTTTGCACGATTTGTTTTGAATTAACCACAAGTTGGATTTGAATAAGTTCGTTAGGTTCAAATGAATCATTTTGACCCATTTAGATTAATAATTGAAAGATTATAAGCTCATTATATTCAAATGGGTCGATTCAACCGATTTAGATTAAAATTGAAACAGCTCATTATGTTAAAATGGGTCATTTTGACCGATTTAGATTAAAGTTGAAATACTATATGTTTTTTTGTTTAAACGGCTTGTAACTTTTTATGTTGGACAAAATGTTCCAATTTGGTCAAGATTAGAAGTTTTGAACCACGATTATAGTTGTTTTGCATAACTACTTTGGATTAGTTTTGTTGTTATGTTGGATAAAGTTAGATATTTAGAACCTTGCTAGGTTCAAATTGGTCGTTTTGACCCATTTATAATAAAGTTAAAAGATTATAAGCTCGTTTGGTTCAAATGGTTCGTATTGACCCATTTATATTCAATTTGATTTCTATAAGCCCGTTTGGTTCAAATGCATCGTTTTCGCCCATTTAGATTAAAATTAAAGTATTATAAGCTCATTTGGTTCAAATGGGTCATTTTGATCCATTTATTTCAAAATTAAATTTTTGTAAGCTCATTGCATTCAAATTGGCCGTTTTGACCCATTTAGATTAAATTAGATTATTATAAGCTCGTTATGTTAAAACATATTGTTTCGACACATTCAAATTAAACTTAGATTATTATAAGCTAGTTATCCTAAAATGGGTTGTTTTGACCCATTTAGATTAAAGTTAGATTTTTTAAGATAGTTATGTTCAAATCGGTCGTTTTGACCCATTTAGATTAATATTGAAATATTATAAGATCGTTAGGTTCAAATGGGTCGTTTTGACCCATTTAGATAGAAGTTTAAAGGTTGTAAGCTCGTTTGTGTCAAATGGGTCGTTTTTATCCATTTAGATTATAATTTAGTTTCTATAAGCTCGTTATGTTCAAATGGGTCATTTTGACCCATCTTGTTTCTACAAGCCATGTGAAACCATGGTAGTTATATGTATTAACTTGGAGCTACATGTACAATTAACTGACAATAAATAAACTTCTTATAATGAATTCAAAACTTTTTTTTTTAAATTACAAACATTAGTTAGATTAAAAAGTAAAACAGTTGAATGGGACGAGTTTAGAACCCAGGACCTCTAGCAGCTTAAACAACTAGTGTTGCCGGTAAACCAAACTAAACTTGTTTGCAAGATTTTGACATTAATATTTCATATACAGAAAACTTCGCATCTTAAAAAAAAAATCTGCCCTAAGTAACAGAACGATATCCACATCGCCCCCATGCATAGACTCATTAACCAATTCGCATCCCCTGCGTATCCATGTTCTGTTGATATTGTTCGAATTCATTTTGGCAGGAAGAAACGCATCAACAACCAGGTAATGAATTTGTTTTTAATTGATTTCGGTTTAAAATTTCATATTACACATATAGGATCTTAAATAGGATTGGGTTGTCGACTTCATCTCTTCCACTGATTATAGCATCACAAAGCCTAACTGCACTATGCTAGGAACAATATACTTTCGTTAGCCTAGAAACAAAGTAGCCAAAACACAACATGGAAATAAGAACTTCGGTTTCATGTATGTTGGTCATTTCAAGAGTATAGTGTAATGTAAATTAAGTAAAATTTTAAAAATTTGAAATTGAAAAGTAAGGTATATACAATTGTTAACAATGCTAGAAGTTACTATTCTGCACGCGAACGTTGAAAGAGCTGATTATAATCGGTTTTAACCCATTTAGGTAGACTATCATACACTCTTGTTATAAGTTACTATTGGTAAAATGGGTCATTTTGACCCATTTAGATTTAAATGGAAATATTATAACTCAATCGGTTTAAAATGGGTTGTTTTGACATGTTTAGATTAAAACTGGATTATTATAAGCTCCTTATGTTAAAATGGGTCAGTTTGACCCATTTAGATTAAAATTTGATTGTTATAATCTCATTAGGTTCAAATGGGTTGTTTTGAGCCATTTAGATTAATATTGATTTAGTATAAGCTGCATTAAGTTCAAATAGATAGTTTCTACCTATTTAAATCAAAATTGGTATTTTTAAGCTAATTAGGTTCAAATGGGTCATTTTGACCCATTTAGATTAAAATTGGATTGTTATAAGCTTATTATGTTCAAATGAGTCGTTTTTTTATAACTATTTAGATCAAAATTGTATTAATATAAGCTTATTAGGGTCAAGTGGGTCGTTTTGATTCATTTAGATTAAATTAGATTATTATAAGCTCGTTAGGTTAAAATGGGTTGTTTTGACCCAATTTGATTAAAATTAAACGATTAAACGTTCACTTGGTTAAATGGGTCGTTTTTCTGTTTAAATAGTATTTACATTTGTATATTTCACACAACGGGTCAACGTTTCATTTTTAATGCAAATAATCTTAGTAGGTTATCAATCTCCCTAAAGGTGTCCCCTGCATATCCACGTTTGTTGATATAGTGTGAATTTTTTTTGTAGGAAGAAACTCAGCAACCAGGTAATGAACTTGTTCTTTAATAAGATCTGATTCGCCTTCTTAATGAGAACTTTGTTGTATTGACAGTTTGTTGTTCAATTGATATTAATTTGACGGAGTATTGGATTTTTGGACCCTCATTCATGTCTGTTTTTCGTATACGATTTGGTTTATATGATCACATTACTTGTAAATTTGTTTCATGTGGTGCTAGTTTTAACTTGGTTACATACCCCGTTTACATGCAACAGCAAAGTATGAGTCATCAATGGGTAAAGAATGAGAATCGGGTTTCGATCGAGTATGTGGATGGGGTAAAGGAATTTCTAAATGTTGCCAGGCAAACTTTAAACTCCAACGGGTTAACTTTATGCCCATGCATTAATTGTCTCAATTCAAGACTGCAAAATATCAGTGTTATTACTGCCCATTTAATTGATGTAGGAATTGATAAGTCATACACACAGTGGGTGCACCATGGCGAAGATAAAGTCAATGAAGAAGTTATGGGAGATGATGATTTTCTTAATGAAGAAACGGATGGCTTAAGAGCAGGATTAGAGGATGCGGCTGGTCATTCATTTTTTGATATTGGCCCTACCAGTGATCTTACTAGAAATCAACTACCAAACGTTGAAAACAATCGTTCTGAGAAGCTGCATGAAGCGCTAAATAATCCTTTATATGAAGGATGCAAGAATTCTTCTACGTTGACTTTTGTGGTGAAATTGATGAATTTGAAAGTGATGAACAAATGGACTGATAATTCTTTTGATATGTTGCTTAAGTTGCTACATGAGGTTCTTCCTGATGGTAATAATTGTCCAGAGAGCTATTACGATGTTAGAATGTTGCTTTGTGAAGCTGGTTTAGGTTACGAGCTTATTGATGTTTGTCAATATGATTGTGCTATTTTCTACGGGGACAACAAAGATGCCATTACATGTCCAGTTTGTCAAAGTAGTCGTTATGTGCGTAACAAAATTTCGCATAAGAAGTTACGTTACTTTCCAATAAGCCCTCGTTTGAAGCGCTTATATGCGTCTCGCCACACGGCTAAAGACATGCGGTGGCATAAAGAAGTGCGCAAGGATGAGCAGGGAGTTTTGCGTCATCCTGCTGATGGAAGGGCTTGGAAACATTTTGATGAGTTGTATCATGATTTTGCAAATGATCCGAGGAGTGTACGATTGGGGCTAGCTTCAGACGGGTTTAACCCTTTTAGCAATATGACATCAACACATAGTATGTGGCCAGTTATTTTGATGCCATATAATATGCCACCATGGTGTACAATGCAAAAGAGTAATTACCTTTTAAGTTTATTGATTCCTGGACCGAAGTCTCCTGGTAAAGATTTTGATGTCTTCTTAAGGCCACTTGTAGATGAACTTAAAATTTTATGGCTTGAGGGGGTTAAAGCATATGACGGATATTCAAAATCATATTTTACTCTTTATGCGGCAGTAATATGGACGATCAGTGACTTCCCCGCTTATGCTTACTTGTCCGGGTGGAGCACTATGGGCAAATTGGCATGTCCAGTATGCCTAGAGGATACTCGTTCTAACCGGATTCGCGGTAAACAATGTTATACAGGGCACCGATGCTTTTTAAGTAAAGCACATAGGTGGAGAAAAAGCTTAGAGTTTGACGGAAAGCAAGAGAAAAGGGAACGCCCTCGTCAATTTACAGGTAATGATATTTTGCTACAGTTGGCAGATATTCCTAGATGCACACCTGGAAAAGCACCTAGTAATGAGGATAGGAAGCGTAAACGAGGTATTGATGAGTTGAACTGGTCAAAAAAGAGTATTTTGTTTGAACTTCCATATTGGTCTAACTTATTAATGCGTCATAATCTTGATGTCATGCATATAGAAAAAAATGTATGTGATAATATAGTAGGGACGTTGTTAAATGATCCTATAAAATCAAAGGATACTACAAAAGCACGTTTAGACCTGGAGGATCTTAATATTCGCAAGGAACAATGGTTGAAAGAGAAAAATGGAAAATTTGAGAAACCTCATGCTGATTTCACATTGACTAAAGATGAATGTGTGAAGTTTTGCAAATTTATTAAGTCTGTTCGCTTACCTGATGGCTATGCGTCCAACATCAGTCGTTGTGTGACGGACCATAATACACTTGGAGGGATGAAAACACATGATTGTCATGTATTGCTTCAGAAAATTTTGCCAGTAGCCATTCTTCCTTTCTTAAGTAAGGAAATACGTACAACTTTGATTGAGTTTTGTCAGTTCTTTCAAAAAATATGCTCAAAAACTTTATATGCCAAAGAACTTGAGGATATGAAGACCGGGATTGTTATTATATTATGCAAACTTGAGAAGATATTTCCTCCTGCATTTTTTACAATCATGGTTCACTTGTGTGTACATCTACCTGAGGAGGCATTACTAGGAGGGCCGGTAAGTCAGAGATGGATGTTTGGAATCGAACGTCGTATGGGTACATATAAGGGATATGTGCGTAACTTTGCACGTCCTGATGGCTCTATTACTGAAGCGTATGTTGTCGATGAGGCTGTTACATTTTTATCTCGTTATATAGATGGTGTCGAGACAAGATTCAACCGTGTAGAACGCAATTGGGATATACAGACCACTAAGCACCAGATGGAGTTATTCAACAATAAAGTTCGTACATTGGGGGCTTCGAAATTTGGACAACTTGGGGACCATATTGATGTGGTGCAATGGTACATCATCAATAACTGCGGAGATGAACTTGATGTTTACCTAAAGTGAGTTGATCATATTTAGCTATACCTTATTTTGTATTTATTAGTTAATTTCAATCACAACTCACTTGATTTTAAATCTAGGGAGCACAAAGAAGATTTATACTCGAGAGGTATAGGAGAAGCGAATTTAGATACTATACAGAAACATGAATTTCCCTCTTGGTTCAAGAAAAAGGTAAAACTAAAAACTTATTTTTTTTAGTAAATAAATTAAGCACATTGATAAATGATCTTAGGTATTTATAGATGGCTTTGCTTAGAGTAAATGGTGATCGCCAAGCAACTGATGATTTGTATGCATTGTCACAATTTCCTGATGATCGTTACACTAGCTGGCAAAGCTGCATCGTCCATGGTGTTAGATTTCGTTGTAAGGAGCGTGATGACAAGTTCACTACACAGTGTAGTGGAGTTTGTGTAGGGGATGAGGATGATACAATTATTTATTATGGTGTTTTACTTGAAGTTTTGGAGTTGGATTTCATACTTGGTAGAAAGGTATTTTTGTTTCGTTGCAAGTGGTATAATACCGATCCAAAGGGAAAAAGGATGGTGGTTGATCACAAATTGACATCAGTTGACATTACATCTAAGTGGTATGTAGATGAACCATTTGTTTTGGCTAATCAAGCTCAACAAGTGTTTTATCTAAACGATTTGGTACGTGGGAAGAACTGGATGGTGGTACAAAAAGTAAACCATCGAAACATTTATGATATACTTGAGCATGACGAGGACGTAGTATTGAGGAATGATATATTTCAAGAGGACGAATCTAGTGAGTTGCCACCTTTTCACCCAACTGAAGAATTACCTAACACGTCTATGATAGTTCGAAAGGATGTGGAACCTGAGACTTTACCATATGAGTCAGTTGTAGCAATACGTACTACAAATTCCTCCGTGGAAGACTTGGAAGTTGATGATGATGATGATGATGAGGGTGTATTTTTTTTAAATAACGAATCTATACTTGATTCTGAGACTGACCATGATTCTGATGATCCAAATTGTGGTAGCGATGATGAAGATTCTTTTGCCTGATTTTCTTGATGGTTTTTGGTTAGTTTTGAGTAATAGTTTTTTGTTGTTAAATTTACTATTATTTGTTGACTTATAAAATGCTTACTTTTTATTTATATTTTCAAAGGGCATAATGACAAGATGAGGTGGGCTACATACTAAAGATGGATGGCGTGCATAAAAAATGTGGCAACATTTGTGGAAAGGGAGCTCAAAGAGTGATGAAAGCGTCTAAGAAAAGATTGCCATTGGTTGTAGCATGCTTTAGGTTCACCTTTTGTTTAATGACCCTAGCTAGTATTGGTTTTGATTGCTTAAACAATTATGCAATTGGCTTTTTCTGCTGGTCAAGACGTTATATTATGGTCAAGTCTGGTAGTTTTGACCCATGATTATAGTTGGTTTACATCTTGACTTTGTAACAAAGCTTTGTTGTTGTCTTGGTTAAATGTGGTTTTATAATTAAGCTTGTTATGTAAAATTGGTCGTTTAGACCCATTTAGTTTGAAATTGGAAGTTTTCAAGCTCTTTTGAGTAAAATGGGTCATTTTGACCCATTTGGATTAAATTTTAATTATTGTAAGCTCATTTCGTTCAAATGGGTTGTTTTGAGCCATTTAGAAAAAGATTGAACGATTATAAGCTCATTTGGTTCAATTTGGTTGTTTTGACCCATTTATAATGTAAAATTGAATAATTAGAAGCTCATTTGGTTCAAATGGGTCGTTTTGACCCATTTAGATTAAAATTAAATAATTAAAAGCTCATTTGATTAAAATGGGTCGCTTTGACCCATTTAGATTAAAATTTAATGATTATAAGCTCGTTAGATTCAAATGTGTTGTTTTGACCAATTTAGATTAAAATTTAATGAATATAAGCTGATTTTTCGTTGTTTTAGGATTGGTTTTCTATTGGCGATCTTGTGTTTGGCTACTAATGTCATTTGTTTGGCTATTGTTCAGGCTAGATTGTTTAGTAAGTGACTACTGAATCATACATAAAGACTTGGACTTTGACCCAATGGGTTGTTTTGACCCATTTATTAAGCTCATAAGCTCGCTTTGATCCATTTGATCCGTTTGAACCAAATGACCCATTTGATTTTCATTTATGGTTTATGATTGTCATAAGAGGGGTTTTTATATCTCGCATATTTTGTCTGATCAATAGTAGTGGTGTTTAATTTCTACATTTTCTTAGTATATTGTAGCTTTTAATGGAACTGCTGGAATGACATCAACAGCCAAAAACTCTTGATTTTAATAGTAGTGATTATCATTTTTGGACTTTGACTTTTAGACTTGTCTTGAATGATTTGGCCACTTGCAGCCCCTAAAAACAACTCTCATGTCAGTCCTCTGTTTCTAAAAATTGAACGATTATAATCTCATTTGGCTCAAATGGGTTGTTTTGATCCATTTAGATTAAAATCGAATAATTAAAAGCTCATTTGGTTCAAATGGGTTGTTTTGACCCATTTAGGTTAAATTTGAACGATTATAAGCTCATTTGATTCAAATGAGTTGTTTTGTTCCGTTTAAATATATCAAAAACGGTTGTGGACATGTTTCTTCTATATCGCAAGTGTAATTGCAATATACTACCATAATATATGTTTTTTGAGAATGTTGATATGTAACTTATAAAAATTTGAACCCATGTGGCCACTGCATGATTAAACATGTACATTTGCAATTTTCAAGGTCCTTTGGGTTAAATGGATCTTTTTGACCCATTTAGATTAAAATTTAATGATTATAAGCTCATTTGGTTCAAATGAGTTGTTTTGACCCATCCAGATAAAGAATTGAACAATTATAAGCTCATTTGGTTTAAATGGGTTGTTTTGACCCATTTAGATAAAAATTGAAAGATTATAAGCTCATTAGGTTCAAATGGGTCGTTTTGACCCAATAAGATTAATAGTGAAAGATTATAAGCTCATTTGATTCAAATGGGTCGTTTTGACCCAATAAGATTAATAACGAAAGATTATAAGCTTATTTGATTCAAATGGGTCGTTTTGACCCAATAAGATTAATAGTGAAAGATTATAAGCTCATTTGATTCAAATGGATCGTTTTGAACCATTTGAGCTAAAGAAAAAAGTTATAACTTTTGAACACACCTTAAATGGGAAGCTAAACCACCTAACCAAACAAGCAACTATGATATATTGTGTGTTATATAACACATATAGCTAACAACTAAAATTAAAAAATTAAACACATGTAGTGTTTCGAACCCTGGACCTTTGGGAAATTCAAAATCGTCTATACCACTGCACCAAACAATAATCCTTATGTAATGAGCTAATGATATTATTTATATACACGAAATTGCATTCTGAGAAAAAAATGGTTTGACCTAACAGTTGTCGTTCAAGAGCTTATAATCTTTCACAGTCAACTGGACCATTCATTATGTAAACCATGATGTAACACAATCACAAGGAAATCGGGATGTTAATCCCACGTTCTGTTCGTTGATAAAAGAACCGGTTTCTCATCGCACATCATGCTTTTTCTTTTCAGCGAAGATTTTTTGGCGGGGAGAAAACTACCAGGTAAAAAAATCTGATTCACCTACTTCATTGAGAAGTTTGTTGTCTGATGCTAGCTAACATGGAGTGATTTGACAAGTATTGGATTTATAAGGACCCTAATTCATCTGTTTTTCTGTACAAGATAATTTCAGATATTAAATTTGGTTTATTTGATCACATTACTTGATATATTTGTTGAAACAGCTGTCTGATATATATGTTTATGAAATTATCTGATATATATGTTGCTGAAACTGATATGAATTGTTATCGTCCTAATTCAAAGGTTTGTTTAAATGATGTTTAAAATGCTGCAAGTCCGTAACTTGATATATATATGTTGCTGAAACTATCTGATATATATGTTGCTGAAAATATTTGATATGTACGTTGCTGAAACTATCTGATATATATGCTGCTGAAACTGATATATATATGTTGCTGAAACTATCTGATATATATGTTGCTGAAAATATTTGATATGTACGTTGCTGAAACTATCTGATATATATGCTGCTGAAACTGATATATATATGTTGCTGAAACTATCTGATATATATGTTGCTGAAAATATTTGATATGTACGTTGCTGAAACTGTCTGATATATATGCTGCTGAAACTGATATGAAATGTTGTCGTCCTAATTCAAAGGTTGTTTAAATGATGTTTAGAACGCTCATAAGTTGCTAACACAAAGTTGAAGTTAATGTTACATAGTTCAAAGTAGTAATTGAAGCTTCCCTTTGAAGGTGGTAACTTAAGTTACTTAAGCATACAGATTCACTTTTGTTGATTGACCTAAAACTCAAATCCAACCTAACTGGAGAGAGTACGATTCCATAACATCTTGACTGTTTGAGCTGTCCTATTTGACCCATTTCAAACGATAAAATATGCATGTTTTTATATCTATTTATTTTGTAGTTAATACCTCTCGTGTGGCCAATAAAAACTGTCATAAGGTAGAGTTATATACGTAATTTTGGTTTAAGAGGGTTGTATCATCCATCATTGTTGTTGGCCGGGTTTCCACATAAACTTATAACAACTCATGTTCAAATTTTTTTTTACCATAACATTAATTGGTTTAAGTTTAATTTAGTATTATCTAGTTGACCTATAAATATGTTTACTTTTCTTTCTATTTTCCAAGGACATAATGACAAGACGAGGTGGGCTAGGTAGACGAGTTGGGCTACGTACTGAAGATGGACGACGTGCTGGTATGTTCGTACTCCTTTCTTTTTTGTTGAACTTTAGTACCAACCACATTATAGTGACAACCACCATAATACCATATAAACACTTCACTAATCTTTGATATATATACTAATGCAGGAGATCCAATCCCTTCACTCAGAAGCCAAGAACCTGATTCAATATCTCCAATCTTAGGTGCCAATTTAAAATTTTTACATGCGTATTTATACTTACTCATTATTCTACTTTTTAAACAGAAACATCTCCAGCAAACCAGGTTAGTAATGCGGAGCAATTTCAAGAAGATGAGCAAGAAATTGGTAATGGTACGACAAACAAAATTCTATTTAACTTTACTTGTGAGTATATTTTTGTAAGTAATCTCATCAATGTGAATGTTTTTATACTTGTTTGTAGATGCACTTGGTGAGACAGGGCAAGCAAATGGCAATGATATGACAAACAGAAAACGTGGCATCACGTGTGGAAAGGGAGCTCGTAAAGTGATGAAAGCGTCTAAGAAGAGATTGCCAGTGGACTTTAACTTTCAATCGAGGCGAGTGATTAATGTAAATGACTCATCCTTCATGCACGAGTGTGGCTACATTTTGCGTAACAATTGTAGCTTACAATATAAAGAGTGGAGGCATGTACCGAATACAGAGAAGTCTCCACTACGCCACAAGCTAACTGTGAGTCTCTATTTATAATTTAGTATGATTTGAACATATATCTACATGACTTAATGGTTAATTATGTGTGTTGCTTGAAGACACTTTTTGATATTGATGTGGAGAATTCGGATGTTTGCAAAGTGATCGATAGCTACATGGCAAGGGCATGGAGAGGTTACCGAGCTGAATTGCATGTTGAGTTCAAAGATATGGGAGGGCCCGATGAACTAGCAAAAGCAAAAAGCACACCCCCTCGTAATGTTAGCAAAGAAGATTGGGAATACCTTTGTGATATGTGGTCTGACCCTAAATATCTGGTAACGTGTTGACAGTATTTTTAATTTAAGTATTATATTATTAATCATTCTTGAAGTGCATGTTTTATTTGGTTTATGTATGTGAAGGAAACCACAAAAAAGAGGGTTATGGCACGTGCAAAGCGAAAAGTCAACAGTAAAAATGGTTCAAAGAGCACAATACGCTATCACGTTGAGCGTGGATTGAGTTTGGATTCTTCATCAGGTCAACTTGAAACTTGGCGTCTTACACACTACGATGCTGAAAAAGGTTGGGAAACTCCGGATCTTGCTGCAAAATACGTAAGTTTACTTAGCTCTTGTCTGCTGCCAAATATTCATTATCTGGCCACTAATTATTTTGTTGTACGTTTTTGTTTTTTTCCCACTAAAAGGAAGAGATGATGAAGCTGAGAAATGAGCATTCGGTGGAAGCAATGAGTGACAAGTCAATTATAGAGAAGGTGCTTGGACGAAATTCAGTTCGTTTGAATGGGTGGGGACGTGATCCGGTTATTGCTAGTAACACACCGGGTATGACTCAGAATTCAAAGCGTCCAACCTATGACGAGCTAGTGGATACAGTTATAAAAGTGAATGGTAGATGTGCAATTATGGAGCAAGCATTAATTGAGAAAAATATCATGCCTCCACCAAGCATTGCAGGAGCATCCCAAGTTGATACATCAGGAGCATCACAAGGTGATACATTTGAGTGCAGTGCAAATACTGGTGAATGAAGTATGTTAGTATTTTTATAAAGTTGTAGTGACATTGATGTTTTAACTGTTTGAATTCTACAAGTAGTACTTTATTTCTGTGGTTTGAAGGATGATGTTTCAACTTTTAGTTTTCGAATGGTACCACCACTTATGTTTCTTTCTTCAAATGTGGTTTAGAAGCAAGGAACAAGTTATAAATGTTTCAAATTGGGCTTCACTTCTTCAAACACAATTGAGTAAATTTGTTATTTGTCATAATATCTTTAACACATGATGATTTCTTGCTTAATCATGTGATAAGGTGTTGAATGGAATCATGTTTCAGATTATATCGTTTTATTTAACTTATACATTATGAAGTTGACTTTTTCTGTTTGATAAGAGGTTTCATTGGATGATGTTGTATCTGATTGTCTAATTGGATTGAGATATGCTGATGCTATTTTTAGCTTGCTGCTTCTCTCTGCATAATCGAAGGCTCGATAATCTGCTTCATCAGCCATAGGTCAAAATAGCTGCTGCTAATATTTGTGCAAATGAACACCCGATCTCTCACTGGGTCAAAATAGTTACTGCTAATATTTATGACAACAAAGTAGAGTAGCTGCTGCTATAGCATGTCAAGTGGATGGTTTTGACCCCTTTAGATTGAAATTGAAATATTATAACTAGATTGGTTAAAAATGTGTCGTTTTGACCTGCTTATATTAAAACTAGATTATTATAAGCTCACAGGTTCAAATGGGTCATTTTGACCCATTTAGATTATAATTGTGGGTGGCTGATGTTATAGCTGATTGTGTAATTGGATCGAGAAGTGCCTGATGCTATTTTCAGATTACTGCTGTTCTCTTTAGAATTGAATGCTCGATAATCTTCTTCATCAGTCATGAAAATCAATAGCAGTCACTGGGTCAAAACAGTTGCTGCTAAATCAGGTCCAGTATATGAATCTGCATCAGATTCAATATATAGAATGGCAGAAGGTTAAGAGCTATTTGTAAAATCTTTAACATGGGAATTTGCTTCCATATAAGCCGGAAATTTGATTGGATTGAGAATTGTCTAATGCTATTTTCAGCTCTGCAAAATTGACGGGTCGAATGTACCAGTCAAAATAACTGCTGGTAAAATTTGTGAAAATCATTAGAGGGTAACTGGGTCAAGATTGCTGGTACTATTATTTGTGACGGAAAATCAGAGTAGTTGCTGCTAATAATAACCAACGACTCGACTATTTTCTTCATTAGTCGTTGGGAATAACCTGTCATAGCCGATTGGATTGATATCCTTTAGGCATAGATTTGGTTTTTGTCTACCCGTGTCTAATATTTATATCTAGAAATCCTAGTAGACTGGTAGTTTTGAAAACTAATAGCGGGTCTACTAGTCAAAGTAGCATGAAACCTGCTAATAGCGCGTCAACATAATTTTAGTGCATGAAACCTACTAACGGGTTGTTTTGACCCGTTTAGATATTAAGATGATTATTATAAGCTCATAAGGTTCAAATGGGTCGTTTTGACCCATTTAGAATATAGTTAGATGATTATAATTACATTAGGTTCAAATGGGTTGTTTTGACCCATTTATATTAAATTTTTAATATTATAAGCTTAATTTGTTCAAATTGGGTGTTTTGACCCATTTAGATTAAAATTGAAATATTATAAGCTAATTTGGTTTAAATGGGTCGCTTTGACCTAAATATATTGAAGTTGGATTATCATAAGCTCATTAGGTTCAAATGGATCATTTTGACCCATTTATATTGAAAATGAAAGTTTATAACTCATTTGTGGCGTTTTGACCCATTTAGATTATAAATAAAATATTTTAAGCATGTTTCGTTCAAGTGTGTCCTTTTGACCAATTTAGATTAAAATTAAATATTTATAAGCTCTTTAGGTTCAAATGGGCCATTTCGACCCATTTAGATTAAATTTGGAAGATTATAAGCTCATTAGGTTCAAACGGGTCGTTTTCACATAGTTAGATTAAAATTGGACTATTATAAGAACATTAGGTTCAAATGGGTCGTTTTGACCCATTTAGATCAAAATTGAAAAATTAAAAGCTCATTTGGTTAATATGGGTCGTTTTGACATATTTAGATTAAAATTTGATTGTTATAAGATCGTTAGGTTCAAATGGGTCGTTTTGACCCATTTATATTAAATTTTTAATATTATAAGCTTAATTTGTTCAAATTGGGTGTTTTGACCCATTTAGATTAAAATTGAAATATTATAAGCTAATTTGGTTTAAATGGGTCGCTTTGACCTAAATATATTGAAGTTGGATTATCATAAGCTCATTAGGTTCAAATGGATCATTTTGACCCATTTATATTGAAAATGAAAGTTTATAACTCATTTGTGGCGTTTTGACCCATTTAGATTATAAATAAAATATTTTAAGCATGTTTCGTTCAAGTGTGTCCTTTTGACCAATTTAGATTAAAATTAAATATTTATAAGCTCTTTAGGTTCAAATGGGCCATTTCGACCCATTTAGATTAAATTTGGAAGATTATAAGCTCATTAGGTTCAAACGGGTCGTTTTCACATAGTTAGATTAAAATTGGACTATTATAAGAACGTTAGGTTCAAATGGGTCGTTTTGACCCATTTAGATCAAAATTAAAAAATTAAAAGCTCATTTGGTTAATATGGGTCGTTTTGACATATTTAGATTAAAATTTGATTGTTATAAGATCGTTAGGTTCAAATGGGTCGTTTTGACCCATTTGAAGATTAAAAGCTCATTCGTTTTATTACGGGACATTTTTATCCGTTTAAATAGTATTTACGGGTGAATTTGACACATTTAGATGAACATTTTATTATTATAAGCTCATTAGGTTCAAATGGGTCGTTTTGACCCATTTAGATTAAAATTGGATTATCATAAGCTAGTTAGGTTCAACTGGGTCGTTTTAACACATTTAGATTAAAATTAAAAGACTATAAGCTCATTTGGTTCAAATGAGTCGTTTTGACCCATTTAGATTACAGTTAAAAGATCAAAAGCTCATTTGGTTCAAATGGGTCGTTTTGACGCATTTAGTTAACAAATAAAAGATTAAAAGCTCAGTTGATTCAAATGGGTCGTTTTAACCCATTTAGATAAAAGTTGAAATATTAGAAGCTTTTTTGTTCAAATAGGATGTTATCCGGCCATCATTTACCATAATTGTCTGTCATTAATCTTAAGTGACCACCACTAACCTTATTTGACCATCATTTAACATAATTGGTCGTTAGCGACCTAAGTGACCACTAGTAACCTTAATGACCATCATAAGCCTTAATTGGACATCATTTACCATAAAATAATTACGAATGACCTTGATTGACTAAGGTTAATTCAAATCGAAGTTTAATGACCAAAATTAGCCTAACTGGTCATCAATGATCCTTATTGGTTGTTCCCGACCCGAAGTAACCATCGAAAACCTAAATTGACCATCATTACCTTTAATTATCTACTTGTGAGCTTAAGTGACCATCATTAACCTTAAATGACAATCATTTACCTAAAACAATAATCAATGGTCTTAGTTAATTATAATTTAACAAAAATGACTCAAATTGGTCATTAAGTGATGAATATATACTAATTTTTGTATTTTTTTTAAAGGATTATAATTTTTATATAAGATGATTTTTTATAAACATAAATTTAAACTCCCTCCTAATCCTGCTAAAAAAATTGAATCTTCCCTCTTAAATTTTCCTTTCCCCAATCAGTACAACACATATCTACATCTTTAATTAACTTCCATTCATGCCTTCACCCATCTTTCTTCTATGTCGATGATTCATGACCTGCACACATTCACAATCTCTTTTGTTCAATCAATCTGAATTTCGCTATAGATAAATTGTTGAATCATTCTTCTACAAGTTGAATACAAAGCGGATTAGGAGGAAGAAGAGTAGTCGCTTCATTTTAAGGTTTTACGTCAGATCTCTAAAACTCTCAATTGAAATTCAATTCATCGTCATTACTTCTTAAACCGCAAAAAATATGATGTTTGCAACTAGCTAATCAATTAATCGGGTTGTAGGACTTTAAAGTTTTTGCTCTTCTTGTTCATAGTTCTTGTTCTTGGCATCGTCATCATCTGTTAGAAATCTAAATCGAAGAAAGAGCTGCAAGATCAGGCGTTCAGTTCTTATGTTTGAAGCAATGGTCACCTAATTGAAGGGTTTATTTCTTTTTTCTTTTGTTGATTTGGTTAGACTATGTAGTACAAGCCTAATATTTTACTGATAATCAGGTTATTGATTTGGTGCTTACAACTAGCAGGTGATTGTCATGCTTATACTTTTTAGGTGACATTTAAATTGGAGCTTTAATTTACCCATATGGGATATTTTGTTTTTATGTAGTTCAGGCTTCTATCAAAATTCAACTATTATCTTGTGATTTAGGTGCAGGAATTAGATTTGTGATTTGAGAATAAAGATCCTATCTTTAGTCACTTGGATTTTGAACGGAAACATCCAGATTGAAAACAAAAAAAACATTTGAAGTACATCATTTCTGTTGTTGTCTCAGACAAACAACTCTTTTAACAACAAGCAAGCCAAACGGGCCAGCCATACAAGTTGTAACCTAAGATTACCAAGTAGACATGAATCGTTTGACTACCATTTTTTATGTAGTTATTAGTTTAATTTTAATTCCAATGGGTCAAAAGGACCTAAAAAGGCTTATTAGTCCGTTTTTAATTTTAACGGGTCAAAACGACCTAAACATTTTTAATGCTGTAGTTTGGCTGCAATTCTGTCATTTTCTTGCTGCAGTTTGACTGCAATTTTTACTTTTTTTTGCTGCAAGTTTGACCATTTTATTGTTGCAATTGACCTTATTTTTGTTGGCAATCTTGACTGCAATTCGGCTGTGTTTTTTAACTGCGTTTTGGCTGTAAAAACTAGTTTTCTTAGTGCTTTATGGTTGCATTTTGACTATTTTTTGCTGTAATATTTACTGCCTAATGACTGTGATAATGACTGCATTTTTGACCACAATACAAGATCGAACAGGATTCTTCTCTGATTCTTGTTGACTTTGCTCATAGAATTGTTAGAATATTGAACCTGGTAACAATTTATTTTTCTTCTTGGGCGAATTTTCCACTGTGCACATGATGGGTAAGTTGCCTTTATTCTTTGTATGTTGCTTTTTAAATGATTTATAACTTCAGTTAGAATTGATTTTAATGTTGTTTGACTATAACATTCTTTTACAACTTAGGACTTATTTGAAGTAAAACATGAAATTAAACATGAAAAGACTTATATAAATGAAGCTAACTAATGTTTTTGCTTCATGCAGATGTGCTACTAAAGATTCAAGTTTGTATTGGGATAATTAGATTAACTCCCATTGGTAATAAATCATATTCAAATGACTGTCATAATTCTCCCTAGTTCCAGGTTAGTTTGTACTTTGTAAAGAATTCTAGTGTTAAAATAGCACACTAGACGAAACTAACTATGAAAGTGGATTTTAAGTTTCCGTTGCAGATTAGGAAAATTCTTTCAAAATTAGGACATGAATATGTGTGGTTTTTAATTCTAACGGACCAAAATGACCCGAACATGCTTGATTAGTAAAATATTACTATAGTGTGTATAATGGGTCAAAAGACCAAAACATGCATGTTGAAGTTATATTAGTTTAATTTTAATTCCAATAGGTCAAAATGACCAAAAAAATTCTTATATTAGTCCGTTTTTAATTCTAACGGGTCAAAAACGACCCAAAAATTATCATTGCTGTAGCTTGGCTGTAATTTTGACATTTTCTTGCTGCAGTTTGACTGCAATTTTGACTTTTCTGTTGCTGCAACTTCGAGTATTTTATTGTTGCAGTTGACCTTTTTTCCTGCAATTTTGACTGTAATTTGGCTGCGGTTTTGACTGCAAAACCAGCTTTTTAGTGCATAATGGCTACTGCATTTTGACTATTTTTGGCTTCATTTTTTACTACCTAATGGCAGCAATTTTGACTGCATTTTTTTACTGCATAATGGCTGCCGAAACTACTTTTTTTTTTGTACTTTGGCTGCAATTTTGAGATTCAATATGGTGCCTTTAATGGCTTTGTTTTGCTGCCCAAAGTAGCTATTTTTGCTGCAATGTAGTGCTTTTTTTTACATTTGATTTGGGTTGTGGGGATGAACACATTTATGAAATCAAAGATGGATAAAGAGGTATTTTGTCAAAATGACCCAAACTTTCTTAATGAAGTTATATAAGTCGAGTTATAATTTTAACAAGTCAAAACGAACCAAACATTTTTAATTCTAACTATACAAAATAAAGTGTAAATTGTGATCTTAAAAACTGCAAGTGTTTCTTTTTCATGGGTTTATTGAGACAAACACATGCAATTATAAACATAAACGTGTTTAGCTTGTTCCGGTTGTTACATATTTCTGGATTTATGTATAATGATTTAAATAATGTTATTTATAAGAACTTAAGTGAGCTATAATGAACTTGGGAGTTGTGAATTGTTATTTTTCAGTGGTGAAAATATAATTTACCTGTTTGAAAGTAGATGTCTGATATAGGGGTGTGCTCATTGCATCATAAGGATCAAACTTGTTCTCAAAGTTCATCAATATAGTTGATACACTAGGTTTCATACCGTCAGTTTCAGTCATCAAATCTACATCAAAATATGTATATAATCTCAATAACAAAAGAAAAAACTATACAAACGTCTCTCCCAAAGCATACCATCTAAACATCCTGCAACCTCATCAACAACAGCAGATGTCCTTACATCCATCATCTCCTCCCTAGAACAGCACAACATCCAAAACATACCTTTAAGTTCTTATAAAGTTAAAAGATGCTAACTTTTAACTTTCAATCTAGTTGTTGACTTTCTTTGCTACTTCCATCGCTTAGCCTTGGAAAGTTTTAAATAAAGTGTTCCTTACCTTGATTCAGTGTTGTGATATTATGATTACTAATCTCTAATTTATGTACTTGATTTCTCAATTAGGTCTCAGTAGTTGGAATTTGTGAAATTAAGCATTTTCATTCCTTGTTTTATATGTTTGATTTGGTCTCAACATATGCCTATCGGTATTTGATTTCTTAGTTCTTTTTACGGCTATAGTTTAACCAACATATAAAACCTCAAGTTTCACATTGTTTGATAACACGTATGTGTGTTTGATAAAGTGTGTATGTATGTTGGATAATATGGGATTTATTTTTAGTCAATGATCACTAATACGTTCCGTTAATGTTGTGAATTTCATACCGATTGTATTTGTTCATATCAAGAACAGGTATGTGCATGTAATCGACAAAAGTGCGTGTGTTTATCCGTGTGTATATGTTTTGATTATATATATGATTACCGAATGAAATGAAGGTGTTTGCACCTTCTAAATTCTTTTCATAGTGTAATCTATGATGAAATGACGTTTTTTTACTGTTCATCATCTTGCATATGGTACATCAGTGTAATGTTCTCCAAGTGCAAGGGGCATTGGACATGGTCTCATGCTCTAAATTTACAATATGGATTTAAGTGTGACCCATTTACTATAGATGTAATTTTTTTCTTTTGACTTGCAGGTGGATTCACTATTGATTGCAAGTGTATGCTGCTTATGGTAACAATCTTTTTAAATTATGCAGGTTCGTACTTAAACCGAGATGGGAATAAAGTGAAACAAGTTTAAAAAAATTCTTATTTGTTTAGTTATGAACCATTTTATCCATTTGTATTTTTTATTATGTTCAAATAACTCCATATGTTTCGTTTTTAGTATTCACTACTTTAACCTTAAGGTTAGGATGGCTGCCAACAAGCTAGCTATTGTTGGTTTTTAATTGTTAGGTTCCGGTGGTCTTTGTTGGCTTTCTGTTATTGTTTGGATGTTTGCTAATGTTATTGTTGTCTCACATTCAACGTGCAGCATCAATTTCATATTTTCTGCTTGTCACTGTGTTGATTGCGTCACTGTTGTGGTTTGAATGCGGGCTCTTACGGTGTTTGTGGTGGTCTTCTGTTTTTCAGGTTTGGCTTTTGTTTATGCTTTTTTCTATTGTTAAGTTGTTGTGTGTCTCTACTTTCCTATTTCCTTTCGTTTTTGTTGTAGGTTAGTGTGTTTTATTGGTGTTTGGTTTGGTTGATTGTGGTTTAATTGTTAGGTTCTTGCTAACTGTTGTGTTGGCTACTTTGTCGGTTACTCTGTCAAATTATATTGCTACTTCGTTTATCTACTTGATGATTAGAATACCCGAACATCGTTTAAGTTGAAGTCACAGTTGTTCCATTTGTCGGTTTGATTGTTGTGTTGGCTTGTGACTACTTTCCTGTTACTACTTTATTTGTCTACTTGATGTTTAGGGCACTCATCCATTTTTTTAAATGAAGTTTTTGTTCATCTACTTTGTCATTTATGGGTATCTAGACAATCATTCGTGCTAAGTTCATTATACACATTGTTTTGATTGTTGCACTTTGTATGCAGAAGTTGCTCTCACCTCGTTTCACTCGTGCAAAATCTGAATTAGCGCAACATTTTCAAACATTAAACGTAGTAGACTCTAATAGCTTTTCAGCCATATATCTTACACCTTAGACCGAGCTACAGTTGATTTTATATGCTTTTTTGCAAAAACAAGTCTGCAACATAATTTCTTTAAAACAACATTGATGAAAATAAGGAGTTGCTGCTGAAAATTATCTATTTTGACCCACTTTCACCAGTTATTCTGCTTTGTTTTTCTACTAGGTGATTAGAACACATGGACACCACCTTTTCAATTGAAGTTATTGTTGTTCTATTCTTTCATTTCAACTGTTGTGTTAGATTGTTATTGGTGTTTGTACTTTGATTTGTCTACTATGATTAGGACACTCATCCATCCTTTCCATTTGTGTTACTACTTTGTTGTCTACTTGATTTAGGACATCCAATGATCCATCCTTTAGAATGAAGTTTTTGTTTTTCTACTTTGTATTTATGGGTATCTAGACAATCATTCGTGTTAAGTTCATAAAATGCATTCCTTTCATTGTTGAACTTTATGTGCTGCAGTTGTTCTTGCTACCTTTTCACCCCTGAAAAATCTGAATTAGTTCAACAACTTCAAATATCAAACGTAGTAGCCTTTGATAGCTTTCCAGCCATATGTCTTATGCCTTAAACCGAGCTACGGTTGATTTTACATGAATGTTTCAAAAACAAGTCTGTAGCATAATTTATTTCAATCTGCATTGCTGAAATTTCTGAGTTGCTGCTAAAAAATATCTATTTTGACCCATTTCCACTGGGGATGCTGCTTTGTTTTTCTACTAAATGATTAGAACAAGGGCCACCATTGTGTCAATTATTGTGTTGGTTTGTTTTTCTATTTTGTTGTTTCAACTGTTGTGTTGGTTTGTTACTGGCGTTGCTACTTTGTTTGTCTACTATGATTAGGAGTTTAGGACACTCATCCATCCTTTCCACTTGTGTTACTACTTTGTTTGTTTGCTTGATGCTTAGGATAGTCGATCATCTCCTTTAAAATGAAGTTTTTGTTTTTCTACTTTGTCGTTTATGGGTATCTAGACAATCATTCGTCTTAAGTTTATAAAATGCATTCCTTTCATTGTTACTATTTATGTAAGGTTAACTAACAACAATGTGTTTCGTATACTTCAATCGATTTGTAAATTTGATTTGTTCCATTTGTTTTTAATTTATTATGTTCAAATAATTCCACATGTTTCATTTTTCAGTATTTACTACTTTAACATTAAGGTTAGGATGGCTGCCAACAAGCTAGGATAGTAAAGAGGTAGAGCATACATTTCAAGTCTTCATAACAATTTGAGCATTAATTTCTTGCACTTCAAGTATTGGTTAACATTTTAATTATTGCCTTTTTTTCAGTTTTTTCAGTGTTTTATGTTTTAAGATTGTTCTTGAAAGACTATGTTACATTGAGGTTATGATGACTCAAATTACATGTTGCAGTAAGGTTAAAGGTCACATCGACATGTGAAAGTGCTAATGTATTCGCAGAATTGGGTGTCGCAATTGAACTAGACACTGAGGTTTGCATATTTCTTTATTAGTGTGCTTTTTAATAAAGCTTATGTTTTTAAGAACAAAATCATATGTAGTTTGTTATTTATTTGGTTTGAGGTTAATCTAATTGTTAGTTCTAAAGCTTATATTCAAATCACATGATTCTTGAACATAGATAAAATAGAACTGAAGAAGTGAGTCCAACTTGTGAATTGTGATGCACATTTAGGATTTAGGAATTTATTATGAAAAGAAACTCTCAACAATTTATATTTAAATTGCTTTTTCTAGCTCATAAGGTTGTTCATTTGTTGGAAAGGGGCCACTGTATATATATTCTCAGATGGTTACACGACAGTTATGCATTTTACTTTGATGATGCAAGATAGGCATGCACAAGTGTGAAAATATTAATACTAGTTGTTGCATTTGACTTTGATGATGCATCTAATGGGAATGCACTTGTTTGACTATCACTTGCTGCATTTTACTTTGAATATCAAGTTTGATTTGTGTTTGTCTTTCTCTTAAATGCATCTTTTTTCATTTTGTAGATGAAGCCAACCAATCTCTTGTGATAAGGTTAGTTCAAGTATCCATGCATTCATGTCAATCTTGATATTTGTTTCAATATGGTTTAGTTAATACAACATAGTTAGATTGATTACTTCTCACTTCTTACAATTAATTTAATTGTGTTTCCTTCTTAAAATTTTTCTATGTTTAACTTATAAGTTAGTTTGTGATCATGTATGATTAAGCAGAATATGAGGAATTTTTGTCATTTGTAGGTGCTAAATGTTGATGGAATTATGTGAAGTTTCAATCTCAAGGTAAACCCTACAGTTATAAAGTGCGGTGGGCTGGTTGGTATTGGGTTAGAATGAGTGTTTATTGTGCAAGTCAGTTCGAGTCATGTGTAGGGTTGACCATTTTGTCAAAAAGTCATTATTTTTTTACCCGTTGCCATCTTAAATGTGATTACAAAAAATATGTGTTTGTACTAGTCTAATTTTTAATAAAAAAAAGCTTTAGAAGGTTTTATGCAATAAAAGTACACTTTGGCTTCATTTCGACTCATTTGAGAAGTTTTTTTATACTTTTATTTAGTATTTTACCCATTTGACCCGTGTTGATCTATTTGCAAGTGAGTGCGTCAAAATCGTCACCTCTTTCAAGAATACATAAGTGAATATATTTTGACATGCTTGGATTATTTCACAAATACATATTTTGCTTGCAATATGCTATGGTAACCAGACTAGATAACTTGGAGAATTATGATCCCATCATTTTGAGGAATATGACTTAAGAAATGCAAGCATGGAGCACAACAGGAACTTATCAAGCTGATACATCATATGCATTTCAAGGTGACACTTTAGAGTAGTGAAAATATTAGCGAGTGAAATAGTTGTATTTTTATTATCTCGTCAAGATGTTAATTTAAGTGTTTGAATTGTATAACTAGTACTGTATTTTTTATGGTTTGGAAGATGATGTTTCAACTTTTAATTTAGAATGACAATCTTGGTTACATGTGTTTATATATTTGTTATTGTTTGTATGCATTTGAGGATTATTACCTACATATAAGCTGGTAAATGTCCACACATAAATTTATTCTTACCAACACATATGTATCTTTTTCTACACATATTCAGTTTGAATGTCTACACATCAATTACTTTTAACTACACATTGTATAACTTTTGCCCACACATTTGTAGTTGTTTCTACACATTTTTCAAATCAAATGTCTACACATCGTCCACTTTTACCTACACATTATATAACTATCACCAACAAATCATTAGTTATTTCTACACATATTGGAATGAATGCCTACACATATTTCACTTTTAACTACACATAGTATTACTTTTACCCACACATATTATTTCTTTTACCCACACATTTGATTATGACACGTGGCAAGAACACTTTTCTTGACGTCATCATTATGGTCCATGTCACCTGCCACGTCGGCCGCCACGTCACCCGCCACGTCACCGCCATGTCACCCGTCAAACACACAAATGTAATACTTTTACCCACACATAATAATTAGATTTAGCTACATCTATATGAGTAGGTATTGCGAGTTATATGCCTACACATAACTAATGTGTGGGTAATGACCTATCTCTACAGGTGCGAGGCAACACATCACGACACTTAAATCATGTGTAGGTAAAGAAAATCTCCCACACATAATAGGGTTTTACCAACACATATGATGTGTAGGTAAAGGCAGTGATTTCTTGTAGTGAGTTGCTATGATGATACAAGTTGATATGCTATGTTGCTACGTCCCTTAGATGCTTAAACAATTATTGATAACTTATATCGAGACTGTTACGTGACGGTTGCTAGAAAAGTTATCTTTAATTCATAACATGAGTTGGTTCCTCATGACAAATGATTACAAGTTGCTATACAATAATGGTGTTCAATGTGTGTTCAAGGTGTCATGGTCGAGAATGATATGAAATAACTATGCATGTAAGATTGCGCAACATATTATGATGATCTCGGATTTCTTTATTATTATGTATTCAAATTGTGGTTTGCTCACTAGCTTTAAAAAGCTAACTTTATTTTTACATATTTCAGGTGATGCTTGATATTATTTTGCCGCTTTGCCAAGACTTAGGATTGCCTTGTACCTAGTTAAATAATAAATACAATTGCAATTATTGTTTCTATTTTATAAATTTTGTCGTTTCTATTTAAGACTCTTGTTCCAAATGTATTAATCATTATTTGGTTACTATTGATATCCAATTCTCTTGACAGCCCGGTGTTTCCGCCGCCGGGCGGGGTGTCACAGTTACTATTTCTAGGAAGTTACATCCGATAGTACATTTTAAGTAAATCCAACTCTACCATAAGTAGCCATATAAACATCACATAACTCACATATAGTGTCTATCATGATCCTTTTGAAAGTTCTACTCGTTTCCATAATGCTACTAACTTTAACAAGTTTAGGTGATCACATTCAAAATCATCAAGTTGTTCACTTATGACTATGCATATTTGAAACATTCATATTACTTACTTATGAACCTAATAGCATGAAAGGTCATCATAAAGTCATCATATGTCTAATTGACAAGTTACACACAAAACACAAGTGAAACACATTTTAAGTCCATTATTCAGATTTTTTAGCTTTGTTGACAATTTTTATTTTGTACAGAAACCAATGCAAACTAACATGTATAAGTCTCAAAGTTCAACTATAGATTAAATATTGTCTTAAGTTCATTTCCTCTTTTATGAACTTTAATTGAAATCCAAATCAACTATTTTTAAAAAATACATCTTTAGATAAAGGTCAGAAAAACACCTGATTGCACACTATAAAGTTTTATAACATTTGGACGACCATACAGTGGAATAAAAATACAATTCTTACCAATATAGAAAGCTAAGACCTTAAGGTTTAATTTGGTGTAAGAATAATCCAAGAATACGTTGTAATCATAAATTTATGACCTTTTGAAGTTGACCTATTTTCTGCCCTGTTTTTTTTAGATTTGACATCTGTTTTTGTAAAATTAAAAAGTCTAACTTATTATTCTCTAAAAATTCATTGGTTTAGTTTTCTGGAAACTAGACTCTATAAACTACAATCTAGGCTCACGAATGACCCACTTTGGTTCGGTTTTCAACAAAGTATGGTCCATGTAAAATCAGGTTACGAATCTGTCAAAATTATATCATCACCGGTTTTGTCAAAAACATGATTAAAGCAATATGATTAATATCCAAATTTCATTCTAATCATCATAGTAGCACACAACTAATTATATTTCATCATGATAAAGCATAAACATTCGTGTTCTTATACTTTCGTATCAACCCTAATTTTCACAAAACACCAACATAGATTTAATTGACTACTAAATCACCAAAACATCAAATAAACCCAAAATCAATATCTAATTCCACAACAAAATCATCAATTGACAAATTCGGATGAATTAGGGTTTCAATTTCGCAACATATATAGTGATTTTAGGATTAAACTTACTTTTATTGTGTTTACAACTCCAATTAGCAAGCAATAACACCACCAATTGAATCAAGAAATCACGAAATCAAAGGATTGAAGGTTGAATGTTGAAGCCGTAAGTTTTTGTGAGATGTAAGGGCTTTGTGCCGTTTTTTTTTTTGTTAAAAAAAATAGAATTAGGGTTTTGATTTTGTTAAATTATTAAGTTGGGTTAAGATGGTGGGTTTTGGGCCATCCATGGATCATCTAGATGATCCATGGGCTACTTTTTAACTTAAGTTTGTAAACCCAATAAAAGTCCTTCTTAAACATGATTTTTCGTTTCATACAATTTACCGAATTCCGCAAAAGGTTAAAACCGGTAAATTACGTAAGTATTTGGAAGTTCACCAATTAAGCACACATGTTACCTAAGATATATATATTTATTATGTTTGCATCAATTAGATTCACCAACGCCCGTGTATTAACTCGTGTGATCGTTTCATGTGTACGCTTGTGTAACAGTTTGTACATTTAATTCATCAAATTAAATGAAAAGTATAATTGTGTTAACGTGATTAACATAGTTTGGCTAATGAGGTTAACCTAAATTTGTCGGGTGTCACTGATTCCTCCTAACAAGTTTTCTTTTGCCTATTTTTTTTACATCAAACTAAGTCATTTAGATGAATTGACCATGGACTTAATTAAATTACTCTCTCTAAGATCTTAACCCACAGTGTCACATTAATGACACTATTACACTTTAAAGTTTTGTTTTTTACTCTAAAAGGATATTATCAACTTCATCGTCAAAACATGTGTAGGGCCAACGTCACTTTAAATTTTTTGACGGTCGAAGCCAACTTAATTGTCATTATGGACCATTACAACTTAATTGTCTTTGACCAACGTCACATTAAGCTTGGATATTTACACATGATCATATTACGACTATGCACACTAATATGCGAAACATGAAACTTCGCGTTTGGCAAAAACACATACGTGTGACTCGGACGCCGCATCATGCGGCCCGATCTTAAATCTAGTTTAAACTAAAAACCTACTCTTGTTTTAAAACTTAAATACTTAAGACATTATTTTTTAATAATCATGTGTATTACTTTTATGTTTAACTTTTTTTAATATATATGTTTAAAATTATTTTATCAAGTGTGCTTAAATTTATGAGTAAAAGTCCTTTAACGGTCTTTGCAGATTCCGTCATTTAGCAAGCTAATATACAGGAAAACGTTCTTAAAATAAGATATTCTTATCATTCTCGACCTTTAAGCTAGCAGAAGTTAAAAGTCTCTGTTAAAAAACAACATGTGCATCTCACATAAGGGTAAAATTGTCATTTATCTTTATATTTAATAATAATAATAATAATAATAATAAAGTATCCACCCACCCACTCACACCCCTAGATCCACCATTGTCATCACTATCCTTCACCACCTCTCAACTAATTTTTGTCGCATCCACCCTTCACTACCGCCTGAACCAACTTCCACCACCACCACCACCACTACTGCTCATTGTCACCCTTACCCTGCAGTTTCAAGACTTGCAAACTGTAACACCCCACCCGATGGCGGAAAACATCAGGTTGTCATAGAAGTAGATATCAATAGTAAACAAAGCACATGATATTCTTTTATTAAAGTCTAATAGAGATAATCGTAAGTTTTGGTAATACTTGTCTAATGAAAACCTGACATAAACAATAAATAAGAAATGGTAAATGCAAACAGTCTTTATTATTTGTCTAAGTCCAAGACGTTCTTATGTGTTGAATATCAGCAGTAAATCACATCAAGTACCACCTGAAATATGTGAAAAATAAATTTAGCTACACAAACTAGTGAGTTAAAACACAACTAGTAAGTAATAGTATAGAAATCCAAGATCAACAAAATATGCTGCGCAATTTTACATGTTTAGCAATTTCTTAATATTACCCTATCAGGACCCCAAGAATAAAATAGAACGCCACCACTTAGAATCCACCACTTATCATTTAGCAATGTATCATGAGAACCACTCATGTATTAATTAAAGATAACTTTTATCAACTGTCATTTACCGTCTCGATATATAAGTTATCAATAATCTTTTAGGAACTTAGGGACATGGCATACCATAGCATCATAGTATAGCAACAAGCGTCATAGCATAGCAACATAATAAACATGGAATTAGAATGGACGGGTTTAAATCACCTATCGATGTTTTACAGGCATGTGGGTTTGTCAAACCATTAACGCTAATATTGTACCGGTGGGATTACCAAGCAATAAAACTACTTTTAACTATTACATAAGGTTGCATCAAGGCACGAACTAGATTAGCATATTTGTATGATCTCTTTTTAAAAATAGAGAATGTAGTATGGTAGAAACACATATTTCAGCCCCAAAAGATAAAAGTTAAAAGGGGAGTGAGTTTACTCACCTTAAAACACGGGCTCGAAATAAATAGCAAACAATTTAGATGGAACCGAGGATTGCCCAAATACTAGAATCACCTAAGTAAATGACAATCCTAACTTACTAAAACATATAGTATAGAAAGAAAGAATATGAAAAATAGAAATCTAATGTAATTTGGAATTCAAGGGTTTCAAATTGGGATTTAGGGGTTTTTAGGTAGTCGATTAAAAATATATAAAATCATTTATTCATAACAATGGAAAATGGAAATAGCAATACTTTTGATAAAATATAGTAATTCAAATAATAAATTTTTAACAACATATAATGTAAAATATATGCCTATTACCATAGAAATACTTTAAAACAATTACCATAATTTTTAAAGTTAGTCCATGTAAAAGGCTTATTTTCATAAACTATTATTACAGTTAAATTTAGAAATATTAAAATACATTTTATAGTATTTACTAAAGTATTAAAAATAGTTAAACTTATAAAACTAACTTTTATATAAGATCATGGTTTTTATATATGTTCTATAAGATTTATAAAGGAAATCATGTGTTATATGATTTAAGGTTTTCTTTTACATTTTTAATTAGTATTAGTATTCGATTTGGTTAGTTAATCGGTTTTTGTTATAAATCAGAACAAAATAACATGTTTTAAATAAAAACCCCCAATTTTAAATCAAGAACCCTAACCCTAATTCCTAAATTACTCTGAATTGGATCAATGAAATCAGAAATTGATTGAGGGCTATTAATCTAGACATGATAAGGATCATTTTAACATAAAACACTTAAGGGGCTGTTTGGGAAAATCCGAATCATTAAGTGCTGAATGGTTAAGAGGTATGACTCATTAAGAGGCTCTAACAATGAGATGGATGTTAGGGTAAAACTTCAGATGATGGTAAGTTTGGTGCATGCTCCAATCAGTTCCATTCAACATATATCTCTTTATCTCTTAATCATTCAGCATTTAACTGAACCATTCAGAGGCTCTCTTTTTTATGAAACAAACGCTCTGAATGCTGAATCTTAATGATTAAGCACTGAACTGAACCATTAAGATGTGAAACAAACAGCTCTTTACTTGACTGGCAACGAATTGGATCGATGAATATGAAGAACAAAGAAAACAACGGTTTAGATAAAACTGGACTTAAAGCTTTAAAATTCAATTGCTTTTCCACATTCGCTCCTTAAGATGCGTAGAATGAAGTCCCTAAGACAACTTCAGAAGTAAACGATGTTTAGATGTCCAATTAATGATGAACATATTTGAACAAAGTGAGGATCACTTACGAGATTTTGGAGTTTCTTGCTTGAAATTGAAGATTCTAAGAGTGAAAGGTAGCAAGGGAGATTGAGTATGTCGATTGAATTGGATTAATTTGATCAAGAACTGTACGAATGGATTAAGAATTGATCACGTGTTTATTGGGTTTAGTTGGTGATTAATTCACTGATTAAAAGTTGATTAAATGTTACCAATAGATTCTAAACGTTGATATAATCATTTTAGTGAAGTCAATTAATTGAATTTGTGTGTTTTGAGTCGATTTGGTTTAATGTGTTGTAAAAACGATTTTTAAAACTGAATTAGAACATGGATTGGATATATTATTGGTTGATTAGAATATGGTAAAGGGTTCGAAACATACTAAGGGTTGGTTTATATAGGTTAGATTTGTTTTAAAATGCTTAAACCACGATTAAGGAAGTTGAGTAAAGGTTTTCCGGCCAAAGTTGCCGGATTTTTCTTTGCCGCAAAAACGAGCAGTTTCGCATGGGAGGGGCGCTGGGTAAATATATTTACAGTCCAGGTTCTTTAAGTTTCAAAACTTATTGTTTTTAAGTTAAACTTTTAATTAAGTTTCCATAGTTGACATGGCCCAAGATTAAATAATTATTTATTTTAACTAAGTAACTTAACTAACGTTTATTAAATTGACGTTTTTGAATGTTTAAATTGCAGTTACCATTAAATGATTACTTTGAGACTTACTAGTATTTATCTTTAATAATATTTAAAATATTTCTTTTATGAATTACAATTTATATATTTTGGAGATTTATTTATTATAAATAGTAACTAAATAGTATACTTAGATATTAACTCGAAGTAAATTCGATCGCTTTATTAAAGACGTGAAACACAAAATTTGATATGATCATTTATTTAAATAAACGTGGCGTTACAATTTCATGAATTAAATACGAAACAAATAAAAGATAAGCGGTTTCGGATTCGAGTCGGACATTGGGGTTCGGGTTTGGGGAAGATGTCACACAACCACCAATCGAACCCTACCAGATATAGCTTCAGTTCTTCATCACCATCTCCAACTCATCATCACCAACTTCTCAATCCATCAGTTAGGGTTTCATATCTCACTCTAATGGCTACTTCCACCACCACCACTTCCTACATTCAGGTCATTGAAGACGTAATTAAGAAAGTTCGTGAAGAATTCATCAACAATGGCGGGCCCGGTGAATGTATTCTCAACGAAATTCAAAGAGTAAGTATTGTTTCTTTGTTCTCGATCATGTGTTTAATTCTAGTGATTTTCTTAGTCTAGATCTAGTTATTGTTCGATTTGTTCATTAATTTTGTTTTCGATCTGCAATTTGTGTTGTTAGGGAGTTTTGTTAGTTGTGGGGTTGAAGATGGTGCAAGTTGGTGTTATTGTTAGTCTGATTGATATATCTATGGTTGCTAAGTCTATGACGAATGGATCTGTGGTGACAGACATTGAGGCGGTGATTGTTGAAGGTTGGGGTGGAAGGTGGAGGGGATGGAAGTTGGAAGGGGTGGAAGATGGAGGGAGTGTCATGTAAAAACATAAGTTGTGAGACTATATATATAAAATGAGACAAGAAAATTACAAAAATAGTCCTTTATATTTGAAAAGACTATATTACCCTCACATGAAGAGCACATGGTTACATTTAACTGATTTTTCTAACGTCAGTTAGTACAAGGATGAAAATGATATAAAACTCTGAAAATTAGGATGTTATTTGTAGATTAGTTTACTAAACAACCCAAATTGCAACTATAAAACATAATAAATGACATAATTTTTAGTTTACTTTAAATTTATACTTATTTATCGTGATGATGTCTAGTGTTTAGAATTATGAGTTCTTTTAAAATATATTGTATATGTTCTTTTGTGTTGTCAGTGTTTTATTATGTTTGTTTAAATTAACAAATGAATTATAAACAAGTTCAGTTACTTAATGAAAGAATAAAAATATGATTTTTTACATGGTTATGCGTTCATGAACTATTAGATAACATTAGATTTCGAAACTAGTGGAATGTGCTTGCCTTAGACCTAAGTTATCTGTTATACGATAGCTAGTTTCAGGGCTTTTGACATCAAAAGGCCAAACGCCTATCCAATTTGGCTTCGGTATCGTTCATGATAAGGTAATCGGCTTGAAATGCCTATATACTTTTTCTAATTCTAGTGTCGTATTCCTTCATTTTTTTTGTTTTTTGAGTTGCTTTAGCTCCTTACCAGTAAGATAGTGCTCAACCAAAGAAATATTGTCAACCACTAGCCCAGTTCTCATTTGTTTCGTAAATATATATCTACATGTTTGTGCGTCTGAAAGGGTTATCTTGTGAAGTGTAATTAACTAAATGTTGTGAGAAGTGTGAGAACTCATTTACATACGTGTAAATTTTTGAAAACAAGACATCATGTATTAAATATTTTTCATCTCACAAAATAAATAATAACTTTTAAATTTGTGAGAACTTTTTTACATGTGAAAGAAGAGAGTTAGCATAGCTCTCACTAAAAGCAGGAGCTCGCGATCACTTGATCCTCATAACCTAAACAGATATACATGACGTATATGGGGAGAGACTTAGCTCCTGCTTTGCGCATAGTACCGGGGCCCGGGACCACATCAAAATCTAGTGTACGAAACCTTATTCTACCTTTTGTGTAGGAAGATGTTTTCACGGCTTAAACCCTTGACGTCAATGCCACAAGGTAACAACCTTACCAGTTACCCTAAAGCCCACCCTCGACCTAAGAAATATTACAAAGGACCCTTAACCTATAAAATGTAAAAATGATTTTGAGCCCTTTGTTAAAAATAATTAAGGGGACAAATAAACTAAACTCGTAGCCATGTCAAAAGTGTGTTATGTGAATGAATAACATTTGGATGGATAAATTAGAAATAACTTAATTTTTTTTTCAGTTAAATGAGTTCGAATTTGAAAATTATGACATATATATGGAAAACACTAAAATTATTTTAGCCACTAGAACTCTTAGGATGTTTTGGCCACAATATTATGTGGTGGAGAATTTGAATTTCAAATTTATGGTAGGACTTGATTGCCACGATTTATTAGTCGATTTATGGTAACATTGATTCATAAAGCGAGGCTACGAGGCATTGTTTGTGAATATTCTTTTGGGTTCAAAAATGAATATAATATAAGGGCCTTCATTGGCCGGTGGTCTTGTTCACTTTCTTCCTTTAGTCGCCTGAATTTGTCTCTTGTTCATGCTAAAGCCTTGTGGTTGGTTAAATCACACATGCTCTCACGTGAAATGCATGAAAAGCATATGTTCTTTGAGAAAAGGGAAAATGGAACGGAGGTCATTTGTACATAAAAAGATGACGCAAGATTCATAATATAATTTATGTTATTTAGATTATTTTTATAGTGAAACAAATAAAACACCACTATCAGAGGTAATCTCAGGGGCGGACCTACTTACCGGCGAGGGGGAGCGGCCGCACCCCATAAACTTTTTCTTTTAATGTTATACATACCGGAAAATCCCGAAAGCCCCTCTTAAGATTTTGCTATTGCCCCCCATGGAAAGTACAACATAAGCAATTGCAAAGGGTCTGATTTAAAGAGGTGCTAGAATTTCTTGTGTGATCGACGCCGGTAAGTTTGTAAAAATGGTTAGGTGCAAGATGAAGAAGATGAAATGCACAGTTATCAAGGTCATTTATTGCTTCTCATAAGGACTATATATAATATATTAAAAACATACTGGTACTTGTTTTGTTTTTACCAAAAGTTTTGCATGCCCCAACCTCATCATTACTTACATATTATAAGAAAACATTTTAATTATAAATACACTCATTAAAAAAAGTTATAAAATACTTAAATAGTTAAATATGAGTAAAACTGTGTAGTGTAAACATGTTTTGATTTTTTTTTTCTAATGATTTTTAGAACTATTCTAATATCCGAATGAGTTTTTTGATACCAGAAAAAGATGGTTGAAAACATATTTTTAAAAAGCAATGAGGGTTTAATAAGTCTATTAATCTATTTATTTCAATACGTTTCTGGATATAGGCATATACAAGAGTTTGAAATTTGTTTTAACAATGTTTTTTAAGAGTTTGAAAAGTTGTTTTAACAATGTATTTTAATAGTTCGCATGAAAACCGTTTTAAGGATGTATTTTAACAATGAACCGTACCCGACCTGAAATGTAGTGGAAAATTCCGTCCCCCATAAAAAAAATTTCTAGGTACGCCACTGGGTAATCTGTCAGTTTGTAGGTACGACAACAAGCTAGCGAAAAATCATTTGGTTCAGGAATCCAACTTGTTTTTGTCATTAGTCTCCCTATATTTTCCCAATGCCTCTACGAAATCGTTGCTAGTGAGAATTAAATTTGGGTTTCTTTAAAAAACGAAAGTGTTAATTACAAAACTCTTTTGGGAGTTGGTTAGTATTTTTGCGTTGAGGTTTTTTTAAGGGCATTTACATGAGTGGAGTTATACTACAAAGTCCAATTTCTCAAGAAAGTCTAAGAAGCCATAAGATGATGACATGTGACATTCTCTTAAAATTAGAAAGAAGGGTAAAACTGGTAATGTCTTTATATTTCAAGTTTCACCTTATTCTTTAAATGTCCATAACGTTTACATACGATAATATTTTTTTTTAAAAAATTGCACCATAAAAACGAGCATTTTCTTATCTTTAAAGCGCGTATAATATTCATATATAAAACAAAAAAAAAATTCACGTTTTTCGCTTGTTGTGTTATTTGTCAGCTCATTATGTTATTTCTCCAGATCATTGTGTTATTTATAAGGTCATTGTGTTATATGAATAACACAATGAGTTGAAATATGAATATAACACAATGACCTGATGAAAATATAACACAATGACCTGACGAATATAACACAATGACCTGACAATTATAACACAATGATCAGATAAATTTAACACAATGACCATATCCATATAACATAATGACCTGACGGATATAACACAACGACCTGACGTATATAACACAACGACCTGACGGATATAACACAACGACCTGACGGATATAACACAACGACCTGACGGATATAACACAACGACCTGACGGATATAACACAACGACCTGACGGATATAACACAACGACCTGACGGATATAACACAACGACCTGACGGATATAACACAACGACCTGACGGATATAACACAACGACCTGACGGATATAACACAACGACCTGACGAATATAACACAACGACCTGACACATATAACACAACGACCTGACGAATATAACACAACGACCTGACCAATATAACACAACGACCTGAGGTATATAACATAATGACCTGAAAAATATAACACAATGACCTGATGAATATAACACAATGACCTGACGAATATAACACAATGACCTGAAAATTATAACTCAATGTCTTGACGAATATAACACAATAAGCTGAAAAATATAACACAATGACCTGACGAATATAACACAATGAGCTGAAACTTTAAAAAAATGTTTTTTACATATCAACACTATATGCGTTTTGAAGATAAAAAACGCTCGTTTTTTGGTGTAATTTTTATTAAAAATTATTATCGTATGTAAAAGTTATGGACGTTTAAAAAAGATAGTGGAATTTGAAAATAAGATAAGACTAATATACTATTGGCCTACTATTTAAAGTTCTAAGTATTTACCATTATGCCACTTTGTGTTTTTGGGCCATTGATCTTCATTTAATATTAAATCTAATGGTCCAAATTCTTTCTAGACTTTCTAGAAAATTTAGACTTTCTATTTGAACCCGATTCGCATTTACATATATCCCCTTCATAAGATCATTTATTACGTATTTAACCACTCTTTAAATTCAATTACATATTTCCCCTTCTTAAACCACATATATTACATATTTACTCAATTTTTTTAAAATAACCTTTTGATTTACTATTTTACTCTTAATGATCTTGAATAAATATATTTTTATATTTTCTTATGATTTGTGTAAAAGAAGGGGTAAATGAGTAATTTATTATGTCAAAGAGGATACATGTAATTAAACTTTATGCTTGAACAAATATGTAATTGATGAGTTTAGGAAGAGAAAATATACATAAAAAAACCTTTTTTTAAACGCACGGTTTGTAATTTCATTGGGCCTACAACAGATAAAAGGAAACAAAAATTACGGCCTTACGGCCAACAACATAATCCTAAAATTAGAAACAAACTCAGTCGCAAAGTTGGCAACTTATTTTGTTTCAGTCTAAAATGGTGGCAAATATATTGACTGAAAATTTTCAGTTGCATATACGGTCGTTGATTTTTAAAACACTTAAAAGTAAAACAAAAACAAATTTAATCAAAACGGTTACAAATATAGTTACTGAAAATTTCTCGATCGCTCACTAGTTATTATAATAAAGTAAAAAGATAGAATATAGACAATAGGTTATGGATCAACAGACAACTACATATTAAATTGAATACTTAAAAACTATTAAAAAGAATAATGCTAGAATTTTAAAGAGGATGAGTACAACTAAAACTTAAAATATATAAATTTTTAAATATTTATATGTTTTATATAAGTTAGTATTTTTTTTAAAGGGTTATTGTTATATTTCTCTCTCTAAACTTTATTAATGACGCAAAGATCAAACCAAAAAAATTAATTTCATATTTCTCATAAACCTTTTAATTGGTAAATTTATCCAAATTTATTTTATTTAAAAAAATTATGTAAATTAGTTTATTATTGTATTTTTACTCGTTTCTTATGGATTTTTCAATTTTATTTTTAATTTTTGTTTGCATTTTGCTAGTTATAAATCTTGTCATATCCACAAATTGGGTATATATGCAATTAAACTTTTTAGTTGTGTTTATTGTCACATCCCGACCGACGGCGGAAACATCGGGGCGGATGCAAGTGAATAGATTGCTCGTAGTTCATGGTATTAAAATGATTAAAATAATATTAAAGATTCAAACTTCATTAGTTACACACAAGATACAATGATTCAAATAAGACAATACAACAATGTAGTTTATTTTTAAACTAGGTCCAAGCACATCCTAGATGTGATGCATCTTGAAGTACAACTAAGCTACAATTCCTGAAAATGTGTGAAAATTGTATTTGTTCAGCTAATGAATTAGCTGGTGAGTAAACACATGTTTGCATACATATATATAATGATTAAATGATTAAAAATGAATAAAATGATTCATTTCCATGTTATGTTAAAACATATCATGCAAAAGTGTATCACATTAGATAAATAAAGTGCACAATCAAACATAGATAATCACATAGATTAAGCCATAATGAGCAAAAGCATATGTCGGTAACAATCACCACTCGAAAGCCATATGGCGTGGGCTTGTCAGGCCAAATAGATCTATTATTGATAACCGTTGGTTTGAATAAATTAATGATTGTGCTGGAATAAATGTTTATCAACCTATGAAACAAATAATTGCAAGTAATAAAACATACATGAATTGAAAATAATGAATCAACTAAATAAAAACGAACAAAAAGAATAACATGATTTAATAGGTAACATGCTTTCACCCTAAAGTATAAAACTGAAAATGGGCCTATGAATACTCACCTCAATAGTGCTCGAACAAACTAGTGTATGATGGAAAAGAATCAAGATAAAAAGTCGTATCACGCTGGATGCTTTGGTTTTGAACGTATGTGATCAGACAGCAACTCAAATGAATATGTATACGCTCCGAATACAAGCGTGACACAACCTAGTCAAACGAAGGCAACAAGGATGGGTAAATGTTTTAAGACACAGCCAAATGAATGGAAATGATAGGTTGTGCTCCTTGAGCCTCAACTAGACTACACCAAGCCTAAAGGCAATGCTCCCTAACTAACAACCTAAATGAAACTAATAAAACTAAGAAAACAAAAATGAACGACTAACGAAAGAAAAAGAAGATTACCTCGAAGAATCTTTACAAACGAGACGAGTTCGTAGGGCGTCACTTCCTCGTCGAAGTAGTAAAAGAAAACTATGCACAACACCCAAAAAGATACTGCACTTGCAAAACCACCAAAATTTGGCTATTCTGCTTCTTTAGACTCAACTAGGAGTTGTACGCTTTAAGGAACCAAGTAAGGTTATTTATAGGTGTGAAAATGAGCAAAAAGTTAGCTTTGGGGCGATGTGGGACAATTTCAATGTAGGAAAATCGCGTCTTGTAAATTAACACCAAACACCAAACTTGTTTTCGCGATTCCCGCTTTGTTATAACTCTGTTTCCCGCGCGGTTTTCGCTTACGTTCATAATTTTCAGAGTACTATCATATGGAAGAGAGTAATCCAATATTCATGGTTTTAAAAATTGAGTTTAAATATTGGATCTTGGTGCGGGTCAAGAATTACGTTATCAAACTTTTGTTTGGCATTCCTGCTTTGTTTGGGCTCGGATTAATTCGCTGACTGAATCTACTTACTCCCTAGAAAACCAAGTATGTCTAAGAGCTTTGAATAATCCAAAGTGATAGCTCAAGAATGGAGAAAGATTGGCAAAATAAATCACCCGAAAGTTGCCTTATGCCAAAACTAATAATCCAACATGTAAAGCTTCTTACTTGTTATCCTTTACATCTATGCTTTCCAAAACACAATGTCCTAAGGATTATATAATTAAGCTTGGATTATAAGAAGGTCGGGATAAGAGTGTTAATTGTGTTCACGAAGTCTCCAAACTGTTTGATCAACTTAATTAATGATTTAATTATATAATTTAATGTAATAACTTAAATAAATCAATATGATATAATTAATTTTATTTTATGATACGACGGAAAAATTTCATTTATATCTGATGTGGTCTAAATTTACAATAATTTTATATAAATATTCTCTATGCTTTTGAGTTACTTTTGATCAAATTGTTCTCCTAATCGGTTGATAATTATATTTTAATAATTTTAGGAGACCACGAGTAAATCTCTAATATATATATTTCATTTGAACTTAAACTAGAAAGTGTTTAAAATCTTTTGTTTAAAATAATACCATAGTTGAAATATATAATATTAGATGCAAAATAAAAAGTTGATCTTGAGATGAATTCAACGTAAACTAAAAGTTGTAAGTGTTTGGATTAGAATTAAATCAATTGTTTATGTTAAATGATTGTTTTAAATTAAAGTATGTGAACACTTGATGCAGATATGCTCAAAATTAAATAAAGGCCATAAAAGAGAGTGGAGCCCATGAACATTAGTTATTAGTTTAAAGTGGAGTCCACATGAAAATATGGAGTAGGAAGTAAAAGGCCCAGTGAGATGACCACGCAAATTAAAAGGGTTACGCTAAGAAGAGGAGGAGATATATTATTTTTTTGTTTTGGTTTTTGACGGCAAGAAAGAAAAGGGGACGGCAGAGAGTGATTAAAAAGGTCAAGCAACAATTAGAGTTTGGTTTTGGAAGCAACGGTTCGCGTTGGAAGATTATTCGGGTGTGAAACCGCTTTATCATTCGGTTTTTCTTCTCTCTTTATTATTTATGAACATGTTTGAATTGGATTTTATATTTGATTTTAATATGTTTTTGAGTATTATGAGTAGCTAAACTTGTCATGGTTGCTTAGGTTTGATGAACTAGACATATTGTTTGAATGAATAATTATTGGTTTTGAATGAATGTGTTGATTTATATGTTTAGACTTTGAATCCGATTCTTATTATTTGTGTGTTGGAATTAGTTGGTTTGATAATATATTTGTTGATTCCATTGGTCTAGAAACTTAGAAATATACTTTAGATTTGGGAATTAGTCTAAGTTGGTAACTTGTAGTTGGCAATTTAGACCTTGAATGTGAGACATCTAATTCAAGTATAATAATTATTAAAATCAACCAATTAAGGCACGCAACCAATTCTTGAAAGTGAGAAATCTAATTAAGAATTGCTAGGTTATTAAATAGGCGTTGTTTGGCAGTTTGGGTAGCCGATAACTCGGGTTCACCTGTTTACTCGCGTCTAGAGTTTCTTGGGGTTTTGGTTTTCTAAGTTTATTCAGCTTCGTAACTTGAGGATTTTAGTATTTAAATTATCTTTTACCTGATAGTTATGGGATTTGGTGGTCGATAACTCGAGTCAATCCATTTTAGCACTCCTTCACTCGTCTTACTGTTAGATTCGGTTTATCTTCCGGGGGTTTATCGAGTCAAACAGGGTCTTCATTCAATTCCAAAAATTAGGATTTCATTCATGAGTCTAGGGATTCTTGCCTAGGTAACCTACTTTAATCCATACTTGAGATTCACTTTATTCTCTAGTTTTCGAGCTTGCCGTTTTGTTCTAGTTAGTTATTTATTTACTTGCAATTAATTTAAGAACCATTTTGTCATCAAATCAATTTATTAGGCTAGGAGTCGATAGAGATTTATTTTCAAGAGTCGTTAGATCTGTGTCCAAGGTTCGATAATCCGGACTTATTTACTTAGCTACACCGCGACCGGTGCACTTGCCGTTAGTGTGTGGTTTTGTAGGTTTTTCCATTTTTAAAACTTGTTTGAATTTAATAGATACAACTTTCACACATCAAGTTTTTGGCGCCGTTGCCGGGGACACAGTGCGCTTTTGAGGACGATCCGAGTCGGGGATCTAGCCATTTACTGCTTTCGTAGTTCCTTTTTATTTATTTGTTAAAAAATTAAAAAAAAAGTTAGTTAGTAATAATTATTTGTTTGCTTGCGTAAGTTAGTCTCTAGTTTTGTGTGCCTATTAGTTTATCTGCTTTTTAGTTAGTTTTTATTTCGTATTGTTTAATTTAGTACGTGTCTTAGTAGTTTTTATTTCTTCGGTTTTTTTAAGCTTTTGTGTGATTCGTGCCTTTTTCTGTTTATTTTAGTTTATGCACACACGTTCCTCGGGCCCACCTGACACTAAACCATTCTCTGAACCCGAACGTGAGTTCCATCGTCGACTACGACAGCTACAGGTACCTCTTTCTGAACTTGTTTCCATTGTAGTTATGGCTGACCGTAGGACTGTTGCTGATCACATTAGTGTTGCACCCACCACCGTTCGTTCTAGTATTACCCTCCCCACTGTAGAGGCGAACAACTGGACCATCCCACCCACCTTGATTAACACCATTGCTCATCCGGTCCAGTTCCATGGTATGCGTGACGAGGACCCACATGCTCATTTGACGAAATTCGATAGGGTCTGTAGTACTTTCCGTCTTAATGGTGTCACCGCAGAGGCCATTAAACTTCGATTGTTCCCGTTCTCACTCACTGATCAGGCTGCCATTTGGTTGGATTCCCTCGCACCGGGAACCATTACCTCATGGATTGAGCTTCAAACAAAATTCCTACAGAAGTACTTTCCCCCTACTAAAACCGCTCGTCTTCGAAATCTTATCTATGCATTCACTGAGCAGCCAGGGGAGTCCTTCTTTGAGACATGGGACCGGTTCAAGGGACTTCTGAATAAGTGCCCTCACCACGGACTTGAGGAGTGGAGAGTCGTGGAGAAATTCTACAACGGAATTTCAGAAGCTACCAGGAGACTTCTTGACTCCACAGCAGGCGGTAACATGATGAAAACTAAGACCGCTGATGAGTGCCTTGAGATGATGGAGGATCTAGCCACTAGTACTTATACTGAGCCTGGCTCTAGGGACGTTACTGCTGTCTCTAAGGGCATTCATACGGTAGATTCGAGCGTAGCTTTGGCCGCCCAGGTAGAATCCTTAGCAAAGATGGTTAAGGACATTCAGGTTAAAATCACTTCCAAGTGTGAGATATGTAGAGGTGGACATGAGACAATAGATTGCCCTGTAGGATCTGAGGAGGAATTGAGTTTTGTCCAGAACCAGGGACGGGGTCAGGGTTACAACTCTGGATGGCAGCCACGCCAACCCTCGAACTGGAGAAGCGGGAATCCTCCTGGATTCGCGCCCCGTCAGAGTTTGTTCCAAACCCCTTCGGATGGACAGAGTAGTGGAGAGTCTAAGTCTGAACTTAGTGAGTTCTTAAAGAGAAATGAGGAGAGCCAGAGTAGGACTAACAAACTCTTAGAGTCGATAGTTATGCAAGGTGAGGCTAGACATCAGGAGCAGTTGAAGAAAAACCAGGAGTTTGAGTTGATGTTTAGGAATCAGGGATCCACCATACAGAGTCTTGAGAGGACGATGGGAGAGATGGCGAATAGGTTGACTGATAGACCCACAGGTTCATTCCCTAGTAGTACCCAGGTTAACCCAAATGCCACTGCAAAGGCAGTTACTACTAGGAGTGGTAGGAAGTTAGAGGTAGAGAAACAGGTTGTTGTGGTCGAGGAACCGGTTGATGAGGAGATTGAGATGGAGACTCCTACTGGCGATGTGCACCCTAGGTTGGACCCAGCAAGTACAGCACAGTCCAGCGAGTCTTCCGGTGAGAAAAAGGAGAAGGAATCCCCTAGAGTTTATAAACCGACAGCTCCTTACCCTGGTAGGCTTTTAGCTAAGAGCGATTCTGAGCAGTATGCACGGTTCTTAGAGATGCTGAAAAAGCTCCATGTGAACCTTCCTTTCGTTGAGGCTCTGGCAAAAAATGCCTAAGTATGCCAAGTTCTTAAAGGATCTTCTTACGAACAAGAAGAAACTCGAGGAACTATCCACTGTCATTCTTAGTGAGGAGTGTTCTGCGGTCCTGCAGAACAAGCTTCCTAAGAAGATGACTGACCCAGGGAGTTTTACCATTCCATGTTTGATCGGAGACCTTACTGTTAGCCATGCGTTAGCCGATCTAGGAGCTAGCATTAACCTCATGCCCTACTCTATTTTTGCTAAGCTTAATTTAGGTGAGCCAACTCCTACGCGCATGAGTCTTCAACTCGCAGATCGGTCTGTTAAGTTTCCACGTGGCATCGTAGAGAATATGCTTGTCAAGGTTGACAAGTTCGTTTTTCCAGTTGATTTCGTCATTCTTGATATGGACGAGGATTCTAAAGTTCCACTTATCTTAGGTCGTCCGTTCCTTGCTACTGCTCGCGCTCTTATTGATGTTTTTGATGGTAAGCTCACTCTCCGTGTCGACGACGACGCGATCACCTTTGATATCCAGCGTTCGATGAAGCATACCCCACAACATGATGACACTCTTTACTTCATAGATACTCTTATGTCACATGTGGGTAGCTTTCTTGGTGAGGTTTGTAGGAGAGATTCCATAGAGACCCAAATGTTAGGGGTTGATATAGAGGGAATAGAGTTGACTGAGTTTGACCTAGAGCAGGATCCACCTTTATCATTTAGTGAGCCATCTATAGGATCTGAGTGTTCTGAGTTTTCTGAGATTTCTAAGGTCTTTGAAGTGTTAGAGAGAGAGACTCCTGAGGAGAAACCATCTGTGGAGATTCCGCCACCCGTAGAGCTTAAGGAATTGCCATCTCACCTGGAGTATGCATTCCTTGGCGAGGGATCTCAGTTGCCCGTCATTGTTTCTTCTAGCTTGTCAAAGGAGGAGAAGGAGAAATTGATGGTTGTGTTGAAGGCACACAAGCATGCTATTGCTTGGAAGCTAGTAGATATCAAGGGTATTAACCCTTCCTTTTGCACTCACAAAATTCTGATGGAAGATGAGTATAGACCGGTGGTACAACCTCAGAGGAGGTTGAACCCTAATATGCAGGATGTAGTGAAGAAGGAGGTGTTGAAGCTACTCGACGCCGGCCTGATTTACCCAATTTCTGACTCTGCATGGGTTAGTCCAGTCCAGGTGGTCCCTAAGAAAGGGGGAATGACTGTGGTGATGAATGAGAAGAATGAGTTGATACCCACCAGGACCGTTACCGGATGGAGAGTTTGCATAGACTACCGCAGACTCAATGATGCCACTCGCAAGGATCACTTCCCCTTGCCATTTATTGATCAGATGCTTGAGCGATTGTCGGGGCAGCAGTTCTATTGCTTCCTTGATGGTTTTTCTGGTTATTTCCAGATCCCTATTGCACCAGAGGATCAGGAGAAAACCACTTTTACATGCCCCTATGGCACTTTTGCGTATCGCCGCATGCCATTTGGGTTGTGTAACGCTCCTGCTACTTTCCAGCGCTGCATGGTGGCCATTTTTCAAGAGTTGATCAAGGACTCCATGGAGGTTTTCATGGATGACTTTTCTGTTTTTGGGAGTTCCTTTGATTCATGTCTGCATAATTTAGATCGTGTGCTAGCTCGTTGTGAGGAGACGAACCTGATGCTTAACTGGGAGAAGTGTCACTTTATGGTTCGTGAGGGTATTGTGTTAGGTCATAAGATTTCGCATGCGGGGCTTGAGGTGGACCAGGCTAAGGTAGATACAATTTCTAAGCTCCCGCCGCCTACTTCTGTGAAATCTGTTAGGAGCTTCTTAGGTCACGCAGGATTCTATCGTCGTTTTATTCGTGATTTCTCCAAGATAGCTAGACCTATGACCCAGTTGCTAGAAAAGGATAGGCCATTTGAGTTTAGTGATGAGTGTGTTAGGGCCTTCGAGTTGTTGAAAGAGAAGCTTATTAGTGCTCCCATTCTTGTGGCTCCCGATTGGAGCCTTCCATTCGAGGTCATGTGCGACGCGAGTGATTTTGCCGTCGGGGCTGTTTTAGGGCAACGTAGGGAGAAGCATTTTCACCCCATCTATTATGCTAGCAAGACCCTAAACGACGCCCAGGAGAACTACACCACGACCGAGAAAGAGTTGTTAGCAGTCGTGTTCGCTTGTGATAAGTTTCGGTCCTACTTAGTACTTTCTAAGACCATTGTTTTTACCGATCATGCAGCTCTTAGGTACCTGTTTGCGAAAAAGGATGCGAAACCCAGGTTGATTAGGTGGATTCTCTTGCTTCAGGAATTTGACATAGAGATTCAGGATAAGAAAGGAGCGGAGAATGTAGCTGCTGACCACTTATCTAGGTTAGAGAGTTCGGAGAGTGAGAGGTCTAGAGCGGGGAAGATAGGTGATTCATTCCCGCATGAGTCATTGATGTTTGTGAGAGCCCACGAAGAGGGCTATCCTTGGTTCGCTGATTTTGCAAATTACCTTTCCACGGGAGAGCTTCCACACAAGATACCATACCAGCAAAAGAAGAAATTCTTTGCTGATCTTAGGTTTTATATCTGGGAGGATCCTTACTTGTTTAGGATAGGTGCGGATCAGATGATTAGGAGGTGTGTGACTTCACCTGAGACTCGTAGTATTCTTGAGCATTGTCATTCGGGTCCGGCTGGCGGCCACTACGGGGGGGCTTACACTGCTAAACGAGTATTTGATACGGGGTTTTATTGGCCCACTATCTTTAAGGATGCCCACGAGTTTGTCCGTAGTTGTGATGCATGCCAGCGAGCCGGCAACATCTCATCCCGAAATGAGATGCCCCAAAACCCCATCCAGGTGGTAGAGATTTTCGATATTTGGGGCATTGATTTCATGGGACCATTTCCCATGTCACGTGGGAATCGTTACATCCTTGTAGCTATCGATTATGTGTCTAAGTGGGTGGAGGCGAAAGCCTTGTCCACTAATAGTGCTAGGGTTGTAGTGAAGTTTTTGAGAGAGTTGTTTGCTAGATTTGGTACTCCTAAGGCCATCATTAGTGATCGTGGCACCCACTTCTGTAATGCACAAATGGAAAAGGTGTTGAAGCGCTATGGGGTCACCCATCGACTTTCGACTGCCTATCATCCACAGACAAGTGGACAAGTGGAGAATGCCAATAGAGGGATTAAGCGTATCTTGGAGAAGACTGTCGGACATAGCCGTTGTGATTGGGCCGACAATCTAGATGACGCACTTTGGGCTTTCCGCACCGCATATAAGACGTCTATTGGGACCACACCCTTTAGAATGATTTATGGGAAAGCGTGTCATCTACCGGTTGAGTTAGAGCACCGTGCGTATTGGGCCTTGCGTAAGGTCAATCTGGATATGGACGCCGCGGGTAAGCACCGGTTTCTCCAGATACATGAGTTGGAGGAGTTACGCGATGAAGCGTATGAGAAGTCTTGGGCCTATAAGGAGAAGACTAAGCAGTTGCACGATCGCCACATCAAGAGTGTGAAGGAATTTAAGTGTGGGGATAAGGTGTTGCTTTATAATTCCCGGTTGAGGTTGTTTCCAGGAAAGTTGAAGTCGCGTTGGACAGGTCCACATGTAGTCACTAATGTCTTTCCGTATGGTACTGTTGAAATTGAGAATAAGGAGGGTCAAAGGTTTAAGGTAAACGGGCATCGGTTGAAAATCTACATTGAGGGGAAGCCTGAGGAGAGAGAGGGGGAGACGATTGATCTTCCCGAGGTTGGTATGTAAGGTGCAGGTATGTTATTTTTTGTAGAGTTATGTATTATTATTTGCTAGGTATGTTTTTATTTTATTTATTGTCTTATTTTATTTTCTCTTCTTTTGAGTCCTTATCGAGTCAAGTGGGACTGCCTTGGCCTTTTTCATTTTTGATTTTTCCCTACCCGTACTCAATCTCCATTCGGGTGGGGGTCAATCTTAAAAAAAATTATTTTTGTAAACGGGCATCCCACTTTCTTGAGTCTTTTTACTTTTGTTTTCTTTCTAGTTTATTTTTGCAGGATTCTAACTACAGCCGCGAATGAAATGCTATACGGCTGAAGATGATGGACGGACATGACATGCTTTTGCACGCTTTCGGCATTTATACCAGGGGAGTCTGTTCCATTTTATTTATCGTATTTGTATTTTTTCTTATTTGACTTATAGTTTTTTAGTAGTTTCCTAACTCACATTGAGGACAATGTGACGTTTAAGTGTGGGGATGGGAGACTGTCGTCTAGCTTAGTTTAGATAGTTGAGTCGGGTCTAGTTTAGGTAGTTTTGTTTTGAGTCATATAGTGTCTTAAAAATACAAAAAAATTAAAAATTTGAAAAAAATGTCTTTGTTTAAGTTGTGCACTTTAAATGGAAAATGATAGTAAATTAACTTTGGCTTTTCAATAACAAAAATAAGTTGTTGGTTTTTTAGCAAGAATGAGTCAAAATGGTAAATCTTTGGTAACCCAATTGGCTAAGATGGTTTCCCTATGTGTATTAATTGAACCTTAATTGTCATGAATCTCGTGGGTCATCATCTTAGGGGAAATAGGAAGGCCTTAACTAAAGAATTTTAGGCACCATTGTAGGCTTCAGAACTTAAATTAGTTAAGGGTTAGTGCCATAATAGGATCTTATAGCACGCTTCTCGTGAGAGAAGTGGCGCTCCGCAAACAATGTCCACAGGGTGTAGACTGAAAAGCGCTCAAAGTAGCTGCTAAAATAAAAGAGCTCAAAGTAGCCAAATCAAAAAAAAAAAAAAAAAAAAAAAAAAAAAGAATATAAGGCAAGTGATCCAAGACCTCATGTGCTCTACCTCCGGGATAGCGACTTGGATACGACACCCCTGGGTGAGGTGATCTTGTTTTATGAAAAAAAAAAAGAGAGAATAAACAGTCTACATCCATAAATGTCATCCATCCAAATCCACCCTAATATGGCACTAGTTCTTCACTAAGTTAAGTTCTTTAGGTTATACTGGTAGGAAAATCTTTATGGTTTAACCTGTGCCTCGTCAAGCAATTAACTAAATGGGCTGACTTATGGCTTTCTAGGTGTGAGATCCTGTAGATGATTGATTCCATTTAACTAAATCAAACACATGGGATTCTTGATGAGCTAGTGTTAGGGTGTTTAATTAAACACACCATTGTTTACCTGATTCATTGCTTGTGGGTGATTGTGCATTGTAAATATTTATCTATGAAAATGATTGAAAGCCTTAGTTGATTATGATTCCATGTGCATGCTTTTTCGAGGACGAAAAAAAGTTCAAGTGTGGGGATATTTGATGTGGTCTAAATTTACAATAATTTTATATAAATATTCTCTATGCTTTTGAGTTACTTTTGATCAAATTGTTCTCCTAATCGGTTGATAATTATATTTTAATAATTTTAGGAGACCACGAGTAAATCTCTAATATATATATTTCATTTGAACTTAAACTAGAAAGTGTTTAAAATCTTTTGTTTAAAATAATACCATAGTTGAAATATATAATATTAGATGAAAAATAAAAAGTTGATCTTGAGATGAATTCAACGTAAACTAAAAGTTGTAAGTGTTTGGATTAGAATTAAATCAATTGTTTATGTTAAATGATTGTTTTAAATTAAAGTATGTGAACACTTGATGCAGATATGCTCAAAATTAAATAAAGGCCATAAAAGAGAGTGGAGCCCATGAACATTAGTTATTAGTTTAAAGTGGAGTCCACATGAAAATATGGAGTAGGAAGTAAAAGGCCCAGTGAGATGACCACTCAAATTAAAAGGGTTACGCTAAGAAGAGGAGGAGATATATTATTTTTTTGTTTTGGTTTTTGACGGCAAGAAAGAAAAGGGGACGGCAGAGAGTGATTAAAAAGGTCAAGCAACAATTAGAGTTTGGTTTTGGAAGCAACGGTTCGCGTTGGAAGATTATTCGGGTGTGAAACCGCTTTATCATTCGGTTTTTCTTCTCTCTTTATTATTTATGAACATGTTTGAATTGGATTTTATATTTGATTTTAATATGTTTTTGAGTATTATGAGTAGCTAAACTTGTCATGGTTGCTTAGGTTTGATGAACTAGACATATTGTTTGAATGAATAATTATTGGTTTTGAATGAATGTGTTGATTTATATGTTTAGACTTTGAATCCGATTCTTATTATTTGTGTGTTGGAATTAGTTGGTTTGATAATATATTTGTTGATTCCATTGGTCTAGAAACTTAGAAATATACTTTAGATTTGGGAATTAGTCTAAGTTGGTAACTTGTAGTTGGCAATTTAGACCTTGAATGTGAGACATCTAATTCAAGTATAATAATTATTAAAATCAACCAATTAAGGCACGCAACCAATTCTTGAAAGTGAGAAATCTAATTAAGAATTGCTAGGTTATTAAATAGGCGTTGTTTGGCAGTTTGGGTAGCCGATAACTCGGGTAAACCTGTTTACTCGCGTCTAGAGTTTCTTGGGGTTTTGGTTTTCTAAGTTTATTCAGCTTCGTAACTTGAGGATTTTAGTATTTAAATTATCTTTTACCTGATAGTTATGGGATTTGGTGGTCGATAACTCGAGTCAATCCATTTTAGCACTCCTTCACTTGTCTTACTGTTAGATTCGGTTTATCTTCCGGGGGTTTATCGAGTCAAACAGGGTCTTCATTCAATTCCAAAAATTAGGATTTCATTCATGAGTCTAGGGATTCTTGCCTAGGTAACCTACTTTAATCCATACTTGAGATTCACTTTATTCTCTAGTTTTCGAGCTTGCCGTTTTGTTCTAGTTAGTTATTTATTTACTTGCAATTAATTTAAGAACCATTTTGTCATCAAATCAATTTATTAGGCTAGGAGTCGATAGAGATTTATTTTCAAGAGTCGTTAGATCTGTGTCCAAGGTTCGATAATCCGGACTTATTTACTTAGCTACACCGCGACCGGTGCACTTGCCGTTAGTGTGTGGTTTTGTAGGTTTTTCCATTTTTAAAACTTGTTTGAATTTAATAGATACAACTTTCACACATCAATATCCAATTGGGTTCGGGTTTGAATTTGGATCGGGTATGGATCGGGGCAAATGTTACATTTATATGCTTTTAAGGGGTGTTTGTAAGGGTATATATGCAATTAATCATTTTTAAATTGCACAATTAGATCAAAAAGTTCTTTATATTTAATTTGAGTATAAATAACATTACAAAAAATAAGAACTAACTATTTTTTTTATTTTCAATACTGCATATGTGTAGTATTATGGTATCGTATGTTTATACTATTTTATACTACTACATACACTTAGTACCATGATACTACATAGAGGAAAAATCAAATATAAAGTGAATTTTGCCAAAAATTTGTGTTGGTTCATAGAACTATGGCTGCACCTTGAAGTGTCTTCTAGTTAGCGTCTTTGTTATTTGTAATTTACGTTTTAATAGTGTAATAGGTTTTGGGTTATGAGAAACGCACGTTTCGTATATAGGTTTCATGAGAAACCTAGCGGGCCTGAATCCTAGTGGGTCCGAAACCTTTAGGTTTTGAGTATCATAAGTTGTTAGGTTTCCAAGTTAGTTGTGTTGTAACCAGAAACCTAATTATAATCAGGGAAGTGACTAAAAGTGATTACGTGTTGACATATCTTTTCACATTTGGCCCTTACTCTTTTTTATTTAATGACCCCATTAGAGTTTTTTTGCTATTATTCTGCTATGATACTAAGGAGCATAATAAGAGCAGAAAAGCACAAAAATAATAAATGTGCAAAGTTATTGGGAAAAAGAGTGTGCAATGAGAGGAGAAAATCACTTAAAGAGTAAATATGCAAAGCTATTAGAAAAAAATCACTTAAAGCAGTGTGCAATGTCCTTAAACAAAAAGAGTCTTATGTGGTCATTAGGTAATTGAAAAAGAGCCTAAGGGCCAAATATGAAAAGATATGCTAATGACGTGATAGGGCAGAATATAAATCTACAATCTGCAATAAAATGATATGATCACACGAGACAATTCCACACAACACAATTATGAATTTGATCTAACACAAGCACGATATACTCATAAATTATCTTGTATTGATCAAAATAGCAATTACAATTGTGAAGGAAAAGCTCTCTTCAAAAGAGATACAAATGCCTATTTATAGATCAATACAACTAGCTAGAAACAGTTACATAGAAAGCCCCTAGACTATATACAAAAGACGAGATACAAAGATAAACTAAAATGCTAATCTATATGTTCTAACAATACCCCCCCTTAGATTTGAATTTAAGTTTGATCTTCAAAATTCTTCAGGTTTTTCTTTGATATCAAAAAGTGACTTCTGAGCGTGTGTTTCATGATCTTTAATTGATCTGAGAATGCATGACTTGAACTTTTCAGCTGCCTTCGCTTGAATAGGCTTTAACTTGTTTATCAGTATCTTTGTCTCGACCATTCTCTTCAACGTTTCAAGTGACACACCTGCAAGATTGACATTTGCATAAAACATGAATGGCTTTTTCACTCATTTTGCTCTTACTTCCAAGGTACCCTTTGAAGTGATCCTTATTAATCAATGTCTTTGATTTCAATCTTCACCAAATTAGCATATAGCAAAGCTTTCCTCAGCCTTATCTTTTCAGTTGCAGCACCTATCACTTCAACCATATTGTCAAATAGTTTCCTATCAGCATCTGCAACATCAGTTGCAGCACCTATCACTTCAACAGCTTTTGATTTCGAAGATAATTGATATAGGTTGGATGTAATAGCTTTAGCTCAAATGTACCAAAAATGGTAATCATATCATTATCCTAGTCCTCTAAATCTCGTACCAGTTTCAGCTCAAATGTTTCCTCATGGTAAAACGCCTTCAGAATAGGCTTTGAGCTTTGAAATCCTTCAAACACCTTTACACTAGGATCAGTGACTTTATCAAAGTATGGTTTTATCAGGCACAATCATTGAGTCTAACAACTCAGCAACTGATTTTCCTTTGTTCAGTAGTGATATAACAATATCACCTACAGTACTCGCTTTATTCCAAACCTCTCTTGTGTACAGTGGTACATTGTATGCTTTTGTTTCACTTGGGAACATTTCAATTAAATCTTGACGTTTCTGGTGAGCATCCTCCGGCCTTGACATTAACAAAATTTTAGCAGGTTCAAGCACTCTGAATCTTTTAGTAATCTCCAAGTATTGTGGATTATGATAATCCAAAATAAATATTCTATTGTATAATTTTTCTGATGGCTGAAAGCTTTTCACTAACTTCATCAAGGATTCTGCCTTCAATCATTTCAAGCTGCGATACAGATAGTTCCTTGATTGCAACCACGACCTGATGTCACTAGCTGACATATGCTCTGGATCAGGATGGTGTAACTCCTCAGGAGGCAGTATTTTAACTTTCCTTCAACGAATGCCATTCTCCTGGTTCTATCGTGATTTCATTCTCACCCCTATCACACATTCTTGTGCAGCTAAACATTTCTCATACTCTTCGTTGATCTGAGACACGGTTAATCCATTTACGTATACTTGATTATACTTCATTCGCTCCAAAAATGCAAATTTTGTCTCTAAATCCAACGAGATATCATCAGTAATATCCGTGACTTTTTCAGCTTCTATCACTGCTTGTGTCACTGCTACTTTCTCAAGTTGAGCAGGATCATCTTCTAATACCTCATTACTAAACATCATCCATATTCAAAGCTTCAACCATTTCTTCCTGTGCTGGTTCTAAAACATTAGTTACTTCATCCAGTTTGGCTTTCTTTACTGTTTCAGCAACATGATCAACATTTGGAACGATGTCATCCATTTTTTTGCTATATATGAAGTTTCAGCTTTATCTTCGATTGCACCTTTTGTGTCACACCCCCAAATTCCACTAACGGAGTTTTACCGTTAGGAGTGTGACAGATTGGTATCAGAGCCATTAGTTATAGCGAACTAGGTTTGCATTGCATTGCATTCTAGACTATAACTGTACACTGCATTAGTTACACTTGAGTAAACTTATCTTAACCCATTACTTGATTCGCTTTAAGTGTGCACTTGCTAGTCTTGCAACTTTATTGTCCCGTCATGTCGTTTAAGACAAAATTCTTTTGGGATTACATGAGGAACATTTTCTTTGCACCTTGACGTAAGACTTACATCATTATGGCAACCATCCGGTGGGCCCGACGTCTGATGAATAAGATTAAAAGAAACAATAGAACTTGCTTGTTTTCTACATAGTCTAGCATATTGAGCTTTTGACTTCATAGTCGTGCGACCTACTATGTGCTATTACACGTCACATGTTATGTGACGCATTCATTTGTTATAACATGTTACATGATATGAGACTAATTACGTGCTGTAACGTGTTACCAATTATGTGAATTATTTTGTGCTATATAATATGTTTCTTACATATCTTGATATTCTCATTGCCCATGATTACTCTATGCTCACTAAATGTTACTAGCAGCCTTTCCTAGATTCGTATCATGAACCCGTAGGAGACTTGACATAAGATTTCTTCCATAAGTACATCACACTAAGCCTAAATTTGTAGCTTGTGTGCCTTATACTTAATTGTAAGTCAATCATACTTTTCTTACGTATCATATCGTTAAAAGAGAATAAGGATACCATATAAGTAAGCACAAAATACACAGTATGAAAAGACATAAAATTAAGCCACCCGATGCGAGAAAAACTAGGGTGATTGTGTAAGGTAAATTGACGATTACGGGTGCGCAACGTAATGGTGAATTTACAGATACACGATGATCCTTGTAAAGCCGATTGTTTGGGCTATACCCAATACATAACTAAGAAGAAACAATAAACACAAATACATTTGAACCAAAAGTTTACTTTAAATAACAATTTCCACATTTGGATGGCATACTCATAAAAGTTCATCTACGAATGGTAGACGCTTACAATCCACCTATGTATAGTAGAAATTTACAACACAACCTTGGATGGCAAATCTCAGAAAATTTACTTTGGATGACAAGAAATCAACAAATAGTTGAAATCCATCTATGATGCCATAAAAATAAGAATACAGATTCATCATTGCAAACTTAATAATGTTTCACTACTACCATATTTGATTTTCCAACAATAATGATTTACCTCTCATATAATCAATGTGAATCTTCGAGTTAAAACTTTTACCTTGTTAAATGTTAAAACTTATGGGAGAACTCTTGACGTATCATATACCCAGCACCCCTGACACCCACTTGTGACCGGATGAACACTTGCTCCCAATCATAATCACAATGATTGTGATCCCCGAATTAAGAATCCTAAACTATAGGAACTTTGTACTACACCCTCTTCGGTGTTATTAAACAATACCCAACACACTTCAAGGAGTTAGGAATAATTTATCTTGTCCCAATTCTTCGATTCGAACAATGCTTTAATATGTCAACCCTTGATAACTTACTATCTTCACATGATTACTACTTCCCTAAATCACAATAATCATTTTGATTATAAAAAAATTAAATGAGCTTCATAGACCTCTTGAACTTTTTTTTTATTAAACATATAATCTTGAACTAAAAAATATATATATATATATATATATATATATAAATAAATAAATAAAACCTCATTTTAGGTTAATATTATTAAACGAACTCTCCTAAATTCAAATCGACAACTTCAAGTACTAATGATATTAGTTAAAATTTCGGGACGAAATTTCTTTCAACAAGGGGATAATGTGACAACCCAAAACTTTTCTTTTCTTTTTTCTTCCTTGCAGCCTCAAATCCTTACAAACCTTAGTCAATTTTCGGGACGAAAATTCTTTCAACAAGGGAATGATGTGACACCCGTCAATTTCAAGTTAACATCATTAACCCAAACTCTATTATTATTAGAGTTCACACGTGTTGCATTTAATTAAGATAAATTGAGGGCGTTTGTCATCGCATGTATCGAATATTGGTATCTAACAGAAATGATAATTACTTGACATCTAGGATTCAACCAAAGCGTTCGTTACCCGGTCCAGAGTTTAATTAGTAATTAAGCCAAGTAACTAACAAAACTTTAGGACAAAAATAAATAGAATATCAAACATCAAGGACCAAGTGCAATTATAGCAAAGATATGAATTAATTAGTTAATTAAAGTTCAAGGACTTAATTGCAATTCCACAAACTTGTTTCATATAAAAACCCAACCCCCGTAACCCTACACGTCACCACAGCCGCAACCCCGATCACTTTCTCCATAATTCCGGCAACCATTCCGGTCATCTTCCTGTTGACGACGAGCACCATGACAACCTCCGTTAGACATCGGCGAAGCATTCCCTCTACTTTTGTGATTCGTTTCGGTAAGTTTTAACTCATTTTCATTGATTCGTTTTCGTTACGGTTTTGTTTTCGGGCTACGGTTTTGTTTCGTTTCAACTCGGTTTCGATGTATATGTGTATACGACGCATATAGAAGCGAAATTGTGTCGTGATTGAATTTGGTTTGGTCTTGGTGTGTTTGTTCGTATGTATGCGTGTAATATATATTGTGTGTATATTGCGTGTGTATGTGTTTTTGTATGTGAAAGGTATGTGTAACAGTAGCTATGCTCATGCTATTAAAATGAAGATGATATACTTATAAATGTGAATGCATATATATACATATGTAGTTGTCGTAAATATATAGGTAGGTGAATTTATATTGATTGCATGATAAGTTAAAGAGAGGATGAAGATGAATATCTGTTTTTTTGTAGGTGCATGTATAAATAGTTTTGCCACATGTGTTTGGTGTTATGAGTTTTGGGCATGTGTAAGAGTATAATTAAGAAATTGATACATAGATGAAAATGAATGATTGGGGTGAAAATGTTGTATTTATATAGATGTGTTCATGTGAATGCATAACGATGGATCTAAGTATACATAACATGCATGAGGGTTTAAATGTGATAGATAGTATAACAAAATTTGATGCTTAATATGTGTAGCTGTAGGTTGTATTGCTTAATGAATGGAGTACGCATGATGTGGGAATTGTGTAACCAAACTGCATGGTAAAAGTGTATGAGAGTGAATCATGTATATGTGTAACAGATTTTATTTCATGTGAGCGAATTTATGTATAACCGGTGGAGATAATAACTTTATGTATAATTGGTGAAGGTGGTTATATTGTCAAAATAACTACGTCGTATTATTAATTTAACGATAATAATGGTGATTAGATGATAATGTTAGGATGACATGATGATTTGTAGGTGAAAGCATAAAATTGTGTAAACATATTCATGCTACATGTATAAGTATGACAAGTTGTATGAAATGTGGCGTTCGACATAACCAGATTGCTAAAATAATGAGTATAGATTTTAGTCGAGGTCACACATACGTGACATTTTATAATTGAGTATTGGTTACGAAACCGAGATAGAAATGATAAACCGTACAAGTCGTCCTACAAAACAGATATTAAATAACTAGTAATTATACAGGTGGTGGGACTACCTAGGCTTTTTACTTGCTAATTGTTTGTAGCTGCACAACCTAAGGTGAGTTTCACGGCCCCTTTTACGTTACTTTTACTTACTCTTTTTGGGGGAGATAACATGCTGTAAATTACTTCTTTTACATTCTTGCTTCTTAGTATGATCACATGCGTACCTAGTGTCAGTACTTTTGCCTTACGTTTAGACCGTTAATTATATTGCAAAGCGAGGAAATTTTGAGTAGTACTACTGGGTCTGACAAACCCCATCCGGGCTGGTCGCGCCAGCACGACTGGAGGTCGAACGGGTGTTTAATTGTCCTATCATTTACCGTGTCTGGGAGACATTGGCTTGAGGCGTTCATTTCTTTTCATTGCTGTCAGCTTCGGTCGTAAACACTTTCGTACACTAGTGTAGCATGCATAGTAGTCTAGCTAACTACTTGATATACTAAGGGAATTACTGAATTTGCTTTGGAAATTACTTTCTAGTTTTATAAACCTGTGAACTCACCAACTTTATGTTGACACATTTTAGCATGTTTATCTCAGGTTGTCAAGATCACACTCACGGATAGGGCATACATTCATTGGTCACATTGATTTGAGAATTCAACATTATTTATTATATTTGCATTTGTAAATTCAAATATTATAATCAGTTTTACTAAAAAGATCTCATTTACTGTTTACGCTTCCGCATTTAATGTAGAACTTTTATTTTTATTTTTATTTTTTTTTATTACTTAATACAATACGTTACTTTTCAAAATCATGTACGTCGTTTGGTGTAACTAATGATCGGATCCTGGGTGTCACACTCCTAACGGTAAAACTCCGTTAGTGGAATTTGGGGGTGTGACATTTTGATCTTGTGACAATATTAGATTCAGGCTTTGAGACCTCAGTCTTTTCTTCAGGAATGAATTCTTTGTCACTCGAAGATTTTTTAGATTCTGTTTCTTGCTGTTTTGTTAAGTCTAAATCAGCTTGCAAGTTTACATTCTCAGCTTTTACCAACTCATATGCTTCAAAAAGCTTTTCATACTCTTCATTTAATGTGTTGAACACCTTTGTGTTCTTCATAGCCAGATTTTTTATTTTGATCAACTCAGCATCTCGTTCAGCCAATTTCTTTTCAAGCATCTCATTTTTCACTTTCAGATTATTTATCATCAGTAAGTAATGAGCTATCTCCTCATCCTTTGATGATAATGCCACATCCTCAGCCACTTTTCTATTGATTCTTCTTCAACATCAATCACATCTATAACCTTTGTAATCTTAAGTGAATACTCCTTGGATACAACTTCAACATTCTCAATTCCAATGGCCTCAGTACCATTAGACTTTATTTCTTCTGTATCCCCAGATTTAAAGACTTCAGAATCACTTTCCTTTAACACTTAGGTATATCCCAATGCCATAACTTCAGTTGACCCCGTATCCACTGATTCAGATTCTTCTATATCCATCACTTCTGTATTCTCTGATAAACCTGGAGACACATGCACATGAGATATAGCTTCATTGTCAGTCTGTGCCACTAACTCAGTTAGACTTTGTAGAGCTTCACTTGCTATAGCCATAACATCCACCTCAGGCTCTTGATTCAGTTGAATCACTGTATTTGCAGCCTCTATAACATCCTCATCTAAGACACTTGCATCAAAATACAAGTTATCATCATGACCTTCTTTTAAATTCTCATGTATAACCTCAACCACCTGAATAATATTCGTATCTTGATCAACATTCACATTCAGATCTTCTTCATTATCAGAATCTCCACTTTCACTCACATTCTTCTCCTCAGTTAATGAACTTTGATCAGATTCACTTACAGGTTCTGGTTGAATAAGATCATTTGGGTCTAAAGGTTCGTCATCAATGAGATGATAATGTGATACGATGATATTCACATTGTCATTACTCACATCAATAATGTATCTAAACGATAGCACATTTTGAGACTGAGTAATAATGGACAGTCTCTGATAGACTTCTTTTGTCATGTGCTCTAACTCAACTCACTCAGCTTCTAACCCGTATGCTACAATGTCAGGATACTCTTCATTGATAATCATTTGCAAGAACCTTGGATACATCAAAAATTTATTCTTCATCCCTTTGGTAATGTTGTAAACAAAACCATTTAGTATCCACTTCGCCATATTGAATGGCTGATTCATCACCACAACCACTATAGGTGATGCCAATTCATAAGAGAATGAGTTGATTCCAGCACTTCTCTTTGATAAATAGTGGTGGAAGACATAGCAAGTAGTTTCCAATGGTCACAAACCCTTGCTCTGAAAAATTGTTGTCTTGGAAACTTAGTAGGGTGACCCATTGCTACAAACACATCCTTGCATACATTTAGAGGAAGCACATTAGGATCAACGGCTTCGTTTTCTCCCAACTTCAATGCAGATCTGATAGACTCTTCTGACACTTCAATCATCCTATCTAAAGATATAAATCCTCTCAGCATCTCTTTACCTTCCTCATTATGTTCAACTTTGGTTGATCTCCAAAACCTTCTGATAAGGTTTTTGTATATAGCATACACATATTTTGTCCTTAAGAGAAATCTGATCATGTTTTCATATCTAGTTGATTCTACACAGTCCTCATCTAAGAAAGATGCAATATGCTTCAATTCCAGCTTCATATAAGCCATTATCTGTATCAACAAGACAAGTGTGTGAGATTTTGTTCATTTAAGTATTTTGAAAATTTTACAGGCAAGATTTTGCTATGTTTAATGATATGGAGATGATTAAGTGAATGACATGATGAAATCGATTAAGTTTTACAGATTAATTTTAACGCATCAATGGTTGATTTTACAGATCTTAAGACCGATTGGGATTTTAGTCGTAAATCCCTTTATCAAATTTTCAACACATTATAGTTAAAATTAGTCGATTTTGATGTTGGATCAGGTTTTAGAACATGTTTTTACCTTAAAAACGATCTACCACAGTCTCAGAATCGTTCAAGATAAAAAATTTTGAAAATCGGGTTCAGGAAGATGAAACGAGAATAAATTTTGGTTCAGACGGAAGAATGGATGAAAAGTAACAAGTTTTAGAGTTTTATATGAAATGGATAAGGTTTTGTCCGCTTGGGCACTGTTTGTTCGTATGGGCAAATTTTAACTTGTCCGTTTGGACACTGTTTGTCTGTATGGGCATGACCTTAACAAAATATTATAATTTTCAAGTATACACCATGCTTTGTCCCTTTGGACACTGTTTGTCCGTATGGGGATGTCAGTGTGGACATACACTTAGAATTAAAACAAAATTGTGTAAGTATAAGCACTGTTTGTCCGTTTTTTGATATCAAAACAAATACTTAGTTTGTATCTAAGATATCAACCGTATGAGGACTGTTTGTCTGTATGAGATCATAAATCGTACAATACGTAGACAATTTCAATAAGTTATGAAACGGATACACCTTTACTTGATTTCACTATTTGTCCGTATAATGAAGACAAATATTTACACATGCATTTTCCACCATGATCACTATTGTCCGTTTGAGCTTGACAATCTTCAACACTTAGAATATTTTATCAAGAATCAGACATATGCATTGTTTGTCCGTATGGACACTGTTTTTCCATATGAAGAATAAATATATCTGACTTAGATAAAAATTGACTTGTTTTTCTAAAAAACCTTATGTTGACCATTGACTTTCCAACAGTGATGTGACATAAATTCTTGAATCCAATGCTTGATTTGATACCTGAAATTATTCATTCTAAATATGTTAGAATCAATAAATGCTTATCATTTCTTAACAAAAATTATATCAATCAATAAATTGTCACATTTTTTATATTTTAGACCAATTCATTTAAGAAACAAATGTATCTTATATCGGTAAGCACGAAACCTTTCCAAAAAAAACATTTTCAAAAACTTATTCTAGACATTTTCAACACTTATGCTAGATCATTTCATGCATAGCCCGATACATTCATTCACCTACTTCGAGCATTTTAATAATTTTTAAGACATTCAATTGCAAATGCAATTGCTTATTTTGTTTTTGATATTTTCTTATAATTTCTCCCCCTAAACTTATGACTTTTGAAGATATTTATAAGTTTCAAGAGTGTAAGAAAATCATCAATGATTCCACATGCTTGCACACATAATACACACACATAAGAAAACATATTAATATATATATGCAATGCGTAGAATCATTTGAGAATGCAGTGAGATCATACTAGAAATTTATCCAACGAATGGTTTTGTGAGTTTTGGAATAGACATTTGAATTGTGAAGTAATTGAGTGATGAAATGTTGAACAAATCAATTAGCTCGATGTGAGACACTTACTTTTTCTATTTTAGATGATTAGTTAGATTGATTAAGAATGCATTTTGAGTCACCCACTCTTAGAACATTAGTAAGTTCTACAAATCATCTAAACAACCTATGAGCACTCTAACACCCTCGGTCATTTACAATATAATCAGTGTGGAATCAGGTTCTATCGAATTGGAAGTGTTCCACTTTGTGAATCTTTTTGAACTCCTTTTTGGAATAATCTTTTGCTTGTGTTCCATTTGGGAATCTTCTGAAATTCCATTTGGATTTATTTAGTAATGGCCCACATTTGGGACTCTTTTCTGTTCCTCATTGGGAATCTTTTGCTGCACCTTGAAGTGTTCTAGGTCTGTAGATTACTACAATAAAGGAGACTTCGTGTGAAACTTCAGGTCTGTGGTCACCGAAACAAAGAAGTTCACAGATGCGGTTCATCACACTGGTTATATTGCACCAGTACCTGGTGTATGTAAGTGACATCATAAGAAATCTATTTGATCGTAAAGACGTAACTCCTGCGCTTAGATGTTTCAACCACAAATATCATTTGAATTTAGTTAAATCATCATAGAATATACTTGTTTAGTATAATTGTCTGAGCTGTCTCGCACATCAATTATCACACATCAATATTTATTATTGAAAATGATGCATAAGATAAATCTAGTTCATCTATCATTTCTCACTTTGTGCATTTCAGATTCTTTTATTTTATTTTTGACTTTTGATGATGAAGCACACGCACATGCAATAAAATATATGCAAATCAAAAAGATTTAGCTTATTCTATTTTTGACTTATATGATTTTTTTTATTAAAATAAATGATTTAATCATGGTTGATTAAACCAATGGATTGAACTAATAAATCAAACCGACCTGGCAAAAAGGATTTGGTAAACAACTCTGCCAATTGATTATCGGTGTGAACTTTTATCAATAGGATTAAGCCCTTTTTCCGAATTGTCTCGAAGAAAATGATATCGAATTTCAATATGTTTGGTTTTAGAATGTTGAACCGGATTAGCAGTTATGAACATAGCAGCAATATTGTCTATGTAAATTGGTATTTTCAGAAAATTGCAACCGTAGTCCAAGAGCTGATTTTGCAACCACAGGACATGTGAACATATTGCTGAAGCTGCAATGTACTCAGCTTTTGCTGTTAATACCGATACATTCGTTTGTTTCTTACATTGCCATGAAACAAGACGTGGTCCTAGAAATTGACAACCACCGGTTGTTGATTTTTTCGATTAAGAGAACATCCACCATAGTCATTTTCAGAGTAACCATGTAGCTCAAAATTTCCTTCGTATGGATACAAAGACCAAGAACTGGCTTTCCTTTCAGGTAACGAAAGATTCGTTTGACTGCGACTAAGTGAGATTCTCTAGGATCAGCATGATATCGAGCACAAACACACACCGCGTACATGATATCTGGCCTTGAAGCTGTGAGATATATTAATGAACTAATCATTGAACGGTATAGAGTCTGATCCACAGATTTTCCTTTTGGATCTGGCTCGATTTTTTAATTCACATCAGATGGAGTTCTGATTGTTTGACAATCTTGCATTTTGAACATCTTGAGTAGTTTGTCAACAAACTTCTCTTGGTTGATAATGATTCCATCATCTAATTGTTTGACTTGAAGACCAAAAAAAAACGTTTATTTCACCCATAGAACTTATCTGAAATCTTGCCTTCATAATTTCTTCAAACTCTTTGCACATGCTCGGGCTTGTTGATCTAAAGATGATGTGATCAACATACACTTGTACACATAACAAGTCATTTTTCTCCTATTTGATGAACAAGGTGGGATCAATATGAACTCTGGTGTAACCATGATCAGTGAGATGTTTAGACAGTGTCTCGTACCATATCCTTTGAGCTTGATGAAGACCATAAAGAGCTTTGTTCAGTTTATACACATGATGTGGGAACTCTGGATCTTCAAAACCCGGAGGTTGTTTGACAAACACATCATCAGTAATAGAACCATACAAAAATGCCACTTGGAAATCCATCTAATACACTTTGAACTTCATGAAAGATTCATAGGCTAGAAAAACGCGTATTGCTTCCATCGTGCAACAGGAGCAAAAACTTCTTCATAATCAATGCCTTCTTCCTGAGTGTATCCTTGTGCAACAAGATGAGCTTTGTTTTTTTTTTTTATAACAATTCCTCTTTCATCTGCTTTGTTTTTGAATTTCCACTAAGTTCCAATTGCCGATTCTCTTTCAATGCTTCCATGACATTCTTTGGAACCACTTGAGAAAAAAAAACATGAATACAAACACACATTATCTTGAGATTGATTTTGCGTTGTGCGTTCGTCCAAAGATCCGATTATCTGAGATAGTGGATGATTCCTGTGAATGCGTCGAGTAGGAATTTCATCACTTTGAATATTCACTTCCAGATTTGAATGATTCAGTTCTGGTTGATCGTTTAACAGAGAAGATCTATGCCGTTGAAAGTTTGGAACTTGAGATGGTGAGTTTATGAAGTAATCCAGACTATCATCTATTCTTTCACTGTCAGAATCTGACGAAGAATCCGATTGAACAATCTCAGTACCATCGTTAGGTGATCCATTTGATGCTTTAGGAACTTGGCCTTCATATTGATTTCTGGAGCATGAGCTTGAAATTGTTGTTGATCTTGATTCTTATTGATTTCTACAAATGATAAAAATGGATCAAACTGATTAGAATCGTCAGAGTCATCATCTGAATCATCACTAAATGATCCTAGATCTCCAGCTTGATTAGACTTTGAACCTGCATTATGAAACAATTTAGAATCCAATGAGTCTGATAGTGAATCAAGGACCTTGTGCAACAGATGGAAGTGAGTGTTCAAGAAATTTAACATTAGATGTTTCAATCACTGTGTTAGTTTTTGAGTTATAAACCCGAAAGGCTTTTGAAAGTGAAGAATATCCAAAAAAAAAAAAATCCATCATCTGTTTTTGCATCAAATTTTCCTAAATAATCATGTATATTCAAAATAGACACCAGACATCCAAATGAATTTAAAAATTCAATATGAGGTTTTCGACCAAAAGTTAACTCATAAGGAGTTTTCTTTTTATCAAATACAAGCAGGGTTCTATTCTATACAAAACACGCCGTGGAAATAGCTTCGCCCCAAAACATAATTGGAAGTTTTGCATCGGCAAGCATTTATCGGGCAACTTCAATTAATGTGTGATTTTTCTTTTCGGCTACTCCGTTTTATTCTGGAGTTCTTGTTGCACTTAATTGCCTTGAAATGGCATTTTCTGCACAAAATAAATTAACATTAGCATTCTTAAACTCAGTCCCATTATCACTTATGATAATTTTGACTTTGCATTCTAATTGATTTTCGATTCGAATGATAAACTCTTTTAAGATTTCACCGGTTTCAGATTTAGAATAAAGAAAGAAAACCCAAGTAAATCTTGTAAAATCATCATTGATGACAAAACAGTATGATTTCTTCATAATACTTTGCACATTTTTCGGACCAAACAAATCCATATGCAACATTTGTAAAGGTTTGAAATTTGAGTTTATCAGCTTGGACTTATAAGACGCTCGAGTTTGTTTTCCCTTCAAGCATGCTAAGCAGTAATCAATGGTAGCGAATTTCTTGGTTGGGATTCCAATCATATGATGTCCTGCTATGAGCTTGTTCATGTTTCAAAAATTTGTATGCATGAGGCGCCTATGCCAAAGTTCGCTTTCATCATTTGTTGCTTTTGCAAACAGACACGTTGTTTCAACATTTTGATCAATTTGAGACATGTCGAGTTTGTACACATCTCGATCTCGATTTGCTTTGACAACAATCCAATCTTCACTAAACTGAAATCCTGGTTTTAAGATATAGCAGTGAGAGTCATCAAACAAAGTTGAAAAAGATTTATCACAGATTTGCGAAATACTTAGTAAATTAAAGTTCAACTGGGCATAGTAGTTGACTTTATCAAAACTAATTATTCCTTTCGTTACAGTTCCTTCGCCTGTGATTTTTCCTTCTGCATCTACTCCAAATGCTACATGTGTTCCATCTTTTTTTTGAAGTCTTTCAGCAAGGCATGACCTCCTGTCATATGCCGGCTACACCCACTATCAACATACCATGTGTTAATAGGTCTTCTTGGGCGTACTTGCATTTATAAACACAATTAGTTTAAGAGATCAACCCAAGCCGAGATAGTCTTGGGCTTGCCATTTTTGTCAATAACAGTAAATTGTTGGTAATGCAAATTACTCAAATCACATTGTTTATTTTTTAAAGCATGATATTGTTTTTTCAATTCAAAATCCAAATTGTTGCTTGATACTTGTTTACCTGATTTATGTAACTTGATAGGTCTTGGAGTAAACCAATCATTGTGAAAATACTTGTTCGGTATTTCTCTTGAATCATTTGCAACAGATTTGTTCTTTTTGAAAATTCTCGATCCAAAAGACGGTAACATTTTTGAGTTTTAAAATCCAATTTTTTGATTTCTTTGAAATTGCCCGTACTTTGGAGAGGTGTTTCGGAAGTAACATTCTGAGGTGTTATGATTTCTTTCATCACAAATTGCACAGTATTTGTAAAAATAACAATCCTCGGTTGAAAGATTTCTCATGTCACAAATATGACAATACTTGTTAAAGAAACACTCTTCTGTTCGATGATTGTACATGTCACAAATATCACAATTTCTGTTGTGCCTTAAACAACTCACGCTTAACCCTTGATTTTGATTCAAATTTATAATTTGATATCGATTCAGTTTTAGGGGATTTTTGGTTAACGTGTTGTTTTGATGATTAATGTTTGTTGATAGTTTTTGATTTGGACAAATTTGGATAAACCCTCATTGATTCAAACTTTTAATGTACAGAGGAAGACTTTGATCCCGAACCTACTTTCAGACCAGAGATTGGTTTGATCTTTGAGTTATTTTGGTTATGTTCGAATTTGTTCATATCAAATTTACCAGCTGAAACAAATTTAACATGTTTTAAAAATTTGTGTTTTTCTTGTTGATTATGTTTGGATTTTAGTTCAGATTTTGAAACTCTTGAGTATTTCTTTGGAAATGATGGACTTGAACTTTTGCTTTGACTTTGAATTTCATAGATGTCCTTCTGCTTCTGCATTTCCATCTACCATTTGATGAACTCCGGGTTATTGAATCTATAACCTGATGATGAGCTATCTTTTGATGAGCTTTCTGACTTTGATTGCTCCTTCTTGCTCGGATTTTCTTCAGAAATTACATGAGAGCCTTTTACAACATACATTTGCTTCATTCTGTTCCTTGGATGATAAGACTTTAACTTCACAGGATGACCATTCTGAATCTTGACGTTATCAGTTTCGACAAACACTTCAACTTCACTTTCATCAGCTTGACTTTCAGAGTCTGATTTCTTTTTGAGAAATTCCTTCAACCTTGCTTCGTTTTCAGGTGAATGGTCATTGGTGTTGAAATTTTCTGGTAGAGTGTTAGTGATTGATTCTAGCATGGGTTCATGTGTAAAACCAAGTCCAATTTTGTTCTTATTTCCTCTCTTACTCACCATTTGTTTGACCATTGTTATATAACTTTTAACCTTTGTCAATTCGGCTTGTTGATATTTTAACAATTTTCTCATTTTCATTTTCCATTTTGTTCTTATTTCCTATCTCACTCACCATTTGTTTGACCATTGTTTTACAGCTTTTAACCTTTGTGAATTCGGCTTGTTGATATTTTAACAATTTTCTCATTTTCATTTTCAGTATTCTTTGAAAGTTCAGACAATTGATATTTTAACAATTCAATTTTTTCACGTGATTTCTTCCAAGACTCTTGTATAGACGATCTTTTCAGTTGACAGTTGATATTATGCCTCTTTTCTTCTTTAGTCAATTTCTCACAAATTCTAAATGAGTATAATCTGTAATGCTCAATTTGCTCGGCACATTCAGGTGAACACAGTTTTTCTTTCACAGTTTCAGATAAAGGAACATAGTTTGATGGTTTTTCAGATTCAGAGGACGAGGATTCAACCTTTATCTGTTCTGATTGAGCCATGAGTGCAACTTCTTCATTCTTATTTCATTCCATTGCCAGATTAACATCTTCAACTTGATTCATTTCTTCAGTTTGAATTTCAGCAATCGGATCTGATTTGTCACTCCAATCATATTCATTATCTTCCTCTTCAACATCATTAAGTTTCGGATCACTTTCTTCCGACTAATCCTCGTCACAGACTTCAGCAACTAATGCCAGATTAGATGTAAGATCAGAAGTAAATTGTTCCGCATATGCACTCCAATCGTATCCATCCTTAATGCTTACAACTAGTGCCTTGTTTGGAACTTCGATCTTCTTTTAATCTTCTTTGACATCAGACATGGGTATACTTTGATATTGTCTTTGAAATGTTTGTTGAGGTCTCGGTTGAAAGTTCGTGTTACTTGCGCTTGCTTGATGTGAAAAACTGTTTGAATTTGACTGTCATTCTGGTTGATGTTGCTTTGGAGCTTTCCATTCTCTTGAGAAATGACCATAACTATTGTAGTTAAAACATCTTGATTTTGATTTGTCAAATCCAACCGATTTGTTTGCACTGGCTTTAAAATTCTTGTTCACATATGCATGCTTTTGGATTCTATATGTCACCATTACCATTTGCCAATTGAGATCCATTTCTTCTACGTCATTCGGATCCATCTCGAACAAATCCTGCAAAATAAATTCTAAGTTAGTAAGATGACTACCTTGATATGCTTGAAAACTTGCCATAAAAGCAGTGAAGGCATTCTTTTTTGCATCATCCTGCAATAAAATGTTAATAACATAATTCACTTTGCAAGAATTAACAGAGTTTTGAGTAGGATTCTAAGACTGATTTTGGTTTGATTTCACAGATTGAGTAGATTGAGTAGACTGTGACTTGTTTGCTAATTTTGTTGATTTTGCATTTGAGTAAAGTGATTCAGCAAAGAAACCCACTCCTATGAATAAATCTCCATGGTCACTCATTTCTTCATTTTGAACCACAAAGGCATTATCACTTGTGTTTGTTGTGAAGTCACAAATTTGTATTGAGATGATGATACAACATGACCATTATTTCTTGAACTCTCATCGATTTCTACATATTCAATTTTCGTAATGAGCATGTCCATGTCCATAGGAAATTTCTCAGTATGTTTCAATAACGTAACTGTGTGCTTCCAGCTTGATGGTAAAGCATTTAACCATCGATCATTCAGATCCTTCAAATCATTCTTAATTCCAGAAGTTGACATTTCTTGAGTTAATTGCATGAAACGGTTCATCATTTGATGGACAGATTCTCCTGATTGTGCTCAAATAATTCAAGTTGTCTCTTCAACTTTTGCTTCTTCAAAGATTGCAATTCTTCACCTCCATCACAGATTACTTTAAGTGCCTTGTAAAGAGTATATCAAGTTTGATAGTTTTCAAGTCGCGTTAACACTTGAAGAGGTAAGCCTTTGCACATAAGTGAGTATGCTTTGATATCATTCTTTTCTTTCTTCAAATCTTCACCTTCCAAATCATCTTCAGGATATGGTGTAGTTGACTCTTTACTATATGCAACACCGTTTGTATCTGGACCAACTGATTGAGTAGGAATGAAATGTCCTTTTTCTATAGATTTCCATAGATCGGAATCTATTAAATTCAAATGAAGCTTGAGTCGAATTGTCCAATTTTTGAAATCTGATCGATTTTTCAGCTTTGGAACACTCTTCACGGAATCATAAAGTGCCATGATGTATGAATGAAACAAATAATTTTTTGGTATTTTTTTATTTTTGAAAGATAAACAAAGTACATGAAAGAAGAAAAATTACTTAAGACAAAGAGCAAAACGGACAGAAAGTGTATGAAACGGATAGAAACTTAGAGAGTTATCTAAGATAATAGATGAAATTTACATGATACGGACAAAAAAATACTTAGAAAATTCTTAGTGAGTTGGATGAACGGACAGAAATGTGATAAGTATTGTGAAACGGACAAAAAAGACTAAGAATAATTTTGAACTTGAAATGGATGAATAGTGGTCAGACGGACGAACAGTACACGTATGAATCACTATTTTTCACTAAGTCCTTATTGAAACGCTTGAACAGTACTCTAATGGATGAACAGTTCTCAAATGGACAAACAGTTGTCAAACGGATGAACACTTACACAAATTTTCTGAAATTTTTCACAAATACTCAGATCCAAAACGGAAGATTCATAGACATCTCGATTTCTGATTTCATGATTTTGATGTTGTTTTTGATGAAATTTCTTCTGAATAGCTTGAAAATGACTAGATCAATCATCCTCAATCACAATTTTCACCAATTCCCATCATAGTTGTTGTTGATGAAGAGATTTTTAGTTCGATAGCTTATAAACACTAAAAACTGTTAGATCTGATGATTTTCTTACTTTTTGCTTGAATTTCTTCTCAATTGAGCTTCGATCTGTGTGTATAATGATGAAACACGACTTCGATTCAATTGATCCGATCACAAACTTTGATCTGATGCAGATTTTCAATCAAACAGTGTTCGTTGCGATGAACACGGTTCAGATATGAGCCAAAAGCTCTGATACCAATTGATAGGCAGGATTTAGATCTACCATCTGCAACAAAATGATATGATCACACGAGACAATTCCACACCACACAGTTATGAATTCAATCTAACACAAGCACGATATACTCATAAATTCTCTTGTATTTATCAAAATAGCAATTAAAATTGTGACAGAAAAGCTCTCTTCAAAAGAGATACAAATGCCTATTTATAGATCAATACAACTAGCTAGAAACAATTACATAAAATGGCCCTAGACTATATACAAAAGACGAGATACAAAGATAAACTAAACTGCTAATCTATATGTTCTAACATGACGCATACATAAACATATGTAAATTTTTTCTTTTTTGAAAGGTATCTTTGATTAGGGAGTACAATTTATAGTTGGGGTATGTAAGTCCGTCATGCATGTTAATCCTAAACGTCTACAGATGTGTTCTATTGAACATCCTAATACCTCAACCCTAAAAAACCTATATGGTTCTAGTTATGCTCAAATAGTTGTATATATATATATATATATATATATTAAAGGTTCATGATGATTTATATAGTAAATGGTGGGTGATCAAGTCAAGCTGTGATGACTTGAAATCTAAAAATACCTTGTAAAATGGATAAGGTACTAACATATTGTGTGAGGGTGTCCATGATTTAAGTCTTTAAATACCAAAACATGCTAAATTATTACAAGAGTGTTAGTTGAACTTAGTCTTGTTTGGGTTTAAGTGGATAAACAATATCGACAATCGTCTTAAACTGCTTGGGTGTATTAAAATAAAAAATTTACATCTGATTGTCTGAATATACTGATATGATATCCTCGGACTTGATATTCACAAAACTATGTCTAGTTATTAGTTGATTTTATCATTTTGGTTAGTTGTTTTTCATATTTTCGTTCAATTATTTTTATTTAAATATTAAAAAAATATATATAAACCAAAAATATTTTATGTTTGTTTTAACATAAGTTTTAAAAAGTCAAAAAGTATCCTACTTTCTATCCTTCATGTTTGAAGTCAAATTTATTTAAATGTTTTAAGCAATGTAAGTTTATACTAATATATAAAATTATGAATAGGAGATTGAAATCGTATAAAAATTACTAATTTTACAAGAAGAGGTGTATATTTTATAAACATTAGATATATATTAAATTTTGAATATAGAAGTCTAAGTAAATAAATTTATTTATGGATTTTTATATATTTTTCGTTAAAGACTTGAAATTTATTGGATTCATATCTTGTTGATTTAAGTTATCTACAAGTATACTTATAATAATTAAATTGAGAAATTTATTAACTAAAATAATCAATTTGTTTTGACAGGTTCAATTGGATCGAAACTACTCAGTGAGATGTAATAATCACATATATATGCAAAGTAATAATGAATCAACACACGAACACTTAAAAATTCACTTTATTGATAACCAGAATTGTTACAGTACAATCTAGGCGCAAAAGCTGCTACAATCAGTACTGTTCACTCACATACTTGACCTAGATGCCTATAACATTCTATTTATAGTCATCAATACACTTTAGGGATAATACACATTATACCATAAACAAAAACAAACTTTACAAATAAAGTCAAAGTAAATCTTTCTAAGACAAGTGACCTAACAGTACTCCCCTAAGATTTAACTTTGGTCTTCATTTCTAGATAACTTCTTCTATGACTTTTGCCTCAAACATCAGCTTTTCTTTGTATTGGGCTTGATATTTTATTGCTTGCCAGATAGCATTTGCAAATTTTGTCCTCATCTTTATATGAGTCGGTTTCTTCTCATTAGCTAAGATCTTCATCTTTGACATTCTAAGTAAAGTATCACGAGACAAACAAACAAGGTCAATGTTAGCATAAATTTGATACGGATCTTTCTGTCAGAAGAGACAACTTCCAAATATCCCTTTGTAGTTATCCGCATATATGAGATGTTCTGGATATCCACCTTCTCTAAATTTGAATAAGCCAAAGCTTTCCGAAACGTAATCCGCTCCATTACGGATGGGATAGCCTCAATGATAGCAACAAAATGTTTGCGATCAATCTCCGACACATCATCCACTACTTTATCCATCTTATATGTCCTCAAGAAGTAGATTTAGCTTGGATGCAACAATTTGAGCTCAAACCTACCAAATATTTCAATAGCATCTTTAGACATATCTTCTAGATTTCATATCAGCTTTAACTTGTGATGACCTTCGTGATAGAATACTCTCAGAATTGGCTTTGTTTGCTGAGTACCATCAAATACTTTTAATCCAGGTTGTGTGATCTTCTCAAAATGTTCATTGCATATTTCATGCAGATAAACTTCTCCAGCAGCCTCCTTCTTTCCCTTTTTCAGATCAAAATACTTACTATATTCTTGTTGAGATCGAATTTCCAAAGACATCGAAAACCTCATCGTACTTCCATCCGACTATCTTCACCTCCTTGTGCTTGCAGGCACAATCATTGAATCTAGCAGCTCAGAAATAGATTGCCCATTTTGCAATACACTTCTTACTAGGGATGAGATTGGTACTGTACCGGTACCGAACCGGTACCGATACCGAAAATACCGATACCGAAAACATGGAAAAGTGGGTTCGAATCTATCGGTACGGTACCGGTACGGTATAGGTACAGAACAAGTACTTTTAGGTAAATTTAAGGTATTGGTACCGAACAGGTACCGATACCGAAAATACCGATACCGAAAACATGTAAAAGTGGGTACCGATACCGGTACCGAATCTATCGGTACGGTACCGGTTCGGTACGGGTATCGGTTCGGTATTTCGGTACCAAACGCTCATCCCTACTTCTTACCAAATCACCAACCGTCCTTCACTTATCCCACATCCTACTTTGTTCATCAGTAACTGCATAAGCTTCCGGAGCAGATTCTGGAATCATCTTGATTAGCTCCTTCTGTTTATCGTGAACAACCGGACTTATTGACATATTAACAATTTCTGCAGTTTCAGCATCCTTGTCCTTTTTGTCAACTCATAATACTCTGGATTGCTCATATCTAGTGTCATTATCCGCTTTTGTCGCTTTTCTGTAGCTTGAAAGATTTTGATCAAGTTAATCAAGGATTCAGACTTTAGTACCTTCAACTTATGTCTTGGGTAGTTTCGAGACAACAACCAGCTTTTAAGCTCTGAAAACACATTCTCTCTAGTTTTTTTATGCAAATCCTCTCTAGGTACCTCATCAACAATAATAGCTTCTTGTGTCGGCTCCCATTCCCCATGTTCAACAACTATTTCATTCGGGTTAGCCGGCACAGCAGATTCTGGAGCCAAACATTTCTCATATTCTTGACATACCTGTGGTATCGTCAATCCATCCAAAAATACCCTATTATATTTCATCTTCGTTAGATATGCAAACTTTTCATTGATGTCTATTGGAATGCCATCAATAGTAGTTACATCATCTTCATGCATATACAGACTAGCTTCATCATTAAACTCTACTAAGTCCTAAAAGTATCCTCGACAGTGTCTAAGGCTTCAATCTGAACTGGTTCATCCCGAACCACCCCAGTTATAGCTTTCTTTACAGGCTCAGATGACTCATTCAGTTCTGGTACAACATCCAGATTACGTTTTCCCTCGGCCTTTTCAGATATACAAACAGTTTCGGCTTCATTAGGAACATGGATATAGGACGAACTTGTTGGTCCAGGTAATCAGTAGATCCGTGCTATGATGATTTAGATCTGATCACAAACAATTGTTACCACTAGATCTAGCAACAATTGACTGTGATTAATGACCAAAACCCAAACAAACCATTATAACCCAATAAGAAATGACTAATTAAGAAGGTAATTAGATGAAGATGAATTAGATTGATGCAACAAAGATATAACAAAGACAATTCCTTGCAAATAATAACCAGATTCGAACTCAAGATCAAAGTATGTGTAATTGTATTCAATAAAGTTCCAAGAGTTGTGTACAAAATAGCCCTAACAAACTATTTATACAGCAGCAAGTGTCGGAGACAATGTCGCAACTGCGAAACTGCCTGCTCACTAGACTAAGACAAGCTGCATGCGACACTATAGTGTCGCATGCAGTGTCGCATAAGTAAGCATAATCAAAAGCAAACAATAAACAACTAACTATTACAATGCAAAGGAAATACGACTAATCTATTACAAAGTAAACAAAATACAAATAACGACAAGGTGAAGTACCACCCTACATGTGGTCATCAATAATCCCCCTAGGGAGGTACTTCACCTGTCGGGTCTTCTGGTTCAGCTCCTGTCTTGGCCGCTTCTAGCAAGTCTGTCAATTCACGAACATCTTCTCTAAGATCCACTTGGTTTTGCACGCTCTCTGCGAGCTGCTGAACCTCCGATCTTATTCCCCGTGCCCTATTAGCTACCCTTTCAAACAAAGCAGCTTCTTTATTAGTTTCAGCTCCGGCTCCACACCTAATAGATTTCTTACAAAGTATCTTCAAGTCATCATCCAAGAAACCAAATACCTACATTGGATCAATCAACCTCCATTCAGTACCGTCTTTCACACGAACTACCGCCTCCCCAGTCTGATTATCATAAAACCATTTATCGAACTCCTGTAGTCTTGACGGGCTCGGATCCGGTACTCTCAATCTCAGAATAGTTTTTATCGGCTTCAATTACAGAACAATCTTTCCTTTTCCAGTAACCCAGTCTAGGTCCTTCTTCGACCTTTTCCTCTCCAATTTGTTGTATCCAAAACTCACAAAGTTGTCCTTCAAACCCGCTTGTATCTCCTCCTCAAGCAATTTAGCACAATCACTTTGATCTGCATTAATCATTGGAAGTACAGCCAACCGCCTCAAGTCCCACTTTGGGAATGTCTTGAAATGTTTGTTGTTACTGACATAGCTAATTCCTCCCCATCGCCTCTTAATCATGAACTTCTTCAATTCCAGGCTAAACTTCCAACTGAAAATTTTGTTATCGGTATCTTTTGTGGTCGGGGCTTTGATGTTTTGAAATAGAGGCCTAACCATCTCTGGTTCCTCTACCTTCCTAACCAGTCTGATTTGTCCAATTCGATCACGTCAGCCTCCAATCCACTCCTTTGTGCCACATACACCATCTCTTTTTCTTCCGTTTCATAGAACTCCGGCTCGGAATCATAATCGACCAACTGTTCGTCCTCCTCTTCATCTCATCTGACTTTCCTTTAGCAGCTAACACTTCTTCACCTCCCATATCTGTATCAATATCGAGACAGAAGTCAACAGCAATTTCTGTCTCTTTTTCAGCTCCGCTCCCACCTGCACTACTAAAACCACCAAATCCTTTTCTGCTTGTTCCGGTTTGTGCCATTTCCTTCAGCGTTGGATACTTTGATATGTTGACTAGCTCATTAATCTCAGCTTATGTCTTAGTCTCTCTTATAGTCATGTATAGGTTGGACTCACCGGCATGTCGGTGTTACTATGTCTATGTTATGTATTTTGTTGTTTTTTGTTCTAGCGAAACTACGGGCGAATCTATAGATTCGCCCGGGAGTCTAGATTAGTGTTGTCACTGAGATAAGTTTTGTCGTCGGGCGAATCTGTTTGTGCCCAGCGAACCTACATGGTTCGCTAGATAGATTCGCTAGAGCGAATCTATCAGCGAACCTATGTCTGATATATATTGTAACCTTATCTCTTGGCAAAAGTGACTTTTGGAAAATCTTATCCAAAGTCCCTGAATAGTTTGTGTGTAAACAGGAGGTGCTAGGAGCTTATTTTATCTATCTTTGTAGCGTATTACCTCCGGTTGTGTGTTGTAATCTTGTTATTGGGTTTGTTTGGTTATTATACACCTTGTTGTTCAAGTCTTGGGTATTTTGTCGTTAAACAAGTCAATATAGCACTGAAATCACGATCATTATGGACCAACAATATGGTATCAGAGCCTTAGTGCTCTTGATTTGTTGATTCTAGAGATTTTTGTGTTGATTTTAGGGTTTTTGGGTCGAAACACTATTTGATTCTTTTCTGGACTGATTTGTGTGTTTCTGTGTCGTATTTTGCTTGGTTTTTGTCATATTTGGTCATAGGAAGCTTCTGAAACAAACAAATCTACAAATGGTCAAGTTTTGAAGCTGTCCTGGTTGTTTTTGAACTGAAATTGTTTTGTTCGTAACCCAGCGAACCTATCTGTTCATCCAGCGAATCTGGGTGTTCTTCCAGCGAATCTGGTTGTTCATCCAGCGAATCTGTTTGTTTGACCAGCGAATCTGCGAGCGAATCTGTTTGTTGATGTGGATGTGAGCGGCGAGGAGCATACGGAAAATATTCAGGAGGAAACGAATGTTATTGATATGCCTGATACTGATGTCGCCGATGCTGAGTCTAGTGAAGACGACGAGGCCGGATCTGAAGATGTTACAAATCCATTGGCCGGTATTGAAGGAAGGGCAGGAGCATACGTTGAATATCTTTGAAGCCAAGACAAAGACGGAGCTTAATCAGAAGACTTCCCAGGTGAGGTCCAACCTAGGGGGAGTATTGATAGTCATGTATAGGTTGGACTCACCGGTATGTCGGTGTTATATATTTTGTATGACTTTTGATTGTTTTTGTTGTAGCGAACCTACGGGCGAATCTATAGATTCGCCTGGGAGTCTAGATTAGTGTTGTCACCGAGATAAGTTTTGTCACCGGGCGAACCTAATTGTGCCCGGCGAAGCTATATGGTTCGCTGGATAGATTCGCTGTCAGCGAATCTATCAGCGAACCTACAGCTGATATATATTGTAACCTTATCTCTTGGAAACATGGACTTTTGGCAAAATCTTATCCAAAGTCCCTGAATAGTTTGTGTGTAACCAGGAGGTGCTAGGAGCATAATTTATCTATCTTTGTAGCTGATTTACCTCCAGTTGTGTGGTTTTATCTCATTATTGGGTTTGTTGTTATAATACACTTTGTTTTTCGAGTCAAGAGTGTTTTGTTGTTATACAAGTCATTATAGCACTGAAATCACGATCATTATGGACCAACACGGAATTTTTATCAACCAATCAAAGTTTGTTGAAAAGTTGCTGAAAAAGTTCAAGATGCAGGATTGTCAGACTATTCGAACGCCATCTGATGTGAATTGCAAGATACAGCCGGATCCGAAAGGCAAATCCGTTGATCAAACACTGTGCAGATCAATGATTGGTTCACTGATTTATCTTACTGCATCAAGGCCAGACATTATGTATGCTGTATGTGTGTGTGCAAGATATCAGTCTGATCCAAAAGAGTCGCACCTGGTTGCTGTTAAACGTATTTTCAGATACCTTAAAGGGAAACCGAATCTCGGGTTATGGTATCCTTATGAAGGCAATTTTGAATTATATAGTTATTCTGATAGTGACTTTGGTGGGTGTGCTCTTGACAGGAAATCGACTATGGGTGGATGTCAATTTCTGGGTCCTAGACTTGTTTCTTGGCAATGAAAAAAGCAGACCAACGTTTTTGTATCCACAGCTGAAGCAGAGTATATCGCTGCATCTGCAGGATGTTCTCAAGTTTTGTGGTTACAAAACCAATTGCTTGACTACGGGTTTAACTTTCTCAAAACTCCTATGATAGGTTCAATTGGATCGATAATATCACTCAAATGATCAGAATAAAACGTACAAACAAACGATTCAATCACAAACACAGTTCATACTCTTAAATTCTCTTGTATATTGATGATCAAAGCAATTCGTAGTACAATGTGCAGGAGAAACAAATCACACACAGTTAATTCTCTCTCTAACAGTGTAAAAGTGATCTCTGCCTAACACACGCACACTACATGCCTATAACAAACAAAATGCAAGTTTAAGGAAAATACATAATAAACCCTAAACTATACAAACATATAAACAAAATACAAAGTAAATCTTAACAGGAAATAACCCTAACAGTACTCCCCCTAAGATTTATCTTTGGATCTTCAAAAACTTCAATCTTTTCTTCTTTTATCAGCATCAATCTTCAATCTTTTTCTACCATTCTTCTGGTTCTTCTTTCACATTCAGCAACTCTCGTCCTTTGTACTCTTCTTGTTCTTTCAAAGCTTCTTCAATGCAGGATTTGAACTTTTCAGCGATCTTAGCTTGTCGAGGCTTGGATTCATTCGTCAGAATTGGTAAGGCATTCATGCGTCTGAGCGAATCCAGATTCAAACCTGCAAAATCGATATTAGCATAAAACTCAAACGGCATCTCTTGGCCTTGAACTTTCACCTCCAAAGTTCCTTTTCTAGATATCCTCATATACTCTATCTCTGGCAAATCAACCCTCACGAGATTAGAGTTCAGCAACGCCTTTCTCACACGTATCTTCTCAGTTGCAGCTGCTATTACTTCAATCATAATCACAAATAACTTCCTGTCAGCTTCAGCTAGTTTATCCTTACATTTCTCCATTCTATAACTTCTCAAAAAATCAATATATGAAGGATGCAATAGCTTCAACTCAAAAGTACTGAAGAGTGTGATCATGTCTTTGTCCCAATTCTCCAAATTTCTAACAAGCTTCAATTCAAACGTCTCTTGATTATAAAATACTCTGAGTATTGGCTTTGTCATTTGAGTTCCATCGATCACTTTCAGTCCAGGATCTGTCACTTTGTCAAAATATTCGTCCGAAAACTCTTCTAAATACATGTCTTCAGACACAACCAATCTCTTTTTCTTTCTCTGTTTCTTTGCTTCTACATAAGCAGTATCTTCTTGTTGGCCTCGGAAATCCAAAAACTTCGGTGATCTACCAATCCCGGCATCAAGCAAAATTACACACTTATCACCACGCTCAGCGCGCGTGTGATTAATCAACCTTAGTTTGTGTAATTCTTTCAAGTCCTGAACCTCCAACTTAAATATACTCGAGTAGTAATGGTAAACGTCACACAAACCATTTACTCTCTTGATCATAAACGCATCAAATACTTCGTCGTATTTCCATGCTATGATTTTTACTTTCTTGTTCTTCTCAGGCACAATCATAGAATCTAGTAACTCAGCAATTGATTGTCCTTTGCTCATCAGCGACCTAACCACATCACCTGGTGTTGCTGATCTATGCCAAGTTTCACGCACATCCATCGGTATGTTGTACGATTTAACCTCGCTTGCAAACATATCTATCAGTCCGTGCCTCTTTTTATGAGCATCTTCAGGAAGCGCCATCACTGGTATTTCTCTTGGACCAAGAATTTTGTATTTCTTTGTCAGCTCAAAATATTGTGGATTGTTGTAGTCCAAATAAAACATCCGATTGTACAGTTTTTCTGTCTTCATGAAGCTGACTACAATTTTCTTCAATGAAACAGACTTCAATCTTTGCAATGTCTTGTACGGATAGTTTCTTGAACTCAACCAATCTCGCATCTCCCTGCTAGTCATTTCCTCCGGATTTGGATGATACAGCTCAGTTGGTGGCAGATCTTCTATATTCAAACTTTCCTGCATTGGAGTCCATTCGCCCATCTCAGTAACAAACTCCTTCTTATCTGCTTCAGCCTTGTCTTGATGAATCATGCATTTCTCGTACTCTTCATTAATCTGAGTCACCGTCAACCCATTCAAAAATACAGAGTTGTACTTCATTTTTTCGAGATATGCAAACCTTTGATCTAGATCATCAGGTATCTCTTCAGCAATATTCTGTATTGGCTCAGCTTCATCTTCAGACTCAGTCCAATCTATATCATCTAAATCATCCAACGCTTCTATCATAGGTGCATCATCAGTTTGAACCGGCTCAAACTGACTAGCAACTTCAGCTTCTATTTCTGGCGCACTTTCAACTTCAGCAGCTTCAGATTGAATCGGCTCAATCTGAACTGTTTCTTCTGAACCAGCTCCTTTTTCACTCTCAGTGGCCTCAAAAACTTCAGTCTTAGCTACAGAACCAGATTGAATCGGCTCAATCTGTCCTGACTTAGTAATCTCAGCTCCAGTCACTTTTTCAGTCTCAATCACAGCTGCAGATTGAATCGGCTCAGTCTGCACTGGTTCATCAATTTTCGCCCTTTTTGAACTTCCTTCATCACTAAAGATTTCAGGAACAGCATCTATCTTCCTCTTTCCCTCAGCTTTGTCCATATTGACAGTATCAGCAACAGCTTCATCGGGAATTATGATTGGTGATTCTACCAAAATACCAGCATTTGCAGTTCCTCGAGCTCTAGTCAAATACACTTTTGGCACATTCGTTTCAGTGACTTCAACAACTTCTTCAGAAAAATCTTTGTCAGAGGATGAGCCAGCCTTCTTTGGTCTAGTTTCTTCCAACTCTTTTTCCAACATCTCTTTCTCTGCCTCCAATGTATTACACTCAGCCTTCAAATCAGTGTAATCATATTTCAAGTTCTCATATTCCTCCTTCAACTTTTCATGCTCCGCCTTCAAATCATCATGTTCAATCTTTAACTTCAGATGATCAGAATCTAACTCTTTGAAAATCTTTAGATTCTGATTATGAATATCCCAGTATTCATCAAACCTTTTCTTTTTCCGTTCGTTTGAGGCTTTCAACAAGTCATTTGATTTAATCAAATTTTCCACAATCTCTTCTAATTCAGCAATGCGTTTCTCTTTCTCTTCATAAATTTCATCAACACTTGGCACAACGTTTGGTGAAGACTCCAAACCTTGTCCAATGTTTTCAGCAGTTTGTGGAAAATCAACAGCAATAGTATCAGTAATGCCAGCATCCACTTCATCTATCTGTGCAATAGATTCAGCTTCGGCCATTACTGTCTGAGCAATCTCTATCACATCAATCTCTTCAGGCTTCTCTACTGGTTTAGATCTCTTCTTTCGAACATACTGAACAGAAACATCTCTTGGAATCTCAGCAACAACATCTTCAATCACAGAAGCAACCTCAGTAGGTTCTTCTATTTCAATATTCTCCAACACTTCAACATTCTCAATTCTTTCTGTCTCAGTCTCCATTGGCTCAACCTCCTCTGAATTAGATTCAGATTCAGCATCATCGCCATCATCATCATTACCATCATCACTATCACTATCACCATCATTACCATCATCTTCTTCATCTTCTGGATGACGAGCAAAGTACTCGTCATCATCCAGCAAATTATCTGGCACCTCATCCACAATGTCCATTGGATCAACAATCTCTCCATGAGATATATGATAGTATACACCTTCTACATCTTCTTCATTGTTGACTATATCTCTCATATAGTCAAACAATCCAATATCAGGCACATTCCCAATACTCATCTTTCGGTAAGAGAGATCGTTCATGTCCTCAGTATACAAAATGCCTCCTGCATAACCCTCAGATCTGATGATAGGATAAGCAATGTTTATCATCAGCTGTAAGAACCTCGGGTACATGAGGAACTTAAATCTTTTTCCTTTCACCAAGTTGAACACAAAACCATTCATAATCCACCTCGACATGTTGAATGGCTTGTTCTCAGCTATTGCCACAATTGGTGATGCAATGTCTGAAGGAAAGTTATCAAACCCTGCACTCCTTCTAGACATGCATTGTTGCACAACATAGCACAGCAACTTGTACTTCCTTCCCAACTTAGCTCTGTAAAACTGTGACTTTGGAAACACAGGTGGATGTCCCATGTTCACAAAACAAGCTTTACACTCCTCCATGGTCAGTTCATCCAACATACCAACCTCATCCTCATCTATCCTTAGGGCCTGCCTAATAGCATCTTCTGTAACATTTAGTACCCAGTCTCTAGTGATATGCCCTCTAACCATAGCATCACCATTCTCATTCCTCACAACCTCTGCTGTTCTCCAGAAGCTCTTGATCAGCCTAGCATATATGACCGGTTTGGCACATATAGCATAAACATACTTAGACCTCTTGATGAACTTAATCATATCCCTATATCCCTCTGTCTCAGGAAGTGATTCATCTAAACATGCTACTAGATTATGTTTAGGCTCAAACTTGAGATTCTCCATCTGTTAAAAAACACAAACAAACACAAAACAAGGCAAATGTATTAGATTCTTCATAAACATATCAAAAATTTTAATAAGTGTTTAACTAAAAGTTAGAAAGCAAAACATTAACATAATCAGTTTAAATCCTAAATTGTTCTAATAACCTGATTTTCATCATTTTAATCAAACAACATTGAATTTTAAAGATTATACTTCATGTTTAAACTTTTAACAGTTAATCACTTAGGCAAAATTTTGACCAATTTATGAAGAAAAAGTTTAACATGTTTTGGTTCAGTTTTAACAAGTTTAATCACTTTTAAACAGATATTTCATTGTTTTGATGTTTAACTTTTAAAAGCTTCAAAGTTCATCAATGGCGATTTTTATCAGTTAAGAACATTTCACTTGATTCAGTTGATTTTAAGGTGTTTTAGTGCAAATGAGTGATTGAATGTTGATAATCGACAGATTTTAATCCTAAAACAACATTCGATTTAAGTTTTAATGCTCAAAATCAAAGTGTCGATTCAAGTTCAAAGCACTGTTCATCATCGTTTTTCTTTTTAACAGTTGATTTGCGGGTCGATTTAGGTCAAAAACACTTAATCACTACCTTATTCAATCGATTAATCTTGTTATAGAGCAACAGATTGAATATGATAACAAAGCGATTTGAGGTTCAGAGTGTTTGTGTGAAGATGAAAGTGTGAAATGATAAGTGTTTGTGAAGAGGCGGTCTTTTGTATCGTCAAAAATTTTAGGTCAAACTTTAAGTGCCGGGTCAACAAAAGCAAAATAGGCCCAATAAACTTTGCCGGGTCAAGTACTGTAGTGATGGGTCATGTACTGTAGATACGGGTCAAGTACATAAAACAAGTCACCAACATATGAAATTCACTTGACGGGTCAAGCACTGTAGATACGGGTAAGTCACTGTAGTGACGGGTAAAGGTTAAGGAACAACTACACCTGATGGTTTTATTCATCACCCGGCAGAATAGTTGTCTTCAAACACATCACCCGGCAACCTTCTTCATCACCCGGCAACACAGTTGCTTTCCTTCTTCATCCGGCTTGCTTTCTTCATTACACGGCAACCTTCTTCACAAGATATACTCACTTCTTCATTACCCGGCAACATAGTGTCATACCTTTACACGGCAACAAGACTTCTTCATTACCCGGCTGTATAGTATACACTTGTCACCCGGCAAGATATCTATGACCTTCACCCGGCTGTATTTGACATGATCATTGCCCGGCTGTACAGTGGTCATAATATCTTCACCTTTTTCCTTAATCACCCGGCAAGTATCAGACTTACAACTTTACCCGGCTGAACAGTTCTTTACCCGGCTGCACAGTTGTATCTGATATCTTTACCCGGCTAGTAACACTTGAACAATTTCTTCAATTTTCCTCGTCTGTTGACTTTATCAACGTCATTTATTGCACCTGCAACATTCTCCGACATATTAATTAGACAAAATATCCTTAAAAAGAATGTTTGTCATATTAATTATCAAACAATATTAAACATTGCAACAAATTAATTTTCAATTAAAATTCATTTTTCTTTTTCTTTTTCAAAAATGTTTTTGCACAACCAATTTTTCTATATCCCGAAGCAATTTCTTAAAAACAAATTACAAGACCTTGGGTTTGTTTTTAACATATCCAATACTTTTGCCTTTCATACTACATAATCTTGTACATTCAAAACACACTTATTCAAAACAAAATATTTTTGGATTTTTGTAGATATTTTTCTTCAATTTATTCTCCCCCTAAACTTGAAATTTCTTGAAATTTTTAAGTTTAACAAGGATGTTGATGTGTCAATAATGATTCCATATGCCTGCATACACAGCATACACATTAAAATAAAGACATATGCAATGCAATGAATCAAAATATCGCAGTGAGATCATACCACACATAATCTGAACATGTTTTGCAAGTTTTGAATAGACATTTGACTTATGCTTGATTGAGTGATGATATGAAAACATACCAATTAGCTCGAATTGACACACTTACTTTTTCAGTATCATGATGATATTTAAGGTTCGATTAGAATGACTTATGTAACCCATATGTATACATATGTCAACATATTTCCTTATCAATCACTACCTGAATGCTTTATTGCACAAAGTCTGGTCACTTACAGTCATACACAGTGTGGAATCTGGGTTCTATTCGGATTTGGTCCACTTTGGGACTTCTTTTTAATTCCAACTTTGGGAATTTTTCTTTCCTATCGTTCCCCTTGGGAATCTTCTGAATTCCATTTTGGAATTTTGTTTGGTGTCGGTCCACATTTGGGACTCTTTTTGTTCCTTTTGGAATCTTTTGCTGCACCTTGAAGCTCAAAAGAGACTTCGTGTGAGACTTCAGGTCTGTGGGTACCACAACAAAGAAGCTCACGATGCGGTTCATCACACTGAATACACTGCATCGTTACCCGATCATGCACAACTATCATCACAAGCAATGTATCAAAAGACATATATCTAGACATGTATAACACTGGAACTTAACACAAAGATCATTAAGTTTATGTTTGTCAACAATCAACTTACTTGTTCAGTCTAATTGCCTGAGCTGTCTAGCACATCAATTAACATTCATCAGTCTTTATTAAAAATGATGTAACAAATAATGTCTAGTGTATCTATCATTTCTCACTTTTCGCAATATAGATTCTTATGACATGATATTATCTTTTCTTTTTGCTTTTATATTTTGTTTTAGCTTTTCTATTTTCTTTTTCATGCACACACACAATGCAAAACATAAAATAAAAGGCAAAGGAATCAAAACTTAACATCAACTTATTATATTTTTGGCTTTTATATTTTCTGATTTTTCTTTTGATTTTCGAAAAATAGAATCAATCATGATTGATTAATCCTATGGATTGAATTAAAAATTCAAACCGGCCTGACCAAAATGATTTTGTAAAAAGATCTGCCAGTTGTTTGTCGGTATGAACTTTAATCAAAATTATTAAACCTTTTTCAGAGTTATCTCTTAAAAAGTGATATCTAATTTCGATGTGTTTAGTTTTGGAATGTTGAACAGGATTAGCAGTTATAAACATAGCAGCAGTATTGTCTATGTAAATAGGTGTTTTCAAAAAGTTAAACCCGTAGTCAAGCAACTGATTTTGTAACCATAAAACCTGAGAACATCCTGCAGATGCAGCGATATACTCTGCTTCAGCAGTGGATACAGAAACATTGGTCTGCTTCTTGCATTGCCAAGAGACAAGCCTAGGACCCAGAAATTGACAACCACCAGAAGTCGATTTCCTGTCAAGAGCACAACCACCAAAATCACTGTCAGAATAGCTATATAATTCAAAATTTCCTTCATAAGGATACCATAACCCAAGATTCGGTTTCCCTTTGAGATATCTGAATATACGCTTCACAGCAATAAGATGCGACTCTCTCGGATCTGACTGATATCTGGCGCATACACACACAGCGTACATGATGTCTGGTCTTGATGCAGTAAGATACATCAGAGAGCCGATCATTGATCTGTATAGTGTCTGATCAACTGCTTTGCCCTTTGGATCAGGTTGTATCTTGCAATTTACGTCAGAAGGAGTTCGGATAGTCTGACAATCTTGCATCTTGAACTTCTTCAGCAACTTCTCAACAAATTTTGATTGGTTGATAAAAATCCCGTCAGCAGACTGTTTCACTTGTAATCCCAGAAAGAAATTAATCTCCCCCATCGAACTCATCTGAAATCTTGACTTCATGATTTCTTCAAATTCTTTGCACATGGACTCACTAGTTGAACCGAAGATAATATCGTCCACATAAACTTGAACGCACAATAAATCATCATTATCCCTCTTCATAAACAAAGTTGGATCAATCTGACCTCTTGTAAATCCGTGTTCTAGTAAATGCTTGGATAATGTCTCATACCAGATTCTAGGAGCTTGATGTAGACCGTAAAGAGCTTTACTTAACTTGTATACACGATGCGGATAGTCAGGATCTTCAAAACCCGGAGGTTGTCTGACATAAACATCATCTGTAATAGGTCCATACAAGAAAGCACCTTTGACGTCCATTTGGAATACCTTAAACTTCATGAAAGACGCATATGCAAGAAAAACGCGTATGGCTTCAAGTCTTGCGACCGGCGCAAACACCTCTTCATAATCAATGCCTTCTTCCTGAGTGTATCCCTGTGCAATCAGTCTTGCTTTGTTTCTCACAACAATGCCACGTTCGTCTGGCTTGTTTTTGTACAACCATCTTGTACCTATCGCATTCTCTCCTTCAGGTAAGTCCACAAGTTTCCAAACTTCCTGTTTGCGAAACTGAAGCAATTCCTCTTGCATGGCTTCAATCCAACTGTTGTCTTGCAACGCCTCTGAAATGTTCTTTGGCACCACTTGAGATAGAAAACACGAGTAAAGACAAACATTTGCTTGTTCAGTCTGACTTCTTGTAGTTCTCTGATTCAACGGCCCAATAATCTGAGAGACAAGATGTTTCTTGTGAATTCGATGAATAGGAATATCACCTCCTTGCACTTGACTCTCCAGATTAGAAGTATTCAGATTTGGTAGATCTTGTAGTATGGATGAAGTATGCGGTGTGAAATTCGGGACTTGATCCGGTGAATTGATGAAGTAATCAAATGATTCAGGAATAACTTCAACATTCGGATCCGATGATGGTTGATTTTGAACGGATCCACCATCATTAGGAGACATTTGCGAATTCACATTTTCGTCATGATTATTTGATTCTTGATCTTCTTGTGAACCAGAAGGACCCGGAGCTTGACTGGATTTGACATGATCAGGATTGTGAAAAGACATAAATGGATATTCAGAGTTGACATTTCCATCTTCGTCATTATCAGAATCGTCACTAAAGCTTCCTAGGTCACCTGATTCCTTCCTTGTTTTTCCTGAAAAATCAAATAAGTTAGAATTGAAAGATCTAGATAACGAATCTAAATCAAATAACCATTCGGGACCATGAGCCACTAAAGGAAACGAATTTTCTAAAAACTTGACGTTGATAGTTTCAATAACAGTATTTGTTTTGCTATTAAAAACCCGATAAGCTTTAGAAACAGACGAATATCCTAGGAAAAATCCATCGTCAGATTTTGACTCAAACTTCCCGAGATGTTCATTTAGATTAAGGATCGAAACTGGACAACCAAATGCTTTCAAGTAAGAAATATTTGGTTTTCTTCCAAACAACAACTCATAAGAAGTTTTCTGTTTATCTTGAACTAATAATGTTCTATTTTGTACAAAACACGCAGTAGCAATAGCTTCATCCCAAAAAGTGATAGGAATTTTGGCATCTGCGAGCATGGATCTTGCAGCTTCAATTAGTGTCCGGTTTTTCCGTTCCGCAACCCCATTTTGTTGAGGCGTTCTTGGAGCACTATACTGACGAGCAATCCCCTTTTCTGCACAAAATAAATCAACATTAGCATTCTTAAATTCAGTTCCATTATCACTTCTTAAAATTTTAACTTTGCATTCCAATTGATTTTCAATTTTAATGTTAAATTCTTTCAATAATTCAGCTGTTTCAGATTTTGCATGCAAAAAATAAACCCATGAAAATCTAGTGAAGTCATCTATGATAACTAAACAATATGATTTTCTGCCGATGCTTTGAACGTTTGTCGGTCCAAAAAGATCCATATGTAGCATCTGCAAAGGTTTTGAAATGGAGTTCTCGAGCTTGGACTTAAAAGACATCCGATGCTGTTTGCCCTTCAAACATGCTGGACAGAGATCAGTTGTGGAGAATTTCTTCGATGCGATTCCCACAGCGTGGTTTCCAGTTACCAAACGGTTCATGTTTCTGAAGTTGGAGTGGCCCAGCCGTCTATGCCAAAGCTGACTCTCATCATTTGAAGCATGGGCAATGAGACAGGTTGTTTCGGTATCAGCATCAATCTGCGACATATCCAACTTGTATACATCACGATCTCTTGGAGCTTTAACCACTACCCACTCATTGTCAATCTTGAAACCTGGTTTAAGAATATAACAGAAAGAATCATCAAATAAAGTTGAATAAGATTTATCACAAATTTGAGATACACTTAGTAAGTTAAAGTTCAACTGTGCACAGTAGTTGACTTTATCAAAACTAATGATCCCATTGGATACTGTTCCTTCTCCTGTGATCTTTCCACCTGCATCACCTCCAAACGCCACGTGAGTACCATTTTTCAGCTTGAAATCCTGAAGCAAGGCATGGTTACCTGTCATGTGCCGGCTACACCCACTATCAACGAACCATGAGTTGATAGGTCTTCTTGGGCGTACCTGCATTTCAACAAAAACATTCAGTTAGTTTGGTCAACCCAGGCCCACACGGTCTTGGGTTTTCCGAATCTATCTGCAATTGTAACTTGTTGGTATTGAACATTTTGAAAATTTGTTTCATTCAAAAGATTTTGATGCTGATAACTTCGCCCATTGGCGTTCAATGATTGCTTTCTTCTCAAAGCAATAAACCTTTCCTCTAGCTTAGGATCAAGGTTATTTTCAAACTTTTGATTTCTAACCATTAAAGCTCTTGGTTTAAAACTGTTCACCTGCACATTCCTTGAAAAGTTAGAAACAGAATTGTTTCGATTGAAATTTCTCAAAACCGGAGAATGACTTTGACTCATATTTTGAAAACCATAAGAATTATTTCTTTGAAAGTTTGAATATGGAGTCATTTCTCTAGTCGAGTTTGATCGAAAGAAACAATCCTTTGTGTCATGGTTTCTTCTCTCACAAATATCACAAAATTTGTTAAAATAACATTCTTCTGAAGAATGATTTCTTTTGTCACAGAAACTGCAGTACCTGTTAAAAAAACATTCAGCAGTTGCATGATTATATCTATCACAAATTTCACAATGTTTCTTGCTAATCCTAAAGAGCCGATTGTTAACTCTTGATGTTGAACCAAAACGTGATTCATTATCATAGTTGTTCGGTTTTAGATTAACGTTTTTCTGTGGAGTCATTGTTTGTGCTTTTGATGGCATGGGACTTTGGTTCGATTTTAAACTGTTCTGTTTGGTCACCTTTTTGTTTTCAATTCTCTTTTCATTGACAGCGGAAGACTTAGGACCTGAACCTGTTTTCAGACCAGAGTTAGATTTGATTGGAGAATTGATTGGTTTACCATAAGATTCATTTAAATCAAACGTTCCTGCAGACACAAACTTGATTTTCTTTTCTTTTGACACTTTCTTGACAGGTTTAACTTTGTCAGTTTTAACACTTTGAACTTTTGTGTTATCATTCGATTTTAAGACATTTTTGCCTTTTGACTGTTTCGTTTCAGATTGATTGTTCATTGTTTTTGATTTTTGCTTCTTAGCATTCGAAACTTCAGTCTTTTTCACTTCTGGCTTTTTGACCAACTGAGCAGCAACTTGCGCCTTTTGTTCTTTCTTCCATTTGATGTACTCAGGATCATTGTATCCTGAAAATTCACCTTCTTCCTTCACCGGTGTTTCTGGTTCGGGATTAAGCTTTGGATACTCAACAAGTTGGATAAGAACAAGCTCTACTTTGTTTTCAGATTTGTTGCTTGCTTCATCATCAGCTTCAGTTGTCAAACCTTCTTCTTCCCTCAAACTTTCAATCAACACCTCAGATCCTTCAGACTCGGATTTACTTCTTTGAATTTCTTTAAATTTTCGTTCATTTTCAGGTGAATGATCAAATTCATTAAAGTTTTCCGGTAAGGTTTGAGTGATTGAATTTGGCATCGGTTCATGTGTAAAACCCAACCCGGTTTTGGTTTTGTTACCTCTTTCTTTGATGAGTTGTTTAACCATTGTTTTACAGCTTTTAACCTTTGTTAATTCAACTTGAGTGACAGCATGTGCGACTTTTTCTTGTTCAAAGTTCTTTGTCATTTCTTCAAGTTGTTTGGTTATCAATTCCAGTTCCTTTAAGGTTTTGTTCCATGATTCTTTAAGTGACAAAATCTTCTCATCAGCAATTTTGTGATCAACTTTAAGTTGTTCATGAATTTTCTCATGTTTGCTTAATTTGTCACCGATTTTAAATGAATGAGTCCGATAATGTTCTACTTGTTGAATGCACTGTTCAGAACATAGCCTTTCCTTGACATCAGCAGGTAATGGAACATAGTTAGGGGGTAAGTCAGTATTAACCTTTGGTTGTTCGGTAGATGATGAAGATTCACTGGCAGTAGCCATCAGCACAAGTTCAGACTCAGATTCTTCAGTAGGATCAGATTTTGCACTCCAGTCATAGTCTTCTGAATCTTCACTCACATCTTCAGTCATCTTACAATCCCCTTCTTCTGACCAATCTTCTTCTACTTCACATACCAGTGCCAGACTCGATGTAAGATCAGACGTGAATTGTTCTGCATAAGCGCTCCAATCATACCCGTCTTTCACACTTACAACCAACGCCTTTGTTTGGTCTTCTGGCTTCTTTCCTTCATCCTTCAATTCAGGCATAGGAAGACTTTGGTATGGATTCTGAAAGAAACGTTGATTTCTGCCTTGATAACTCGTTGATTGTTGAGAATTTTGACCTTGACTTTGATTGCTTGAACTAGCTTGGTCATTGAAATTCTTTGGAGCTTTACATTCTCTTGAGAAATGACCATACTGGTTACAGTTAAAGCATCTGGCCTTAGATTTGTCAAATCCAACGGTTTTGTTTGCATGAGGTTTGTAGCTTCGGTTAACATATGCATGCTTTTGAGTACGATACGCTACCATAACCATTTTCCAGTTAAGATCCATTTCCTCAACATCCACTGGATCCATTTCAAATAAGTCTTGAAGAACAACGTCCATTTGACTTAAATGACTACCTTGGTACGCTTGAAAACTTGCCATAAAAGCAGTGAATGCAGTTTTCGTTTCGTCATCTTGCAACAGAATATTCATGACGTCTTTCACTTTGGCTTGAACATTTGAACTTTGGTTTTCTGATTGATTCTTCACATTCTGACTTGGGATTTGAACTTGAGCTCTTGGCGGAGATTGAGGTTGAGAATAAGTTGGTGAATTTGGAAAATATGCTGAATCAGTATAAAAACTGGCACCAACGAATAAGTCATCCTCTTCTTCAAACTTTGTTGTATTTTGCACAAGAAATGCATTGTCCACAGTATTGGCAGGATTTACCACATACTTATATTGAGTTTGTGAGGTCGATCTATCAGAATTTCTCGATCCTTCATCAATCTCAACTTCTTCAATTTTCCCAATCAGCAGATCTAATTCCATTGGGAATTTCTCAGTATGCTTCAAAAGAGTAACAGTCTGCTTCCAGGATGATGGTAAAGCACATAACAATCGATCATTCAAGTCTTGAAGTTCAGTCTTAACTCCGAGGTTTGACATCTCAGTAGTTAAGTGAACAAACCTGTTCATCATCTGGTGAACTGTCTCTCCATTAATATGTTCAAATAGTTCCAGTTGTCTTTTGAGTTTAGATTTCTTCAAACTTCTCAATTGTTCTCCTCCTTCACATATAGACTTCAATGCCTTGAAGCATGTATAACCAGTCTGATATGCATCCAATCTAGACAAAACTTGTAATGGCAACCCCTTGCACATCAACGAATAGGCCTTGCTATCATTCTTTACCTTTCTCAAGTCTTCAGCTGACAGATTATCCTCTGGATAAGGTGTAGTAGAATCTTTAGTATAGGTACTGGCACTATATGGTTGTGTCTGAGTTGGAATGTGAGGACCCTTCTCAATAGATTTCCATAAGTCATTGTCAATAGAACACAAGTGATGTCTCCGCCTGATGGTCCAGTTCTTGAAATCTGCACGATTCAAAAGTCTAGGAACACGGTTATCAGAATCATCATTAGGAGCCATTTTAACAATTTTTTTTAAAGAAAATATTTTTGGTTTTTGTTAATTTTGAAAAGAAGTGATTAAAATACTAAAATTAAGACAAGAAATTAAAGACAAGATAATAAACAAGTATTGAAAAACAACTAAAATGAGTCAAACGGCAAAACAGTGAAAATCCTTCTTCAACCGGCTAAACAGTGTATTTGTTCTTCACCCGGCAGAAATAAGTCTTCACACGGCTAAACAGTTAGACGGCTAAACAGTTGTAATTGTTTTTCTTCTTCACTCGGATGAACAGTTACCCGGCAATAAGAAAAACTTCACACGGCAACAAGTCTTTGACCCGGCAGAATCTTGACACGGCAAAGAGCTTCCCCGGCTGAACAGTACTTGGTCACACGACAGAGTTGTTAATTACCCGGCTACACAGTTGAAGTTTACCCGGCTGTATTTTCTCTATCACCCGGCGTAACAGTGTACCACCCGGCACAACAGTGTCTGATCCGGCTGAACAGTAGCAACTTTTCAAGTCAAATTCTTCACCCGTCTAGAACAAATTCCCTTACACGGCAGTACAGGACCTAATTTCTTCTTAAATCTAAGTCCAAGGAAATTGTCTAAGTCAAATATATCACCCGGCAAGTTAATCTTCAAGCAAGACTTAACTGTTCATCATCTTCTTCATGAAGATTTTCTGGGTTTTGTCTAAAACTTGTCCAAATTGTCCAAAATTCACACACAAGCTGTGAAATAGTCCGATTATCAAACCCTTATATCAATCAATCCAAAACATCATCATTTTTCGATGAATTTGAGCAAAAATTGATCGAACAGTAACTTTTTCAATTCTTCTTAATTTCTCAGATCTGATGAGAATCTGATGAAATCTGCACAATCGCTGTGTATTAGAGTGATTATGATGATGAATCACAACTAAAAACACCAACAATTCATTCAGATCATGATATTTTGAGCAATATTGATGTGTTTTGCTTAGAAACAGCGAAGAACACGATACCGAAAGCTCTGATACCAATTGATAGGTTCAATTGGATCGATAATATCACTCAAATGATCAGAATAAAACGTACAAACAAACGATTCAATCACAAACACAGTTCATACTCATAAATTCTCTTGTATATTGATGATCAAAGCAATTCGTAGTACAATGTGCAGGAGAAACAAATCACACACAGTTAATTCTCTCTCTAACAGTGTAAAAGTGATCTCTGCCTAACACACGCACACTACATGCCTATAACAAACAAAATGCAAGTTTAAGGAAAATACATAATAAACCCTAAACTATACAAACATATAAACAAAATACAAAGTAAATCTTAACAGGAAATAACCCTAACATCCTATTTACATAGACAATACTGCTGCTATGTTCATTACTGCTAATCCTGTTCAACACTCAAAAACCAAACATATCGAAATTCGATATCACTTTCTCAGAGACAACTCTAAAAAAGGTTTAATAATTTTGATTAAAGTTCATACCGACAAACAACTGGCAGATCTTTTCACAAAATCTTTTTTGTCAGGACGGTTTGAATTCTTAATTCAATCCATTGGGTTAATCAACCATGATTAATTCTAATTTTTGAAAAACCAAACAAAAATCAGAAAATATAAAAGTCAAAAATATAATAAGTCGATGTCAAGTATTGATTCCTTTGTCTTTTATTTTATTGTTTTGCATTGTGTGTGTGCATGAAAAAGAAAAACAAAAACAAAATATAAAAGCAAAAAGAAAAGAAAATATCATGTCATAAGAATCTATATTGCAAAAAGTGAGAAATGATAGTACACTAGACATTATTTGTTTCATCATTTTAAAATAAACACTGATGAATGTTAATTGATGTGCGAGACAGCTCAGGCAATTAGACTGAAAAAGTAAGTTCATTGTTGACAAATCTAAACTCACTGATCTTTATGTTAAGTTCCTTTGTGATACATGTCTAGATATATATCTTTTGATGCATTGCTTGTGATGATAGTTGTGCATGATCGGGTAACGATGCAGTCTATTCAGTGTGATGAACCGCATCGTGAGCTTCTTTGTTGTGGTATCCACAGACCTGAAGTCTCACACGAAGTCTCTTTTGAACTTCAAGGTGCAGCAAAAGATTCCCAAAGTTGGAACAAAAAGAGTCCCAAATGTGGACCATCACCAAACAAACTTCCAAAAAGGAATTCAGAAGATTCCCAAAGGGAACGATAGGAAATTAAAATTCCAAAATGGAATCAAAAGAAGTCCCAAAGTGGACCAAATCCGAATAGAACCCAGATTCCACACTGTTTATGATTGTAAGTGACCAGGTTTTTGTGCAATATGCATTCAGGTAGTGTTTGATAAGGAAATTGATAGTCACTATGTATAGGTTGGACTCACCGGCTTGTCGGTGTTACTTTTGTTTGTATTTGTTTAACTTGTATTTGTTATTGTACTAGCGAACCTACGGGCGAATCTATAGATTCGCCCGCAGTTCATGTAGTCTTTTGTATATTAGGTGTCGACTGGGCGAACCTATGTGCCCAGCGAACCTGTGTTGGTTCGCTAGATAGATTCGCTACAGCGAATCTATCAGCGAACCTAACACTGCTATATATTGTAACCTTATCTTCATTTGAATGCAACTTTTGCACATCTTTTACCAAAGCTATTATCCACTGATTGTGTTGTGTAATCGTTCAATCTGAGGTGCTAGGAGCATATTCTACTTATCTTTGTAGCTTATATACCTCAGTTGTGTGTGTAATCTTGTTATTGGGTTGTTTGGATAATATACACTTTGTTCTTCAAGCCTTGGATATTTTTGTGTTAAACAAGTCATAATAGCACTGAAATCACGATCATTATGGACCAACAATATGGTATCAGAGCCTTAGTGCTCTTGATTGTTTGATTCCAGTGATTTTTGTGTTGATTTTGGAGTTTTTGGGTCGAAACACTATTTGATTCTGTTCTAAGCTTGTTTTAGTGTTTTGGAGTTGTATTTTGCTCAAATATTGTGTTATTTGGTCATAGGAAGGTTTTAAAACAAACGCGTATGCAAATGGTCAAGTTTTGAAGGTTTTCGGGTTATTTTCGTACTGTTACAGGCTGGTTTGTTATCCAGCGAATCTAAGTGTTCTTCCAGCGAATCTAAGTGTTCTTCCAGCGAACCTAATTCAAATTTTTGCTCTGTTAGTTTGTGGTGTGGCCAGCGAATCTGACATATCATTGAACGAAAGTTCACTTGTTTGACTGACTGTGCAAGCGAAACTGCTGCCAAAATCAGGCCAGCGAATCTGTGCTTGCTTGTCAGCGAAACTGTTTGCTTGTCTAGCGAATCTGTTTCAGCGAATCTACCAGCGAATCTGTTTTGTTCTTCGGGCGAATCTATCCAGCGAATCTATTTTGGGCGAACCTAAAATCTTTTGTTTGTAATTATGTCTACTTCAACAATGGACATGCTTAAACTGGATGGAAAAGCCCAGGCTGAAAATGAATTCAACTCATTCGTTGGATTGAAGCATGAAAATCTGACTGAATTAACGAATCGATTTTTACTTGTGTCAAGCAATCTCAAAACCTATGATGAACAATTGGGAAATCATGAGCAAGTGACAAAGCTATTGGATTCCCTTCCTTCCAAATGGAGTCTTCAGATCAAAGCGCTAAAACGAGAAAGAAACTTCTATGACCTTAAGCTAATAGAAGTGATAAACAATCTAAAGTCACTCGATCTGAATGAAAAGAGAAAAGAATACACTCAAGCCATGATGTCTGCAACCGTCTCTCCTCAAAATTCTGCACTGATTACATCCGCTGCAAACTCTCCTAGTGCAGTCTCTGGAGGATTATCAAGTTATGAATCCGTTAAATCCAGTGGTGGTCCAACAAGTGTAAGTGCCAACTCAAAAGCACCCAACACCACTCAGACCTTATCTGATACTGCAACCTCATCTGAGAAGTTTGTTCAAAATCATGAAGCTTTAATTGGTAAAATTGTTGAAGAATCTGTTCTCAACAATGATTATATTGATTATTTTGATCCTTTCAAAGAATTTTACTGTGAAAAGGAAATAAATAAAACGAGAAAGAAACTTCTATGACCTTAAGCTAATAGAAGTGATAAACAATCTAAAGTCACTCGATCTGAATGAAAAGAGAAAAGAATACACTCAAGCCATGATGTCTGCAACCGTCTCTCCTCAAAATTCTGCACTGATTACATCCGCTGCAAACTCTCCTAGTGCAGTCTCTGGAGGATTATCAAGTTATGAATCCGTTAAATCCAGTGGTGGTCCAACAAGTGTAAGTGCCAACTCAAAAGCACCCAACACCACTCAGACCTTATCTGATACTGCAACCTCATCTGAGAAGTTTGTTCAAAATCATGAAGCTTTAATTGGTAAAATTGTTGAAGAATCTGTTCTCAACAACGATTATATTGATTATTTTGATCCTTTCAAAGAATTTTACTGTGAAAAGGAAATAAATACTGGAAAGGTGGCTGAGGATAGTTTGATTGAAGAGGTTGCGGATTATGGTCTGACGAAAGAAGGAAAGAATCAAGAAAAAGTTGTTCATTCTGGAGTGTTGTGTGAAGCTGTTACCAAAAAGAAAGAGAAGGCCACTGTCAATGTCGGCAATGGGGCAGAAAATGTTGGTACCGATGCTGAAAATGTTATGGAATCAAAGCTTGACATAGAAGCCATGATTGAACAGGCAAAGCATGAAGCTGTGGATGAATACAAGAGGAACACTCCTTACTGCCAGTGTGATCGTGCTCTCGAGGCTGAGAAACTGGTTGTGGGTCTTCCTTATGAAGTTGTGGAGGATATGTGTTCATCTGCATGCAAAATTCGTTTAATTAGCATATATAAAGCTAATAAATTATTAATTTCAAATGAAAACGAATTAAAGAGAACTAACAAAGAGCTTAAAGTGAATGAATCAAAATTTTTTGTTAAATTAAGAGAGGCTTTAAAAGAAAACGAACATTTAAAAAGATCTCTTTTGGAAAAGAATTGTGAGATAAACTATTTAACCGAGCAAGTCACTCTTGCTGAATTTGAAACCAGAAAGATTAAAAATAAACTGGAACAATGGACAATCTCTGGTATGAAAAGGGAAGAACTCCAAAGGAAACAACGGGGGCCAGAGTTAAGACCGGGGTGGGTCATAAAGATGATGCACAAGTATATCCTCCACCTAGTACATTCTGTTATTCTCCTACACCTATTCCTCATCCCTCAAATGAGCTGATTCAAGAGATTATAAAGAATGATACTAACAGCTCTAATGCAGGTTTCGGTGAAGTGAATCTTAAGGAGGTGAGAGAGGATTATGCTTATGGTGAAAGCAGTGGTCTTGGAAGTTCTAGTAACTCTAGCTTTGATTCAGACAGGACTGTTGAAGACAGTAGTTCGAATGTCTTTATTTCTAGTCAAGTTTTAACGTCAAAGAATATTATGTGTGACATTAATTCTGGATGCTCAATTTCAAACTCAAGTAGTTTGAATGATGATTTTATTGAAAATGTTTGTGTAAATAACAAAGCAAAACTTTCAGATCAAGTCTCTGAAAGTCAAACCAAAACAAATTGTTTTCAAAAATTCTTGTCTCATCAAATTCCATCTTTCACACCAATAAGAATTTCAAAACCGAAAGACAAAGAATCATCTTTTTCATACATTCTTAAACCTAAATCTGCACCCTCCAAGGTAAAAGTCACAACAGGTAAGTTAAAAGAGTTCTACGACTCTTGCAGTGATTATAACTCACAGACATCTGAAAGTAGTGAAGAGACCGCTAAATTTGCAAAAAGAAGTTTAAAATCTCATTGCTTTCAGTGTGGAAATGTCGGTCACACTGTCAAACACTGCCCTGTGATTGTTGAAAATAGTTCAAAGCAGAGATCTTTTGGAAAGAAATTGAATTCTTTTGTAAATAATTTTTTCTGTAAATCATCAACTGTTCAAAGACCCAAGTACACTAAGGCTTGGGTCCCGATTTCAAAAGTCTAATTTTTTTTTGTAAATACGTAAATAACCTTTTTCTTTTTCTTCTTTGAAAAATCCATAGGTCACTCGATTCATAGCTCCGTTACTTTATTTTATTTTATCTTCTTTTATTATTCTTTTAACTCTGTATATATATATTAAGAAAATCTGAAAAACAAAAATTTCTTTTAGACGGCTATTATATAGAAATTTTGGGGGAGATATAAAAGATTAACTATTTATAGTTTTTCAAATTTTGCTATTTCAGGATCTCCGTTTTGATTGATGTTGAAGAGTCGTTGAAGGAGGTCAGAAGCATTGCGTTTGGGATATGTCAGATAGGCTCAGCCCGAAAACGAAGTAAACAGTGATTGTGCAGCCAAACATAACGCTCAAGATCTCGACAACAAGGATTATCTCCTTGACATGATTGGATTGCACAAAGAAAATGGTTCTGTCAAAAATGGGTTGAGAGCGTCAAATCTTTGCTTTGATTTCCCTAAACATCCCAAATCACCCTCGCCCTATCCCCGAATCGAGTTTCTAGTATGCAAAACAAATAAAATAAAAAGCTGCTAGTGATGCTCTTCGGAAAAGCCTCTGAGTGAGTTACTTGTTAACTCCTCAGAAAGTATTGAGTCAAGTGCTTAACTCCTCTGCTATACGGAAGTATTGACCTGGAGTTGGTGGATCTTCTCTGCTATACGGAAGTATTGACCTGAAGATTCACCGAGCATGCTCAAATGTTTATCTCCTCTGTTATACGTCAGTATAGACCTGGAGCTCTAGACTATTTGAGTTTCCCAAATAATAAGTCGCATTGTATTCAAAAGAATCAATTGCTGACAAGCTCCACTCACAAAGAAAAGATGCAAAATTGCACAAGTGTCAAAAGAAGCTAATGCATCGGTCAACATTCAAAAGTTGATCATTGAAATTCAAGCAAAGTCAATCGTATTGCTCAGATATACCCTGATGACAGAACTTGTTCTTTTTACCTAGATGTCTGTGGGGACCGAGTTGTCTGAGCTTCTTCAATCAAACCATAAACATGATAAAAGAAGCTGCTGATCTCTTGTTGAAAGGACTAAGGCATGGGTTTAAATGGACAAACATATCTGCAATCCCGCCAATCGATGATTCTCCGGATTCTGCTCAAAACATCATGAAAAATATATATCCTTACTAGCGTTTAAAACCTCTTTTTGTTATTTTATTTTATTTCATTTTATTTTATTTTAGTAATTTTTCAACTTCTAGGATAATATGTTTATATGTTTATTTTTGGAGCGATGAAATCGTGGGACGTTTTCACGGATTTACAAAGTTTTTTAAATTTAAGAAAATCCAAAAATATTTTAATTTGTGTGCGAGCGAACCTGCTAGCGAACCTACAGGTTCGCCCAAATCTCAGGTTCGCCCGCAAACCCTTTTTGCACCGCGCCGAAGGCAGTTTTGTCTTTTGGTCTTCTGGCGAATCTAAAGTTCGCTGGTCTGTCTACCAGCGAACCTGTGCCAGTATATATATACAGTGACAGCGAAATATCTCACATATTCGCTGTCCAACTGTACTGTAGCAGACCTTTTCAATTTCAAACACCGAACGTTCGATTCTCACTATTTCACGGCCTTTTTACACATTTAACAACACTATTGTGTCTGGTATGTGATCGAACTCATCTTAATCTCTGTCTAAACCCTTAATCGCACCATTATCTCGTTTTTTAACTGTCGATCTATGATTATGTGTTGATTGAATGACTGATTTGGTGTTTATAGTTAGGGTTTTACTTCATAACAGCCTCTTTTGATGTTTACTTTGACCCTTTGTTGCTTTATATGCTTAATAATGCTGTGTTGATTGTGATTCTGGCTATTTTTCAAAAACTAGGGTTTCCAGCGAACCTATGTGTTCGTCTGGCGAATCTGAACGAAAGTTCAAAACTTCGAGCGAATCTATGTCATTATGCTGCCCGCGCAACAACATAGATTTGCCCGACTGTTTCTAGCGAACCTATACATTCGCTCGACCAAATAACAGACTTTTCATGTCAGCGAATCTATAGGTTCTGATGCCAAAATCTCAGGTTCGCTATACCAGCGAACCTAATTTCCAGCGAATCTATTAACTGTTTTTCAAATCTTCTTTTCTGATCAATCTTCGTTTATTTTTCAGGCACAATGTCGACATTATTCTTTGAGAAAAAGCACAACATGTGTGCTTTGCTTGATGAAAACCATGAAAAGGCCGGCAGCTATAGAGATTCAATCAAATGGCTGAAATCTTCTCACATACATTATGCCATATCTCACTCACCCACTATATATGAGCTGCACGTTCGGGATTTCTGGCGAACTGCAGTAATGAACGTGTCGGTACTGCCGTCACGTATCTGTGCCAAAGTCGGTGGGTATGACTTGGAGTTTACTGAAGCCGATCTGGCTAGAATCCTGAAGTTAGAAGAGGATGTTGGAGAGGAAGTGAGTATGACTGCTGAGGAAGTGTACGGAGCACTCCGGACTGCTGGGTATGAGGGTCCGATGCCCGGCGAGAAGAAAATGGAATTTGTGAAGTCCTATTTGATCCAGGACTGGAGGTACATTGCACACGTGTTTATCATGTGCCTGGATCATAGGAAGGGGGGAACCGACGGATTGAATCTGGATTGGGCACGAGCTATGGTGCTGTTTTGCCGGGGGCAAAAAGCAAATCTTGCGAAGCTGATCTTCAATTACATGCTCGAGAACATCCATGCCAGCAAAGGGACTAAATGGTTAATGTACCCCAGATTCATTCAGATGATTCTGAATGATAAATTGCCAAATCTGCCGGTGGAGGGTGCAGAACTAAAAATCTGGGATATGCATTCTAGAATATTCAAGGACTGTAAAGCGGTGCGATCGGACTGTGTGGGAAGGACTGCATATCTATGGGAAAACATGTACTCTGCAGAAAGATGGGCGTATATACAGAGGTTAATGGAGACGGAGAGGAAACGGGGTGGCGAGAACATAGAGATTGTTGAAAAGAAGATGAAGAAACGAAAAGCTTACGCCAAAGAAAAGGATTATTCATTCGAGCGAGAGGTTGATGAAATCCAGGCAGAGATAGATGCTGGTAGGGAACAAAGAACAAAGAAAAAGTCTGATGCACACGCTGAAGGGTCAAAGAAAGCTAGGCATGATATCGGGGGTACATCTGCTGGGTCTGATAATGAATTAAAGGGTGAGGTTGAAAGGTTGAAAGCAGAATTGATTGAGCTGAAAAGTAAACATGAAGAGTTGGAAAAACAGGATGCTGAGAAATCAACTGTTATATACGAGATGGGTCGAATGATGAAGGACCAGCAGTGTCTGATTGTGAGGATCTTTAAGGAATTAAACAGTTTGAAGGAAAGTGTTGGGACTGAACCTGCAATGACTGAAGCAGAACTGAACTCCTTAACGGATATTGCAAAGTATCCGTTAATGGATGTTGACTTTGGAGATAAAGGAAAAGCTGCCGAGGAAACATTCGATGAAGAGATGGGGATTGATTTAGATGTGTTTGAAGGAGAAGAAGTGGTAGGAGGATCTAGTATGGACTATACCTTGGTAAATGAACCGGAGGTTGATATTGATGCAGACAGTGAGGAAGATATTGATGATGAGCCGGAAACATATAAAGTGGAAGAAAAGGGGATGAGTTACCAGTTTGAACATGCTGAATTAGACAAATCTGAATGGTTCCGAAAAGAAGAAGAAGTTGACCCTGAGGTGCCAATATTTCAACACTTGGATGAACCCAACACCAAACAAATGGACAGACAAATCATTGCATGGAAGTACAACAGTTTAGTAGATGCTTATATGATTAAAAGAAGAGGCGGTGACATTTCATATATCAAGAACCGGAAGCATTTTGCCACCTTGCCTCGGTGGGATTTGCGGAGGTTGGCTGATCTTCCATTGCTTGGGAAAGAAGAAAGCGGAAGGGCGTGTGCGTTCGAAGCTACAATCCAGGAGGCTGCAAAGTCTGATTTTGTTGATTTTGGATACCAGAAGCCAAGAAGGATGAGGCAGAAGAAAGACAGACATTGGGTGTCGTGGAAGGGCAAGATTGTGTTGAAGATAGCTGCACCAAAGGTAATGACAAGGGTTAAAGTTCCTGACACTCAGCCACCCAGATTGCAGGATTTCTTCAAATGGTTCTATGATAACAGCACTGGGGAGGCAATTATCAGATTACAAGGAGAAGACCGTCCAGAGATTCGCTTGTTTGACCCAATGGAGGTCTTTTCTTTCTGTGACGAGGATCTGAAAGTGTTGTGTGAAAATAGGATCAAGCACGGGGCTGGAGAGGATACTGCTACTGAAGCGAACCTGTTTGTAAAGGTCGCAAACAAAGCCCGGGGGATTCGTGCTGAACTAAAGGCGGTGAATGAGAGATTGAGGAGGTCTGATGATCAGCGTATGGACATGGACGACCTATCTAGACAGCTGGATCGATCAATAGAGCAGAGGTTTGAGAAACCGGTGCAGGTGATAGATTTGGAGGTTATTAGCGAGGAGCAAACTGCAGAGACTCAGGCGGAGACGACAGTTCAACATGTGCCTGATACTGAGGTCGCAGACACAGAGTTTGTGGATTCTATGCTAGTGTTTAGTGAAGATGAGGCCGGATCTGAAGACTTTACAAACCCAATGGCCGGAATGAAAGAAAGGGCAGGAGCGTTTATCGAACATCTTTGAAGCCATCAAGACGGAGCTAAATTTGAAGACTTCCCCAGGTGAGGTCCAACCTAGGGGGAGTATTGATAGTCACTATGTATAGGTTGGACTCACCGGCTTGTCGGTGTTACTTTTGTTTGTATTTGTTTAACTTGTATTTGTTATTGTACTAGCGAACCTACGGGCGAATCTATAGATTCGCCCGCAGTTCATGTAGTCTTTTGTATATTAGGTGTCGACTGGGCGAACCTATATGTCCAGCGAACCTGTGTTGGTTCGCTAGATAGATTCGCTACAGCGAATCTATCAGCGAACCTAACACTGCTATATATTGTAACCTTATCTTCATTTGAATGCAACTTTTGCACATCTTTTACCAAAGCTATTATCCACTGATTGTGTTGTGTAATCGTTCAATCTGAGGTGCTAGGAGCATATTCTACTTATCTTTGTAGCTTATATACCTCAGTTGTGTGTGTAATCTTGTTATTGGGTTGTTTGGATAATATACACTTTGTTCTTCAAGCCTTGGATATTTTTGTGTTAAACAAGTCATAATAGCACTGAAATCACGATCATTATGGACCAACAGAAAGGAACTTGATCAAATCCCAGTAGTTAACGAATTCTCTGACGTCTTCCCTGATGAGTTATCGGGCGTTCCACCGGAAAGACAAATAGAATTCACAATTGATCTAGTTCCCGGAGCTAATCCTGTAGCTAAATCGCCATACCGACTGACACCAAGTGAGATGAAAGAATTGATGTCACAACTCCAAGATCTATTAGATAAAGGTTTTATTCGGCCAAGTGTTTCACCTTGGGGTGCGCCGATTTTGTTTGTTAAGAAGAAAGACGGTAGCATGCGAATGTGCATCGATTACCGTGAGTTAAATAAACTGACCATTAAGAATAGGTACCCTTTACCTAGAATTGATGATCTTTTTGATCAATTGCAAGGTGCTAGCTGGTTCTCTAAGATTGATCTAAGGTCAGGATATCATCAAGTAAAGGTAAGAGAAGAAGATGTACCAAAGACGGCTTTTCGTACTCGTTATGGGCATTATGAATTCGTTGTGATGCCATTTGGTTTAACTAATGCCCCAGCAGTTTTCATGGATCTCATGAATCGAGTATGTAAACCTATGCTTGATCGTTTTGTTATCGTTTTTATCGATGATATCCTTATCTATTCTCGAACAGAAAAAGATCATGCTTAACATATTAGGGAAGTTCTCACTACACTAAGAAACGAGAAGCTATACGCAAAGTTTTCAAAGTGTGCATTTTGGCTTCGAGAAGTGCAGTTCTTGGGCCATGTGGTAAATGCAGAGGGTATTTTGGTAGATTCCGCTAAGATAGAGACTATTACGAAATGGTCTTCTCCAAAGACCCCAACCGAAGTTAGAAGTTTTCTGGGTTTAGCGGGTTATTATCGACGTTTCATTCAGGATTTGTCAAAAATAGCTACCCCGTTGACAAAGCTAACTCGAAAGAACTCCAAATTCAAATGGAAGCCAGAACAAGAGGAAGCATTTCAACTTTTGAAAGAAAACTTAACTAAAGCTCCCGTTCTAGCTTTACCTGAAGGAACAAAAGATTTTGTTGTTTATTCTGATGCCTCGCATGTTGGACTGGGTTGTGTTCTTATGCAAAGGGGAAAAGTAATTGCATATGCGTCACGGAAATTAAAGCCAACGGAAGCGGGTTATCCAACTCATGATCTTGAATTGGCGGCAGTAGTATTTGCACTAAAGATTTGGAGACATTATTTGTATGGTACAAAGTGCACAATCTATACCGATCATAAAAGTTTGAAGTATTTCTTCGATCAAAAGGAATTAAATATGAGACAACGACGATGGCTAGAGTTAGTCAACGATTATGATTGGGAAATACTTTACCATCCGGGTAAAGCCAACATTGTGGCTGATGCCCTAAGTCGAAAGGAGACTATTGCTCCAATTAAAGTAAAATCATATAAACTGATTGTGAGTTCAGACTTGTTTGATCAAATTAAAGTTGCACAAGTGGAGGCTCTAAAAGAGGAGAATTTGAAACGGGAGAGAATCATTGGTCAAGTCCACCAACTTGAAGGAAATGATAAAGGAATTAAAGTTCGTTGTGGACGAATTTGGATTCCTTGGACTTGTAAGGTTAAAACAATAATTTTGGATGAGGCACATAAGTCAAAATACTCAATCCACCCAGGTGCGACCAATATGTACAATGATTTAAAGAGGGAATATTGGTGGCCTGGTATGAAAAGAGATATTGTTAAATATGTGGAGGGGTGTTTGACTTGTTTACAAGTCAAAGCTGAACACTAAAAGCCATATGGGAAGATGCAACCACTAGAAATTCCATTATGGAAGTGGGAGCATATTACAATGGATTTAGTGACAAAGCTGCCTAAAACGGCCAAAGGTTATGATGCAATATGGGTAGTTGTCGATCGTTTAACGAAAAGTGCTCACTTTCTACCCATTCGTGAAAGTTATTCATCAGAGCGAATGGCGGAAGTGTATGTTAGTGAGATAGTGTCAAGTCATGGGGTGCCAGTATCTATTGAATCTGATAGAGACACTCGTTTTACCTCAAGATTTTGGAGAAGGTTTCAAGAAGAAATGGGTACTAAATTATTAATTAGTACGGCATATCACCCACAGACAGATGGGCAAAGCGAGAGAACGATTCAAACACTAGAAGATATGTTGCGTGCTTGTATTATTGATTTTGGTGGCAGCTGGGACAAGTATTTGCCCCTTGTGGAGTTCTCTTACAATAATAGTTAGCATTCGAGCATCAAGAGGGCCCCATTTGAAATGCTCTATGGTAGAAAATGTCGCACTCCTGTGTGCTGGGGCGAAATCGGAGAAAGAGAACTTGAAAATAAAGAAGTGATAAATATCACAAATGAAAAGATCGATCAAATTAGAGAACACTTGAAAGCAGCACAAGATCGTCAGAAATCGTATGCTGATAAGCGGAGACGACCGATTGAATTCCAAGTGGGGGATTTTGTGATGTTAAAAGTTTCCCCATGGAAAGGTGTTATTCGTTTCCGTAAACGTGGAAAGTTGAGTCCACGGTTTATTGGTCTGTTTAAAATAATTGCTCGTGTGGGGAAGGTGGCATATCGTTTAGAATTACCAGAAGAATTAAACGGTATCCATAACACATTTCACGTTTCATATCTTCGAAAGTGCTTGGCTGATGAAACGGCATGTGTGCCGTTGAATGATATTGAGGTAGATGATAAGCTTAACTATGTGGAAAAGCCGGTGGCAATTCTTGATCATAAAGTTAAGCAACTTCGAAATAAAATAATAAACCAGGTTAAAGTACAGTGGAAACATCGGCGTGGTTCTGATACCACATGGGAAGCCGAAGAAGAGATGAAAAGATATTACCCTGAGTTGTTTAATGAGGTTTCAGGGACGAAACCTAAATAAGAGGGGGGAGATTTGTAACATCCCGTTTCAAGATCAAAATAAAATATATAAAACTGTATTTCAAATACGGTACTCGGTAGTTTCTAATTATATACAATGTTTTGTTTTATAAAGTGTTGTTTAAGAATAATAAAACAAAATATGTAAATATAGTTGTGCATGTAAAGCGTAAGTTTTAAAAATACTAAATAGTAAATAAATAAATAATAAAATAAAGTAATATCTTCTAAATGTCTAATAAAAGAATTGATAGGTGTTTAGGTGGCATAGTAGCTTTGCTGAACAAGTAAATAAATAGATAAGTTCATACATTGGTATGCCACATTGAAAAACAAATAATTGAGGTGGAGGGTTTTGAGTATGCCACGTTCCCTAAGAGATAAAGCTTGCAACATTTTTATCAATATATATATATATAAGAGTATAAATGAAAGGGGAGGTGAATAGTTAATAGGAGAGTGTTTTGGAATATCAAAACCGAGAGAGGGAAACAATAATATTGTGATTAAACGTGGTGATAAGAAGCGGAACCCGACGGGCGTCATCGAAGAGCCGGGAACGTGAGTTTTCTATAATATTGACTCTATGTAAGTACACAAACTCTTAAAAGTATACATGATTATTTGTTATGTTCCGTGTGATTAATAATATCATTATGTGTTTGATATATATTAGTTTGGAACATATATAGATCGGTGGGTCTTAAATATTTATGTGATTATTATTGTTGAAAATTAGAGTAGTATATATTACTACTTGTTGAAATATATGACAATAATTAGAGACGGTGGTCTCAATAATTAGAGACGGTGGTCTCAATAAATACAGACAGTGGTCTCGGTGAATAATTAGAGACGGTGGTCTCGGCGAATAATTAGAGACGGGGGTCTCAATAATTAGAGACGGTGGTCTCGGTGAATAAATAGAGACGGTGGTCTCGGTGAATAATTAGAGACGGTGGTCTCAATAAATAGAGACAGTGGTCTCATAATTAGAGACGGTGGTCTCATAAATAGAGACGGTGGTCTCATAAATAGAGACGGTGGTCTCATAAATAGAGACGGTGGTCTCAACAATAAATTAGAGACATGTGGTCTCAGAATTAAAGTGGAGACATGTAGCGTGTACTTACTTAGCTATGGCTAATGTGTTATTCATGTATACTTTCAGGGAAGAAAGTGGAGGGGGACTAAAGACCGAAGTCGGATCGACCAGTGGAAGTTATCTTTGTTTAAATAAAAGTTGTGTAATATTCGTTGTAATGACTCTTTTGTAAAACTATAATTTATAGTGAAAATAGTCACATGAGTGACAAATTTTGGACGTATACTTGGGACCTACTCTGATATGAATTGCGAGATTTTTATATATAAAAAAAAACTGGGTGTTTCAATTCATACGCGAGATAGTCCTTAGTTTCTGCCTTCTGATCGTTCAGCACATCGATCTTCAACGACTTTCATTCGTATGTTAGGTTTGTCGTATGCATCGACAAAAGCCCGTGCCTATAACTACATCAATTTTTTCTAAGTTCATAGGCAATAGTTCTAGAGGGACATACTGCTTATCTATCTTGAGAAGGAATTTCAATAAGGAAGGCTATAGCTAACTGAGTCATCAAGGAGATAAAAGTAATGGACACAAGATTACTATTCGCACCTAGGTCGAATAGTATATTAACATAAGCATAATTAACATAGAACAAACGTATAACCACCTTTTCGTGGTCTATGGTTTACTTGGTTCTCATCAGAAAAACCATGACAATAATCTTTAGGGTGTTCATGCCCTTATCCTGGCTAGCTAAGGTAGCCATCGTTCTATCTTAGAACTTAGGGTAGTTTTGCTTTTGGTGTGTCCATACTATCTCATTCATTACATACCCTAACGACTCAAGTGGTCTCCATCTCTTTGATTCACCATAGAGCGTTAGCAGTTGCCTTTAGATGGTTGATCGTATAGCGAAACATTATCTTAGCCCTAGACCAATTCTTCTTCACGCTTCCATGTCGCTCGCCTTCTTCACGAACATCTTTCGTAACACCGGTGATAATATCAAGCATCATTGACTTAATTATCACAATGATCTTCCATTGTAGTTCGACATCGCGTTCAGCTTCTCTTACCTTATATGTCGAGGGAGGGTTTTGCTGAACTTTAGATGAAACTATCTATAAGTTTAAACGCGAGTAGTCTCCCTCCCTTTAGTCCCTTCTGATGGACTATCTTGAGTAGCGATCACAATCATCCTGCCGCCTGCTTTAGCCCTTCGATAGTTCTAATATCAAAATGGGCTATTACCAGCCACGTAATATATATAAAAAAAATCCAGGCCTCTAACGTGTTTGCAACTATTAAGTCCTAGCAAACACACGTCATTCGCAGATTAAACAAGTCTCGTCATAGGGTCATCAAAAGCAGCTATCGATAACACTCATGGGCCATGGCGACGATTCTTCATGGCCTTTTGTAAGTTCCTCACATTCACGTCTTTTGAAGCGCTCACATTCCGGTTAAGAGTTGGCCTTCACACTTCCTCCTAGTGCTAGTTTTGGTGTCGACTCTCAGTCTCAGGCATCCTGATTCGTCACTGGTATCATCCTGGTTGCTGTCGTCCTTCTTAGACACCGCTTGCTCCTAAGTCTCGTAAAAATAATGATACGAGCTGGAATCCTTATTCTCATCCTAAGGTTCTTTCGCATCATATAGGGTGTAGGTAGGAAGGTTCATCGGTACATCAAATTTGTGACACCCCGCCCGGCGGCGGAAACACCGGGCTGTCATTGGAATTGGATATCAATAGTACAAAGCACATGGCACACTAAAAGCATATTTTAATATCATTAATGTAATAATTGTTGTGACATAAAAAGAGGAATAAATAGTCATAAATTCAGAAATAAAAACCGACAATTAAGTAATTTATTGTTTAATTATTCTAGGTCCGATAGGCATCCTATGTCTTGAAGCACCTAAAATATGTAAAAATAAAGTTAGCTACTTAAAGCTAGTGAGTAAACCACAATTGATATATAGTAATAAAGAAATCTGAGATCATCATAATATGTTGCGCAATCTTACATGCATAGCTATTTCATATCATTCTCGACCATGACACCTTGAACACACATTGAACACCATCATTGTATAGCAACTTGTAATCATTTGTCATGAGGAACCAACTCATGTTATTAATTAAAGATAACATATTAGCAACCGTCACGTAACCATCTCGATATAATAGTTATCAATAATTATTTAGCAACAACATAGCATAGCAACTTATATTATCGTATCGCAACTTGTAACATTGAATAGCAACAAAACATTGAAATTTGAATGGCCGGGTTTAAATCACCTGTTTTGAAATAATTGCAGGTGGGTTTGTCAAACCATTAGCGCTAACATTGTACCGGTGGGATTACTAAGTAACAATACTACTTTAAACTACCACATAAGACTAACATATTTTATGATCTCTTTTGGAAACAAATAGAAAACTGAAAACATTGTATAGTAATTGAACATATTTCAGCCCCAAAATGTAAAAGTAAAAAGGGGAGTGATTTTACTCACCTTGAAATGCGAAAGTAACCGAAACAATAGAATCGCAGCTAAAACGAACCGAGGGTTGCCCAAATATTAGTATCACCTAATTAATTGGGAAGAACCCTAACTTAGAAACGAAACAATAATATAGCAACAAGAATCAAAATCAGAAAATCTAAGGTTTTGGATTTGGGATTTTAGGGTTTTAAATTACAAATTGGAAATTAGGGTTTCAAAGTACAATTTGAGAATTAAGGTTTTAAAGTACGAATTTGGGATTCTATACGAAAAGTATTTTTCTTTAAATACTATTTGTAATAAACACTTATAAATATGTAACATTTATTTGTATATATGTATTAAAACTTATATGTTTTTAAGCTTTAAAACATATATTTAACTTAAAATAAGTTATTTAGGAAGTATAATTAAGTGTTTAAAGTGTGTAAAAATGAGTTTTAATGAAAATATGGGCAGAGGGACTCGAACTCGTGTTCTCTGCGTAAACAACAAACAACCATAACCACTAGACCAGATTCATTTTTGGTTAACTAGTCTGCTTTTGAAATGTTTTAATCTTTAATATCCAACACCCATTTAAAAGATTCAAGCCCTAGAAGGATGAATCATCAAATTCGTTTCAAATCAGTTAATATAATTCCAATCCATTAGAGGGCTTTTGATCTACGAATCATCACGAGTATTTTGATGTAAATAACTTACTTGGATTCGACGGATTGCACGGGTTTAATTGAAGAACAATGGTCGACTGTTCTCGGTGGATTTCACACGAATCTGGAACGAAAAGAGATATAATTGATGGTTTAGAAAGATGTAGATGATTGAGAGGATTAAAATGGATACAAGTTTTACCAGAAATGATGCGTTGAAGGTGATGATCGATTAAGTCGTCGGAGTAAGATTTTGTTGACTGGATTGTTAATTGCAGCGAAAGGTTTGTGTGTTTTAGAAGATGTAAAGTGTTAGTCGACAGAATTGGCGAGTTATGGTAAGACTTAATTCGTGATTACGGTTCTAATTACGGTAATGGTGTTTTGAATTGACCAAACCAAATTAATTTGAGCGTTAAACTGCTGTAAAACGCGTTAATTGCCGTTTAGGAAGGTTTGAATCCATGAAGGGGAATTGGGCGTGATTTTTGGTTGATTGAATTTTGGTTAAAACGCATTAAAGGGTGTCGTCGGAAATTGGGATTTGCCGGAAATGGCTGCCGGAGCAGTCATCGGAAACACGGGCCTGGGAAGGGGTTTGGGCTGGTTTAATTTGATTTTACACTAACAGTCCCTGCACTTTCGAATGTTATTATCTTAAGTTATAAACATTAAAAACAAGTTCCAATAGTTACAGTTTTGGCCCAATAGTTAACTTATAAATAAAATTAACTAACCAATCTAACAAGGTTGAGACGTGACGTTTATATCAATGATGTTTTTTTGTATCTTTAGCTCGTTTATGACGTTAGAGGATTATTTTTAGACTTAAAAGCGGTTTTCTTTAGTAATTTATATAAAATCTCATTTATAAAACATAACATATTTATATATGTATATACTTTATATTTTATTATGACTTACAAATTAATTGGTAACCGTTGGAAAATAACTTGGACGATAAATATTAAAGACGTAAAATCCGATATATTAATTTATAATAATAATGATGAACGTTACATTTCTAGGAAATAAATACGAATACAATTAAGATATAAATAATCCCGGATTCGAGTTTGAGGCAGATGTCACAAAATTCTCCATAGTACCCATACACATTCTCTTCTGCATGCTGATTCACATCTCCTTTCTATACCCTTATTCTTTCATGTCTTTTTCTCTTGTCTTCAATCTTGAACTCGTCTCTCGAGAGGGTGACTTCATCACCATAGTAGATACCAAAACAAGTATCCAAACAAAAGAGATGACTTAGGCCAATGCTCATGCCTAATCCTTCGCATTTCTCTGACGAGGTTTCTAAATCAATCCATACGATAGTGAGGATTATCATGCTCGCACAAAGATAACTTGACAATTACGTTCAATCAAACAATCACTTATCATACTTCTCAACTTTCCTAGGGCTTTCCTATCTTAAGTGGTCCTTTCAGCCTATCAGGTTAGAGCTCAAGGATCTGCGTGACCCTTAATTCGCTAAAACCTTTGGCTCTGATACCAACCTGTCACACCCCGACTCCAGGTCCCGACACGTTGCATAATATCAGCCAATCAAATAGAATAATCATATTACAGCGGAAGTCTTTCATAATAAAGACCATTAAATGTCAACCCAATTTGAACTTTTAACAATGTCACGAAGTAAAACTACCTGCACTCGTCGCGAGTGCGTTACAAGGAAACTATCTAAGGACACTGCTCCCAGGTGTCCAAATCGGGTACTAGCTCCTATGATGAGAGCATCAAGCATCTGATCCTAGCTAAGCTTCTTCAATCTAGCTAACGCCCTCAGGCGTTCCTTGTACCTGCATCACGAGCTAAAGGACGTCAACAACAACGTTGTTGGTGAGTCGTAACCAGTGACATAAGACATGTAAAACATTTAGACATCATTCATTCATTCATTCATATATGTGTGTGGTGATAAGTTATCTACAAGTCAACTCTTCACTACGTCACTTAGTGACGTCATCTAACGTAATGCTTTCTAATATGTATACCGCATACAGGATCAACAAAGGTACCTATATGGCAAATCCATGCCATAGTATTTCACAACGTCCCGGGCATCCGGTACCTTTCCTGTTACGAGCAATCAGTCTACCTAATTGGATTCAACTAGACGCATACATATCCCGAGGCGGAGCCGGTATCCCCTCAAGGACTACCTCTTAGCGGGAAGCCCTGCCTTAATAACTTGCCCTGTGGTATGTAGCCGCCATCTCGTTCATTGAGATGACTCTTAACGCGAAGCTTATTACCGCGGACCAACTCACACCACAACCGGACGAACCTGGAGTTGAGATGCGTTGATCACCAGGTAGCGATCTACTTATAACCACATACATATTCAAGACATAATAAAACATTTCATACTTTTTATACAAGCTCGGATACAGCCCCGAAATCATAAAACATATAAAAGAGGGGCGGTTAGACTCACCTTGTGCAGTCTAGGTATCACAAGCTGCTAGCTAAGTGGATGACTAGTGTAACCCTTTACATTAATCACAACATCAGAATACATTCCTTCTGGAATGTTTCCACTGGCATTTCCTACCGGTTGTCAATCGCTTATTTAAGTCACGTTGTGACTTAGCAATGACTTGGGCCCTTAATCAAATCATCTCACTCGAAACGCTCTAGCGCTCGAGTCAGGGTTTTCGTACACTAATAACATCAATCCTACTTAGAAAAGTTTTAAATATACATTTACACAACTTTACAGAGAGATTGAGGCTAAACGGGTGCTCATGTGGAATTCATATAAAACTAGGTGCTCATATATAGGGAGGGAGGACGTAGAACCATTTCCGGGACTGATTCAGTGTTTTCACCCGTTTGGTACGGAAATTCAACCCGTACCCTCCTCGCTTAAACTAATCTTCGTACATACAATGTGTTCTAAAACTATCTTATTACTGCGGAGCCCATAATATATGAATTCCACGTGTTTCGACGAGAGGAATCTGAAAATGTGGGTTACGCGGTCCGCGCATCATAGGGTAGGCCCCTGCGCGTATCACCTAGTGTCAGTCGGGTAGAAAACAGCTGTCAGGCACTTGCCTGTTACGCGATACGCGCAGGAGGACCCATGGTCCTGCGCGTAGCGCCTAGAACAGCCCGACCAGCCTATTTAAAGAGGTGCAACCCCTCTTCACTCCTTGCTCAACTTCTCTCTCTCTAGAACGTTTTAGAGAGAGAAACACCTAGTTTTTCTTGCGGAATCGCGCCTCGAGTGCGGTACCCTGCGTCGTGACGTTCCTTCGAGTCTCGGGCGTGTGTAGATCGCTTGGCGTGCGTCGAGGTTCTGCCCGAGTGAAGAACGGTGATCATCAAGGTGTTGCGCGATTGAAGATCGGTGATCGACGAGGTAATGGTCTTTCATTCTCGATTAGTTTAGGACGGGAATCGGGTTGGGAACCCGATGGGAATGCGGGGTGAAGATACCCGCATAGCACGAGGGACGTTCTAGGGGAAATGGTTGCGGGATTAAACACCCGCAACTAATGGGTAGATTACCCGGGGAGAGTGCGGGTTGAATATCCGTACCCTAGGGGTATGATATCCGTTGTGAACGGGTAACATATCTCTGTAGGATTCGTTTAGATCCCCGAGGTGTGGGATTTGGTAGGCGTAGGTGGCAACGACTCGTGTCTAGTCGTATGCTTCGCTAGTTATACCCTAGGACTTACATAGTCTTAGGAATCGTTATTTATAACGTTGTGATATCGTGTTATAGGTGGATTATAGCTATTGAGATTGATTGTCGATATAGCTATTTGTGTGATCGTGAAGATATCCATTTGGATTGATTGTTGGGATTAGATCAAGGACCGAAGCTAGTTGTGAGCTTGTTGTGATCTTGTTGAGGTGAGTTCATACATCCAAACTCTTGTGTAACTGTTTTGGTTTTGAAATGATCGTATGTTTTACAAAACTGGATGTGATGCTTAAACCTGTTTTGGTTGGAAATGATTGTGAGTTTTTGTATAAACTCTTTTGGATTGGTTGTGTTCTTAAACTGTTGTTTTTGAACGGTTGGCTAGCATTCTACGGTAAATATCGGGCAATACCACTTCAGTTATAGGTTGACGCGGTAAACTCGGTGAAGGGTATATGCATATATTCTGCTCCAGCGCAGACGTGCCAGACGGAGTTGTTACGGGGTTTATCGTATTGTTTGTGTATATTTATCTGATGATGCTAGTAGGTTTATAAAATGCTTGTAAGTGATGGAGTTAGTGGTAACTCTTTGATCAATGGAGCTTGGTAACTCGTTGATCAAGGTTTTTACAAGTATTTGGTTGAATGTTGAAATGTTTTGTAAATTGTTTTATTATGAACTCACCAGCGTAAGCTGACCCTTTGTTTTAAAACTTTGGATTCCACGTGTTTCGATGAGAGGAATCTGTTTTAAACTAAGTGTTCTAAACTATGTACAAACGGTTTCCAGTGACGGGTGCTCATATATATCGTGACAGGCTTGGTATCAGAGCCGTAGTTTAAGCGAACTAGGTACAAGCTTAGTATCTAGACTTAAACTAAGATGAGATAAGATAGGATAAGTGCCCGCATAGGTGTATAGAAGTTGCCTTTTTGGAAAGGGAAATGGGTTTTGGTATGAACGTGGCGGAGAATGGCTAAGAACACGATCACCGCGGTAATTAAATAATTGCAACTGGCCACTGCCATTATTTGTTTACAAGCACTATATTGTTCTTAATCATGGTCCATCATGTGAATACTGACTCCCTGCTCTCTTTTGTATGTAGAGTTATGGCTGGTAAAAGGAAAGGTAGTGGTAGACGTCCTCCTCCAAGAAGAAATTCTAGGATTAACACGAATAAAGAAACTGATAACACTGAGACTATCGAGAATCATGATAACGACGGAGAGGAAGTTATCATGACGGAAACCCAGTTTAATTCGGCGGTTGTTGATCAAGTCTCCAAGGTACTAGAAACCACGTTGACTAGGATCATAGACTCTGCACTGCAAAGGCGATCAAATGAAGAGAACCGTGGAGGCAGTGGTGGCACTGGAGGTGGCACCGGAGGCAGTGGTGGTACGGGAAGTAGTGGCGATGCTAGAGGCGATGGTGGTACTGATGGAAACGATGGTGGAAGAATCCCCAAGCGAGGTTGTTTGTATAAAGGTTTTAAGGATTGTACTCCTAAACCCTTTAGTGGAAAAGGTGGTGCCATAGCGACGTACAATTGGATTTCTGCGATGGAAGCTGTGATCAACATCAGTGAGTGCCGAGAAGATCAAGCGGTCAAGTACGCTGCTCATTCGTTTGAAGAAGAAGCTATGCACTGGTGGAAGACGATAGTCCAAAGGAAAGGACAAGCCGCTATTGACAGCATGATGTGGAATGACATGAAGGAGTTGGTGCTCCAACAGTTCTGTCCACAGAACGAGTTGGACAAGATGGAGATGGAGTTTCTTCGGCTTGAGGCTGGATCGATGACGCCTCGTGAGTACACCTCGAGATTCAACGAGATGGCTTTGTTGGTTCCCCACTTAGTCACTCCTGAGTCCAAAAGGTTGAGATGTTATATCCAGGGGCTTCCACCAAAGGTCCGAACGCATGTGAAGGCAAAAGGGCCAACGACCTTTGATGAAGCAGTAGGACTGAGTGCAATCATCTATGATGAGGTGCAAAGTCAAGAGGCACATGAAGGAGAAAGAAAGAGGAAGTCGGAGGATAGGAAGAGTGGATCTGGCGGTAGATTCAAGTTTAAAAAGGGAGAAGGAGGTAGCAAGAATAAGGGGAAAGTTGGAGAAGAATATCAAGAGCAGAGGTGTTACAGATGTCAGCAATCGGGACATCTCTCAAGATTGTGTCCGACGATTAAGTGTTATAATTGCCAGGAAACAGGGCATTATAAGAGTGATTGCCCTAAAATTAAGGGAGGAAAGAACCCAGCCAAAGGGCGAGTGTTTGTTATGAAAAAGGGAGGAGAGAAGGAAGTAAATGAGGATGTTGTGGCAAGTATGTTCCCTCTAAACAACGTTTATGCTAAGGTTTTATTTGACACGGGTGCAAATAAGAGTTTTGTGTCAACTTCCTTTGGTAAATACCTAGGAAAAGAACCTGTAGTACTAGATCTTGCTTATGAGGTAGAAACCGCAAATGGAGGAAGTGATATGATAACAGTAGTGTATAAGGATTGCATGCTTAATTTAAATGGTGTCGAGTTTCCAGTTAATGTTATGCCTATGAATTTGTGTGGTTATGATGTAGTCATTGGAATGGACTGGTTAACTTATAATCGAGCCCAAGTTGATTGTGAGAAAAAGTTGGTTAGGGTATGTAAGTCAGATGGTGAAACATTAATGGTTAAGGGAGATAGTATCGGAGGTAATATCCGAATGATATATGCAATTAAGGCTAGTAAATGTTTGATGAAAGGTTGTGTGGCTTTTATAGCCTATGCTTTAGATGCTAAGCCCGAAAAGCAGATTTCGGATATCCCAGTCGTGTGTGATTACCCTGACGTGTTTCCTGATGACTTACCTGGACTCCCTCCCAACCGACAAATCGAATTTCGAATCGATTTAATACCTGAAGCAAGGCCGATTGCGAAGGCTCCTTATCGTTTGGCACCCTCCGAATTGCAAGAGTTGATGAAGCAAGTCCAGGAGTTACTCGACTTAGGCTTCATTAGACCGAGTTCATCCGCTTGGGGTGCACCAGTTCTGTTTGTGAAGAAGAAAGACGGCTCTATGCGGATGTGCATTGACTATCGTGAGCTGAACAAGTTAACAATTAAGAACAAGTATCCTTTGCCGAGAATAGACGATCTGTTTTATCAGCTGCAAGGAGCCAACTATTTTTCCAAGATCGATCTTAGGTCTGGATACCATCAGCTAAAGGTGAGGGAAGAAGATATTCCCAAGACGGCTTTTAGAACCCGTTATGGGCACTATGAGTTTTTGGTTATGTCCTTTGGACTAACCAATGCCCCTACAACATTCATGGATCTCATAAACAGAGTCTGCAAGCCGTACTTAGACAAATTTGTCATTGTCTTTATCGATGATATTTTGGTCTATTCGAGAGATCAAAATGATCATGCTGAACACTTGAAGAAGGTTTTGGAAACTCTCAGGCAGGAGAAGCTGTACGCTAAGTTCTCCAAGTGTGATTTTTGGAAGAGAGAAGTTCAATTTCTTGGGCATGTGATAAATGAAGCTGGTGTTCTGGTAGATCCAACTAAGATAGAGGCTATAATGAAATGGGAAGTCCCGAAGACTCCCACGGAAATTAGAAGCTTCTTAGGCTTAGCTGGGTACTACCGAAGATTTATCAAAGACTTCTCCAAGATTGCTACACCGATGACTGCATTAACGCGGAAGAAGGCTGAGTTCAAATGGGGACCCGAGCAAGAGGAAGCCTTTAGTGTCTTGAAGAAGAAGCTTTGTAGCGCTCCAATTCTTTCATTACCCGAAGGTAATGAGGACTATGTGGTATGTTGTGATGCCTCACTTAATGGTCTTGGTTGCATGCTGATGCAACGAGAGAAGGTCATTCCCTATGCATCACGACAATTGAGCGTTCATGAGAAACATTACACCACACATGATTTGGAATTAGGTGCCATAGTGTTTGCCTTGAAGACGTGGCGACACTATCTTTATGGTACTAAATTCGTGATATATTCTGATCACAAAAGCCTCCAACACCTTTTTGATCAGAAGGAGCTAAATATGAGGCAACGTAGATGGATGGAATTGCTTAGCGATTATGATTGTGAGATCAAATACCACCCTGGCAAGGCCAATGTGGTAGCGGATGCCCTGAGTCGGAAGGAGAGGGTTAAACCCATTAGAGTAAGGGCTTTGCAGATTGTTGTAACAGTTGATTGGAAGGATCAGATTATTGAAGCTCAAACAAATGCTTTAAAGAAAGTAAACATTAAGAAGGAGCGAATGGTTGGAAAGGAAGGTTTGTTGACAAAAGGGGAGGATGAGATTCTAAGGTTTGGGTCAAGAATTTGGATTCCAAAGTTTGGAGGTATCCAGGATAAGATTCTTGATAAACCCACAAGTCCAAGTACTCGATTCATCCTGGAACGGATAAATGTTCAAGAGCTTGAAAGAACATTATTGGTGGCCCAATATGAAGAGATCAATTGCACAGTATGTGCAAAGGTGCTTGACTTGTTTACAAGTTAAGATTGAGCATCAGAAACCAGCAGGTCTGTTACAACAGATAGAACTACCAGTTTGGAAGTGGGAAAGAATAACGATGGATTATGTTACGAAGCTCCCAAGAACTCGTGCAGGGCATAATGCCATATGGGTGATTGTGGATCGATTGACCAAGTCGTCCCATTTCATACCTTATAACAAGAGCTACTCACCAGAGAATATGGCTAAATTGTATATCAAGGAGATTGTGAGTAGACATGGCGTGCGACTTTCGATCATCTCTGGTAGAGATAGTCGATTCACGTCAAGGTTTTGGTCGAGTTTGCAAAAAGATCTAGGAACTAGATTGAATTTGAGCACAGCATATCATCCTCAAACTGATGGGCAGAGTGAGCGCACGATCCAAACCCTTGAGGATATGTTGCGTGCGTGTGTGATTGACTTTAGTGGTAGTTAGGATGAATTCTTACCATTGGTCGAGTTTTCATACAACAATAGTTATCACACCAGCATAGGGATGGCACCGTTTGAAGCACTTTATGGAAGAAAGTGTAGAACTCCTGTTTGTTGGACGGAAGTTGGAGAGGATCAGTTGTGTAGTACGGAGATGATGTTAGAAACAACTGATAAAATCCAACTGATTAGGCAAAGGCTAAAAGCTGCCCAGGATAGGCAGAAAAGTTATGCTGATTTTCGTAGAAGGCCTTTAGAATTCAAAGTCGGAGATTACGTGATGTTGAAAGTATCTCCTTGGAAAGGAGTGGTGAGGTTTATCAAACGAGGAAAGTTAGCCCCGAGGTATATTGGTCCATTTAAGATTGTTGCGAGAGTTGGGAAAGTTGCTTATAAGATTGAGTTACCGGAAACCTTGAAGGGTGTGCACGATACCTTTCATGTGTCAAACTTAATGAAATGTTTGGCAGATCCAAATCAAGCTGTACCTCTCGAAGATGTTCAAGTAAGCGAGAAGCTATCTTTTACAGAGAGGCCGGTAAAAATTCTTGATACGCAAGAAAGGAAATTGAGAAAGAAAAGAATCTAGTTAGTGTTAGTCCAATGGGAAGGACAAAGAGGACCGGAGAAGACTTGGGAATTGGCTAGTGAGATGAAAGCCAAATATCCTCAATTATTTTTGTAATACTCGAATTTCGAGGACGAAATTCTTTTTAGGAGGGGAGAAATGTAAAACCCTAAATTTTGACGTAAGTATATGTTGATAATGGGCGGGTGTTCATGTAAATAGCACGTTGAATAAAGAGTCCTAATGTATAGAGATAAACCCTAGGCGTGATAAAGGACTTAAAATGAAGAACGTGGGCGAAAACGGAACTCAAATCGGAGTTATAACGAAGCGGGAAATACGAAAACACCCGAGGAATGCCCAAAAACTTCTTTCGAGCATATCTTGACTTAGAAAAAGAGTTACGGAGCCCATAATATATGAATTCCACGTGTTTCGACGAGAGGAATCTGAAAATGTGGGTTACCCGGTCCGCGCATCATGGGGTAGGCCCCTGCGCATATCTCCTAGTTTTAGTCGGGTGGAAAACAGCTGTCAGGCACTTGCCTGTTACGCGATACGCGCAGGAGGACCCATGGTCCTGCGCGTAGCGCCTAGAACAGCCCGACCAGCCTATTTAAAGGGGTGCAACCCCCCTTCACTCCTTGCTCAACTTCTCTCTCTCTCTCTAGAACGTTTTAGAGAGAGAAACACCTAGTTTTTCTTGCGGAATCGCGCCTCGAGTGCGGTACCCTGCGTCGTGACGTTCCTTCGAGTCTCGGGCGCGTGTAGATCGCTTGGCGTGCGTCGAGGTTCTGCCCGAGTGAAGAACGGTGATCATCAAGGTGTTGCGCGATTGAAAATCGGTGATCGACGAGGTAATGGTCTTTCATTCTCGATTAGTTTAGGACGGGAATCGGGTTGGGAACCCGATGGGAATGCGGGGTGAAGATACCCGCATAGCACGAGGGACGTGCTAGGGGAAATGGTTGCGGGATTAAACACCCGCAACTAATGGGTAGATTACCCGGGGAGGGTGCGGGTTGAATATCCGTACCCTAGGGGTATGATATCCGTTGTGAACGGGTAACATATCTCTATAGGATTCGTTTAGATCCCCGATGTGTGGGATTTGGTAGGCGTAGGTGGCAACGACTCGTGTCTAGTCGTATGCTTCGCTAGTTATGCCCTAGGACTTACATAGTCTTAGGAATCGTTATTTATAACGTTGTGATATCGCGTTATAGGTGGATTATAACTATTGAGATTGATTGTCGATATAGCTATTTGTGTGATCGTGAAGATATCCATTTGGATTGATTGTTGGGATTAGATCAAGGACTGAAGCTAGTTGTGAGCTTGTTGTGATCTTGTTGAGGTGAGTTCATACATCCAAACTCTTGTGTAACTGTTTTGGTTTTGAAATGATCATATGTTTTACAAAACTGGATGTGATGCTTAAACCTGTTTTGGTTGGAAATGATTGTGAGTTTTTGTATAAACTCTTTTGGATTGGTTGTGTTCTTAAACTGTTGTTTTTGAACGGTTGGCTAGCATTCTACGGTAAATATCCGGCAATACCACTTCAGTTATAGGGTGACGCGGTAAACTCGGTGAAGGGTATATGCATATATTCTGCTCCAGCGCAGACGTGCCAGACGGAGTTGTTGAGGGGTTTATCATATTGTTTGTGTATATTTATCTGATGATGCTAGTAGGTTTATAAAATGCTTGTAAGTGATGGAGTTAGTGGTAACTCTTTGATTGATCAAGGTTTTTACAAGTATTTGGTTGAATGTTGAAATGTTTTGTAAATTGTTTTATTATGAACTCACCAGCGTAAGCTGACCCTTTCTTTTAAAACTTTTTGGCACACATCCTAGGTGTCGGGTGATGCAGGAAAGCACTGTTGAGGCTAGTGCAGGTAGAGGGCTTGCGGGCTTAGAAGATAGACGCTCTGGACCTAGAATAGTTGCTAGCTTTAGTTTGTTGTTGTTATGTATTAAACAATCAATGGTCGTTTTGTAATCAAACTATTGTGTACTTGAAGTTTAATATATGAACAGCTTGAAGTGTTAAGCTGTGTGTGTATGTATGTTGTTGATTCCGCTGCGTTGCTCCTGATATCCATTCGTCACACGCGATAACCCCCGGGGGCAACCATCTCCTGGGACCGCCCGCCGTGATGGGGTTGTGACAGGCTTGGTATCAGAGCCAAAGGTTTTAGCGAATTAAGGGTCACGCAGATCCTTGAGCTCTAACCTGATAGGCTGAAAGGACCACTTAAGTTAGGAAAGCCCTAAGAAAGTTGAGAAGTATGATAAGTGATTGTTTGATTGAACGCTTAAGACAATGAGACAATAGCGCCTGATCAACGTAATTGTCAAGTTATCTTTGTGCGAGCATGATAATCCTCACTGTCGTATGGATTGACTTAGAAACCTCGTCAGAGAAATGCGAAGGATTAGGCATGAGCATTGGATGAGTTATACGATATTATATTACACTTGTATATATATATATATGTATATATGTGAATATATATATACATTATGAGATATATATATATATATATATATATATATATATATATATATATATATATATATATATATATATATATATATATATGAACATGACTGAAAAGGAAAATGAATTGTTATTAAGTTATGTTTTGAACGAAGCGAGACGTCTTCGACACATTGAGTGATCACCGAGCTAAATGAAAATTCGAGATATGCTCGAAGGCCTAAGTCATCTCTTTTGTTTGGATACTTGTTTTAGTATCTACTATGGTGATGAAGTCACCCTCTCGAGAGACGAGTTCAAGATTGAAGACAAGAGAAAAAGACATGAAAGAATAAGGGTATAGAAATGAGACGTGAATCAGCATGCAGAAGAGAATGTGTATGGGTACTATGGAGAATTTGATGTACCGATGAACCTTCCTACCTACACCCTATATGATGCGAAAGAACCTTAGGATGAGAATAAGGATTCCAGCTCGTATCATTATTTTTACGAGACTTAGGAGCAAGCGGTGTCTAAGAAGGACGACAGCAACCAGGATGATACCAGTGACGAACCAGGATGCCTGAGACTGAGAGTCGACACCAAAACTAGCACTAGGAGGAAGTGTGAAGGCCAACTCTTAACCGGAATGTGAGCGCTTCAAAAGACGTGAATGTGAGGAACTTACAAAGGCCATGAAGAATCGTCGCCATGGCCCATGAGTGTTATCGATAGCTGCTTTTGACGACCCTATGATGAGACTTGTTTAATCTGCGAATGACGTGTGTTTGCTAGGACTTAATAGCCTTTAGCAAGATACCTTATTTCTTGCAAACACGTTAGAGGCCTGGATTTTTTTTTATATATATTACGTGGCTGGTAATAGCCCATTTTGATATTAGAACTATCGAAGGGCTAAAGCAGGCGGCAGGATGATTGTGATCGCTACTCAAGATAGTCCATCAGAAGGGACTAAAGGGAGGGAGACTACTCGAGTTTAAACTTATAGATAGTTTCATCTAAAGTTCAGCAAAACCCTCCCTCGACATATAAGGTAAGAGAAGCTGAACGCGATGTCGAACTACAATGGAAGATCATTGTGATAATTAAGTCAATGATGCTTGAGATTATCACCGGTGTTAAGAAAGATGTTCGTGAAGAAGGCGAGCGACATGGAAGCGTGAAGAAGAATTGGTCTAGGGCTAAGACAATGTTTCGCTATACGATCAACCATCTAAAGGCAACTGCTAACGCTCTATGGACACACCAAAAGCAAAACTACCCTAAGTTCTAAGATAGAACGATGGCTACCTTAGCTAGCCAGGATAAGGGCATGAACACCCTAAAGATTATTGTCATGGTTTTCCTGATGAGAACCAAGTAAACCATAGACCACGAAAAGGTGGTTATACGTTTGTTCTATGTTAATTATGCTTATGTTAATATACTATTCGACCTAGGTGCGAATAGTAATCTTGTGTCCATTACTTTTATCTCCTTGATGACTCGGTTAGCTATAGCCTTCCTTATTGAAATTCCTTCTCAAGATAGATAAGCAGTATGTCCCTCTAGAACTATTGCCTATGAACTTAGAAAAATTCGATGTAGTTATAGGCACGGGCTTTTGTCGATGCATACGACAAACCTAACATACGAATGAAAGTCGTTGAAGATCGATGTGCTGAACGATCAGAAGGCAGAAACTAAGGACTATCTCGCGTATGAATGCAGCAAAGATAGTCTCGAGGACAAAAGCTGACAAGTACTCCTCGTTACGTGGGATACATGTTGTACCCAATGTTAGGAAAGATAGAAATATTAGCGACGTCTTAGAGATGGCGCGATGCCCCAACGTTTCCTAGAAGACTTATAAGAAGCAGCTTCGCGCGAATCGACAAGTTGAGTCACGTAGCGGCTTGGAACCATGCACAACTCCGATCTTATTCGTGATGTAGAGGGATGGTCCAATATGTATGTGTATTGATTACCAACATTTGAATAAAGGAACGCTCGAGAAATAGGATCTGTTACGGCGTGTTGACGATTTGTATGACCAGTTAGGAGGATCAAGTTACTCCTCCAAGATGCAATGTGGCCATCATCAAGTGAAGGTTGAGAAGCCGATGTACCAAGGAATTGTTCAAGGACAAGATAGGACCGTTTAGGTTAACTGATATGATGCGATTTTCATGGACTTATAGAACCAAGTATGCGAACCATATTAGACAAGTCCACAGTAGCAACTTAGTGTGTTTCTACACTAAGAAAGAGCATAAAGGACATTGGAGGATACTCTTAGAAGTTCTAAGGAAAACAAAGATTATGCGCAAAATTCTCAAAGTGTGAATTTTGGTTAAGGAAACTCCAAGTTTTAGGATTTGTATTGATAACAAAGGAGTTCAGGTAGACGCTTCTAGGATAGAAGCAACGATGAAATAAAATGCCTATAAGACAGCTACAGAAATCTGAAGATTTCGTGGACTAGCTGCAGGCTACCTGAAATTTAGCAAGGTTTTCTCCAAGTGCTAAATCATCGATCGCACTCTCATGGAAAGGAGTGGAGTTTAAACAAAGTCCCAATCAAGTAGAAGTGTTTGAGATATTAAAAAAAAATTAAGCAGTACACATGTACTTTCATTACCCGAAGGTAATGATGATGCTATGGGCTGAAGTTAAGTACCTGAATGAGGTGATCGCTTAAGTTTTGGGAAAACTAAAGGCGAATGAGTTACGCAGAACACGACCTAAAGATTAAGTGCGGTAGTGTTTACCTTGAAAGGTGTGGTGACACTATATCTCTACGACATAAGGTTTGTCGTATATTCACACCATAAGGATTTAAAACAAGTATTCGAGCAAAATGAGCTTAATATGCGCCAAAGACGATGGACGAAAATTTTAATCGACTATGACTTCCAACTATAATATCATCTGTGAAAGGAAAAACATGATTGCTATGACTCTAAGTTCAAAAGAATGTAAAGAAACGATATGAAGCGTAAGGAAGTTGACGATGGAAAGCAAAGGGTTGCTTCAGATAAGCTGTCGAGTTTGGATTGGATACCAAACTTCAGGAATTTATGACATAATAATATTCTAATAGGCACATAAGATAAGATGCTCGTGTATTCGAACACAGTTAAGATGTATTATACAATGTAAGGTCATTGTTAATACCAAGAAGAACGAAAGACATATAGATCCATGAGGAAAGATGTACGACTTGTTAGCAAGTCAAAGCCGAGCCTCAAGAACCCTTAGGTTTGTTATGACCTTTTAAAATTCCCACATGGAAATAGGATATGACCATAATGGAATTTGGTCAGACTATCAAATGAACCTAAAGGTTACACCTTTTAAGGCATTACATAACAATAAGTACAAGACTTATTTTGAAATCCTAATTGGTCTTGGACACGACCAATAAAGTAAAAGATAAATGGAAAAGGCTACAAGCGACTCGATATCGCAAGAAAAGTTAAATTGGCAAACGACAAAGGTCGTTGGAAATAATGATTAAGGACGGATTATATTGTAGGTGTCGCCAAGGTAAGACACCACACAATTTCGAAAGAAAAGAAAAGTTGAATTCTCGTTATATCAATCATTTGTGGTCATAATGAGGATAAGAATGATGACCTAAATGATATAAACCCAAGATGAGTTAAGAAAAGTACGCCTAGTATTCATAATATATTTATCCGTCAAGAAATCAAAGACTCCACTTGACGAGACCAATGGAGTAAAAGATAAGTACATCTAGTACTTAAGGGATGCTAGTATAATAATACGTTGAGAACTCCACTAGATTAAATCTAGGTGGAAAGACGAATGAGTCTTGTAAGAAGTCGGTCGAGATGGTCGAAAAGCAAGTAAATGGATTAAGTAATAAACGCATCCTATAGTCGAAGTCTAGTGAAACGCAAGACGCAGTTCTAAGCCCACATAAGAACTTGTAGACGTCAGGAAGAAGAAATACGCTTAGATGTTCTTCAGTTGATTCCGGGACGGAATCCCAATAAGGGAGGGAGGATGTGACACCCTGACCCTCCTCGTTAGTTTATAGTGGGGAGTTTGTGTTTTCGGGAAGTTAGGGCCATCCTTGTAAGGGCCATCCTTGTAATTTCGGGAAGTTAGGGGCCATACATGAAATAAGGTCAAACCACAGGGGCCATCCGTGTAATTAACTCTTATTTTGGGCATGGGTATTTGTTTAGCAAACCAAAACATCCAAGAAAATAGGTCTTCCTCAAGTATCAATTGTTTAGCAATTCTTAATATATTCAGTTGATGATGCCGTTGGTACCTACGGAAATAGGTGACGGAGGTGAAGCTACCGGAGCAACCGTCGGAGAAAGCGTTTGTGCAGCTATAGGTGACTAAGCGAAAGCAGATCCGGCGATCAATGCAAGCATAAACACCGTTACGAAGGTTTTGTGATTGTGGGGAGGTGGTGAAATGGTGGTGATGGTTCATACATGAAATAAGGATATAAAAGTAATTTCACACCCATCTAATGGAGAAATTTAACGTCCATCCACTCAAAGTGTGACAACCCGTAAATTCAGGTTAACTCCGTTAACCGCTTTTTAACTATTTTGTTTCATTATGTAAAGTTTAGGGTTCATTTCGTAATTAACTAAACTAAGTTATAAACTAAACCAAATTTAAATAACTTAATTATTAACGTTAAAGGCCAAGTAACAAGTTATCAAACTCTAGGGTCTTAAATGTAGAATTTGAAACCAACTCTTTAAAACCTAGGCAACATCCGATATATATACAAACATATGTCGCTTGTTTCTTCTTCATAACCAAGATCGAACAGCAGCAACAAAACTCGAACAAACCTTCACACCATTAAACCCGTTTACTCCACCCACTCGAAAACCCTAAAGCTGCCGCACCACCACACCAGCGGCATCCTCACCGTGAACCATCGTCATCATCGTTCGTCAAGCAGTCGCAAGGATCGGACGCGGCGGTTTCTTTTCGTTTCCTTCTATTGACCTCCGGTAAGTTTCGCGAAACGAACTCCGGTGTATATATGTATCTATTTATATATATATAACCGGTTGTGTAATCTATATGTAAATATGTACGCGTACAGACTCGAGCAGCAACCATCGTCAACGGAAAACCAGTCCCGTTCCGAGCATCTTCATCGTTTTCAGGTAAGTCTTGCAGCCCGTAAACATGTATGTGATGTACGTAGGTGTTTATAGTCTTGAACAGCAGCACCCCTCTAATCGGTTTCCTCTCGTAACAGTCGGAAGCAGACCCGCAACAGCAGTCGCGAATTAGATCCGGAGCAGCAGCCGCAAAACCGTGTTCCGACTCCGCTCTCCTTTTCGTCTCCGATCATCTCTTCGTCATCTTTTCCGGTGAGTTTCGCGGCCCGTAAACTTATATGCGTTTGTATATATATGTGTGTGTGCTGTGTATTATGTACGTATATATGTACGTATATATGTGTGTGTGCATGCGTTTGCTTATATATATATATAACTAGATATTATTCCTGGGGCCGCGCGTTGCGGCGGCCGAGACTTTTTTTTTGACAACGATATTGTTTGTGTGTTTGTCCAGAAAGTAATTAGGTGCTAAATGGGGTTGTCCAATGTGTCCTCTGATCTTGCAAGTTGCGGTCTTTCAGTGCAGTTGAAAAAGGTTGTTCTGAATTCCACATCATCTTGGTGACTCGTTGCTGATGCGTTGCAAAAGGTTTGAGAACGTCTATTAGTTATTGTCTTCGATGCTTCCCAAAAGATAATATTCCAGGAAATGATTATTGTTTCCTGATGTCATATCAAAAGATGTATTCTTCTATCAGTTCAGGAGGCATTTCTACTGTCTTTCTACTCTTGTTGCTGCAAGTATGAAGTTGGGTTTAGTACTTGGTTATGCTAAATAAACTATTTGCCTATAAAGTGGGGTATAAATGTATAATTCCTGGTAACTACATACGGTCACATGATAAACAATGCTAGACATGACATTTGCTTGATATTAATGATAAGCAATTAGTAAAATACTTGATCAATATAATTAACTATGACATTAAATCATATAGTTTTTTTTTCACTTGTAGCAGTTCCCCAAGTTTGCAACAACCCAAAACATATTTCTTTAATTTCAATATGGTCAATGATCTTTGATATACATATAACAAAAGTGTCACGTATTTTTGTACCTGCTGCATCGCTTGGTTTCCTTCCCTCCTTCGTTTGTTTTGTATGGTGAGAGTGGCTGGTCTAAGGGACATAAAGAACCAAGTCAGTGATGGAACACACAACAGCAAGAAAACTAAGAAGACTATTGGAACTCTAATTACCATAGTATGAAGTCAAGCAACCTTAACACTATCAATAGAACCAACACAACCAACAATGATAAACTAATGACAACAGTAGAAACAATATTAACAAAGAAACATAGTCGACAACAACAGTAGCAAGCCAAGTCAATAGCAACTGAATTAAACAGCACTAACATTGTCAGCAATTCCAAGAGACCGACAACAACTAACAAAGCACAACAGTAGCAACAACATAGTCAACAACATCAGTAAGATGCTAATAGCAAGCCAAATTTTCCACTTTGTGCAAAACAACCTTAGTAGAAAGAACATACAATTGGGTTCAAATTTATAGTTGTAGTTAAAGTCTAATCTATTGTACTACAAGAAAAAGAACATGTGCACAACACAAATCTTGACATCTTGTTGGTACTACTTCGATCAGAATCGGGAATCCATGGGGTTACGTGTTTTAAATGTTGATAATAAAGACAATAACTTTGTTGAATTTGGCAAAGATTAGAGGTGATAATCTTCAATAGTATGTGCAATAATATATCTACTTGAAGAATTGTCCAAACTTCAATTTAACATTCACTAATTTCCACAACGACAACAACAATGGAGACCTAACAATAACAACCAACAACAACAAATACGAAAACAGTCAAAACACACAACATAGCAACCGAGCAATCACGGCAAAGTAACAACAACATAAGAACAAACCTGGCGCAGAAGGATGCAGCCGCAACCAGAATCAGTGAAATAGACTACTGCATGTGACAAGAAACCAACAAAAACCGTCAATCAACATGGAAAACTGCCAAACCGTGCCAAATCAGACCACCGATGGCGCCAATTGAAAGCCAAACACTAACCGAACGATCGCGAAACCAACCAATCTCAGACATGTCGCTGGAATCTACAACAGCGGCTGGAAATTAACAGCAGCAACTCAAAGACAAAAGGAAAACAACGCACATAGTCATAGTGAAGAGAAACGATTGTCATAATGAGAAAAAAAGTGTAGAAAAAACCAAAACGGGAGAAAAGGACATAGAAGAGAAGAAGAACACGTGGAATACACAAAGGCAAAATCACGTGAACAGCACGTAGATGGTAACCGACCTTCATCTTTAGAAGGTTATAAAATATATATGTGTGTGTGTTACAGTGTATATATTATGTGTTCGATCATGTCTCTTTTTGGTGTATATGTGTGCCTAAATCAATATGTATATATATATATATACACATATTTGTAGCAACAAATTAGCAGTAATGTACGTGTATTCTACCGTGTTTCGGGTTTTGATTTCGTTAAGTGTAGAGTGTATGTGTACTCTGATCATGCGTAAATAACTAGGTGTGTATGAGTATGAGATTACGTGTTTGAATGGTGATCAGCATGTATATGACGGCATATGTATATTGTTGGCATATATGGTTCTTGTAGGATGTATGTATAAAGGAGTATATGTTAGGCCGTAGGTACAGCAGCATGCGTAGATGTGTGTGTGGTTCTACATATATATAAGTGTTTTGGTGATGATTGTGTAGGATGCGTAGGTAGGACATGGGCTGAATTGGAAATTGTTATGCGCGAAGTGTATGATATGCGTTGTATGTTGTGTGGATAATAGTGAAATAGCAGCCGAGTATGTATGTATAAGTACTACACTAGGTATGTATATATGTGTTGCAAAATGAAATTGATTGGCATGTATGTGTGATAACGAAGCAGAAATCTCGTAAAGATGAATGCAACAATGTTTATGAAGTGTGTATGTTTTGCATGAGAACAGCCGTAGGCATAGTTATGTAGGTATGGATATGTTACAATGTATGTGCGGTGCATGTTAAAGACAGGTATATATATATATATGTGTGTGTGTGTGTGTGTGTGTGAATAAATGAATATACGACTATGTCAGTATGTGTGGGTTCAATTTTAATAAATATAAGTTTCTAGGAAATAACTAGTATATATACCATTTAAGCAGGTCGTAAAGTGGGTTAAGTCTTTGTCCCCTTTTTGCTGAATTAATTGTTGTGCGCTTCAAAGGTGAGTTCTTTGCCCGCTTTTAAACATTTTTCGGGGAGTAAACATACAAATATTTTACAGCGCCTTCGGGCAACTATTTTACAGCGCCTTCGGGCGGACTATATTTTTATGCCTTCAGGCAGGGCTTTCGGGCAAAACTCTATACCTTCCGGCGGGGCCAGTTAAGGCTACTTTTTATACCTTCGGGTAATGCCTACGGGCAGGTTTCGGTAAAAGTATAAATGCCTACGGGCATGTTTCGAAAAGAGTATAAATGCCTTCGGGCAAGATTTTAAACAGCCTTGGGTTGAGTTTTATACCTTCGGGTAGGGCCTTCGGGCAAGATTTTAAACAGCCTTGGGTTGAGGTTTACGCTGTGACACCCCGCCCGGTGGCGGAAAACACCGGGTTGTCAAGTGAATTGGATATCATTAGTACAAAGCACATGGCACACTAAAAGCATGTTTTAATATTTAATTAAGCATCAATGTCATGACAAAGAAAAAGTAAATAGTCTTAAATACTGAAGCAAAAACCAATAATTAAAGCTATTTAATTAACTTTTAATCTAGGTCCAAAAGCAATCCTATGTGTCTTGTAAAGCATAAAAGAATCAAGCACCACCTGAAACATGTGTAAAATAAGTTAGCTAAAGAATTAGCTAGTGAGTAAAAACACAATTGATAATACATAATATGAAATCCGAGATCAATATGAATATGTCATGCAAGTTTATGTGTTTAGCAATATAATTATATCATTCAACCATGACCATAGAATCAACATAGAATCATCATAGAATCAAGCGTGTTACATTTATTGATAATATTAATCGAACCGACAAGTAACCGTCATTGTACCATCTCGTTGTATAAGTTATCAATAAATATTTTTAGCATCGAACCGACTTAGTAACAAGCATCTCGTTTAGCAACTAGAATCTAACCTATAGAACCAACAAAAGAATCGCCGGGTCTAATCACCTATCAGGCCAAAAAGTGTAGGTGGGCTTGTCAAGCCATTAGCGCTAATATCGTACCGGTGGAAATTACAAATAATATAATTTCTATTCCTAACACATAAGATTGCATCAAGCGGCCAAACTAGATTAACATATTAAATGATCTCATTTTTGAAAAAGAAACAAGAAACAAAAAGAAACCATAGCATCGTAATTAAGCACATGTTTCAGCCACAAAAAGTAAAACAGAAAAAGGGGAAAGTAAATTTACTCACCTTAATAAGCAAAGATAAACCGGAAAAAAAATGTTGCTATAACGAACCGAGAGTCTCCCAAATATTAGTACCACTTAATTAGTTGAGGAAACCCGAACTTAGAAACAACCGAAGTAGAAATAAAAATTACAAATCCGAGATCTAGGGTTTCGGATTTGGGATTTGGAATTTAGATTATAAATTGGAAATTAGGGTTTAAAATTTAGGATTTAGGGTTTTGAATTACGTATTGTGATTTCGGGTACGAAACGTAACAATATATTTTTCGGATTTGAGTATATACATATTTCATAAGTATTTGTCTTTTTGTATTTATTTTAAATATGTATACATTTTAAATACTTAATAATATGACAATATTTTTTTAAATTTAGAATTTATAAGTTTTATAAACATTAAATGTATTTAATATAATTAATAGTATTTACTTGTTTATTTTAATTAAAATTTAATGTTAAGTAATATGTTAAAGAACTTAAAAATAAAATTAAACAGATTGTGTAGAGAGGGGACTCGAACTCGTGACTTCTCCACACATAACACAAAGACTTAACCGCTGAACCAGACCAACTTAGTTGAATAATTTGTTTTTAAAATTGTTTTATGTTTTAATTGCCAAGAACACCCTTGTGATACAAGCCCTAGAAAACGAATTCTGTCCAATTCGTCCTAATCAGTTAACACAATCCCAATCCAATATAGGGCTTTTAATCCCCATTACAACACGAGTATTTCGATATATAGAACATACCTTCTAGTGAACGTTTGATATGGATTCGGCTAGGAACAATTGTCGACGGGTTTTGATGAATTTTAACGAATCTGGAAACGATATGAGATCAAATTGATGTGTTAGATAGTTGTAGATGATTAAGAGGATTAAAACGACTACAAAATATACCTTAATTGGTAACCGGAGCGTTGAAAACGACTGAAGTCGCCGGAAATTGGGTTTTGGTATTAGATTTGTGGTTTCGGTGATTGTGTTGAAGAATTGAGATGATTTTGGTAATTGTGTTATGTTAGTCGAGCTTTTGGAAGGATGTGAGTTAAATAAATCGTTGATTCGAGTCCTAATTAAGGTAATGAGATTTTGGGTTTGATTTTGAATCTCAAATCAATCGACCAAATTAGTTGTAATTTACGCGAAATATTGAGGGTTAAGATTCGTACGAGAAAAGGAAAGTCTTTAGGATGATTTTCGGCTAATTTTTGGAAGGTTAAACGCGATTATTGGCTCGCAGGAAAAATGCAGATCGGCCGGAGTTGTTCAGCCGGAAACGCATGTAGAAGGGAATGCGTAGGGGGGTGGTTTGGGTTTAAAACAATTTTACAAAATCAGTCCTTGAGCTTTGTATTTTGTTCATTTTAGGTTGATAACTTTTAAATATAGTTTTTAAATTTTACAATATTGGCCCAAAGTTAGTTTTATAGTTATATTAATTAACTAACTTAACTAATTAAATTTGTAACGTTTATAGGATTGACGTTTTTGTAGTTTTAGTTCGTTCATGACATTAAGGGACTTTTACAAGATTTAAAGGCGGTTTTGTTTAACGTTTTTAATAGTTTTCTTTTACGAGCCATACACATATATATATTAATGTATATTTTGAGATTCGTCATTTCAAATAAAAATTATATGGCACACGAGAATATAAATACAATTATTTAATTGAGACGGGAATAACGTAAATTGCGTCATATTTATTCATAACCATAATGAATGTTACATTTGAAGAAATAAAAATGATTACAATTTTAAAAGAGATAAAACTTCGGGTTCGAGACGGGTGTCCGGATTCAGGTTCGGGGCAGATGTCACATACGCCTTCGGGCAGGGCCTTCGGGCAACGGTTTTGATAAAACAAAATTATATTTTCTAACTGTTTATTTTACTGAGCATGATTCCACCCAAAATGGAGCTATTAAGAACTTTGAACGGTCCCACATATCGAGGAGCTAGTTTTCCCTTCTTACCAAAACGGAAAACTCCCTTCCATGGAGACACTTTGAGCAAAACTATATCACCAATTTCATACTCCATGGGCTTTCGCTTTTTATCAGCATAATACTTTTGGCGATTTCGAGCTGCAAGAAGATTTTCACGGATCTTTCGAATCTTATCGGTGGTCTCTTGAATCATTTCGGGTCCAGTAATTTGAGAATCACCGACTTCGGTCCAACACAAAGGAGAACGACATTTACGACCATAAAGAGCTTCGAACGGTGCCATATCAATGCTAGAATGATAACTGTTGTTATACGAGAATTCAATCAACGGAAGATGAGTATCCCAATTACCCTTGAAATCAATCACACAAGACCGAAGCAAATCTTCGAGAGTTTGAATAGTTCTCTCGCTTTGACCATCCGTTTAAGGATGATAAGCTGTGCTGAGATTAAGTTTACTACCCATAGCCTCTTGAAGACCCTTCCAGAAACGAGACATGAAACGACCATCATGGTCGGAAATAATATCAAGTGGCACCCCATGACGTCAAACAATCTCATTCACATAGAGTTGAGCACGTTTTTCAGCCGAGTAAGTTTCCTTGATAGGAAGAAAATGAGCAGACTTCGTTAACCGATCCACAATAACCCAGATGCTATCATAACCATTAGAAGGAGGAAGCTTGGTAATAAAATCCATGGCTATACTTTCCCACTTCCAAACAGGAATTTCCGGTTGCTCGACGAGACCGGAAGGACGTTGATGTTCGGCTTTGACCCTCGCACAAGTTAAACATTTAGAAACATACAAGGCAATATCCTTCTTCATCCCAGGCCACCAATAATGAGGTCGAAGACTCATATACATTTTGTCCGCACCAGGATGAATAGAATGACAACTTTTGTGACCCTCATCTAAGATAAGAGTACGAACACAACCCCGAGAAGGCACCCAAATACGGTTCATGAAATAGAGTAGACCATCGGTTTTAGTTTGCAACTGCAAATCAATACCGATGGTCATCTCATCACGAAAGGTACCTTCAGAAACAACGGCACGCTGAGCTTCAAGAATTTGAGACTTAAGATCAACACGAAGGGAAACACAAGAAAGCATGACGTGTTCCTTACGACTAAGAGCATCGGCGACGACATTGGCTTTGCCGGGGTGATAACGAATTTCGCAATCATAATCGTTTAGCAATTCAACCCAACGTCTTTGCCTCATGTTAAGCTCTTTCTGATTTAGAATATTTTGCAGACTCTTATGATCGGTATAGACGAGACATTTGGTACCATAGAGGTAATGTCTCCAGATTTTGAAAGCAAAAACCACAGCACCCAGTTTAAGGTCATGAGTGGCGTAGTTCTTTTCATGAATTTTGAGTTGCCTCGAGGCATAAGCTATGACTTTACCCCGTTGCATAAGAACACAACCAAGACCCTGTTTCGAAGCATCACAATAAACAACAAGATCTTCGTGGCCGTCGAGAAGAGTAAGAATCGGAGCGTTACACAATTTGTCTTTAAGAATATCAAACGCTTTTTGTTGCTCGGGACCCCACACAAAAGGTACATTCTTACAAGTTAAGGACGTGAGAGGAACAACAATCTTAGAAAAATTGGCGATGAACCGACGATAGTAACCCGCTAGACCAAGAAAAGAACGGATTTCGGTGGGAGTGGTAGGTGCTGACCAATTCTTGACGGTTTCGATTTTCGCGGGATCCACCTGCACCCCGTTTTCGTTAACAACGTGACCCAGAAACTGAACCTCCTTGAGCCAGAATTCACACTTGGAAAACTTAGCATAGAGTTGCTCTTGCTTAAGCATTTGAAGAATGGAACGAAGATGTTGCTCATGATCGGATTTGGATTTGGAATAGATCAAAATATCATCAATAAACACGATAACGAATTTGTCCAAAAACGGTCGACAAACACGGTTCATCAAGTCCATGAAAACAGCAGGTGCATTAGTTAAGCCAAAAGGCATGACCGTGAACTCAAAGTGACCATACCGCGTACGAAACGCAGTTTTCGGTATGTCATCTTCGTGAACACGCAACTGATGATAACCAGAATGAAGATCAATCTTAGAAAAGCAAGTTGCACCTTGGGGTTGATCAAAAAGATCATCGATACGCGGCAATGGATAAAGATTTTTGATGGTGAGTTTATTAAGCTCCCGATAATCGATACACATACGGAACGAGCCATCTTTCTTTTTGACAAACAAGATGGGAGCACCCCATGGAGAGGAACTCGGACGAATGAAACCTTTATCGGATAACTCTTGGAGTTGACTGGCCAACTCTTAGAGTTCGGAAGGTGCGAGACGATAAGGAGCTTTTGCAACAGGAGTAGCACCGGGCACGAGATCGATACGGAACTCAACTTGTCGTGCGGGTGGAAGACCGGTTACGTCCTCGGGAAAAACCTCAGCAAAGTCCCGCACAACTGGAATATCTTCGAGCTTCTTCTCTTCCGTCTTCTTAAGTTCGACACGAGCCAAAAACGCAGCATAGCCCTTACGCAAATACTTTTGAGCTTCGACACAAGACATGAGTTTCAAACCGACGGAAGATTTCTCCCCCGAGATATTCAAAGTTTGACCCGATGGAAGAGGAACTCGAACAACCTTTTCCCGACACAGAATTTACGCACCGTTAGCGGACAACCAGTCCATACCGATAATAACATCAAAACTACCGAGAGTCATAGGTAAAAGATCGACACTGAAAACATGGCCCAAAAGATTAAGCCTACACCCCTTAAAGTATGAACTAATAGAACACCCTTCCCATTCGCTACCTCTACCACATAAGGTCTATCAAGGCCCATACAACTAACAGCAAAAGAAGAAGCAAACTCTAGGGAAACAAAACTCCTATCGGCACCCGAATCAAATAGAATAGAAGCATAGCGATCATTAACAAGAAACATACCGTTCACCACATCGTTGTTTGCTTGGGCTTGATTAGGATTGATGTTGAAAGCCCTAGCCCGGCCCGCTTGGTTAGCATTTGCATTAGTGTTCACATTCACATTAATGGGCTGTGGGCAGTTGTTACGGTAATGAGTCGGGTCACCGCAGTTATAGCAAGCCCGGCCCGGAGTAGCCTTGTTGTTATTAGGATTGTTGTAGCAATCCTTAGCCAAATGCCCAACATGTTGACACGTGTTACACCTTCGACAAGGAATTTCAGGAGAATGATGGAAGGGACATTTAGTACACTTGGGCATGTTCCCCGTATACGGTTTCCGGTTCACATTACCCCCTTGCGGTGCCACAGGAGGATTGGGAGCAGTAATAGCATAATTGGTACCGCCGTTCTTACGCTTTTTGGGATTAGAAGAAGATTCGGGCTTATAACCCTTGTAAGAACCTCCATCCGAAGGCTTAGAATCATCAGAAGAACCCTTGAGCTTCTTATTACCCTTTCGGGTCAAAGTACTGGCCCGCACATGATTTTCAGTAAGGCGGCCCGCTAAGGTCATTGCCTCGCCCACAGTATCGGGCTTACTGCCCCAAACAACATCTTGAATAGTCATCGGTAAACCCCCGATGTATTGTTCAATACCACGAGATTCGGGAGTTACCATGTTGGGGCATAGAGTGCTGAGCTGAGAAAAACGATCGTTGTAGGCCACGTTCTCACCACTTTCTTGTTTGAGACCCCAAAATTCACCCTCGAGCTTTCTAATTTCACTGGGAGGACAATACTTATTGGTCATTGCGGTTTTGAACTCATCCCAAGTCATCTCGGAGATTTCATCCTCACCGCGTCTACGTTTCTCATCGCTCCACCACGTTAAAGCACCCTTTTGTAGGACACTCGTGGCATAACGGACCTTGAGATGGTCAGGGCATTCGCAGTTCACGAAGGTACTCTCCATGCTCTCATACCATTGGAGAAGACCCGTAGCCCCTTCAGTACCAAAGAATTTAGTGGGACCACACGAGTTAAAGTACTTAAGAGTACAGTGGGGAGTCTTAGGTTCTTTGTTTTGGTTAGCAACGTTAAGTTGGTTCACGAGATCAGGTAACATGTTGGCCATGTGAGTTGCGATCGTGTTAGCAAGTCGCTCGCTTCTCGTTGACATTCTACAAGATAAGATCGAAAAATTTTCGTGAGACATAGATCAAAATTATGATAACGTAAGTTGTGACAAAATTTTGATTAAATGAGATAATAATAGTACTGGTAGCATCATAGAATCCTTTGAAATACGCCATAGAAATCACTTAGAAACTTTATAGAAACATTAATAAATGAATTTGGAATAACGTTTGAATTAATAAAAGAATTCATAGAAATAATCGAAAATAGTTGTAAAGAAAACCATAGAATCATTAACAAAAATAAAATTTGAAGGCTTAGGAATGTGTCTGGGTTTTGACACGTAAGACTTATCAAAGTGCTAAGTTCGTTTTTCCACGTATTCGAGAAGGCGTGCTTTAGCCTATAGGTTCACACTCATCTCGAACATCCCCAGGTAAGCATACAGGTCTCTTAAAGAGATTTGTACGAAATGCTTGCCTTAGACAGGATGTCCGTGATACATGTGTTCCCCCTTCCAGATTGCACGCGTCCTGACGATTCAAACTCACTTAAGACGATGACGAGATTCCACAAAGAGAAAGAACCTATCACACAGACGAGTATCTTGTAGCTCCTTCGCGAAATCGGATAAGAAATGAGGTAAAGAAAAACATAGAAAGGTTTGTAGAAGGAAAACAAATAAGTCTAAAAGAATTCCTAAGTACATCTATTTGCACTAAGGACTCTTAGGTTATAGTCTAGGTCGGTGTGTTTCTAATACCCTATCCTAGTTCCCTATAACCATGGCTCTGATACCAAACTGTGACACCCCGCCCGGTGGCGGAAAACACCGGGTTGTCAAGTGAATCGGATATCATTAGTACAAAGTACATGGCACACTAAAAGCATGTTTTAATATTTAATTAAGCATCAATGTCATGACAAAGAAAAAGTAAATAGTCTTAAATACTGAAGCAAAAACCAATAATTAAAGCTATTTAATTAACTTTTATTCTAGGTCCAAAAGCAATCCTATGTGTCTTGTAAAGCATAAACGAATCAAGCACAACCTGAAACATGTGTAAAATAAGTTAGTTAAAGAATTAGCTAGTGAGTAAAAACACAATTTATAATACATAATATGAAATTCGAGATCAATATGAATATGTCACGCAAGTTTATGTGTTTAGCAATATAATTATATCATTCAACCATGACCATAGAATCAACATAGAATCATCATAGAATCAAGCGTGTTACATTTATTGATAACATTCATCGAACCGACAAGTAACTGTCATTGTACCATCTCGTTGTATAAGTTATCAATAAATATTTTTAGCATCGTAAGGGACATAGCAACTTAGTAACAAGCATCTCGTTTAGCAACTAGAATATAACCTATAGAATCAACAAAAGAATCGCCGGGTCTAATCATCTATCAGGCCAAAAAGTGTAGGTGGGCTTGTCAAGCCATTAGCGCTAATATCGTACCGGTGGAAATTACAAATAATATAATTTCTATTCCTAACACATAAGATTGCATCAAGCGGCCAAACTAGATTAACATATTAAATGATCTCATTTTTGAAAAAGAAACAAGAAACAAAAAGAAACCATAGCATCGTAATTAAGCACATGTTTCAGCCCCAAAATTTAAAACAGAAAAGGGGGAAGTGAGTTTACTCACCTTAATAAGCAAAGATAAACCGGAAAAAGAAATGTTGCTATAACAAACCGAGAGTCTCCCAAATATTAGTACCACCTAATTAGTTGAGGAAACCCGAACTTAGAAACAACCGAAGTTGAAACAAAAATTACAAATCCGAGATCTAGGGTTTCGGATTTGGGATTTGGAATTTAGATTATAAATTGGAAATTAGGGTTTAAAATTTAGGATTTAGGGTTTTGAATTACGTATTGTGATTTCGGGTACGAAACGTAACAATATATTTTTCGGATTTGAGTATATACATATTTCATAAGTATTTGTCTTTTTGTATTTATTTTAAATATGTATACATTTTAAATACTTAATAATATGACAATATTTTTTTAAATTTAGAATTTATAAGTTTTATAAACATTAAATGTATTTAATATAATTAATAGTATTTACTAGTTTATTTTAATTAAAATTTAATGTTAAGTAATATGTTAAAGAACTTAAAAATAAAATTAAACAGATTATGTAGAGAGGGGACTCGAACTCGTGACCTCTCAACACATAACACAAAGACTTAACCGCTGAACCAGACCAACTTAGTTGAATAATCTGTTTTTAAAATTGTTTTATGTTTTAATTGCCAAGAACACCCTTGTGATACAAGCCCTAGAAAACGAATTCTGTCCAATTCGTCTTAATCAGTTAACACAATCCCAATCCAATATAGGGCATTTAATCCCCATTACAACACGAGTATTTCGATATATAGAACATACCTTCTAGTGAACGTTTGATATCGATTCAGCTAGGAACAATTGTCGATGGGTTTTGATGAATTTTAACGAATCTGGAAACGATATGAGATCAAATTGATGTGTTAGATAGTTGTAGATGATTAAGAGGATTAAAACGACTACAAAATATACCTGAATTGGTAACCGGAGCGTTGAAAACGACTGAAGTCGCCGAAAATTGGGTTTTGGTATTAGATTTATGGTTTCGGTGATGGTGTTGAAGAATTGAGATGATTTTGGTAATTGTGTTATGTTAGTCGAGCTTTTGGAAGGATGTGAGTTAAATAAATCGTTGATTCGAGTCCTAGTTAAGGTAATGAGATTTTGGGTTTGTTTTGAATCTCAAATCAATCGACCAAATTAGTTGTAATTTACGCGAAATATCGAGGGTTAAGATTCGTACGAGAAAAGGAAAGTCTTTGGGATGATTTTCGGCTAATTTTTGGAAGGTTAAACGCGATTATTGGCTCGCCGGAAAAACGCAGATCCGCCGGAGTTGTTCAGCCGGAAACGCGTGAAGAAGGGAATGCGTAGGGGGGTGGTTTGGGTTTAAAACAATTTTACAAAATCAGTCCCTGAGCTTTGTGTTTTGTTCATTTTAGGTTGAACTTTTAAATATAGTTTTTAAAGTTTACAATATTGGCCCAAAGTTAGTTTTATAGTTATATTAATTAACTAACTTAACTAATTAAATTTGTAACGTTTATAGGATTGACGTTTTTGTAGTTTTAGTTCGTTCATGACATTAAGGGACTTTTGCAAGATTTAAAGGCGGTTTTGTTTAACGTTTTTAATAGTTTTCTTTTCCGAGCCATACACATATATATATTAATGTATATTTTGAGATTCGTCATTTCAAATAAAAATTATATTGCACATGAGAATATAAATACAATTATTTAATTGAGACGGGAATAACGTAAATTGCGTCATATTTATTCATAACCATAACGAACGTTACATTTGAAGAAATAAAAATCATTACAATTTTAAAAGAGATAAAACTTCGGGTTCGAGTCGGGTGTCCGGATTCAGGTTCGTGGCAGATGTCACATACGCCTTTCGGCAGGGCCTTCGGGCAACGGTTTTGATAAAACAAAGTTATATTTTCTAACTGTTTATTTTACTGAGCATGATTCCACCCAACTCTAAAGTCCTTTCCTTTTTGTCGAGATTATTAATATACAGTGGGTATAACGGGGAAATTTGAGTAGTACTACGGGTTCGATAGACCCCATCATGCTGGATTGGTTTCCAGGTGGTTCAAATTGTCCTTTAACTTTTGGTCACCCGTCGTGGTGGTAATAAGGCAACCTTATCGTATCGTTCAGTTTAATCTCGATGTGCTCATGTAGTAAACGAGGTGGTCTAGCTAACCAGCAATAGTAATGATGTTTATCGGTTAAACGGTTTCAGTATTTTTATATACTCTTGTTACTTAACTCATTGAACTCACCAACATATTTTGTTGACCCATTTTAGTTTGTTTTTCTCAGGTGGCTAGGAGCTGTGCACGCAGGAAATATCATGCATGAGTCGTTTTATTTTATTTTGAACAGTTATTTACATTGTTGGTTTAACGAAAATAAATGCCGGTTTTGTGCTAGACTATTGAGCACAGGTTTTATACTGGTATCGTGCTAGACTGTTGAGCACAAGTTTATTTAAATAATGAGTTTGTTTGAAAGCTTCCGCTAAACTTTGAATACTTACATTTTTATACCCTGAGTTTTGGGTTAATATCTAAGTTAAACTTTTATTTAAAACGTTGAGTCAGTGTTACTGTAACTAATGACTTGAGATCCTGGTATGTCACACACCTAACGGGTACCTTGTTTATGGAAAATTGAGGGTGTGACACAAAGGGCCAATGGTGCAACAAAAATCTGAAATGTAAGCGCCATCCTTGTAATTTCGGGAAGTTAGGGGCCATACATGAAATAAGGTCAAACCACAGGGGCCATCCGTGTAATTAACTCTTATGGTTAATTAAAGTTTGAATCTATATAATTGTTTGATGCATGATATATGTTTGCATTGGTTTGATTGATATTGTTATTCCACGTATTCTTGGTGATTGTCTATGTCACGTAATAGGATTCGTTTTAGTCATTAACTTGCGAAGTGATTAATTGTGGTTGATTTGCAATAAAACCATAGGGTTAATAATATTAGTAAAATCGGTAATAACGTGTAGCTAACCTAGATATCCGTGATGTGATAGGTTATTAACAAGTCTCGGTTGCTTGATTTGCTAAGTTTAGGTTTTTGTGAAAATTCCGGCTTAGTATTAATTATTAATCTTGCTTGTTAAATCGAATCATTGGGTTCAAATGGCTTTAAGGATTGTATCGTGAGATAGGTCTTTAGCGTGGGTCAATTAAGTGTAATCTGATTAGGTGACTATGAGGAAACTTAATCCCGTAACCGGTGTGCTAATAACTTAATAGTTACCCTTTAGGTTTCTCCTCGAAAAGGGTCGATGGTCTTAAATAGGGAAGCTTTTAAGTGAATAAGTTTAGATCCCGGTTCCATAACCATTAGTCCAACGTGAGCGATAATTGAGGTTAACGATGATTCTAGCCTAGGTGGTTCGTCTTTATTCTTCTGTTTTAAATTCATCTTTTAATTCGTTAGTTTCTATTTTTAGTAACTTTCCATTTTTAGTAAGTTTCTATTTTTAGTAGTAAACCCCCCTTTTAAACAAACTTTCCATTTAAGTCGAGTTTAGTTAGCGAGTCTTAATTTAGTTAATTAAACGTAATATATAGAGTCTGTGGGTCAACACCCGGACTTACATACGCTATATTACATCCGACCGGTCCACTGACGGTTATGTGTGATTTAGTAGTTTGTCTAGGTTTTTATAAATTTAAAACTTAAGTGTTTTTAGTTATATATATATATATATATATATATATATATATATATATATATATATATATATATATATATATATATATATATATATATTGCACGCATCACCCCTACATGAAGTATGATCTTACCGTCATAGACATCGATCAATGCCTTTGTGGTGCCCAAAAAGGGGCATCCCATGATGAGTGGGATATTTCCATCCACCCCATGTCAAGAATAACCAAAACCACGAGGAAAACAAATTTATCCGCTTTAACTAATAAGTTTCCACTTATCCCTTTTGATATTTGACCGATCGGTCAGCTAACGAAATGCTCATGCGCGTAGGGATTGGATATCAAAGGTCTAGCTTTTTTCTAAATGGAATAAGGCATATGATTTATGTTAGCACCTAGATCCACCAACACGTGGCTCGCAGTAGAACTGCCAAACAAATACGTGATCATAAATATGCCCGGGTCTGCTAATTTCTTTGGCAGTTTATTCAGGACCAGTGCAAAACATCTTTCAATGAGAGTGAATGTCGATAGCTCCTCTAGCTTCTTATTGGATAGAAGATCTTTCGGAAATTTAGCATAATTGGGCATATGCTGAAGTGTCTGGACAAACGGAAGATTTATTTTGAGTTCTATGAACAATTCGAGAAAATGTCCATAATCCCTCAGGTATTTATATCACAGGAGACGAGCAGGATATGAACAATGACTGTAATTCTCATCATCTACAAGAATCTGCTTGTTCCCCTTACTCTTCTTGCTAACTATATCCCTAGGTGGAGACTCACTGCTTGGTACTCTAATTAACGGGTCTACCCTAGGTCTCCACCAACTAAAGTTTCCAACTATTTCTTCATCTACCACCTCATCTATCTCATCTACCTCAATAACCTCTGGGTTCATATCTACCCCCTACCACTACGAGTTGTCACTACTTGCACGGAAGCGTTCGGATTAGTTTGAGAGGATCCTGAGAACGAACCTGATTGCCTAGATTGTTGACCTAACTATTTCGACATCTCACCCATGGAACACTGAATATCTAAAAAGGCTGATTGCTGATTTCTAAGTAGAATATCGTGTTCTTTCATCCTGTGTTGGGTTTCTTGATCTCTATTGACTATATGAGATATCATACGGTTCTGTGTAGTTAATAGATCCTTAATGTCCTTCATCTCACTACCACCTGAGTTGTTATTACCACTACTTGAACCTGAACCTACCTCCCTACTAGCCTGAGATGGTCTCTAGTGAAACCCCAGAGGATTTCCGCTAGACCTCCAGCTAAAGTTGGGATGATTTCTCCACCCCGAATTGTATGAACCACTAAAAGCACCATTAGACCCCTACCCTGACCTCCTATGAAATCTACATGTTCCTGACTCATGATTGGGCAATCTATGGTATCATGACCTCCTATACGCACCTCACATTTGTTCACACTCATCTTAAGGTCCTTAATATCATTATGCATAGCCTTCATCATAATCATTATATCTGACCCTGGACTTATCTGGTAGACTCCCCTAGTGGTTGAAGTGAATGCCCTAGTAGCAGAAGTGGATGACTTAGGTTGGGAACTCTCCTGTTCAAATACAACAAAACTTTCAAACATTTCTTCACATTATGGCACACTCTTCTTCTCCATAATATGTCCTCCAGCAGCAATGTTAAACATTACTTGAGTTTCATGAGTAAGATCATTATAGAACTTCTCGACAAGTGCCCACTCAATCAACCCATGCTAGGGACATCTGCTACGTAGCGTATTGAAACACTCCCAAGCCATGTGATAAGGATCATAAGGACCAATGCGGAAAGATTGAATTTTGCTCCCTTAGATGAGCAGCCCAAGAATGTGGATAATACTTTTTCAAGAACATGGTTTGCAGATCAGTCCACCTAGGAATGGAGTCTTGGGGAAGTGTGTCTAGCCAGCAAGCAGTGTGACTAGACAACAAGAAGGGAAAAAGACACAAGTAAACTTCATCCCCATTGACATTAGTGATGTTAAAAGTGTCGCATATACGCACGATTCGAGAAAGTTTACCTAGGCATCTTCCTCTTCAAGACTATGAAATTAGGTGGAGCAAGTAATGGTAGACATTATATAAGAAGGAATTTGCCAATTTGTTGGTGTTGGCTACCTCAGGGCGAGTAACAGACGATCGAGCCCTTGTGACGCCATCGTTGGCACGCTCGTGAACTGTACGATTTTTATCAGGCATTTCAAAAAGGAAAGGAGAAGTGCGTACCTTTTTTCTTCAACAACAACTGCTAAACGCGCACAAAGTAGTCTATGATGCCCGTGCATATCTCTCTCTGGCTTAGTAGATATAGAAAACGGTGATGATCCTTTGGAGCAAGTGTGTGGCATACACTTGAAAAGACAACGAGAGACAAATGACGAAAAGAAAGAATTTAATAAAAATGACTCTAGAAAGACGGATGAAACTAGGAAAACAACGAACAAAGAGAATAAATTAAAACTAATTTATTGTCTTAACCAAGATAATTTCACCATTGCCAAGTGTCCCCGACAATGGCTCCAAAAACTTGATGTTAAAAAGTGGGCCTATAAAAATAAAACTAAATTACTTAACCTAAGACTCGACTTAGCCCTCGAATTAAACTAACTTAAACTAGACCACAAGACATGCAAGTGTACCTATCGAATGTAGACAAGGGTTGAGAAGTCCGGATATCAAACCCTAGAGACACTATGAATATGAAAATGACTCAACTAGGATGGAAATTGAAATTGTAAAATTACGGGGGGGGGGGGGGGGAATCTAAAAGAGAAGAAATTACTCTAATTAAAAATTACCTAATTAACCTAATGATTCAAAAGACAAGAAAAATGGAAACTTTGTTAAAAATCATGAATTCGAAGAAATATAACATAGATGAATCCCGTAAGTGACCTATGAACTTGACGCAATTATTTTGAATGAAAATGGGACCGAATTCCTAAAGATCCAAATTCTAAGAAGCAAAAGGATATCGGATCATTCTCTGAGTATGACCGAATTGACTCCTAAAACACGCGTTAAATTATCGGTTGATCGAATTACCTCTCGGTCTCTCCGGTTTATTAGCACACCCGAAAGTCAATTAATGTCTCGATCTAAAAAAACTCAATACATCATCATGCAAAGGGGCAACATGTTTTAGATCATTTGAACACAATTAACAAGATAATTAACTACTTAGGTTCCTAACTTTTCAACTATCAAGATTAATTGACTAGCTAATACTTCTCAATCAAAAGCTAAGTAGATCACTAAAGTTTCAATCTTTGTTCTTTAGCAGTTCTAATGACTACTACGTCTAGTAATACATTACACAAATCATCAACTCAAGTATAACGTCTTGGTCACAAGAATCCCTACAATTAAACTAACCATACAATTAAGGAAATAACATGGTAAAGATGATAAAGATCAGAACTTTAATAAGCAAACACATTCAATTCAACATAAACATGCACTTTAATTAATAATCAATTCATCAACATGCCAAAATAACCAAATGAAGTCACAAATCAACAAACATTCATCATCTAAGTGATCCTAAAGATTTTATCTACTCATAATTGCAGAAAATATCACTAAAGTTATTGTTTTCAAAGTAAACATCAACGAATCAAGTATCAAAACATAGAACATAAAGAATAAAAACCCGGATTGATGACCACAAATGTTTCTATTAACCGAGACTTGATCTTTTGCTTCTTTCTCTTGTTCTCTTCTCAAAATCGCCCTTAGAATGCTCTTGAAATGGCTGGAGTTAAGTATCCTTAATTAGGGCTCTTCAAGTTGTTTAAATACCAAGTTTTATAAAAACCCTATAATTACCATCTACGCGTTACGTGCAACAGGTAAGCATGTCCAGCACCTATCGCCTAGATTAATTAAAACATATTATTTAAAAATCACACCTTTGAGATACGCGCAAGACTAAGTTCTTGCTGCGCGTATCGCCTAGATCAACTCTTCCAGCATGTCTCTTCTTTTTCCACCTCTTGCATCCTCCAAGCCTTCACCCCTTCTACGATTCAACCCACATCCATTTCCAAGCTTGTTACGCATGATAGATTCAATTGGATCGATATTGCTCACAAGATCAGAATGATTCGTACAAACAAAAACAATTCAATCACCAACACAATTCATTACTAAATAATTCTCTTGTGTTTGATGATCAAAGCAAATCTGCAGTACAAATGTAGGAGAAAATAAATCACACACACTTAGTTCTCTCTCTAACGTGAATATGTGAATCAGACTCTCTCCTCACACTCTCTCACTACATGCTTTAAGCAACAAAATACATTTTAGGGAAAATAACAAATTAAACCCTAAACTATACATACATGTATAAAACAAGTACAAAATAAATCTTAAACTGGAAATAGCCCTAACAGTACTCCCCCTAAGATTTATCTTTGGACTTCAACAAAATCTTCAAACAGTTTTCATCTTGTTCAACTTCAATCTCTCTCACCAATCTTCAGATTCTTCTTTGACATCCAGCAACTCTTTCCCTTTGTATTCTTCTTGTTCTTTCAATGCTTCCTCGATGCATGACTTGAACTTTTCTGTGATCTTTGCTTGTCTAGGCTTTGACTCGTTTGTAAGGATAGCACAGGCATTCATTCGTCTCAGAGAATCAAGAGTTAAACCTGCAAAATCAATATTAGCATAAAATTCATATGGCAATTCTCGCCCTTTGACTTGCACTTCCAGTGTACCCTTTGCAGTCACTCGCATAAACTCTATCTCTGGTATATCAACTTTCACAAGGTTAGCATTGAGTAATGCCTTCCTTACACGTATCTTTTCTGACGCAGCTGCAATCACCTCAACCATAACCATAAATAATTTCCGATCAGCTTCAGCAACTTTATCTTTGCACTTCTCCATTCTGTAAGTTCGCAAATGATCGATGTAGGAAGGATGCAACAGTTTCAGTTCGAATGTACTGAAAAGTGTGATCATATCCTTATCCCAGTCATCCAAGTTTCGTACCAATTTTAACTCAAAAGTTTCCTGATTATAGAAAAACTTAAGTATTGGCTTAGTCGCTTGAGAACCATCAAACACTTTTAACCCCGGATCAGTCACCTTATCAAAGTATTCGTCAGAAAACTCTTCTAAGTACATATCCTCACTCACCACCAACTTCTTTTGTTTTCTCGTTTTCTTTGATTGAACATAAGCACTATCCTCCTGTTGTCCCCTAAACTCTAAGTATTTCGGTAACCGGCTTATCCCAGCATCAAGCAGCATTGCGCATTTATCACCACGCTCATCATGCGTGTGATTGATCAATCTCAGCTTGTGCAGCTCCTTCAAATCTTGCACCTCTAACTTGAAAATACTCGAGTAGTAATGGTATACATCGCATAAACCATTTACTCTTTTGATCAAGAATGCATCAAACACCTCGTCATATTTCCATGTAATAATTTTTACCTTTTTGGGCTTTTCCGGTACAATCATGGAGTCAAGAAGTTCAGCAACCGACTGACCCTTGCTCAGCAGTGATCTCACAATATCACCTGCTGTGGCTGATTTATGCCATGATTCTCGTACGTCCATAGGCACATTGTATGATTTGACTTCACTCGGAAACATATCGATCAACTCTTTCCTCTTTTTGTGCGCATCCTCTGGTAAAGCCATTACCGGTATCTCTTTTGGTCCGAGAACTTTGTATCTCTTAGTCAGCTCATAGTATTGAGGGTTGTTGTAATTCAGATAGAACATCCGATTGTACATCCTCTCAGTCTTCATAAAGCTTACAACTATTTTCTTCAGAGATTCATGTTTCAACTTCTTCAAAGTTCTATATGGATAGTTCCTTGAACTCAACCATTCTCGCATGTTTCTGCTGGACATCTCTTCCGGATTTTGATGATAAAGCTCTTGTGGAGGTAAATCTTCAATATTCAAACTTTCTTGTAACGGTGTCCACTCACCCATCTCAACAATAAATTCTTTCTCATCAGCAGCAGCTTTATCTTGTGTAGTCAAACATTTCTCATACTCTTCATTAATTTGACTCACAGTCAGCCCATTCAGATACACTGCATTGTACTTCATCTTCTCAAGATACGCAAAGCGTTTAGGCAAATCAGCTGGAATCTCATCATCAGGATTAGTTTCAGGCTCAGCTTCAGGTTCAGACTCAGTAAAGTCAATGTCGTCCAGATCATCTAGTGCCTCTATCATTGGTGCAGTATCAGTTTGAACCGGCTCAAACTGACTTGCTTCTTCAGTCATAGTTTCTGGTACACTCTCAATCACTTCAACTATTTCAGGCATTATCTCTACCATTACAGATTCAGATTGAATCTGCTCAATCTGAACTGTTTTATCAACTTCAACTTCTATCACAGTCTCATCAACCTTTGCCATCTCAGCCTCTTCAGTTTCAGTCACAGATTGAATCGGCTCAATCTGACTTTCTTCTTCCAGTCTTGCCTTTTTGGTACAACTTTCTTCACCAGTAATCTCCGGCACTACATCTAACTTTCTTTTTCCCCCAGCCTTGTCAGGAATGACAGTTTCAGTAGCTTCATCGGGAATGGTAATTGGAGATTCAACCCTTATGCCCACATTCTTTGTACCACGCGCTCTAGTATAGTAAACTTTGGCTTCTTGATCAGATTTAGTCACTTCCAACACTTCATCTGAAAAATCTTTATCTGATGTGGACCCTGACTTCTTCGATCTAGTTTCTTCTAACCATTTCTCCAACATCTCCTTCTCAGCATCAAGAGTATTACATTCTGCCTTCAACTCTTTATAATCATACTTCAAATTTTCATGTTCCTCCTTCAAGTTTTCATAATCAGACTTTAACATTCCATAATCCTCCTTCATCTTCAAATAATCAGCATCCAAAGCTTTGAATGTTTCAAGATTCTGATTATGAGTGGCCCAAAACTCTTCTAGTCTTTTCTTCTTTCGATCATTTGATGCCTTCAACTGTTCATTAGCATCCAAGAGTTTTGCTACCATCTCTTCTAACTCAGCAATTTTCTTTTTATCCTCATTAACATCAACACTTGACACAATTTTTGGTGAAGACTCCAAAGATTGTTCAATGTTTTCAGCAACTGGAGATGATGTGGTGGGTATGTCAACTGGCACAGAAACAGTAATGCCAGCATCAGTGTCATCAACTATCTGTGCAATAGTCTCTACATCGGCCATTACTTCTTGAGCAATCTGAACCACATCTATTTGTTCAGGCTCATCAACACATTCTATCACATTTGGTTCCTCAATCAACACACGTTCAACTACAGACTTAGATCTTCGAGATCTAACATACTGCATTGTGATGGGCTTAGGAACTTCAACTACCATTTCTTCTGCAACACTAGTAACCTCAACAGGTTCTTCAATCACATCTGGTTCAATGACTTCAACATTTTCTTCCTCCTCTGACACAGATTCAGCAGCATCATTACCATCATTTCCACTATCATCATCACCATCATCACTACTTTCATTGTCATTATTATCACTTTCATCATCATTGCCACTTTCACTCTCATCTTCATCAATCTCTTTATCAACAAGATCTAATGGATTCACAACCTCTCCATTAGATATGTGATAATATACTACTCCTATCTCCTCCTCATTATTTGCAATATTCCGCATATAATCAAACAAATCAACACTTGGTATATTCCCTATACTCATCTTTCTGTAAGATAAGTCATTCATATCTTCTGTATATAAAATTCCTCCAGGATAACCTTCTGTTCTGATGATAGGATAAGCCACATTGATCATTAGTTGCAAGAATCTCGGATACATGAGAAACTTGAACCTCTTTCCCTTCACCAGATTGAATACAAACCCATTCATAATCCACTTCGACATATTGAATGGCTTGTTTTCAGCAATTGCTACAATGGGGGATGCTATGTCAGATGGGAAGTTGTCAAACCCGGCACTCCTTCTTGACATGCACTGCTGAATAACATAACATAATAACTTCCATTTCTTCCCCAACCTTGCTCTAACAAATTGTGACTTTGGAAATACAGGTGGATGACCCATATTTACAAAACACGTTTGACATTCAGCAACAGTCAACTCATCATTGGCTCCTACTTCATCCTCATCAATCCTCAATGCTGTTCTGATAGCTTCTTCAGATACAGTCAATACTAAGTCTCTGGTGATGTTCCCTCTAACAACAATCACCCCAGCTTCATTAGTCACAACTTCAGCTGTTCTCCAGAAACTCTTGATCAGTCTGGCATATATCACTGGTTTTGCACACATGGCATAAACATACTTGGTTCTCTTGATAAACCTCATCATATCTCTATATCCTTCAGTCTCTGGAATAGACTCATCTAAACAAGCAACTAAATTGTGCTTTGGCTCAAACTTCAAATTCTCCATCTGTTTAAGAACAAAAACAAGACAAATGTGTTAAATTCTTCATTAATAAATTTCAAAATTTGTATAAGTGTTTGAACAAAAAGTTATAAAAGTAAAACATTCACATAATCATTTTAAGTCCTAAATTGATCTAACAATCTGATTTTCATCATTTTGGTCAAAACAACTTTGAATTTTAATGATCATATAACATTTCACATTTTAACAGTTTAACACTTAAGAACACAAATTTGACATTTGTATGATGAAGTTGTTTAACATGTTAAGCTCAGTTTTAACAATGATTTGTCAATGTTTAACACACATTTTATCATTTTGAAGTTAAAACTTAAGAGTTTTTCAACAGGTCATCAATGACGGTTGACAGTTATGTGCTAATTTTGATTGATTTTGTTGATTTTAAGATGTTTGATGCAAATTAATGATTGATTGTTGATAATCGACAGTAAGTACATCTAAAGCAACATTCGATTTCAGTTTTTTAAACCGCAAAATCAAAATGTCGATTCAGTTGATAAAGTACTGTTCATCATCGTTTTTCGTTTTAACACTTGATTTGCAGGTTTATCAAAATTGAATCATGTTCAAACTACCTTATTCAATCAATATAACTTGTTACAGAACGATCGATTGAATATGATAATCAACGATTTTGTGCAGAGGATTTGTGTTTGAAAGTGAATGTGAAAAATGATAAGTGTTTGTGAAGAGGCGGGTTTTATATGCTTGAAAATTTAGGTCAAACTTAAGTGACGGGTAAACAGCTTAGACGGGTAAACACTTAAAAGCCCAATAAGCCTTGACGGGTCATGCACTGTTGAGACGGATCATGTACTGTTGGGACGGGTCAAGTACTTGAGACAAGTCGCAACATGTGACGGTTCAACATATAGCACGTAAAAACACTTGACGGGTTAACCACTGTAGAGACGGGTAAACCAATGTAGTGACGGGTAAAGGTTTAGGAACAACTACACCTTTTACTCATCACCCGGCAACATAGTAGACTTCACAACATCACCCGGCTTGCATAGTGATCTTCATCACCCGGCAACACAGTTGTCTTCTTTTTCACCCGGCATGCTTTCTTCATCACCCGGCAACACAGCGTTATTCATTTACACGACAAGATAACTTCTCTTTTACCCGGCTGTATAGTGATAACATTTCTTCACCCGGCTGTATAGTGACACAACTTGTCACCCGGCAGATATCTATGACTTTTTCACCCAGCATAAATTTGACATGTTCATTGCCCGGCCACACAGTAGTCATAATATCTTCACCTGGCTTCACTTCTTTCTCTCAATCACCCGGCTCATATCAGACACAACAACTTTACCCGGCTGAACAGTGTTTTCATTACCCGGCAGAACAGTTGTTTCTGATATCTTTGCCCGGCTACAACACTTGAGCAATTTTTCTCAATTTTCTCGTCTGTTGACTTTTTCAACTGCATTTATTGCACCTGCAAACATTCTCGACATATTAATTAGACAAGACATTCTTAATAGAATTTGTCACATTAAAAATCAACAACATTAGACAAGTCAATAAAAATTAATTCTAAAATTCCCTTTTTCAATTTTCTCACAAAAATGTTTTTGCACAACCAAAATTTTTATATCCCGAAGCAATTTCTTAAAAACAAATCACAAGACCTTGGGTTTGTTTTTAACACATCCAATACATTTGTTTTTCATGCCACATAATCTTGATCTTGTTCATTCAAAAAAACACACTTATTCAAAATATTTTTGGATTTTTTGTAAAATAAAATTTCTTCTTCACTTATTCTCCCCCTAAACTTGAAATTTCTTGAAATTTTTAAGTTTAACAAGGATGTCGATGTGTCAATAATGATTCCAAATGCCTGCACACACAAAGCATACACATTAAAATAAAGACATATGCAATGCAATGAATCAAATTATCGCAGTGAGATCATACCACACATTATCTGAACATGTTTTGCAAGTTTTGAATAGACATTTGACTTATGTTTGATTGAGTGATGATATGAAAACATATCAATTAGTTCGAGTTGACACACTTACTTTTTCAGTATCATGATGAGATTAAGGTTCGATTAAATTGACTTATGTGACCCACATGTATACATATGTCAATATATTTCCTTATCAACCACTACCTGAATGCATATTGCACAAAAACCTGGTTACTTACAATCATAAACAGTGTGGAAACTGGGTTCTATTCGGATTTGGTCCACTTTGGGACTTCTTTTGATTCCATTTTGGAATTTAATTTCCTATCGTTCCCCTTGGGAATCTTCTGAATTCCTTTTTGGAATTTTTGTTTGGTGATGGTCCACATTTGGGACTCTTTTTGTTCCATCTTTGGGAATCTTTTGCTGCACCTTAAAGCTCAAAAAGAGACTTCGTGTGAGACTTCAGGTCTGTGGATACCACAACAAAGAAGCTCACGATGCGGTTCATCACACTGAATAGACTGCATCGTTACCCGATCATGCACAACTATCATCACTAGCAATGCATCAAAAGATATATATCTAGACATGTATAGCAATGGAACTTAACACAAGGATCATTGAATTTAGATTTGTCAACAATGAAACTTACTTTTTCAGTCTAATTGTCTGAGCTGTCTAGCACATCAATTAACATTTATCAGTCTTTATTAAAAATGATGTAACAAATAATGTCTAGTGTAACTATCATTTCTCACTTTTTTGCAATAAAGATTCTTATGACATGATATTTTTCTTTTGATATTTGATTTTATATTTTGTTTTTGCTTTTCTTTTTCATGCACACACACAATGCAAAACAATAATAATAAAAGACAAAGGAATCAATACTTGACATCGACTTATTATATATATATATATATTTTTTTTGACTATTATATTTTCTGATTTTTGTTTGATTTTTAAAAATTAGAATCAATCATGATTGATTAATCCTATATTGAATTAAGAATTCAAACCGGCCTGACAAGAAAGATTTTGTGAAAAGATCTGCCAGTTGTTTGTCGGTATGAACTTTAATCAAAATTATTAAACCTTTTTCAGAGTTGTCTCTGAGAAAGTGATATCGAATTTCGATATGTTTGGTTTTTGAGTGTTGAACAGGATTAGCAGTAATGAACATAGCAGCAGTATTGTCTATGTAAATAGGAGTTTTGAGAAAGTTAAACCCGTAGTCAAGCAATTGGTTTTGTAACCACAAAACTAAAGAACATCCTGCAGATGCAGCGATATACTCTGCTTCAGCTGTGGATACAGAAACGTTGGTCTGCTTTTTGCATTGCCAAGAAACAAGTCTAGGACCCAGAAATTGACATCCACCCGTAGTCGATTTCCTGTCAAGAGCACACCCACCAAAGTCACTATCAGAATAACTATATAATTCAAAATTGACTTCATAAGGATACCATAACCCGAGATTCAGTTTCCCTTTAAGGTATCTGAAAATACGTTTAACAGCAACCAGGTGTGACTATTTTGGATCAGACTGATATCTTGCGCACACACATACAGCATACATAATGTCTGGCCTTGATGCAGTAAGATACATCAGTGAACCAATCATTGATCTGTACAGTGTTTGATCAACCGATTTGCCTTTCGGATCCGGCTGTATCTTGTAGTTCACATCAGATGGCGATCGAATAGTCTGACACTCCTGCATCTTGAACTTTTTCAGCAACTTCTCAACAAATTTTGATTGGTTGATAAAAATTCCATCTGCTGTTTGTTTAACTTGCAATCCAAGAAAGAAATTAATCTCCCCCATCGAACTCATCTGAAATCTTGACTTCATGATTTCTTCAAACTCTTTGCACATGGACGCACTAGTTGATCCAAAGATGATATCATCCACATACACTTGAACACATAAAAGATCTTCATTTTCCCGCTTCATAAACAAAGTTGGATCAATCTGACCTCTTGTAAATCCATGTTCTAGCAAATGTTTAGATAACGTCTCGTACCAAATCCTTGGAGCTTGATGTAGACCATATAAAGCTTTGCTTAATTTGTATACACGATGTGGATAATCAGGATCTTCAAAACCCGGAGGTTGTCTGACATATACATCATTGGTAATTGGTCCATACAGAAAAGCGCCTTTAACGTCCATTTGGAACACTTTAAACTTCATGAAAGAGGCATAAGCTAGAAAAACGCGAATAGCTTCAAGTCGAGCGACCGGAGCAAACACTTCTTCATAGTCAATACCTTCTTCTTGAATGTAACCTTGTGCAATAAGTCTCGCTTTGTTTCTCACAACAATGCCACGTTCATCTGGCTTGTTCTTGTACAACCATCTTGTACCAATCGCATTTTCTCCTTCAGGTAAGTCCACTAATTTCCAAACTTCTTGTTTGCGAAATTGAAGTAACTCCTCTTGCATGGCTTCAATCCAACTATTATCTTGCAGCGCCTCTGAAATATTCTTTGGCACCACTTGAGAAAGAAAACATGAATAAAGACAAACGTTTGCTTGCTCAGTTTGACTTCTCGTAGTTCTCTGATTCAACGGCCCGATAATCTGAGAGACAGGATGTTTCTTGTGAATTCGATGAGTTGGTATGTCTTCACCTTGCACTTGACTCTCCAGATTAGACTAATTCAGATTCGGTAGATCTTGCAAAATTGTAGATTCATGCGGAGTGAAATTAGGAACTTGTTCCGGTGAATTTATGAAGTAGTCAAACGATTCTGGAATAACTTCAACATCCGGATCTGATGATGGTTGATTTTGAACAGATCCACCATCATTAGGAGAAATTTGCGGATTAACATCATCACCAAGAATATTTGATTCTTGATCTTCTTGAGAACCAGAAGGACCCGGAGCTTGACTAGATTTGACATGATCAGGATTATGAAATGACATGAATGGATACTCAGAATTGAGATTGCTATCATCGTCATTGTCAGAATCATCGCTAAAGCATCCCAAGTCACCTGATTCTTTCCTTGTTTTTCCTGAAAAATCAAACAAGTTAGAATTGAAAGATTTTGATAACGAATCTAAATCAAACAACCATTCGGGACCATGCGCCACTGACGGAAACTAATTTTCTAAAAACTTTACGTTAATAGTTTCAATAACAGTGTTTGTTTTGCTATTAAAAACTCGATAAGCTTTAGAAACAGACGAATAACCAAGGAAAAATCCATCGTCAGATTTTGACTCAAATTTCCCGAGATGATCACTTAAATTTAGAATCGATACAGGACAACCAAATGCTTTCAAGTATGAAATATTCGGTTTTCTTCCAAACAATAACTCATAAGATGTTTTATTTTTATCCTGAACCAATAATGTCCTGTTTTGTACAAAACATGCAGTAGCAATAGCTTCGTCCCAGAATGTGATAGGGATTTTGGCATCTGCGAGCATGAATCTTGCTGCTTCAATCAGTGTCCGATTTTTCCGTTCCGCAACCCCATTTTGTTGAGGCGTTCTTGGAGCACTAAATTGTCTAGCAATTCCTTTTTCTGCACAAAACAAATCAACATTAGTGTTCTTAAATTCTGTTCCATTATCACTTCTCAAGATTTTGACTTTACAATCCAACTGATTTTCAACTTTGACAATAAATTCTTTTAACAACTCAGCAGTTTCAGATTTAACATGCAGGAAATAAACCCAAGAAAATCTAGTAAAATCATCAATGATGACAAAACAATAAGACTTCTTTCCAATGCTTTGAACATTTGTTGGTCCGAAAAGATCCATATGTAGCATCTGCAAGGGTTTTGAAATCGAGTGTTGTTGCTTGGACTTAAAAGACATTCGGTGCTGTTTTCCTTTCAAACATGCTGGACAGAGATCAGTTGTAGAAAACTTCTTTGATGGTATTCCTACAGCGTGATTTCCTGTCACCAGTCGATTCATGTTTCTGAAGTTTGAATGGCCCAGCCGTCTATGCCAAAGCTGACTCTCATCATTTGATGCATGCGCAATGAGACAAGTAGTTTCGGTTTCAGCATCAATCTGCGACATATCAAGCTTGTATACATCACGATCTCTTGGAGCTTTAACCACTACCCATTCATTGTCAATTTTGAAACCTGGTTTGAGTATATAACAGAAAGAGTCATCAAATAAAGTTGAATATGATTTGTCACAAATTTGAGATACACTTTGCAAATTAAAGTTCAACTGTGCACAGTAGTTGACTTTATCAAAGCTAATGACCCCATTTGACACAGTTCCTTCTCCAGTTATTTTACCACCAGCATCTCCTCCAAATGCAACATGTGTACCACTCTTCAGCTTAAAGTCTTGAAGCAAGGCATGGTTGCCTGTCATATGCCGGCTACACCCACTATCAACAAACCATGAGTTAATAGGTCTTCTTGGGCGTACCTGCATTTCAACAATCACTTAGTTAGTTTGGTCAACCCAGGCCCACATGGTCTTGGGTTTTCCGAATCTATCTGTAACAGTAACTTGTTGATAATGAAGATTTTTAAAATTTGTTTCATTTGAGAGATTTGGTTGAAAACTGTTTCGCCCATTGGCGTGAATTGATTGCTTTCTTCTCAAAGCAATAAACCTTTCCTCTAACTTAGGATCAAGGTTATTTTCAAATTTCTGATTTCTTACCATCAAAGCTCTCGGTTTAAAACTGTTAACCTGCACATTTCTTGATGATAAAACTGTTAACCTGCACATCTCAAAATAGAAGAATGACTTTGATTAACATTTTGAAAACCAAATGACTGATTTCTTTGAAAATTTGGAAATTGAGTCATTTCTCGTGATGAGTTTGTTCGAAAGAAACAATCCTTTGTGTCATGATTTCGCCTTTCACAAATATCACAAAATTTGTTATAAAAACATTCTTTTGAAGAATGGTTTCTTTTGTCACAGAAACTGCAGTACCTGTTAAAGAAACATTCAACAGTTGCATGATTATAACGATCACAAATCTCACAATGTTTCTTGCTAATCCTAAAGAGCCGATTGTTAACTTTTGATGTTGAAATCACTCGTGATTCATTATCAGTTTTGTTCGGTTTTAGATTAACTTGATTCTTTTGTGGAGACTTTGTTTGTGATTTTGATTGCTTTGGAACTTGATTCGATTTTAAACCATCTTGTTTGGTTAACTTCTTTGATTCAATTCTTTTATCATTGACAGCGGAAGACTTAGGACCTGAACCTGTTTTCAGACCAGAGTTAGATTTGATTGGAGAATTGATTGGTTTACCATAAGATCCGTTTAAATCAAAAGTTCCTGCAGACACAAACTTAATTGTTTTTCCTTTTGACAATTTCCCTTTGACAGATTTGACATTGTCAGTTTTAACATTTGAAGCTTTGGTATTGTCATTCGATTTTATGACACTTTACCTTTTGACTGTTTTGTTTCAGATTGATTGACTTTTGATTTTAATTTCTGCATTTTTGCATTCGAAACTTCAGCCTTTTTCACTTCTTGCTTCTTGATCAGTTGATCAGCAACTTTTGCTTTCTGCTCATTCTTCCACTTGATATATTCAGGATCATTGTATCCTGAAAATTCACCTTCTTCCTTCATTGTTTCTTCTGACTTCGGATTCAGTTCCGGATACTCAACAAGTTGAATCAGAACAGGCTCTGATTTGTTGCTAGCTTCATCGTCAGCTTCAGTCGTCACGCCATCTTCTCCTTTCAAACTTTCAATCAATACTTCAGATCCTTCGGATTCAGATTTACTTCTTTGAATTTCTTTGAATTTTCGTTCATTTTCAGGTGAATGATCAAATTCATTGAAGTTTTCAGGTAAAGTTTGATCTTCTGGTTTCTTTCCTTCATCCTTCAGTTCTGACATGGGAAGACTTTGATATGGTTTCTGAAATAAACGTTGATTTCTTTGTTGATAACTTGAAGACGAACTTTGACTTTGACCTTGATTCTGTCCACTTGAACTGGCTTGGTCATTGTAGTTCTGATTCTTAGGAGCTTTGCATTCCCTTGAAAAATGACCATAGCAGTTACAATTGAAACATCTGGCCTTCGATTTGTCAAAACCAACTGTCTTGTTTGCATGAGGCTTGTAGCTTCGGTTAACATATCCATGTTTTTGCGTTCTATATGCAACCATCACCATTTGCCAATTTAGATCCATTTCCTCAATGTCATCAGGATCCATCTCAAATAAATCTTGAAGGACAACGTCCATTTGACTCAAATGACTTCCTTGGTATGCCTGAAAACTTGCCATAAAAGCTGTAAAGGCAGTTTTGGTCTCGTCATCTTGTAACAAGATGTTCATCACATCTTTTACTTTGGCTTGAACAATAGAACTTTGACTTTCAGATTGTGTTTGAACTTGAGCTCTTGGTGGAGATTGAGGTTGAGAATAAGTTGGTGAACTTGGAAAGTATGATGAATCAGTATAAAAACTTACACCAACGAATAAATCACCCTCATCTTCAAACTTAGTTGCATCTTGTGCAAGAAAGGCATTCTCCACAGTATTAGCAGGATTCACAATATATTTGTATTGTGCATGTGATCCAGTTCTATCAGTGTTTCTAGAACCTTCATCAATTTCTACTTCTTCAATCTTTGCAATGAGCAAATCCAAATCCATCGAAAACTTTTCAGTATGTTTCAACAGTGTCACAGTCTGTTTCCATGATGATGGAAGTGCACATAATAATCTGTCATTCAAATCTTGGAGATTTGTCTTTGCACCCGCATTGGTCATTTCAGTAGTCAGATAAACAAACCTATTCATCATCTGGTGCACTGATTCTCCAGCAATGTGTTCAAATAACTCCAACTATCTTTTCAACTTTTGTTTCTTGAGACTTCTGAGTTGTTCACCTCCTTCACAAATGGATTTCAAAGCTTTGAACAATGTATAACCTGTTTGATAGGTGTCCAACCTTGACAGTACTTGTAGTGGCGATCCCTTACACATCAGAGAATATGCTTTGCTATCATTCTTCACTTTCCTCAAATCTTCTGCTGACAAATTATCCTCTGGATAAGGTTCAGTAGAGTCCTTGGTGTAGGTACTTGCACTATCTGGAGCTGTCTGTGTAGGTATGTGAGGACCCTTGTCAATTGACTTCCAAAGATCATTGTCTATTGAGCAAAGATGATGCTTCAGTCTAATCGTCCAATTCTTGAAATCTGCACGATTGACAAGTCTAGGAACACGGTTATCAGAATCATCATTAGGTGCCATTTTAAAAGATTTTAAAGAAAATATTTTTTTTTGGTTTTTGTTAATTTTTGAAAAGAAATAGTTAAACTACTAAAATAAAGACAAGTAATTAATGACAAGATAAGAAAACAAGGATTAAAACAACTAAAAATGAGTCACACGGCTGAACAGTGAAAAATCCTTCTTCACCCGGCTGAACAGTAGCTTTTGTTCTTCACCCGGCAGAAAGAAAATCTTCACTCGTCTAAATAGTTGACCCGGCTGAATAGTTGTTACACTTGACTTCTTGACCCGGCAGAATAGTATTAACTTCACACGACAATAACTTGACCCGGCTTGAATCTTGACACGGCAAAAAGCTTTACCCGGCTGAACAGTTGACGATCACACAGCAGCAAAGTTGTTTACCCGGCTACACAGTTTTCGATCACCAGGCTGAAATTGTTAATCACCCGGCGTAGCAGTGTATTACCCGGCACAACAGTACTTGATCCGGCTGAACATTACACCTTTTCCTCGTCAAATTCTTTACCCGTCTAGCACAAAATCTTTTACACGGCTGTACAGGACCTAATTGTTCACAAATCTAAGTCCAAAGGAAATTGTCTAAGTCAATTTTATCACCCTGCAAGTTAATCTTCAACCAAGTTCATACTGTTCATCATCTTCATCATGAGAATTTTTCTGGGTTTATCAAAAATTTGTCCAATTCTTCCAAAATTCACACACAAGCAGTGAAATGGTCCGATTAACAATCCCTAATCTCAATCAATCCAAAACATGATCAAATTTTGATGAATTTGAGCAAAATTCGATCGAACAGTAACTTTTTCTATCTTCTTAATTCCTCAGATCTGATGATAATCTGATGGAATTTGCACAATCGTTGTGAATTAGGAGTGATTGCGATGATAAATCACAACTAAAAACAGCAACAATTCATTCAGATCATGATTTTTGAGCAATATTGTAGTGTTTTTGCTTGATGAATAGCGAAGAACACAATACCAACAGCTCTGATACCAATTGATAGGTTCAATTGGATCGATATTGCTCACAAGATCAGAATGATTCGTACAAACAAAAACAATTCAATCACCAACACAATTCATTACTAAATAATTCTCTTGTATTTGATGATCAAAGCAAATCTGCAGTACAAATGTAGGAGAAAATAAATCACACACACTTAGTTCTCTCTCTAACGTGAATATGTGAATCAGACTCTCTCCTCACACTCTCTCACTACTTGCTTTAAGCAACAAAATACATTTTAGGGAAAATAACAAATTAAACGCTAAACTATACATACATGTATAAAACAAGTACAAAATAAATCTTAAACTGGAAATAGCCCTAACACCGCATCTAAACACGTCCAAATAACTGCAAAAAGTAATTACGTCTAAGATTCGACTCTAAAACAATTAATAAACTAAAAACTAATAAATTGACTCGAAAAATAACTAAATTTAAATAATAAAGACTATAAAAACATGATGTTTTTTGCAACACATCACTATATCTTGAGTAGATGGCTAGGATCAACACTAATTAGTATAAATAAGTTACACTTTTGTACATTTGTGGCTACGTCTTCTATTGTAATCATTAGGTTCAAGGTTTCAATAGAAAGAAACATTGACAATATAATCTATGTTCACGGTTACATTGCTTTCATATCTCTTTTGTGTGCTTGATCAAAGAATAGAGGATCCGGAGTTGTGAAACTTGTGATTCTATAGAACTTGTGTGTGGAATGATCCAACATTAGCTTTTAGACCAACTTCGACCAACATTGACTATAGTTGACCTGTTGACTTGGTGGTGACTTTTAGACCAAGTTTATTATGTCTATTATTGTTCCATTAGACTTGAATAAATCAAAATAAAAACTCATATTAGGTTGCATGTATGTACAATTTCATGCTCAAGGACATGTTTTCACAAGTAAACTTCCCGAATAGGTTCATATGCTTATCTAGAGAAATTTCATGCCCACAAATCATATCCAGCATGTCTAAATCTTATCATGTACACATACTTGAACATAAGGTTTTTACTTAAGGAAACATAACATAGATGGCCATTTTCAAGGTAAATATAGTTCCTAGAATTTTATCAAAACCTACACGCTTAATTCTATTCCATTATAATGTTGTGGTTTACAGTCAAGAAACATCTTGAAAGTGAAGTCTAGGATGCTAGATTGACAAAATATGAGAGAACAAGTTTGAGTTTTAAGGTGGTGCGAGTAAATCATACTTGAGAGAATTTCATTTACAAGTTGTTGGATTTACAGGAGGTTAGTTGAGCTTGATGCGCATTGTCGCAATGATGTGTTGTTGAGTTAATTCAGGCAGCTCAGTATGGGCCTTGTTAATATTTCCAGCCATTATTCGATTTCACAATATACAATAATGAATAAGTATCCAACAAGTTACCATCATTCATGTATAAGTAAACATAGAGATTGCAAAACATTTAGTCCAATTCAAATAATAACACTTGATGAATAATTCGTAATTTCTCACAAAATACTCAGGCGAACATCAAAATCCAAAATTTTTCAGTTTGGTGGGAAACAACACTCTTCCTACGTAGGTAATGAAATAAATGAAAAGAAAAGAACAGAAACTGAAAGAATAGAATAGAATGCTAGGGGAGAGCACAGGTCTCGAACCATCCTCTCCATCACACCCGAATCCTACTCCAGCTCCACCTCATGCTCAATTTCTTGCTCCACTACTTGTTCCTCATGCCCTTGCAGGTGGGTATTAATGTTTTCCATAACCTTCACGACCTGCATACGAGCTGCCTACAAGGCTTCATTCAGTTGGGTGGCCCATTCCAAACTCTCCCACAACATATCATTCTCCCTTCTGGTTGATTCCAGGACTGCCATGAGTGTAGCTATTGCCTGATACTTAGAATAGGCGAATAGGGTATATCATAGGAAGCCTGTAACACCCCGATTTTCCTAGTAAGGCATCTTTACGTGATTATGCTTATATAGATGTGCCCGATTATACGTGATTATGTCGAGGCTGCTAATGCTAAGGCAACGAAATGAAGCGAGGGAGAAAGCCCACAAGAAAGAATGATGACACTGACCCTAAGATTGAAGCTGAGGTTGTACCAGCCTCCGAACTCGGACAAAATTTGAAGGACGCTATTGCACACGAGGTGCACCAGGTCCTGATTGGTGTTATCCCTACGGTTCTTAAGGAAATGATGAAAGAAATGAAGGAAGCTGAAAAGAAGATACTCGCTAAGAAGGGTGTTGAGGGTGATGATGGTAGGAAGTATGATAACAAGCGGGCCAAGGTTGAAGCAAAGCAGGCAATGGTACGTAATCAAAATGGGAATGACAACTGTGCGAAGTGTGGAAAACCCCACTCCGGGGAATGCAAATGGGGGACAGGGATTTGCTACAAGTGTGGGAAGCTGGGCCATCATGCTTTTGAATGTAGGGTAGTTGTTAAATGCAGTCGGTGCGGTAAGCAGGGTCATGTAAATAGGGATTGCCGTGTGAACATTAGGGACAACAAAGGGGAAGATAAGCCGAAGGCTGCAGCTAGGGCTTTTACTATGACCAGGAAGGAGGCAAGGAAAGAACCAGAGGTCATTTCAGGTACGTTTTTCATCAACAACATCTGTGCATCTATTTTATTTGGTTCTGGTGCTAGTAGAGTTTTGTATCTGCTTTGTTTTATACGGCCTTAAAAGTTCCCTCTAGAAAAGTAGAACGGTCTTTTGATGTAGAGACAGCTGAGGGTAAATTCATTAGAGTCGATCAAATGATAGAAGGTTGCACCGTTACTCTATTAAGACATAGTTTTCCTACGGACCTATGTATTATGACCTTGGGTAGTTTCGACGTGATATTGGGGATGGATTGGCTGTCCTAATTCGATGCCAACATAGGTTGTCGTGAAAGGTTAGTCTGTTTAAAAGCTCCCGATGGAAGCCCCGTTACTCTGTATGGCGAATAGGAAAGTAAGATTCCTCATGTGATCTCGATGATGAAAGCAAACCGACTAATTCAACAGGGCTGAAACCCGTTTCTAACATATGTTAAGGATGTAGAGGAGAAACCGAAGCAATTTTCAGACATGCCGGTAGTTTGCAATTTCCCCGATGTGTTTCTCGAGGATTTCAGATTTGCCCGGGACACCACCCGACTGAGAGAATGAATTTCATATTGACCTAGTGTCGTGAGCACAGCCCGTGGCGAAAGCACCATATCGTTTAGCCCCAAGTGAAATGAAGGAATTGATGATGCAATTGAAGGAGTTGCTAGACAAAGGTTTTATCTGACCAAGCACTTCTCCCTAGGGAGCGCCGATGTTGTTTGTTAAAAAGAAAGATGGGAGCATGAGAATCATGTATATCGATTATAGGAAATTGAACAAGTTGACTGTGAAGAATCGTTACCCTTTGCCCATAATAGACGTCTTATTCCCTTAATTGTACCTAACCTTTAACTACTTGGATGGAGGATATGTCATATAATCTATACCTTTCTAATAAAAGAAAGTTTGAGGCCACATGTCATGCATTGCAGCCAACTTTGGCTTTAATTTCCCGCTCTAAACAAAGGGAAAGACAATTCACGAGGATTCTGTTATGACCCGACCATATTTCATATGATCCACTTTTGACCCGGCATATAATCCACCTTTTAGTTTTGTATATTCGTAATTTACGACATAGCATGAAGAAGAACCCTAACTCACATCCTTGCCGTCACAGATCCAGATCATAGGTAAGTAAAATCCAAATTAAATCAAGAATGTTGTTGTTTTTAGGATATTGTTGATATGAAATTTCAATCCATGGTAGACGTACTTGTGATGGTAGAAGGATGACATATTGAATAGGAAGAGGGATGTAGGTTACTGTTTGTGTTCAATAACATATTTTTCTTAAGTCATACATAGGTGGGAGCTCTGAGATGTAAGGCCATTAGGCTCATCCTATCTAAAGAGCTTTGGGAGTTCATTCCTGACAATAGTTTATCCTTCAATCTTTTTTTGTTGAATATATATATTAGGCTTAAAATCAAATTTCTTTTAACCGGTTATATTTATGGTGTTAGGCTGGTGCAGTAATGCTTGCTGACAATGGCATTTCTTACGTTGATGAGTTTAACAAGACGGATGTAATAGATCGAGTAATAATAATCTCACTTTTCAATCTTCTAATTGGACTATATTTTGATTATTCATATTCAAAACTAAACCATTCCGCATCTGATATAATGGTTGTGAACGTGAAGATTGTTGGGAGGGACGTAAGGATCAGCGGATTTGTGAATGGGGTTCGATGATAGTCTCATAGACCTTAGATCTAGGGATAAGAATGGGTCGTTTGGATTCATAAATGATGAATCTGTGTTCGTGTGTGAGTTTGTAGTAGATGACAATCAGTGAATGAGGAAAAACAAAGAAATAGATAAGAGATTTTAATAATACTTCATTGATTAATAATGTTGATAATACATGCATATATATAGATTTGTCTAGGAGATTAACTAACAAACAATTATGATGGTTGGCAGTTAATGATCCATCGACCCAAACTAATGTTTCTACTGGACTTCTATGTACAAACCATGTGACCCATTAACATAATACTTACACATAACTAATACAAATAATACATAATAAACATAAGTTTGATTTAATATTCCACATCCAATACTCCCCCGTAAATCAAACTTGTTGACTTAGAGATTCTTGTTCTTCTCCCACAGCTTCATAAAAGTCTCCATTATTGCTTCCATTATCGGTTGCATGATTGAGTGAGTTTGTTTCTTGTTGTATGTCATCTTCTTCATCAAAATACACAGATTTGCGCTTCTTAGAGGCCTTATAGAACCATTACAATACATCTAGATACTTGACATAAGCAAGTTTAAGTTCCATGTGACAACGCCAATTAACACCAAGTCAGTGTGCAATCATCTTCCAAAGTCCATTGTTGGACACTCTTCTATACCCACATTCGGTTTTGAACAATTAACCATAGATCAAGTAGGCAAAGTTCTTCACCATTTGTTAGACGAGAAGGCATAGGTCTTTCCATTTTATATTTGCAAATGTGATCAAGGAACCATGTTACCAATAAATTGAATTCACCCTTTAGGATGTCTTTGTGTTCTTGAAGTAACTTGAAATTTTCCAAATGTTCCAAGAAAGTAATACAATGTTTTGTACTTGAAACGTTTGATGGAAAATTAACAAGTTCAGAAAAATGGGTCATATCTTCACTTGAAGATAGATCCAATGTTTTAAAATACTCATTGATATATTCTTGTTCGTTTTGATCAATATTTGTTTCTCCATGTGTTGTAATCGATCCAGTTTGTGGTTTAATAGTGGATTCATTGTTGAATGAATCGGCTGCCATTTCATCGACATCAAACATGTCTCTCAAATGACAGAAATCACCATCAAAACGGATCTCATATCCTTGCTATAAAAGTTGTTCCATACTTAATACATTTTTATCAAGAGTTGGAACAAAAAATACCCAGGGATGCTTCGAATGGTGTTGTGATGTTTAGTTTGATTTACCCATGCCTCTTATGAATAATATATTGTGTTCTGCAGTCCTAGTCTCCACACCAAATGTATCTCTGAATTTTGCAAACAAATCGTGGTTTCCTGCCATGTGGTGTTTGTTTCCTATGTTCACGTACCAAACATCATCCCATGTATGTCCATCACTGCCCTTTAGTATATATTCTGCCCCATCCTTTGTAATCGTGATTTCTTTAACGTGTTCCTTCAATTTGCAGTCCTTCTTGATGTGCATGATCCTAAAACAGTAGTGACAGCGCCGAGTTTTCTTCGATTTCTTGTTGATTTTTGAGGAGACTTTCTGGATTTTCAGATTTTGTTTGACTGTGAGACGTTTCAACGTGGATTTTGTCTGTGTTTTGGTTCTTGGAATGGATCGAGAGCCTTGCTCTGATACCATGTTAGGAGGGACGTAAGGATTAGCGGATTTGTGAATGGGGTTCGATGATAGTCTCATAGACTTTAGATCTAGGGATGAGAATGGGTCGTTTGGATTCATAACTGATGAATCTGTGTTCGTGTGTGTGTTTGTAGTATATGACAATCAGTGAATGAGGAAAAACAAAGAAATATATAAGAGATTTCAATAACACTTCATTGATTAATAATGTTGATAATACATGAATATATATAGATTTGTCTAGGAAATTAACTAACAAACAGTTATGATGGTTGGCAGTTATTTGTCCTTATCACCATATCATAACTGCTGATTGTTAATGATCCATCAACCCAAACTAATGTTTCTACTGGACTTCTATGTACAAACCATGTGACCCATTAACATAATACTTACACATAATTAATACAAATAATACATAATAAATATAATTTTGATTTAATATTCCACATCCAATAAATATATGGAACAACAAATTATAAGTATTTAAAAGAAGAAATACACGCAACATTTAAGGCAAGGACATCAATTTTAGCTACTACCGGAGGCCCTATATTTTTTTACCTGTTTGATTGTTTCTTTTTTATTTTTATAACTATTCATGCTTCTCAATAGAACAAAGTCACTTTTAAATATCATAAGTTGGTCTATAAACAAGATGGAGTTCCAAATTAGGCTTTTGCAAAGAGCAAATACAACATTTTGTTTGCAAGGTCTGTATAACTATTTCCTTTTGTATGTTCATTCTCTCAAATATTTGTAGGTTGTTCTTGCTAACCTAAGACTATTCTTTTATTTTTTCATGTAGTTGCCAATGCTTTCACTTGAGTTTCATGTATCACTTTTTCTATTTGTTTCTAATTTATGTAGGATCAACACTTGGATATGATATTAGGATGCCTGGATAGTTTAATAAAAATTACATAATATATGAAAATGGTATGTTATTCAACCTGCACCTTCCAGTTGTGATCCAGACATAGGAGTGACAAAGCTTTGGAGAAGCTTTATTTGTTTGTTACATTATTTTTTCTTTTCATAAGGATAAATGGTAACATATTTTTACTTCATATTTAACTTGGTCATTTTGAACATGTGTATTTGGTCTATTAGATTGACCTCATGCGTTCTGACCATATGGCCAAGCAACATGCAATAAATGATGGCCTCTAATGTCTTATACAAGGATTCTTTTAGAGATTTGTAGTCATGTTATACTTTTCAATCTAATTCGCAATCTTACTTTCACAAACATTTATTTTGTTATACATTCAAATGATAATTACTAAACTTCTAAATTTGGGTTATTAGATTTTAATAATTCAAACTTTTGTATATTGATCGATATTAATCACAACTTAAAACATTTCGTGTGTCAATTCCAACTTGTAACTTATTTTCTTACAATGATCCTCTGTTAAAGTTAACTTAACGCCGTTAATTTTTTTTTGAATTTCAGACCGATGTTTTAGGGCTTTTGATCGGGAGGACGATAAGAGTGTGTTGATGTAAAAATTACCTTGAGCCGATGCTCCAAAAGAAAATTTTAACATCCGATTTAAGCACTGTTAGGTTTAAAGACGCGATTAAAGACCGTTTGGTCGTTTGGAGCATCGGCTCAAGTTAAGTTTTACATCAATAGACTCGTATCGTCCCCTCGATTAAAAGCCCTAATACATCTGTCATAAATTCAAAAAACAATTAACGGCGTTAAGTTAACTTTAGCAGAGGATCATTGTAGAAAAATATGTTACAAGTTTGGATTACCACAGAGAACTTTTTAAGCTAAGATTAATATCGGCCAATATATAAAAATTCGGATTATTAAAATCCAATAACCCTTTAAATTTTTATTTATTTTGACTACACCCATGCGATACACGGGCTATAAACTAGTATCACAATTAATTAGATAAAATACAACAATTAAATGAAAAGATGCTCAAGAGGATCCATCTTTTCTTTGACGGTTGAAATTTTGGTTAGAATGAATGTGATCCATTTTATTTAGAAAATGTGGGTTGAACCTTAAAAAAGAAAACGAAAATATGAACACATGTAACGTCACCTAAAATAAAAATATAAAATTGTAACTTACAACATAGACACAGACAAGAATTGAAGCTAGCATTGAGCAGATCAAAGCTATCGGCATGTTGAAGTCCCCAACAAATGTAAAGGATGTTCAAAGACTTACCGGAGGGATTGCAGCCTTAAAAAGATTCATAACAAGATCATCAAAGAAATGCATAGACTTCTATGATATACTTAGAAAGTAAAAAAGTTTTAGTGGGAAGAGAAGCATCTTAAGGAGTATATATCCTCAACACCAACTCTGATGAAAGCAATCAAGGTAAAATCCTTGATCCTATATCTAGTCGTATCAGGTAATGCAGTCAGCTCAAACCTAGTGAACGATCATGAAGGTCAACAACATCCAGTATATTAGGTAAGTAATATCCTTCTTGATGTTGAAGCCATGTACTCTCATCTTGAAATATTTATACTTGCTCTAGTTATGGCATTGACTAAGTTAAGACATTATTTTGAAACTCACCCTATTATTGCTAAGACTAATTATCCAATTAAGAATGTTCTTAGAAAGCCAGAGATGTAAGGTAGAATGGCTAAATGGGCTATGAATCTCAGTACATACGGTATAAGGTATGAACCAAGGAATGCCATGAAATAACAAGCACTAACAGCCTTTGTGGCGGATTTTATTAGTGACTTACAAATGGAAGCTGATTTTGAGGTCCAACATCTTGAAGAAACCAAGGATCCTTAGATAGTCTTCACAGACGTAGCATCAAACATCAGTGGAACAGGACTAGGAATACTACTAAATCATCATAGGGGGACATAAGACCTCAATCCATAGCTTGTGAAGTTCAAGCTACCAACAATGAAGTAGAGTATGAAGCACTTATCGCAAGTTTGCAATTAGCTAAACAAGTGAGGATCATGCATCATAAAGTATATGTAGATTCACTATTATTCAACAACCATTTTAATGGCTCATATATTGTTAAAGGTGAAAACTAATAAAAAATCTTGAGATAGTAAAAGAACTTGCAGGAATCTTTGATTCTTTTAGTATAACACAGGTACCAAGAGAAGAGAATACGGGGCCAGATGCTGTAGAAAACTTAGCATCATCCTTGAAGATCCTAGAAGATTTAAAGATATCTATTATTCATATTCTTTACCCAGCCATTGATGAACACAGAATAATGGAGATAAAAAATTCTGAAGAATCTAAGGATCCTTCATCCTCATCAACTGCTCAAGGATCATGGATCCACCCGATCAGAAAGTTCATTAAAGATGGTGAAATTCCAATAGAAGAAAACCCTTAAGCTTTTAAAACAAAGGTATCACAATTTATTATATTATAATTTTATATACAGAAAATCCCTTGTAGGTCCCTATTTGAGATGCATTGAGGAGCCTGAAATTCAAGAAGTATTGAAAGATTTCCATGAAGGAGATTCTGGGAATCATACAGAGGGCAAAGCTTTATTCTTTATGATCCTTAGAATAGGTTATTTTTGGCCCACAATAAAGAAGAATGCTATAAATTACTCAATGAAATGTGATGCTTGTCAAAGACACAGTAATATCCTACATCAACTAGTTGAACCACTTTATCCTATTTTTTTCTTCATGGCCATTTATGAAATGAGGCATGGATATAGTGGGCAGTTACCAAAAGCACCAGGAGGACAAGTCTTCATGCTTGTCATGACTGATTATTTTTCTAAATAGATTGAAGCTGAATCATTTGCTCAAGTCAAAGAAAAGGAAGTTATATCCGTTATAAAAAGAAATATTATAACTAGAGAATTGTATGTGATAATGGATCCTAGATTATTGTGAGAAGAACTAATAACTTTTGTGACAGCTGGTGCATTAAGATGATCACTTCTACTCCAGTCCATCCTCAAGCTAATGGTCAAGCAGAATCCACCAACAAGATCATCATCAACAATTTACAGAAAAAACTAGGATCCAAGAAAGAGAAATGAGCTGAATAGCTACCTTATGTCCTATAGGTTGAGAGAACAACTCCAAAGAATGCAACAGGCCAAACACCGTTTTCCTTGGTATTTGGAGTTGAAGTTGTTATCCCTATAGAGATGGTGGTTTCCATAGCCAGAACATGCATTTGTGATCCTCAATCAAATGATTAATCAATTATCCATGAGTTGGATACTATTGATGAACTTAGAGAATCAGCAAAAATCAGGATGGGTGTCTATCAACAAAGAGTGGCTGGGGCATACAACAAAAATATCATAATCAGAAGATTTCAAGTACGAGATTTGGTACTAAGTAAAGCCTTTAAAAATATCACCAACCTAGCAGATGGGAAATTAGCTCTAAAATAGGAAGGACCCTATTTGATTGAATCAGAAGCGGGGAAGGGGGCACATCGTTTGCTTACAATGGAAAGAGTTCCACTACCAAGGGCTTGGAATGCTATTCACCTCAAAAAGTATTTTATGTGATCAAGATAAAGGATCCTTGCAGGATCCAAGATCCTATATTTGGTAACATCTTATCCTATTTCTTATCTACTTTTCTGATAGTCATGTATAGGTCGGACTCACCGGCATGTCGGTGTTATATCTTTTGTTGTATATTTTGTAGTTTTTGGTATAGATTCGCCCGTTGCATAGAATAGTTTTCTGTTTTTGTCGACCGAGCGAACCTGATTGTGCTCGGCGAAGCTATCTGGTTCGCTTGATAGATTCGCTGACAGCGAATCTATCAGCGAACCTACAGCTGATATATATTGTAATGTTTTCTCATGGAATGACAACTTTTGGCAAAATCTTATCCAAACTCTAGAATCGTGTGTGTGTTATCTGGAGGTGCTAGGAGCTATCTTTGTAGCGTATTTACCTCTTGTTGTGTGGTTTTGATCTTGTTTTTTTGGTTGTTGTGTTATATTGGACTTTGTTTGTTTGAATCAAGTGTGTTTCATTGTATTACATATCATTATAGCACTGAAATCTCGATCTAAATGGACCAACAATGTGGTATAAGAGCCATAGTGCTCTTGATTGTTTGATCCTAGAGATTTTTGTGTTGTTTTTGGGGTCTTTGTGTCAAAACACTATTTGATTCATTTCTGAACTGGTTTCTGTGTTGTATTTTGCTTGGGTTTTGTCATATTTGGTCATAGGAAGCTTTAGAAACAAACGGATATACAACTGGTTATGTTTTGAAGCTGTTCTGATCGTTTTTGAACTGAAACTGTTTTATCCGTAACCCAGCGAACCTATTTGTTCATCCAGCGAATCTGGGTGTTCATCCAGCGAATCTAATACAATCTTGTGTTCTGTGATTCAGTGTTTCTGTTTAGCGAATCTGGCATTTTACTAAACGAAAGTTCACTTGTTTGGCTCATTGTGCTAGCGAAACTGCTGCCAAAATCATTTGGGCTCAAATCTTTGTTCTGACAACGAATCTGTTGGGCGAAACTGTGCCTGCTGTCCTGCGAATCTGTTTGTTTGTCGAGCGAATCTGCGAGCGAATCTGTCTGCTCCTTGGGCGAATCTAATCTAGCGAATTTGTTTGTATTGGGCGAAACTACAATCTGTTTAAAATTATGACTACATCAACTCTGAATATTAATGATCTGGATAGTGTTCAACCCAACAGGCCACCGAGGCTTGTTAGTGGTGAAAATTTTGAGGATTGGAAGAGGTGTCTGAAAGCTTTTTTCTACTACACTGACTATAATCAATGGGAGTCAATTGTAAATGGTCTGCATGTGCCAAAGACAGTTGACGGAACTGTTACTTCAATAAACACTGATCCGAATACTTTTACTGAAGGAGACATCAAGTTGCTTGACCGTGACAAAAAGGCACTCGGAGCATTGATACTTTGTTTGCATCAGGATATTTACAATAGGTTTGCTGAACACACAACTGCAAAAAGCCTGTATGATGCGTTGTGCGAGTTCTATGATGGTAATGAGGATTTGAAGTTGGATAGAAAGGCTCAAGCTGAGAAAGAGTTCAATTCATTTATGGGGTATTCGCAAGAAAGTTTGACTGATATTACCAATCGATTTCTGTCTGTATCAAGTAACCTGAAAAAGTATGATGAGAAGCTGGGAAATCATGAACAAGTCACAAAGCTGTTAGATTCACTTCCTCCTCAGTGGAGTCTTCAGATCAAATTGTTGAAACAGGAAAGAAACTTTCATGACTTTAAGCTGATGGATGTTATAAACAAGCTGAAGTCATTTGATCTTGATGTGAAGAGAAGAGAATACAATCAGTCTATGATGGTTCCAAATATTCCTTCTCAGAATGCTGCACTTATTACATCCGCTGCAAACTCTCATATCTACAATGTTGCACCTGGAGGATCATCAAGTCTTGGGTCTGTTAATTCTGTTGGTGCATCTACAAGTGTTAGTTCAAGCTCAAATGCATCTGTCACCACTCAGATTCCATCTGACACTATGGCTTTGTTTGGAATGTTTGTTCATAGCTATGAAGCTCTTGTTGCTGGTGAATTAAAGGGAAAGGGGATAACTGTTGAGGATATGTATCAGGTGGATCCTGATGATCTTGAAGAAACCGACATCCAATGGCAAATGGCCATGCTTACCCTTCGTGCTAGACGGTTAATGGAGAGAACCAGTAGAAGAAGTTTTGGGAATTAGGGACAAAACAACAAGCTCGAGTATGACAAAGGAAAGCTGAGATGTTACAACTGCAAACAATTGGGTCATTTCAAAAGGGAATGTCCTTTACCAATTGTTACTGAACCCGTGAATTCAGGAAATTCAAGAACCGCTCCTATTCAAGAACGAATTGAGGAAGTGAAACCAAGGAATGAAATTGCACTGCTCACCAATTTTGATTGGAGTGCGGAAATTGAAGAAACAAAGGAAGAAATTAATCATGCCTTGGTTGCTGAGATTGTTGAGAATGATGATAACTATATAGATTGCTTCGATCCTTTCAAAGAATTCTATTGTGAAGATGGTGAAAATTCTGATGAGGTTGTTGATGAGTTGAAAGTGGTAAGGGATGAAGAAGATCGAGATGGGTTGGTTTGTGAAGCTGATGACAAGAAAGAAATGAGGGTTTTTGCTACTGTTGATCATGAGGTGAAGAATGCTGATAATGCTGAAGAATCAAAGCTGAACATGGAAGCTATGATCAAGAAGGCCAAGCTTGAAGCTGTGGATGAGTTCAAAAGGAGCACCCCTTATTGCCAGTGTGACCGTGCTCTTGTAGCTGAGAAACTGGTAATTGGTCTTCCTTATGAAGTTATTCAAGATATGTGTTCATCTGCATGCAAAATTCGTTTAATTGGCATATACAAAGCTAATAAATTGTTAATGTCAAATGAAAACGAATTAAAGAGAACTAACAAAGAGCTTAAAGTGAGTGAATCAAAATATTTTGTCAAATTAAGAGAAGCTTTGAAAGAAAATGAACATTTAAAAAGAACTCTTTTGGAAAAGAATTGTGAAATAAACTACTTAACTAAGCAAGTTACTCTCGCTGAATTTGAAACCAGAAAACTTAAAAACAAATTGGAACAATGGACAATATCTAGTATGAAAAGGGAGGAACTCTGTAAGAAACAACGGGGGGCCAGAGTTAAGACATGTTTAGGTCTTAACAATGAAACATATGCATATCCCCCACCTAGTACCTTCTGTTACTCTCCAACACCTATTCCTCATCCTTCGAATGAGTTGATACAAGAGATTATATAGAATGATACTAATAGCTCTATTGCAGGTTTAAGTGGAGTAAATCTTAAAGAGGTTAGAGAGGATTATGCTTATGGTGGGAGTACTGGGCTTGGTTGTTCTAGCAGTAATGATTGTTCTAATTCTGATTCCAAGAAGTCTGTTGAAGACATTAAATTAATTAATTCTGTTTCTAGTAAAGTGTTACATTCAGACAATTTTATTTTTAATAGTAACTTAGGGTGCACTACTTCAAACCCTAATGTGTTGAATGATGATGTGATTGAAAATAAGTGTGTGAATGACAAAGATGAACTTTCAGGTCATGTCTCTGAAAGTCAAACCAAAACAAATTGCTTTCAAAAGTTCTTTACTCATCAAATTCCATCTTTCACACCTGTGAGAATTTCAAAACCTAAAGAAAGGGAATCATCTTTTGCATCCATGAATCACATTGATAAACCTAAATCTGAATCTGAAAAGGTAAAAGTCACAGCAGGTAAATCAAAAGAGCCTTATGACTCTTACAGTGATTGCAATTCTCAATTGTCTGAGTGTGATGAGGAAATTGAAATGGATAAAATTCTTGTTGATAAAGTTTCCAAAGTTGATTTAAAATCTCATTGCTTTAAATGTGGAAATATTGATCATACTGTTAAGCAATGCCCTAAGTTAGTCACAAACAGTACAAAGCAAAAATCTTTTGGAAAAAGACTAAACACGTTTGTAAATAATTTCTTTTGTAATTCTTCTTCTGTTCCACGACCCAAGTACACAAAGGCTTGGGTGCCAATTTCAAAAGTCTAACTTCCATCTTTAAATATATGTCAGGAACATTCAACTGCCGTTGTAAATAGTCATTGGCATATTGACAGTGGATGTTCCAGACATATGACTGGGTTGAAGGACCTGTTGACTAACTATCGGATTATCAATGGTGGATACGTTGCTTTTGCGGGAGACAAGAAAGGTGGTAAAATGATTGGTCAAGAAGAAGTCTCGAATGGTTCTCTAACTTTGGAAGACGTCAACTATGTTCCTGAACTGGCATTCAATCTTCTCAGCGTATCACAAATCTGTGATAAGAATATCCCAGTGTTGTTTCTTCCAAATGAATGTTTGTTCTTGAAGCCAGAGTTTTCTATTCCTGAAGAATTGGTGATCATGCGAGCTCTAAGACGAAATGATACATATATGCTGAATATGGGATCAAAAGAATCAACTTCCACCGTGACCTGTCTCCTATCTAAAGCTTCATCTTTTGAATCTTTTCAATGGCATAGACGTTTAGGGCACATTAATTTTAAAATTCTAAATAAATTGGTTAAGAACAATTTGGTCAGGGGTTTACCACTTAAAGATTTTTCTGTGGTTGAGAAATGCATGGCTTGTGCTAAAGGGAAGTAGCACAAAAAGCCTCATAAACTTAAAATTGAAAATTCAATCTCAGAACCCCTCGAATTGCTACATACTGATTTATTTGGTCTAATAAGTGTCAAATCTATTGCTAACAAATCTTATTGCTTGGTTGTCACAGATGATTACTCTAGGTACACCTGGGTGAGATTCCTAGCAAACAAGAGTGAGACTGCTGAAGAGCTAATGAAGCTGATTCCTCAAATTGAGGTTCTTGGAAAGCGGAAAGTTCAAGCCATTAGAAGCGACAATGGAACTGAATTCAGAAACCATATCTTCAATTCTTTTTGTGAACAACGGGGTATTCTCAGACAGTTTAGCGCCCCACGAACGCCACAACAAAATGGTCTTGCTGAAAGGAAGAATCGAACTCTTGTCGAGGCTGCTAGAACTATGCTGATTGAGTCAAAGCTTCCGATTATTTTCTGGGCAGAGGCAGTCAATTGTGCAGCTTATGTTCTGGTACTGATTGTCAAAGATAAGATGAAGACATCATACCAGCTGTTTCGTGGGATTAAGCCGTTGATCGATTTTCTGCGCCCCTTTGGATGTTCTTGCACTCTATTGAATACTCAAGATCAGAAAACGAAGTTTGGTGCTGTTTCAGATGAATGCTTCTTCGTAGGATACTCGAACACACAAAAAGCGTATCGTGTTTACAACAAGCGAACGCGGATTGTGCAAGAGTCCTATTATCTTGACTGGCAAGAGTCAAATACTACAAGCATTGGCTGTGAACCTGCATGGTTTTATGATTCCACCACTCTTTTCAAATCATTCAATCTTCCTGACTCTAACGATGATGACATCATTCCTCACACATCAGTTTCTATTATTAACCATCCACCTCCACAACCACAACCACAACCTTCAACTACACAATTACCTCCCATTTCATTTGACATTCCTCCACCTCCACCACCTCAAACCGTTCCAATTTCTCCATTAGATATTCCATCATCATCCACTTCCATTCCAACATCTACCACTAATACAATTCCTCCAACTTCAAATACACCTTCACAACCATCTAATCAAACATCCTCATCCCAAACCAACCCTTTGCTCCTCAACACAGACTTCAAAACTTTGAAAGATCATCCTCATGATTATATCATAGGATCAATTACTGATGGTGTGCGAACTCGGAGTCAGAGTGGTTTGATTAATGAGTGTCTCTATGCTGCCTTTCTATCTCAAGTTGTTCCAAAGAATTATAAACAAGCACTTGAAGATCCTAGTTGGGTTGATGCCATGCAAATGGAACTGCAGCAATTTAGGAAGCTTAAAGTTTGGGAACTTGTTGATCTTCCTCCTAATAAGTGTCCCATCGGCACTAAGTGGGTTTTCCGAAACAAGCCAGATGATCGCGGTGGTGTTATCAGAAACAAGGCGAGATTGGTTGTTCAAGGATTTGCTCAAGAGGAGGGGATTGACTACACTGAAGTTTTTGCTCCAGTCTCTCGCCTTGAAGCCATTAGAATCTTTCTTGCTCATGCTGCTAACAAAAACTTTAAAGTCTATCAGATGGATATTAAATGTGCATTTCTATATGGAGATATCGATGAGGAGATCTACATATGTCAACCACCGGGTTTCGAGGATCCAGATTTTCCTTCAAAAGTGTACAAGCTTGATAAATCCTTGTATGGGTTGCATCAAGCTCCACGTATCTGGTATGAAACTCTGACACCGTATCTTCTCAGCAAAGATTTCTCTCGTGGGGCTATAGATATGACATTGTTCAAGAAGGAGGTGAATGGTGAGCTGCTAATTGTTCAAGTGTATGTTAATGATATAATCTTTGGTTCAACAAATGAGGGGCTGTGTAGAGAGTTTGAAAAAGTGATGATGGATCGCTTTGAAATGACGATTATAGGGGAGATGTGTTTCTTCTTGGGGCTGCAAGTGGAACAAAAGCCTGATGGAATTCTTATCCACCAAGAGAAATATATCAAAGAGATCCTCACAAACTTTGGCATGGATGATTCTTCTCCGGAACTGATTCCCTTCACCGCTCAAACATGCCTTACTTCTGATGATAATGGGAATCCTGTGGATGCTCATCGGTATCGCTCGATGATCGGATCTCTCATGTATCTGATTGCCAGCCGACCAGATATTACATTTGCTGTATGCTACTGTGCTCGCTTCCAAGCCAATCCAAAAGAATCACACGAGAAAGCTGTTAAACGCATTTTTCGTTACCTTAAGGGTTCCTCTCGTTTGGCACTTTGGTACCCAAAAGGTCGGAACTTTGATTTACATGTTTTTTCTGATAGTGATCATGCTGGTTGCAGGATTAACCGAAAATCAGTCACTGGCGGATGTCAATATCTTGGCGAATGTCTTGTTTCCTGGCAAAGCAAGAAGCAAACAACCGTCTCTCTGTCCATAGGAGAAGCAGAATACATTGCTGCTTCAAGCTGCTGTTGCCAAGTGCTCTGGATCCAGCATCAGATGATGGATTACGGCATCAACTTCCTTCATACGCCACTCTTTTGTGATAATGAAGCTGCTGTTGGAATTGCCAAGAATCCTATTCATCACACTCGCACCAAGCACATCGAAACAAGAATTCATGCCATCAGAGACGCATAGGAAAAGGGGTTCATTGATATTATTCATATTGAAACTCGAAAGCAAAAAGCTGATCTTTTCACAAAAACTTTTGACAAACCACGTTTTTATGAACTGATCTCTATGCTGGGACTGATATCTTTTTGAAAACCTTTAACTATGTGAATTGGCTTTGTAAATATGTAAATAACTTTTTCATTTTCTTCCTTGAAAATCCGTGGGTCACTCATTTCTTCGCTCCTTTACTTTTATTTTATTTCTTTTTATTTTCTCTTTTATTTTGTATATATATATTAAGAAAATCTGAAAAACAAAAATTTCTTATTAGATAGCTATAATATAGAAATTTTGGGGGAGATATTAAAGATTAACTACTTATAGTTTTTCAAATTTTGCTATTTTCAGGATCCCCGTTTTGATTAATGTTGAAGAGACGTTGAAGGAGGTCAGAAGTATTGTGTTTGGGATATGTTAGATAGGCTCAGCCCGAAAACAAAGTAAACAGTGATTGTGCAGCCAAACATAACGTTCAAGAACTAGGCAACAAGGATTATCCCCTTGACATGATTGGATTGCACAAAGTTACGGATTCTGTCAAAAATGGGTTGAGAGCGTCAAATCTTTGCTTTGATTTCCCTAAACATCCCAAATCACCCTCACCCTAACCCCGAATTGAGTTTCTAGTTAGCAAAACAAATAAAAAGTTGCTAGTGTTGCTCTTCGGAAAAACCTTTGAGTGAGTTACTTGTTAACTCCTCAGAATGTATTGAGTCAAAAGTGCTTAACTCCTCTACTATACGGAAGTATTGACCTGGAGTTGGTGGATCTTCTCTGCTATACGGAAGTATTGACCTGAAGATTCACCGAGCATGCTCAAATGTTTATCTCCTCTGTTATACGTCGGTATAGACCTGGAGCTCTAAACTATTTGAGTTTCCCAAATAATAAGTCGCAATGTGTTCAAAAGAATCATTGCTGACAAGCTCCACTCACAAAAAGATGCAAAAATTGCACAAGTGTCAAAAGAAGCTAATGCATCGATCAATATTCAAGATTTGATACTCGAAATTCAAGCAAAGTCAATCATATTGCTCAGATATATCCTGATGACATAACTTGCTCTTTTTTACCTAGATGTCTGTGGGGACCGAGTTGTCTGAGCTTCTTCAATCAAACCAAAAACATGATAAAAGAAGCTGCTGATCTCTTGTTGAAAGGACTAAGGCATGGGTTTAAATGGACAAACATATCTGCAATCCCGCCAATCTATGATTTTCCGGATTCTGCTCGAAAAACGTCATGAAAAATATATATATCCTTCTTTAGTTTTAATTTCTAGCTTTTTCTCTCACTTTGTTTTATTTTCTTTATTATTATTATTATTTTATGTCTTTAAATTCAGGTTAATGTTTTTATATTCGGAGCGTTGAAATCGTGGGGCTTTTTCATGGATTTGCAAAGGATTTAAAATTTGAGAAAAACCAAAAATATTTTAATTTTTCTTGTTTTGAGTCCCAGCGAATATACTAGCGAACCTACAGCTTCGCAAGAACCTACAGGTTCGCCAAGAACCTCTTCACATCGCCGTGTCTTCTCTTGACCTTTGGTCTTCGGGCGAATCTGAAGTTCGCTAGTGTTTTTATCTGCGAACCTGTGACCGTATATATATGTGGTGTCAGCGAAACCTTTCACAAGTTCGTTGTCACTATTACTGTAGCCGTTTCATTTTTTTTTTCAAAAACTGTCGAACGTTCGATTCTCGCTCACCAACCATCCTTTTCATATTAAATCGTATTTATTTCATCTGGTATGTAATCGTTCTTCACTTAATCAATGTTTCATCTCGTTCCATCTCTTAAATCATGAATTTTATCGCAACTGATTCTTTTGACCCGTTCGATTCTGTGTTGATGTTTAAAAACTGTGATATGCTTAATTGATTGACAAATTAATATGACTATCTCATACTTACATTGCTTGATTGTTGCTTTGATTGTTTGATTATGGTTTTAGACTGAGTTTTGGCCGTTTTTCAAAAACTAGGGTTTCAGCGAACCTATGTGTTCGTCTGGCGAACCTGAACGAAAGTTCAAAACTTCGAGCGAACCTATGTTGTTATGCCGCCTGTGCATCAACATAGATTCGCCCGAGTGTTTCTAGCGAACCTACACATTCGCTCGACCAAATGACTGATTTTTCATGTCAGCGAATTTATAGGTTCTGGTGCCAAATCTCAGGTTCGCCCTTGCAGCGAACCTATTTATGCCAGCGAATCTAAACACTGTTTCAAAAATTTCACGTTTATGATCAATTTCCATTTATTTTTCAGGCACGATGTCTACATTATTTTTTGAAAGAAAGCACAATATGTGTGCTTTACTGGACGAGAATCATGAAAAAGCTGGTGGGTATAAAGACTGTATTCGATGGTTGAAGTCCTCACATATTCATCACGCTATCTCCCATTCACCAACCATCTACGAGCTGCACATCAGAGATTTCTGGAGAACAGCGGTGATGAATGTTTCTGTGCAACCATCAAGGATTTGTGCCAAAGTTAGTGGGTTTGACTTAGAGTTTACCGAAGCCGATGTGGCAAGGATTTTGAGATTAGAGGACGATGTCGGAGAGGAAGTTAGTATGACGGCAGAGGAAGTTTACAGGGCTTTTAGGACTGCGGGTTATGAGGGTCCTATGCCGGGGGAAATGAAGATGTAGTTTGTAGAATCATATTTGATCCAAGAATGGAGATATATTGCACACGTCTCTATTATGTGCTTGGATCATAGGAAAGGAGGTACTGATGGATTAAATCTGGATTGGGCTCGTGCTATGATGTTATTTTGTCGAGGGCAGAAGGCAAATCTTCCAAAGCTCATCTACAACTACATGCTCGAGAACATTCATGCTACGAAGAGAGATAAGTGGTTGATGTATCCTCGATTTATCCAGATGATTCTTAATGATAAACTGCCAAATCTGTCAGTTGTTGGTGATGTGCTGAAGATATGGGATATGCACTCGAGGATTTTTGGGGACTGAAAATATAGAGGTTGTTGAGAAGAGGTTAAAGAAAAGGAAGCCGTACGCTAAAGACAAAGATTATTCTTTTGATCGGGAGATTGATGAGATTCAGGCTGAGATTGATGCAGGTAGGGAGAATAGGACGAAGAGAAAATCTGATGCACCAACTGAAGCTGCAAAGAAAGCGAAACACGATGTTCCGGGTAGATCTGCTGAGTCGGTTAGTGAATTGAAGGGTGAAATTGAAAGTTTGAAGTCTGAGATAGTGGATCTGAAAGGTAGATATGCTGATTTGGAAACAAAGGATGCAGAAAAACTGACTGTGATTACTTAGATGGGCAGGATGATGAGGGAGCAACAATGCTTGATTGTGCGAATATTCAAGGAGCTGAATAGTTTGAAAGAGAAGGATGGGTCGGATCCGGCTATGTCTGAATTGGAGCTAAAAAGCTTAACGGATACTGCAAAGTATCCGTTAATGCAATCTGCTTTTGGGGAAAAAGGTAAAGGGAAAGCTGCTGAAGAGTTGTTTGATGAAGATATGGGTATCGATTTAGATATATTTGAGGGGGCTGAGGTTGTTGGAGGTTCCAGCGTGAATTTCAGTTTGATAGACTAACCAGAAGTTGATGTGAATGCTGATAGTGAGGAAGATTTGGAGGATGAGCCGGAGAAGTACAAGGTTGAAGAAAAAGGGGTGAGTTATCAGTTTGATCACATTGATTTGGATAAATCGGAATGGTTTAGAAAGGATGAAGAGGTTGTTCCAGAAGTGCCCATATTTCAGAATATCGATGAGCCAAACACCTCCCAACTGGATAGACAAGTGATCGCATGGAAATACAACTCTCTTGTCGATGCTTATATGATTAAACGAAGGGGTGGTGATATATGTTATATCAGAAATAGGAAGCATTTCGCCACTTTGCCGAGGTGGGATTTGCGTAGGTTGGCCGAGGAGCATACTGTAGAAGTTCAGGCGGAAACGATTGTTCTTGATATGCCTGATACCGATGTCGCCGAAGCTGAGTTTGTGGAGTCAATGTTGGTGTTTAGTGAAGATGAAGAGGCCGGTTCTGAAGATGTGACAAATCCGTTGGCCGGGATTGAATCGAGGGCTGGAGCGTACATTGAGAATTTTTGAAGCCGAAAAAGATGGAGCTTAAACAGAAGACTTCCCCGGGTGAGGTCCAACCTAGGGGGAGTATTGATAGTCATGTATAGGTCGGACTCACCGGCATGTCAGTGTTATATCTTTTGTTGTATATTTTGTAGTTTTTGGTATAGCGAATCTACGGGCGAATCTATAGATTCGCCCGTTGCATAGAATAGTTTTCTGTTTTTGTCGACCGGGCGAACCTGATTGTGTCCGGCGAAGCTATCTGGTTCGCTTGATAGATTCGCTGACAGCGAATCTATCAGCGAACCTATAGCTGATATATATTGTAATGTTTTCTCATGGAATGACAACTTTTGGCAAAATCTTATCCAAACTCTAGAATCGTGTGTGTGTTATCTGGAGGTGCTAGGAGCTTATATTATCTATCTTTGTAGCGTATTTACCTCTTGTTGTGTGGTTTTGATCTTGTTTTTTTGGTTGTTGTGTTATATTGGACTTTGTTTGTTTGAATCATGTGTGTTTCATTGTATTACATATCATTATAGCACTGAAATCTCGATCTAAATGGACCAACAATGTAAGGTTTTTAGCATTTTCATGTAGGCTATATGTAGGATCCTTAAGTTTTATGGTGGACATACCATACTAATGTTTGAAGGTTTTTAGCATTTTCATGCTAACTAAGGTTTTGGCATTTTCATGTCACTTACATTTGGGTTATCTCCAAGAGCGACCAAATCCCTAGTATTATACATTCGTTCTAAGGATTTTAGTATTTTCATACTAAACTAAGGCTAAACTAAGTTTTTCACATTTTCATGTCACTAAAAATTTTAGGCTTGTCCCCTATATTATTTGGGCTTGTCTCCTGTGTTATTTAGACTTGTCCCTAGTGGTCTTTGGGCTCGTCCCTAGTTTTCTATGGGCTTGTCCCCAGTTTATTTTACTAAGTCCCAAGTTACACTCGTAGATCCAACTATCTTTAAGGATCCAAGATCCTTAAATTCAGAACTTTATATTTGATTTCTCTATCCTACACGAACAGCTTAAGCAACCTTATCCTAACTAGGATTCTCTGGTATGACTTCTATTCTATTTGCCTTTTCAAGACCTTATTTTCAAAAGGATTCTTATATATTATATAAAATTGATTTTTTTATATAAACCACATTATATATAATTAACATAACATGCATAATTTTTTAAAACATGTAGCCAAAAGATTAAGTTCTTATATTAATACTACCAATATGTAACCCGGGTTTCACAAGCAAAACCGTGAACCATCCACCCAGGCTATAATTGTTTGTTAGGGTTAATACGAACATGCAGGAAATTAAAAAGAAGGATACCAAAGGCTTCATCTCCATAAACAGAGGATCCATCCTCCTTTGCTACCCTCCATGTTGTCTAAAGGATTATGGATCCTTAATCCTAAAATCTATTTTTCAGTGATTACAACCAAATCGATAGATTAATAAAATTTTACATAAAAAGTGGACTTAGACTTTCATCATATCTTCATCGCCCACTACACCTTTCCCGCATGCTTCAAGCATCACATCTTTGCCCTTATCGTCCTTGCCTTATCCTCCTTCTCTACTACTGGCTCCTCAATATCATCATCCTCATCTAAGCTCGCCAGAGACTGCTCCCATTTTGCTACATCCCAGATAGATTTGTCAAAGTTAGGATCACCGGCTTCTTTAGCCATCTTGATCCTAGCCTGAATGACTGATTTAGCAGCCCAAACCTTTGCATGTTCAGTAGCAGCTTGTACCTCCTTCTGCTGATGGTCTCAGTAGCCTGAAGCCCCCTTCCAAATTTTTTTGTTCCTTGATGGATAGGAAGAGAGCCTTCTATTTAGCAGCAAGAGTGGACCTTAGCTCAAGTAGACTACCAAAAAGCTCTCTAACATTCTTTTCATAGGAACATTTCAGCAAAGCTAAGCTCTGCATAACAAAAAAGGTCAAGTAATCAGGACCAAGGATCCTTAAATATTTATATATTTTTTCTTAAATTTACATGCAGTATCAAGAATCCTTACCTCAGCAATGGTCTCTTAGAGATGCTTCTCCGTGCTAAAGTCGTCTTCAGGCTTAGAGGATTTCTCCTTCTGCAGTGGTGACAGGCTTGGGAATCACTGGACTAGCTTGAGTATCTTTCTTGATAGCTTTGGAAGTGAAGATGCTATCAACATTATCAAGAACGAACCGGGGCAGACTTCACAGAAGATTTAGGAGCGCCTACCAAACAAATAAGCAGTTATCTTACTAACATACATCCTACTTATCTTTTAACCTCTTACTTGAGTTGGTGAAGGAGGTAGAACATGCAATTTCTTTAGAACCCAGGGTCTTAAGCTTGAAAGTTCGAACAGTTTGGTCTAAAGCCAAGAAAGCTGCAACAAACTTATTCGTATCCGGAATCTCAAGAAGCCCAGCAAAGTTGCTCACTGCAAAATAGAAACTTCACATATTAGCAAAAGCATCTATAAATGGCTCAAAGAAATAAGGATCATATATCCTTCCCTTCAAAAACCTATTTGAGTGGCAGGGTTTTGCCGTTAAGGATCGAGTTCCTGTCAACAAAGAAGAACTGATGAGGCTTAGACTTGAAAACAAAATGTATAGGGCCATGAGTTACCAAAGAATACCGCCCGACCGGAGAAGTCATTTTTGGAGGAGAAACTATGTGTTTTTGGGATTTGCGTGCTCCTTGGTTAGAACCTCTAAGGGCTCCAAATGAGTTGGACTTGAGTCGGCTGAAAAAAGACATACAACCTTGGCAAGAACGTCGTTCCGCAGAATATATGACTCATGCTCCTTTAGGTTCTTTAAATTCCGTGGGTGAATCGCTACCGAGATCAGTATCCAAATTTTCTCATAAAATCGCTTCCTCAATTGTAAACAGAGTTCGCCATATCATCGGCATGACTTGGATATAACTCATACCCGTCACATCAAAGAAATCTTGGGTTAAATTAGCAAATGGAAATTAAAAACCTATTTGGAAAGGAAATGCTGGAAAGCATACACAGTTGTTTGAAATCAAATCACTTTGAGCGAATGGATCAAAAGAACGAAAAACGGTGTTCGACGGAAATCGGGAAGCAAGATTTTGTATTTAAAAGGTTTTGAGATTGTAAAAGTTCATCCACAACTATCGGATTAGAACTGGAAGAAGCTTAAACATGTTTCTTAACCAAGGTTTCAGCAAACTAACAAAGAAAAACAAAGAATAAGAGATTGAAGAAGAAGTATTACCTGAATAAATCCACCGATAAGACCAATGAAGGAAATTTGATCCTTTAAATCAAACAAAGAGAGATTATTGGGGATAATGAGCAGTTGAATGTTCATCAAATTAATCTCGTCCGATAATAAAGGCAAAATGGAAGCGCGTGTGCAACATCACAGTTGTTCTCACAACCAGATATCTGATCCTCCAGAGAGAAAGTATATCACTTTGGCATCTAGAGGTGGATGAGCAATATTTTAAGGAATTCTTTTAGGTTCCTGGATCCTCGGCTTATTTCTGCTAGACAGTTCTTTAAAGTGTACTCTGCTGAGAACATAACCTATTTCTCTTCTCAATGCTATTCATTCGTCAGTATTGTGACCAAAGTATTCATGATAGACACACCATTTTGACTTATCTTCATAGCTGACGGCTTTATCTGCTTTTTGTGGCCACCTCGCCTTTTCACATAGATCCTGCATAGCAAGTAATACACCACCAATATCAACAGAAAAACAATATTCAGAAATTTTTTGATATTCTTCATCATCCTCGTCATATTCCACAACATGGACATTTTGATTGCTAGGCCTGAAATATGGTTTGTGCCTGCTGTTTTTGAATAAGGATCCTTGTTTCTTATCCTGATGTTCCTGCTTCACTATAGAAACAATTTTGTGTTGGATCTTCTTGTCATCCTCTATCCTTATGAATCTTAAGGTTCTAGTTCTCACTTCATCTAAATTCCTGCAAGGGGTCATTACAAGATCATCATAGAAAGGAGATTCCCTTTTCAACCCCGTTATAAATGCTTCAACAGTCGTAACTACATCAAGATTTTGGATTTCCAAGGCTTCCCTACCAAACTTAATTACAAAATCTCTGAGTGATTCATTGTAAGATTGTATAACTCTATATAGGTCACTAGTCAACCTTTCAAATGTTCTTCTGCAAGAAAATTGTTTATTAAAAAGATTAACTAGGTGAGAAAGAGAAGTAATAGAATAGGGATAAAGACTTACCAGCCATTTTAGGGGAGAACCAGTGAGTGTGGATCCTAGCCCGTGTATAAACAAGCTTCTTTTAGCCTTTCTAGGATTGGATTGATCTTCATTCTTTCCTTGTATTGAGCCATATGTTCCTCAAGATCAGATGATCCATTATATTTTTTCATGTTTGAAACGGTTTGGGATTTCGGCAACATAGATAGGTGGAGCAAATCTCAAAATCCTTTAACATCCCACGGGAATTTCAGGAATAGGCCTGACTACTTCTGGAACGATGGATATCATATCCTTAAGTTTTTGCAATTCACTGGCCATTACTGCATTGATACATGTATCCTGCATCGAGCCAAAGTTAGTGTGTAAAGATTTATAATTGAAATTTTTACCTCTTGGTTGAAAATACTCCGTCCCAATATAGAATTCTAAATGAGATATCTCAGAGTGACAGATGGTGCAGTAGTAGAGTTGGTCTGCCTAGGTATGAAATCTCCATCATAGACTCTAGTAACTCTTGGCCACTACATGCTTAAGGAATCTTGCTTCTGGAAAATAAAGGATCTTGAAGGAATCTGTTAGATCATATAGATTAGCATTTTTGTTTATCTTTGCAATATGTCTTTTTGTATATAGTTTAGGGACTTTTTATGTAATTGTTTCTAGCTAGTTGTTGTCACACCCCCAAAATCCACTAACGGAGTTTTACCATTAAGTGTATGACAAACCAGGATCTCAGTCATTAGTTACACCAAACGACACTATATGAATTTCGAATATACGTGTCTCATTAAATGAGAAAATTTAATGCAGAGTTAATGTTTAATAATTTGCGGAAGCGTAATCGAAATGTAAAGTCAATAATATTAAATGGAACTAAATGCGCACACACGCGCCCAACATAAGAAACATAGTTTAATTATTTGTTAAAACCAAACATAGTTTTTAAATGCAAGAAAGTGTTTAAATGCAAAGTTGTGACTCCATGCCATGTCCTAAGTGCGTTGAACCTCAATGACCTGTAAAAGTGAAAGGCTAACAAGTGTCAACACGACGGTTGGTGAGTTCACAAAGTAAGTATGCCATTGTAGGTAGCTAGTCTACAGCACATGTCCTAGAGGCGTATGTCTTTGACCGAAGCTGACGTATGTACACATTAAGTGCATTTTGCCCGTTCGTACATCCCAACAGGATGCACTGTAAGTATGTTAGGTCATTCAACACCCGTTTGACAGGTCCTTCTGTCGTGCTAGCGCGACTAGCCCGGGTGGGGTTTGTCAAACCCAGTAGTACTACTCAAAATTTCCCCGCTTCTTCACAAATACTAACGGTCAACTAGGTATCCATGAGGACTTTCATGAACAAAATAAAAGTTGCTCTATCCAGACATGCGACATACAAAATTTGTAAATCCGTAAAAGTAATCGTCTGTGTTCAGCCCATAAAAGGGTAGAATAGTAAAAGTGCGGTTTAGTGAACTCACCTTTGAAGCGCACAACAATAACATCAAAAATGCAACAGAGAGATTTAGGTCGCCTTACAACCTGCTTAATTATTATGCTCTCTATCAGTTAAGAACTTGCATACAACTACATAAAATATGACTATACACATATATATCTTTTCGTAAAAGAAATTCTCTACACCTTTATCCAGATTCGATTACATTTGCATATATTTATTTTCATGCAGATATTCCCAATTACAACATAACATACATACGCTTCACTAATCATTGTAATTTATACACACACATGGATTTGCATACTTTATGGTTCTTTAGACTTGTGCATATAATTTCACAAAGTAATGCTATTTCCAACTCCTATATGCATACCTCATACATGCAGTTTACCTACATTCACATATATTATCACCTACATACATACGTACGCATCACCATACCATCCATACGCATACATACTACCCATCATAGTACCCTTGCTTATTTTCATGATCATACACCAACCCCAAATCCAACATATATATATTTATCCACACATCAATGTACTACTCGATCAATGTTGCTTATTCTCCTCCACTTATACGCACATGCAATATACATACATTTATACACGATACACATATTACATTCGTATACATCATTACGTGTCACCCCTCGACATGATCTATGATCTGCTGTAACTCAATTATACATATACACATTCGTCACATATATACATCTATAGCTACACTACTACTGTTCTAGGTCTGCTTACACATGTACAATATACCACACATCGACACATGGTGTTATACCTCCATACCTACGTATACACACATACATACTGATTTGCAACATATAGACATGTTTGTTTCGCAATTGTTTATGCACCTTTATGGACATCCAATACAACCTACTAATGCATACATACAAAAGTTGTTGTTCAAGATTCACGCATACATCCATCCTACACACGAATGCACATATGAATTCATAAATACCTACAGTAAGTTCATACATATACATACAAACATATTGCTGCTACATACGTACACACGACACATTTTCACATTTCTTGCTGCATATACGTATATACAATAAACATAATACACCTGCACCCTTACAATTAACGCATACATGTTGATGTTTCTGCTGTTTAATATACATACTGCTATTATTAAATACATGTCTATACATACATAAGTTTCTGCTTCTGTTGTGCTTTTATAAACCATCAATATTTATACCTTTTCGTACAACATTGTGTTCAATATCGATGCAACCACGTATATATTCCTATTACACATACATACAAACAATCATGATGTTGATATAACCTCATACAAGTATACACTGTTGATCATTCTAGCATTCTTGTAGTTAATATAACTTCACATATACATTTTACATTCCGAATCAAAAAAACACATAAGTAAATTCATGTTTGCATACATATTATCACATTCGTAGCCACATATACCACGCGACCTGTTACATCTTTGATATATACATATAATTATCCGCAACAATAGCATACATGTATACACACTACGTTGTTACTGTTTTGAGCTTAATATACCTACATATATACAGTACACATCAACAGCACATACATATCACCGTACAAACACCGCACACATTCATCTACACCTCACGCAATTATATATACATACAATATATATACTGAACATACATACATACTATACACACGTACATCTTTGCTGCTGACATTCAATCCCAATTGCATATAAAAACGGCAACCCCACAGTCGCATTTACACAATGATCTGGACCGAAAACAAAACGAACCCGAACCATAACGAATCGAATTAACCGAAACTACAAGTTGCCGAGATGTATACATACCAGAGGTTACGGTGATTGATAAGAAAAGGAGAAGCGATGATGAAGAAGACTACGGTGATGGTCACCGGAGTTACAAGTGACATCGGTGATGATGTCTTCTAAGAATGTGGTGGCGTTCGATGCCTATGGTGGCGGCTGGAACTTGCGAGGTTTTTGAAACGTTGGCTTGAGCAGGTGACAGAGATGAGAGGCAGGGACGAGAGGGATGAAGTTGTGTCGATGGGGTGTGTTGTGCAGACGAAGAACAGAGGACGGGAGGGTGGGCAATTAGGGTTGGGTTATTTATTAAAACTTACCCTTTACCCCCTTAGACTTTACTAGACTATTTATTTAGGTCTTAAAGTTAACTAATAACTAAGTTTAGTAAATTTACAACTTGTACCCCATACTTTATATAAGTTAACTAAAATAAGAAGAGAATGGTTAATGGTGTTAATCTGAATTCGCGGGTTGTCACATCATCCCCCTTGAAAAGAATTTTCGTCCCGAAAATTACGCCGCGTCATTGGTTGTCTACAATGAAACGAAAAGAAGGAAATAAATCTTTTTTTTTAGTTATCACAGCATCCCCTTGTTGAAAGAAATTTCGCCCCGAAATTTAATTTGTATCTTTGGTGTTAGACATTGTTACTTTAATAGCTATGAATGTTTCTATATGTGTTTCATCATGTAGACACTTCATTAGGTTTGAGCCATCTGGAGCAATCATTTTTAGGATTTCAGCTGATCTAATGTACCACGGGTTTGACGAGATTACAAAGTTTGTTTAGGATCCACTCTTAAGATTTATAAACAACTATTTGTATGTAGACTGTTTCAAAAATGTTAGATCACGGTGCTTCAAGTTACTATTAAAATATCCAAGGATCGAGTCTTAAATAAAGAGTTAATATATTGAGATAGCTCATCAACCTGAGATGACTTGTGTACGCGGTAAAGAGGAATTGAACTATCCACCGCGTGTAGGTACTTTGCTTTATTAAAAGGAGCGTTTCTAAAACGCGGTCTCAAGGATGTCATGGACATTCTAAAATTAGATGAGGAATGAATTTTGATACTATCTGTATGTTCAAACGTACATGAATTAAACAAGAATGATCAAGGAATTTAATAAGTACTTATTATGGTCGATAGAAAAAGTGGTTGGATGACGTAGGGTAAAATGTTATTAATGTTTTCTTACTGAAGTAGTATTAAAATGAAAGTGTCTATGTCACATGAGGTGTTCCTAATCCTCTGGAGTACAATTGATTTTCTCTTTGATGGAATCTGAGTGTTACGGTTAGAAGTGTGCTCGGGGGGGGGGGGGGGTATATAGCATTTTCTCACAGAGTAGGTTTTCAAGAATGTTATCTTAGGCTTCACCATACATTTGTTTCCATAGTTATTACAACTACAATATCTCAGTATTTCATTCCACTTCATGCGTATGATCACAGTTTCATGCTGATCATCTCATTACAAAGCTCTTACTTGTTGTTTAGTGTTTCAACCAAGATAGTTTTATGGTTGTGTTACTGTGTTATCAAGCTCTTGTTACGTGATTTCCGTTGTATCTTATGATTTTAATTCCTACAACATTAGCCGAGAACAGGTGTTCTTATGGGCACATATTTTAATTGAACTCCAGGGTAATGTTTACAAGGGTGTGAGGGAGTTTACGATAAACAACCCATTTTCTCATAGAGGCAGGTTTCATGAGATTCGTAAGCCGACTTTAGGTGGAGATTTGATTCACTTTTCAGGTATTCTTTATGGAGATATAGTTTTAGTCTAGTTTATTATTTGTGGTTTTAGCTCCCTAACCTACTAGGTAAGGGTTCCAGGTTCAAATTGTAATATTCTAGCCATGCTTTTTATAACAGAACTCGTCATATGGTAGTATTTAGGTTCACCATTTGAGTATATAGAAGACGATGAGGTATAACCGTCTAATTTAAAGTCTAGGGTTCCAAGTTCTTTAACGGATTAGAAAGGATCTCATGTTATATCATTACATGTGTCGGGTGGCTTTAGTATCATCATAGTTTATATAGTTTCCTCTACTAGGACATTCGCAGGTTGGAATAGCTAGGTTAAAGTTTCTTACATGGCGGCTAAAACAATTTTTATTAAGGAAGCTAATTGAGTTTAATATGGGAATTGTGGAATAATAGAGCTTCTAAGAAGGGACGTCAGACGTTCAAAGTGCCAATTGATAATCAAAGTATCAATATTATGGTTCTCGACAAATACAAAGGTGTACGGGGAATGAAACAAAATAGAGAGTGGTTACCCTGGACCGTAAGGAGTAAAGCTCCCTCAGAACATCAACTGGTAGTGTTGGTTTATTATTGACCGTGGTAATCATCACCAGAATTCTTAGAGTCGTGAAATGTATTCAAAATCCGAATTTATATGCGTGAGTCAGTTATGAAACGTTTGGTTTTTGTTGTTATTGTGAATAAATGATATATTAAAGTTATAATTTATCTGAGTACATAGTAGGTTACCCTCTAAGTGATAGATCAACAGCTTTATAAGCAATTACATGTTTATATATTAGAGTTTCCCCGGTTAATTATTGGTTTGGTTTCAGGTCCACCTCTAACGTACCGTTAGTGCTTATATATAGGGTGTACCGCAGCTAACCCACCACACCACCAGCACCTTGAAGGTGTACATGTCACGTATTGACATTCTTGCCTGCTTTACTAAGTCATTCAAGGGGTCGGGAAGAGGGGAATATACTTTAAGTGAAATGGAAACGTTATAATATATATGGTAATTTCGGTTATGTATTAAAATTTTATGTGGTTCAAATGTGAATAATCACAAACTTGAGATTTTTAAGAAAGCTTAACTTGAATTCTGCTCTACCAAGCAGGTAAAGAGGTTTGAATATATATTACGATGTACAGAATGTAGAATATGTTTTTGAATTAAATATAGATTCCTTAAAGAGGAAAGTAATAATAATAATAATAATAATAAAATAAATTAAATCAAATACGTGTTTTACAATAATGGAGATGCAGATTGGGTGTATTAGTTAACGTTTACAAGAGTCCCGGACCGAGACAAGTCATCCAACTAGGTCGAAACGTATGCATACTACACGTGTGGTTCGCCAGTGCATCGTTAACAATTGGAACGTCATGAGTCGGAATTATTTCTAGGTAACTTATTATCATAAATAACTTAAATTCTATTTATCTTGAATAATTGAGAAAAGAGAGGTTACGATTAGGTGAAGTACCTCTAGGATGAGCCTGGTATGTTACGAGGTATTCACATGAGGGTTTAAGTGATACAGATTTACTTCACAAGAAGTGATTTTGAATGGGAAATATTACGCAGTTGGTTCGTCATATCAACAGGAGGTTATTTTTGAATAAGTTGTCAGCTTTATAAGGCTCCTCCATGGAGTCCTAACAATTATAGAGTTTGTTTAACAATCACGTGCGGATACAATGATGTTAAAATATTACTGGTGTGCTAAAAGACTATAGTCCGCAGACTGGAATTTATAATTTTTGGGAGTTAAGTAAAGCAAACGTTTTAACTGGAGGATTCAGATTGTTTATATGCAGGATGAGTCATCATCATTAGGGGTCAACTATAGTAGTAGTTAAACATTATTAGGTTTGTCAACATAGTTTTTTTTTGTTCTTATTTTTGTGTCATCAAGGGAGGATTTTTAATTATCTGTGATTTAGTTGTATAATTGTAAAGTGTATGTAGTTTAAAGATAAACTTATGATATGCCATCAAAGGCGGTATTGTATCTGTCTACCATCCATAGATGGGTTTCATGGGTTCAGTCAAGCATAGATTTGATATCGGTGCGTTATTTAGAGATGAATGTTTGTTTCAGATGAATTTGTATTGATTGGTTCTTCACTTTTGTGTTTCTTTTTAGGTATCACCGACATGGCAGATTTTGCCAGGATCATCGTGTACCTGTAAATTCACCATTACGTTGTGCACCCGTAATCGTCAATTTACCTTACACAATCACCCCAGTTTGTCTCCCATCGGGTACATTAACCTTACGTTTAATTATGTTCTTTGATTTACAACCATCCGTGTGGTATTGCTATCCCACGTCAAATATTGAATGTGTTATGTGTATGATAAACCTATAAGTAGGACAACTATACTACATGTGTAGGACACTAAAAGATTATTAGTGTGATGTATAAATGAGTCGCATGTATCAGGTATTGTGTAAGTTCATACTAGGTGTAAGACTACTAGTCTAAACACAATGTGAGTGTATAATGAGCATGAGCAATGATAATATCAAATCGAGTAATTTAGCATGTAGTGGATCACACACTAGGGAACACGTTACAACAAATAATATGTCTCATATTAAGTAACATGCTATAGCACATGAATGTATCATATAATAAGTGACGTGTAATAGCACATAGTAGGTCGCATAACTAACAAGTCAAGACCTCTATATGAGTGAGTTTCTGGACAAAAATCCATTACTGTTGTTCATGTACCCCTATACCTTAGGCACCGGTCTCTGCCGGTTGGTTGCCATAATGAGGTAGGTAATTCAAAACTAAATTGTTTAGGTTTCATACGAAACCAGTTTGTTGCCACAATCTTGTAAGTTTCAAGTTATAATGAAATGTAAACATTTCCCAACTAAGGCCCCTAAAAAATTGGCCTAAAAAGTAGGATAACTTTTGAACAAGGTCATTGTCAAGTATTTCTCATGCATGCTTCAGTGTGTTAGGGTTATTTCTGTGTTAAGATTTACTTTGTATTTTGTTTATATGTTTGTATAGTTTAGGGTTTATTATGTATTTTCCTTAAACTTGCATTTTGTTTGTTATAGCATGTAGTGTGCGTGTGTTAGGAGAGGATGCTAGATCACTTTTACACTGTTAGAGAGAGAATTAACTGTGTGTGATTTATTTTCTCCTGCACTTTGTACTACGAATTGCTTTGATCATCAATATACAAGAGAATTTATGAGTATGAACTGTGTTTGTGATTGAATCGTTTGTTTGTACGCTTTATTCTGATCATTTGAGTGATATTATCGATCCAATTGAACCTATCAATTGGTATCAGAGCTTTCGGTTTGTGTTCTTCGCTGTTTCTAAGCAAAACACATCAATATTGCTCAAAATATCATGATCTGAATGAATTGTTGGTGTTTTTAGGTGTGATTTATCATCATAATCACTCTAATTCGCAACGATTGTGCAGATTCTATCAGATCATCATCAGATCTGAAGAATTAAGAAGAATAGAAAAAGTTACTGTTCGATCAATTTTTGCTCAAATTCATCGAAAAATGATGATGTTTTGGATTGATTGATACAAGGGTTTGATAATCGGACTATTTCACAGCTTGTGTGTGAATTTTGGACAATTTGGACAAGTTTTAGACAAAACCCAGAAAATCTTCATGAAGAAGATGATGAACAGTTGAGTTTTGGTTGAAGATTAACTTGCCGGGTGATATATTTGACTTAGACAATTTCCTTGGACTTAGAATTTGTGAAGAAATTAGGTCCTGTGCAGCCGTGTAAGGGAATTTGTTCTAGACGGGTAAAGAATTTGACTTGAAAAGTTGCTACTGTTCAGCCGGATCAGACACTGTTGTGCCGCGTGATACACTGTTACGCCGGGTGATAGAGAAAATACAGCCGGGTAAACTTCAACTGTGTAGCCGGGTAATTAACATTTCTGTGTGTGACCAAGTACTGTTCAGCCGGGGAAGCTCTTTGCCGTGTCAAGATTCTGCCGGGTCAAAGACTTATTGCCGTGTGAAGTTTTTCTTATTGCCGGGTAACTGTTCATCCGGGTGAAGAAGAAAAAACAATTACAACTGTTGAGCCGTCTAACTGTTTAGCCGTGTGAAGACTTATTTTGCCGGGTGAAAAACAAATACACTGTTTAGCCGGTTGAAGAAGGATTTTTCACTGTTTTGCCGTGTGACTCATTTTAGTTGTTTTTCAATACTTGTTTCTTATCTTGTCTTTAATTTCTTGTCTTTATTTTAGTATTTTAATCACTTCTTTTAAAAATTAACAAAAACCAAAAATATTTTCTTTAAAATTGTTGAAAAATGGCTCCTAATGATGATTCTGATAACCGTGTTCCTAGACTTTTGAATCGTGCAGATTTCAAGAACTGGACCATCAGGCTGAGACATCACTTGTGTTCTATTGACAATGACTTATGGAAATCCATTGAGAAGGGTCCTCACATTCCAACTCAGACACAACCAGATAGTGCCAGTACCTATACTAAAGATTCTACTACACCTTATCCAGAGGATAATCTGTCAGCTGAAGACTTAAGGAAGGTAAAGAATGATAGCAAGGCATATTCGTTGATGTGCAAGGGGTTACCACTCCAAGTTTTGTCTAGATTGGATGCACATCAGACTGGTTATACATGCTTCAAGGCATTGAAGTCTATATGTGAAGGAGGAGAGCAGTTAAGAAGTTTGAAGAAATCAAAGCTCAAAAGACAACTGGAATTATTTGAACATATTAATGGAGAGACAGTTCACCAGATGATGAACAGGTTTGTTCACTTAACTACTGAGATGTCAAACCTCGGAGTTAAGACTGAACTTCAAGACTTGAATGATCGATTGTTATGTGCTTTACCATCATCATGGAAGCAGACTGTTACTCTTTTGAAGCATACTGAGAAATTCCCAATGGAATTGGATCTGCTGATTGGAAAAATTGAAGAAGTTGAGATTGATGAAGGATCAAGAAATTCTGATAGATCAACGTCACAAACTCAATACAAGTATGTGGTAAATCCTGCCAATACTGTGGATAATGCTTTTCTTGTGCAAAATACAACAGAGTTTGAAGATGAGGACGACTTATTCGTTGGTGCAAGTTTCTATACTGATTCAGCATACTTTCCAAATTCACCAACTTATTCTCAACCTCAATCTCCGCCAAGAGCTCAAATTCAAGTTCCAAGTCAGAATGTGAAGAATCAATCAGAAAATCAAATTCCAAATGTTCAAGTCAAAGTGAAAGACGTCATGAATATTCTGTTGCAAGATGACGAAACAAAAACTGCCTTTACTGCTTTTATGGCAAGTTTTCAAGCGTACCAAGGTAGTCATTTAAGTCAAATGGACGTTGTTCTTCAAGACTTATTTGAAATGGATCCAGTGGATGTTGAGGAAATGGATCTTAACTGGCAGATGGTTATGGTAGCCTATCGTACTCAAAAGCATGCCTATGTTAACAGAAGTTACAAACCTCATGCTAACAAGACTGTTGGATTTGACAAATCTAAGGCCAGATGTTTTAACTGTAACCAGTATGGTCATTTCTCAAGAGAATGTAAAGCTCCAAAGAATTTCAATGACCAAGCTAGTTCAAGCAATCAAGGTCAAGGTCAAAGTTCTCAACAATCAACAAGTTATCAAGGCAGAAATCAACGTTTCTTTCAGAAACCATACCAAAGTCTTCCTATGCCTGAATTAAAGGATGAAGGAAAGAAGCCAGAAGACCAAACAAAAGCGTTGGTTGTAAGTGTGAAAGACGGGTATGATTGGAGCGCTTATGCAGAACAATTCACATCTGATCTTACATCGAGTCTGGCATTGGTATGTGAAGTAGAAGAAGATTGGTCAGAAGAAGGGGATTGTAAGATGATTGAAGATGTGAGTGAAGATTCAGAAGATTATGACTGGAGTGCAAAATCTGATCCTACTGAAGAATCTGAGTCTGAACTTGTGTTGATGGCTACTGCCAGTGAATCTTCATCATCTACAGAACAACCAAAGGTTAATACTGACCTACCCCCTAACTATGTTCCATTACCTGCTGATGTCAAGGAAAGGCTATGTTCTGAACAGTGCATTCAACAAGTAGAACATTATCGGACTCATTCATTTAAAATTGGTGACAAATTAAGCAAACATGAGAAAATTCATGAACAACTTAAAATTGATCACAAAATTGCTGATGAGAAGATTTTGTCACTTAAAGAATCATGGAACAAAACCTTAAAAGAACTGGAATTGATAACCAAACAACTTGAAGAAATGACAAAGAACTTTGAACAAGAAAAAGTCGCACATGCTGTCACTCAAGTTGAATTAACAAAGGTTAAAAGTTGTAAAACAATGGTTAAACAACTCATCAAAGAAAGAGGAAACAAAACCAAAACCGGGTTGGGTTTTACACATGAACCGATGCCAAATTCAATCACTCAAACCTTACCGGAAAACTTTAATGAATTTGATCATTCACCTGAAAATGAACAAAAATTTAAAGAAATTCAAAGAAGTAAATCCGAGTCTGAAGGATCTGAGGTGTTGATTGAAAGTTTAAGAGAAGAAGAAGGAATGACAACTGAAGTTGATGATGAAGCAAGCAACAAATCTGAAAACAAATTAGAACCTGTTCTTATCCAACTTGTTGAGTATCCAAAGCTTAATCCCGAACCAGAAACACCGGTGAAGGAAGAAGGTGAATTTTCAGGATACAATGATCCTGAGTACATCAAGTGGAAGAAAGAACAAAAGGCGCAAGTTGCTGCTCAGTTGGTCAAAAAGCCAGAAGTGAAAAAGGCTGAAGTTTCGAATGTTAAGAAGCAAAAATCGAAAACAATGAACAATCAATCTGAAACAAAACAGTCAAAAGGCAAAAATGTCTTAAAATCGAATGATAACGCAAAAGTTCAAAGTGTTAAAACTGACAAAGTTAAACCTGTCAAGAAAGTGTCAAAAGAAAAGAAAATCAAGTTTGTGTCTGCAGGAACGTTTGATTTGAACGGATCTTATGGTAAACCAATTAATTCTCCAATCAAATCTAACTCTGGTCTGAAAACAGGTTCAGGTCCTAAGTCTTCCGCTGTCAATGAAAAGAGAATTGAAAACAAAAAGGTGACCAAACAGAACAGTTTAAAATCGAACTAAAGTCCCATGCAATCAAAAGCACAAACAATGACTCCACAGAAAAACGTTAATCTAAAACCGAACAACTATGATAACGAATCACGTTTTGGTTCAACATCAAGAGTTAACAATCGGCTCTTTAGGATTAGCAAGAAACATTGTGAAATTTGTGATAGATATAATCATGCAACTGCTGAATGTTTCTTTAACAGGTACTGCAGTTTCTGTGACAAAAGAAATCATTCTTCAGAAGAATGTTATTTTAACAAATTTTGTGATATCTGTGAGAGAAGAAACCATGACACAAAGGATTGTTTCTTTCGATCAAACTCGACTAGAGAAATGACTCCATATTCAAACTTTCAAAGAAATAATTCATATGGTTTTCAAAATATGAGTCAAAGTCATTCTCCGGTTTTGAGAAATTTCAATCGAAACAATTCTGTTTCTAACTTTTCAAGGAATGTGCAGGTTAACAGTTTTAAACCAAGAGCTTTAATGGTTAAGAATCAAAAGTTTGAAAATAACCTTGATCCTAAGCTAGAGGAAAGGTTTATTGCTTTGAGGAGAAAGCAATCATTGAACGCCAATGGGCGAAGTTATCAGCATCAAAATCTTTTAAACGAAACAAATTTTCAAAATGTTCAATACCAACAAGTTACTATTGCAGATAGATTCGGAAAACCCAAGACCGTGTGGGCCTGGGTTGACCAAACTAACTGAATATTTTTGTTGAAATGCAGGTACGCCCAAGAAGACCTATCAACTCATGGTTCGTTGATAGTGGGTGTAGCCGGCACATGACAGGCAACCATGCCTTGCTTCAGGATTTCAAGCTGAAAAATGGTACTCACGTAGCGTTTGGAGGTGATGCGGGTGGAAAGATAACAGGAGAAGGAACAGTATCCAATGGGATCATTAGTTTTGATAAAGTCAACTACTGTGCACAGTTGAACTTTAACTTACTAAGTGTATCTCAAATTTGTGATAAATCTTATTCAACTTTATTTGATGATTCTTTCTGTTATATTCTTAACCAGGTTTCAAGATTGACAATGAGTGGGTAGTGGTTAAAGCTCCAAGAGATCGTGATGTATACAAGTTGGATATGTCGCAGATTGACGCTGATACCGAAACAACCTGTCTCATTGCCCATGCTTCAAATGATGAGAGTCAGCTTTGGCATAGACGGCTGGGCCACTCCAACTTCAGAAACATGAACCGTTTGGTAACTGGAAATCACGCTGTGGGAATCCCATCGAAGAAATTCTCCACAACTGATCTCTGTCCAGCATGTTTGAAGGGCAAACAGCATCGGATGTCTTTTAAGTCCAAGCTCGAGAACTTCATTTCAAAACCTTTGCAGATGCTACATATGGATCTTTTTGGACCGACAAATGTTCAAAGCATCGGCAGAAAATCATATTGTTTAGTTATCATAGATGACTTCACTAGATTTTCATGGGTTTATTTTTTGCATGCAAAATCTGAAACAGCTGAATTATTGAAAGAATTTATCATTAAAATTGAAAATCAATTGGAATGCAAAGTTAAAACTTTAAGAAGTGATAATGGAACTGAATTTAAGAATGCTAATGTTGATTTATTTTGTGCAGAAAAGGGGATTGCTCGTCAGTATAGTGCTCCAAGAACGCCTCAGCAAAATGGGGTTGCGGAACGGAAAAACCGGACACTAATTGAAGCTGCAAGATCCATGCTCGCAGATGCCAAAATCCCTATCACTTTTTGGGATGAAGCTATTGCTACTGCGTGTTTTGTACAAAATAGAACATTATTAGTTCAAGATAAACAGAAAACGTCTTATGAGTTGTTGTTTGGAAGAAAACCAAATATTTCCTACTTGAAAGCATTTGGTTGTCCAGTTTCGATCCTTAATCTAAATGAACATCTCGGGAAGTTTGAGTCAAAATCTGACGATGGATTTTTCCTAGGATATTCGTCTGTTTCTAAAGCTTATCGAGTTTTTAATAGCAAAACAAATACTGTTATTGAAACTATCAACGTCAAGTTTTTAGAAAATTCGTTTCCGGTAGTGGCTCATGGTCCCGAATGGTTATTTGATTTGGATTCGTTATCTAGATCTTTCAATTCTAACTTATTTGATTTTTCAGGAAAAACAAGGAAGGAATCAGGTGACTTAGGAAGCTTTAGTGACGATTCTGATAATGACGAAGATGGAAATCTCAACTCTGAATATCCATTTATGTCTTTTCACAATCCTGATCATGTCAAATCCAGTCAAGCTCCGGGTCCTTCTGGTTCGCAAGAAGATCAAGAATCAAACAATCATGAAGAAAATGTGAATTCGCAAATGTCTCCTAATGATGGTGGATCCGTTCAAAATCAACCATCATCGGATCCGAATGTTGAAGTTATTCCTGAATCATTCGATTACTTCATCAATTCACCGGATCAAGTCCCGAATTTCACACCGCATACTTCAACTATACTACAAGATCTACCAAATCTGAATACTTCTAATCTAGAGACTCAAGTGCAAGGAGGTGATATTCCTATTCATCGAATTCACAAGAAACATCCTGTCTCTCAGATTATTGGGCCGTTGAATCAGAGAACTACAAGAAGTCAGACAGAGCAAGCAAATGTTTGTCTTTACTCGTGTTTTCTATCTCAAGTGGTGCCAAAGAATATTTCAGAGGCGTTGCAAGACAACAGTTGGATTGAAGCCATGCAAGAGGAATTGCTTCAGTTTCGCAAACAGGAAGTTTGGAAACTTGTGGACTTACCTGAAGGAGAGAATGCGATAGGTACAAGATGGTTGTACAAAAACAAGCCAGACGAACGTGGCATTGTTGTGAGAAACAAAGCAAGACTGATTGCACAGGGATACACTCAGGAAGAAGGCATTGATTATGAAGAGGTGTTTGCTCCTGTCGCAAGACTTGAAGCCATACGCGTTTTTCTTGCATATGCGTCTTTCATGAAATTTAAGGTATTCCAAATGGACGTCAAAGGTGCTTTCTTGTATGGACCTATTACAGATGATGTTTATGTCAGACAACCTCCGGGTTTTGAAGATCCTGACTATCCTCATCGGGTATACAAGTTGAATAAAGCTCTTTATGGTCTACATCAAGCTCCTAGAATCTGGTATGAGACATTATCCAAGCATTTACTAGAACACGGATTTACAAGAGGTCAGATTGATCCAACTTTGTTCATGAAGAGGGATAATGATGATCTATTGTGCGTTCAAGTTTATGTGGACGATATTATCTTCGGTTCAACCAGTGAGTCCATGTGCAAAGAATTTGAAGAAATCATGAAGTCAAGATTTCAGATGAGTTCGATGGGGGAGATTAATTTCTTTCTGGGATTACAAGTGAAACAGTCTGCTGACGGGATTTTTATCAACCAATCAAAATTTGTTGAGAAGTTGCTGAAGAAGTTCAAGATGGAAGATTGTCAGACTATCCGAACTCCTTCTGACGTAAATTGCAAGATACAACCTGATCCAAAGGGCAAGGCAGTTGATCAGACACTATACAGATCAATGATCGGTTCTCTGATGTATCTTACTGCATCAAGACCAGACATCATGTACGCTGTGTGTGTATGCGCCAGATATCAGTAAGATCCGAAAGAGTCGCATCTCATTGCTGTGAAGCGTATATTCAGATATCTCAAAGGGAAACCGAATCTTGGGTTATGGTATCCTTATGAAGGAAATTTTGAATTATATAGCTATTCTGACAGTGATTTTGGTGGTTGTGCTCTTGACAGGAAATCGACTACTGGTGGTTGTCAATTTCTGGGTCCAAGGCTTGTCTCTTGGCAATGCAAGAAGCAAACCAATGTTTCTGTATCCACAGCTGAAGCAGAGTATATCGCTGCATCTGCAGGATGTTCTCAGGTTTTATGGTTACAAAATCAGTTGCTGGACTACGGGTTTAACTTTCTGAAAACTCCTATTTACATAGACAATACTGCTGCTATGTTTATAACTGCTAATCCTGTTCAACATTCTAAAACCAAACACATCGAAATTAGATATCACTTTTTAAGAGACAACTCTGAAAAAGGTTTAATAATCTTGATTAAAGTTCATACCGACAAACAACTGGCAGATCTTTTCACAAAATCATTTTTGTCAGGCCGGTTTGAATTTTTAATTCAATCCATAGGATTAATCAATCATGATTGATTCTATTTTATCGAAAATCAAAAGAAAAATCAGAAAATATAAAAGCCAAAAATATAATAAGTTGATGTTAAGTTTTGATTCCTTTGCCGTTTATTTTATGTTTTGCATTGTGTGTGTGCATGAAAAAGAAAATAGAAAAGCTAAAACAAAATATAAAATCAAAAAGAAAAGAAAATATCATGTCATAAGAATCTATATTGCAAAAAGTGAGAAATGATAGATACACTAGACATTATTTGTTACATCATTTTTAATAAAGACTGATGAATGTTAATTGATGTGCTAGACAGCTCAGGCATTTAGACTGAACAAGTAAGTTGATTGTTGACAAACATAAACTTAATGATCTTTGTGTTAAGTTCCATTGTTATACATGTCTAGATATATGTCTTTTGAAACATTGCTTGTGATGATAGTTGTGCATGATCGGGTAACGATGCAGTGTATTCAGTGTGATGAACCGCATCGTGAGCTTCTTTGTTGTGGTATCCACAGACCTGAAGTCTCACACGAAGTCTCTTTTGAGCTTCAAGATGCAGCAAAAGATTCCAAAATGGAACAAAAAGAGTCCCAAATGTGGACCGACACCAAACAAAAAATTCCAAAATGGAATTCAGAAGATTCCCAAGGGGAACGATAGGAAAGAAAAATTCCCAAAGTTGGAATTAAAAAGAAGTCCCAAAGTGGACCAAATCCGAATAGAACCCAGATTCCACACTGTGTATGACTGTAAGTGACCAGGTCCTGTGCAATATGCATTCAGGTAGTGATTGATAAGGAAATATGTTGACATATGTATACTTGTGGGTCACATAAGTCATTCTAATCGAACCTTAAATATCATCATGATACTGAAAAAGTAAGTGTGTCAATTCGAGCTAATTGGTATGTTTTCATATCATCACTCAATCAAGCATAAGTCAAATGTCTATTCAAAACTTGCAAAACATGTTCAGATAATGTGTGGTATGATCTCACTGCGATATTTTGATTCATTGCATTGCATATGTATTTATTTTAATGTGTGTGCTTTGTGTGTGCAGGCATATGGAATCATTATTGACACATCAACATCCTTGTTAAACTTAAAAATTTCAAGAAATTTCAAGTTTAGGGGGAGAATAAATTGAAGAAAAATATCTACAAAAATCCAAAAATATTTTGTTTTGAATAAGTGTGTTTTGAATGAACAAGATTATAAGTTATGAAAAGCAAAGGTATTGGATGTGTTAAAAACAAACCCAAGGTCTTGTAATTTGTTTTTAAGAAATTGCTTCGGGATATAGAAAAATTGGTTGTGCAAAAACATTTTAAGAAAAAGAAAAATGAATTTTAAGTGAAAAATTAATTTGTTGCAATGTTAATGTTGTTTGATAATTAATATGACAAACATTCTTTAAGGATATCTTGTCTAATTAATGTGTCGGAGAATGTTGCAGGTGCAATAAATGATCGTTGAAAAAGTCAACAGACGAGGAAAATTGAAGAAATTGCTTAAGTGTTATTGCCGGGTAAAGATATCAGATACAACTGTACAGCCGGGTAAAGAACTGTTCAGCCGGGTAATATTGTATGTCTGATACTTGCCGGGTGATTGAGGAAATAGGTGAAGATGTTATGACCACTGTACAGCCGGGCAATGATCATGTCAAATATAGCCGGGTGAAGGTCATAGATATCTTGCCGGGTGACAAGTGTATACTATACAGCCGGGTAATGAAGAAGTTTTGTTGCCGTGTAAAGATATGACACTATGTTGCCGGGTAATGAAGAAGTGTGTATGCCGTGTGAAGAAGGTTGTCAAAGGTTGCCGTGTAAAGAAGAAAGCAAGCCGGATGAAGAAGGAAAGCAACTGTGTTGCCGGGTGATGAAGAAGTTGCCGGGTGATGTTTTGATAACAACTATTCTGCCGGGTGATGAATAAAACCATCAGGTGTAGTTGTTCCTTAACCTTTACCCGTCACTACAGTGACTTACCCGTATCTACAGTACTTGACCCGGCAAGGTTTATTGGGCCTATTTTGCTTTTGTTGACCCGGCACTTAAAGTTTGACCTAAAATTTTTTACGATACAAATACCGCCTCTTCACAAACACTTATCATTTCACACACATTCACTTTCACCCAAACACTCTGAACTTCAAATCGCCATTGTTAACATAGTCAATCTGTTGCTCTATAACAAGATTAATAGATTGATTAAGGTAGAGATTATGTGTTTTTGACCTAAATCGACCTGCAAATCAACTGTTAAAAGGAAAAACGATGATGAACAGTGTTTTGAACTTGAATCGACACTTTGATTTTGAGCATTAAAACTGAAATCGAATGTTGTTTTAGGGTTAAAAACTGTCGATTATCAACATTCAATCATTCATTTGCACTAAAACACCTTAAAATCAACTGAATAAAGTGAAATGTCTTAACTGATATAAATCGCCATTGTTGAAACTTTGAAGCTTTTAAAAGTTAATCATAAAAAACAATGAAATATCTGTTTAAAAGTGATTAAACGTGTTAAAACTGAACCAAAACATGTTGAACTTTTTCAGCATAAATTTGTCAAAATTGTGCATAAGTGAGTGACTGTTAAAAGCTTAAACATAAAATATAATCTTTAAAATTCAATGTTGTTTGATTAAGATGATGAAAATCAGGTTATTAGAACAATTTAGGATTTAAATAGATTATGTTAATGTTTTGCTTTATAACTTTTAGTTAAACACTTATTAAAATTTTTGATATGTTTATGAAGAATCTAATACATTTGCCTTGTTTTGTGTTTTGTGTGTGTTTTTAACAGATGGAGAATCTCAAATTTGAACCTAAACATAATCTAGTGGCATGTTTAGATGAATCACTTCCTGAGACAGAGGGTTATAGAGATATGATCCAGTTCATTAAGAGGACTAAGTATGTTTATGCTATATGTGCCAAACCGGTCATATATGCAAGGCTGATTAAGAGCTTCTGGAGATCAGCAGAGGTTGTGAGGAATGAGAATGGTGATGTTATGGTTAGAGGACATATCACTAGGGATTGGGTACTGAATGTGACTGAAGATGCTATTAGACAAGCTCTGAGGATAGATGAGGATGAGGTTGGTATGTTAGATGAGCTAACCATGGAGGAGTGCAAAACGTGTTTTGTGAACATGGGACATCCACCTGTGTTTCCAAAGTCACAGTTTTACAGAGCTAAGTTGGGAAGGAAGTACAAATTGCTGTGTTATGTGGTACAGCAATGCATGTCAAGGAGAAGTGCAGGTTTTGATAATTTTCCCTCTGACATTGCATCCCCGATAGTAGCTATTGCAGAAAACAAACCATTCAACATGTCGAGATGGATAATGAATGGGTTTGTGTTCAACTTGGTGAAGGGCAAGAGATTCAAATTCCTTATGTACCCAAGGTTTTTGCAACTGATGATAAACATTGCCTATCCTATTATCAGAAGTGAAGGTTATGCTGGAGGCATATTGTATACTGAGGACATGAACGATCTCTCTTACCGAAAGATGAGTATCGGGAATGTGCCTGACATTGCTTTGTTTGACTATATGAGAGATATAGTAAACAATGAAGAGGATGTAGAAGGCATTTACTATCATATATCTCATGGTGAGATTGTAGATCCAATGGACCTTGTGGATGAGGTGCCGGATGATTTATTGGATGATGACGAGTACTTTGCTCGTCATCCAGAAGATGATGAAGGTAATGATGGTAATGATGATGGTGACAACGATGAAGACAGTGATGGTGATGATGATAATGTTGATGGTGGTGATGATGCTGAATCTGAATCTAATTCAGAGGAGGCTGAACCCATGGAAGTAGAAAATGTGGTGATAGAAGAACCTGCTGAGGTTGCTTCGGTGATTGAAGAAGAAGTTGTGGAGATTCCAAGAGATGTTTCTGTAACTTATGTTCGAAAGAAGAAGAAAAAAGTAGAAAAGCCTGAAGAGGTTAATGTGATTGAGATTGCTCAGGCAGTAATGGCCGAAGCTGAATCTATTGCACAGATAGATGAAGTGGATGCTGGCATTACTGATCCTATTACTGATGATATTCCCACCGCATTACCACAAACTGTTGAAAACATTGGACAAGGTTTGGAGTCTTCACCAAACGTTGGGCCAAGTGTTGATGAGATTTATGAGGAAAAAGAGAAACGGATTGCAGAGTTGGAGGAAATTGTTGAAAATTTGATTAAGTCAAATGATTTGTTAAAAGCCTCAAACGAACGGAAAAAGAAGAGATTTGATGAATACTGGGACATTCACAATCAGAATCTGAAGATATTCAAAGAGTTAGATTCTGATCATCTGGAGTTGAAAATTGAGCATGCTAAGTTGAAAGATGAGCATGAGAAATTGAAGGAGGAGTATGAAAACTTGAAATATGATTATGCTGAGGTTAGAGCTGAATGCAATACACTAGAGGATGAGAAGGAGATGTTGGAAAAGGAGTTGGAAGAAATGAGACCAAAGAAGGCTGGCTCGTCTTCAGATAAAGACTTTTCTGAAGAAATTATTGAAGTGACTGGAGCTGAAGTGCCTAAAGTTTATTTGACTAGAGCTTGAGGTGTTGCGAATGCTGGTATTTTAGTTGAATCACCAATTATTATTCCCGATGAAGCTGAAGCTGAATCTGTCAAGATGGATAAAGCTGAGGGAAAGAGGAAAATAGATGCTATACCGGAGATATTAGGTGATGAAGAAAGTTCGAAAAGGGCAAAAACTGTTGAAGCAGTGAAGATTGAGCCGATTCAATCTGTAGCTGTGGCTGAGATTGAGAAAGTTGCTGAGCCTGAGAGTGTGTATGAAGAGGAGACTGAGATTGTATCAGAAGCTGAAACCGAAGTATTTGAAACATCAGATAGTGAGAAAGATGTTGGCTCTGGAGATACAGTTCAGATTGAGCCGATTCAATCTGAAGCTGTGGATGTGACTGAAACAGAAGCTGAAGTGGCTAGTCAGTTTGAGCCGGTTCAAACTGACGATGCACCTATGATAGAGGCGTTGGATGATTTGGATATAGATTGGACTGAGTCTGAAGATGAAGAGGAGCCAGAGCCTGTACAGAATACTGTTGAAGAGTTACCTGATGATTTGGATCAGAGGTTTGCCTATCTGGAAAGAATGAAGTACAATTCGGTGTTCTTGAATGGTTTGACAGTGACTCAAATTAATGAGGAGTATGAGAAGTGCATCACTGCTCAAGATAAAACCGAGGCTGATCAAAAGGAGTTCGTGGTTGAGATGGGTGAATGGACTCCGATGCAAGAAAGCTTGAATATCGAAGAATTGCCTCCAACAGAGCTTTATCATCAAAACCCAGACGAAATGACTGCTTCTGATATGCGAAGTTGGTTGAGTTCGAGGAACTATCCGTATAAAACTTTGCAGAGGTTGAAATCAGAATCTTTGAGGAAGATTGTGGTCAGTTTCATGAAAACAGAGAAGATGTACAAGAGGATGTTTTATTTGGATTATAACAATCCTCAGTACTTTGAACTGACGAAGAGATTTAAAGTGTTAGGTCCAAAAGAGATTCCAGTGATGGCATTACCTGAAAATGCGCACAAAAAGAGACATGAACTAATGGATATGTTTCCCAGCGAAGTCAAATCTTACAACATTCCAATGGAGGTGCGTGAGACGTGGCACAAATCAGCAACAGCAGGTGATGTTGTTAGGTCACTGCTGAGTAAAGGACAATCAATTGCTGAGTTATTAGATTCTATGATTGTGCCTGAGAAGAACAAGAAAGTTAAAATAATTGCTTGGAAATATGATGAAGTCTTTGACGCATTTATGATCAAGAGAGTAAACGGTTTATGTGACGTTTATCATTACTATTCAAGCATCTTCAAATTGGAAGTTCAGGATCTAAAAGAGTTGCACAAATTGAGGTTAATTAATCACACGCGTGCTGAGCGTGGTGAAAAATGCGTGATGCTTCTTGATGCTGGATTGAGTAGAACTGCAAAGTTTCTCGACTTTAGAGGTCAACAAGAAGACACTGCATATGTGCAAGCAAAGAAACAGAGAAAGAAGAAAAGATTGGTGGTGACCGAGGATATGTACTTAGAAGAGTTTTCTGATGAGTATTTTGACAAGATTACAGATCCTGGATTGAAGGTAATTGATGGTTCACAGATGACAAAGCCAATACTCAAAGTGTTTTACAATCAGGAAACTTTTGAATTAAAGCTTGTTCGAAATTTGGAGGATTGGGACAAGGATATGATCACATTGTTCAGTACTTTTGAGTTGAAGCTATTACATCCTTCATATATTGATTTTTTGAGAAGTTATAGAATTGAGAAGTGTAAAGATGCCCTTGCTGAAGCTGATAGAAGGTTATTTACAGTGATGATTGAAGTGATAGCTGCTGCTACTGAAAAGATACGAGTCAGAAAAGCTTTGCTAAACTCTAATCTTGTGAGGGTGGATTTGCCAAAGATAGAGTACATGAGGATATCCAGAAAAGGAACATTGGAGGTGAAAGTCGAAGGCCAAGAAATGCCGTTTGAGTTTTATGCTAATATCGATTTTGCAGGTGTGAATCTGGATTCGCTCAAACGCATGAATGCTTTGCCAATTCTGACTAATGAATCCAAGCCACGACAAGCTAAGATCGCTGAAAAGTTCAAATCCTGTATTGAAGAAGCTTTGAAAGAACAAGAGGAGTATAAAGGTCGAGAGTTGCTGAATGTGAAAGAAGAACCAGAAGAATGGTAGAAAAAGATTGAAGATTGATGCTGATAAATGAAGAAAAAGATTGAAGTTTTTTGAAGATCCAAAGATAAATCTTAGGGGGAGTACTGTTAGGGTTATTTCCGTGTTAAGATTTACTTTGTATTTTGTTTATATGTTTGTATAGTTTAGGGTTTGTTATGTATTTTCCTTAAACTTGCATTTTGTTTGTTATAGCATGTAGTGTGCGTGTGTTAGGAGAGGATGCTAGATCACTTTTACACTGTTAGAGAGAGAATTAACTGTGTGTGATTTATTTTCTCCTGCACTTTGTACTACGAATTGCTTTGATCATCAATATACAAGAGAATTTATGAGTATGAACTGTGTTTGTGATTGAATCGTTTGTTTGTACGCTTTATTCTGATCATTTGAGTGATATTATCGATCCAATTGAACCTATCACAGTGAACAATTCAAAAACTGGTAGATACAAGCCTAGTTCAAGCTTCACTAGCAGAGCCAGTCACTAAAAAAAATTTGCCCAAAAGTGTCACATAATGTCAGCTGGTCACTTCATTTAATGCTAGTGTAGGTGTGTGTATGTGTAAATAAGGGTTCACCAATGGCTCTGATACCAATCTGTCACACCCCCAAAATCCACTAACGGAGTTTTACCGTTAAGTGTATGACAAACCAGGATCTCAGTCATTAGTTACACCAAACGACACTATATGAATTTAGAAAATACGTGTCTCATTAAATGAGAAAATTTAATGCAGGGTTAACGTTTAATAATTTGCGGAAGCGTAATCGAAATGTAAAGTCAATAATATTAAATGGAACTAAATGCGCACACACGCGCCCAACATAAGAAACATAGTTTAATTATTTGTTAAAACCAAACATAGTTTTTAAATGCAAGAAAGTGTTTAAATGCAAAGTTGTGACTCCATGCCATGTCCTAAGTGCGTTGAACCTCAATGACCTGTAAAAGTGAAAGGCTAACAAGTGTCAACACGACGGTTGGTGAGTTCACAAAGTAAGTATGAAATCAAGTAGTTCAGTTGCAAGCAGAAATATAAATTAAGTATGCCATTGTAGGTAGCTAGTCTACAGCACATGTCCTAGAGGCGTATGTCTTTGACCGAAGCTGACGTATGTACACATTAAGTGCATTTTGCCCGTTCGTACTTCCCAGCAGGATGCACTGTAAGTATGTTAGGTCATTCAACACCCGTTCGACAGGTCCTTCTGACGTGCTAGCGCGACTAGCCCGGGTGGGGTTTGTCAAACCCAGTAGTACTACTCTAAATTTCCCCGCTATTTCACAAATACTAACGGTCAACTAGGTATCCATGAGGTCTTTCATGAACAAAATAAAAGTTGCTCTATCCAGACATGCGACATACAAAATTTGTAAATCCGTAAAAGTAATCTTCCGTGTTTAGCCCATAAAAGGGTAGAATAGTAAAAGTGCGGTTTAGTGAACTCACCTTTGAAGCGCACAGCAATAACATCAAAAATGCAACAGAGAGATTTAGGTCGCCTTACAACCTGCATTATTATTATGCTCTCTATCAGTTAAGAACTTGCATACAACTACATAAAATATGACTATACACATATATATCTTTTCGTACAAGAAATTCTCTACACCTTTATCCAGATTCGATTACATTTGCATATATTTATTTTCATGCAGATATTCCCAATTACCACATAACATACATATGTTTCACTGATCATTGTAATTTATACACACACATGGATTTGCATACTTTATGGTTCTGTAGACTTGTGCATATAATTTCACAAAGTAATGCTATTTCCAACTCCTATATGCATACCTCATACATGCAGTTCACCTACATTCACATATATTATCACCTACATACATACGTACGCATCACCATACAATCCATACGCATACATACTACCCATCATAGTACCCTTGCTTATTTTCATGATCATACACCAACCCCAAATCCAACATATATATATTTATCCACACATCAATGTACTACTCGATCAATATTGCTTATTCTCCTCCACTTATACGCACATGCAATATACATACATTTATACACGATACACATATTAGATTCGTATACATCATTACGTGTCACCCCTCGACATGATCTATGATCTGCTGTAACTCAATTATACATATACACATTCGTCACATATATACATCTATAGCTACACTACTACTGTTCTAGGTCTGCTTACACATGTACAATATACCACACATCGACACATGGTGTTATACCTCCATACCTACATATACACACAAACATACTGATTTGCAACATATAGACATGTTTGTTTCGCAATTGTTTATGCACCTTTATGGACATCCAATACAACCTACTAATGCATACATACACAAGTTGTTGTTCAAGATTCACGCATACATCCATCCTACACACGAATGCACATATGAATTCATAAATACCTACACTAAGTTCATACATATACATACAAACATATTGCTGCTACATACGTACACACGACACATTTTCACATTTCTTGCTGCATATACGTATATACAATAAACATAATACACCTGCACCCATACAATTAACGCATACATGTTGATGTTTCTGCTGTTTAATATACATACTGCTATTATTAAATACATGTCTACAAATACATAAGTTTCTGCTTATGTTGTGCTTTTATGAACCATCAATATTTATACCTTTTCGTATAACATCATGTTCAATATCGATGCAACCACGTATATATTCCTATTACACATACATACAAACAATCATGCTGCTGATATAACCTCATACAAGTATACACTGTTGATCATTCTAGCATTCTTGTAGTTAATATAACTTCACATATACATTTTACATTCCGAATCAAAAAAACACATAAGTAAATTCATGTTTGCATACATATTATCACATTCGCAGCCACATATACCACGCGACCTGTTACATCTTTGATATATACATATAATTATCCGCAACAATAGCATACATGTATACACACTACGTTGTTACTGTTTTGAGCTTAATATACCTACATATATACAGTACACATCAACAGCACATACATATCACCGTACAAACACCACACACATTCATCTACACCTCACGCAATTATATATACATACAATATATATACTGAACATACATACTATACACACGTACATCTTTGCTGCTGACATTCAATCCCAATTGCATATAAAAACGGCAACACACAGTCACATTTACACAATGATCTGGACCGAAAACAAAACGAACCCGAACCATAACGAATCGAATTAACCGAAACTACAAGTTGCCGAGATGTATACATACCAGAGGTTACGGTGATTGATAAGAAAAGGAGAAGCGATGATGAAGAAGACTACGGTGATGGTCACCGGAGTTACAAGTGACATCGGTGATGATGTCTTCTAAGACTGTGGTGGCGTTCGATGCCTATGGTGGCGGCTGGAACTTGCGAGGTTTTTGAAACGTTGGCTTGAGCAGGTGACAGAGATGAGAGGCAGGGACGAGAGGGGTGAAGGTGTGTCGATGGGGTGTGTTGTGCAGACGAAGAACAGAGGACGGGAGGGTGGGCAATTAGGGTTGGGTTATTTATTAAAACTTACCCGTTACCCCCTTAGACTTTACTAGACTATTTATTTAGGTCTTAAAGTTAACTAATAACTAAGTTTAGTAAATTTACAACTTGTACCCCATACTTTATATAAGTTAACTGAAATAAGAAGAGAATGGTTAATGGTGTTAATCTGAATTCGCGGGTTGTCACATCATCCCCCTGTGAAAAGAATTTTCGTCCCGAAAATTACGCCGCATCATTGGATGTCTACAATGAAACGAAAAGAAGGAAATAAATCTTTTTTTAGTTATCACAGCATCCCCTTGTTTTGATCAATACAATAGAATTTTATGAGTATATTGTGCTGGTGTTAGATCCGATCGTTATTGTATTGTCTGAAATCATATCGTTTGATCATAACGTTTTGTTGCAGATTTGTAGATCTAAATCATGTCTTATCAATTGGTATCAGAGTTGTTGGCTCAGATCTGAATTGTGTTCATCGTAACGAACACTGTTCTATCAAAAATCTGCATTAGATTGACGTTTTTAATCAGATATATTGAATTGAAGCTGTGTTACATCAATATAAACATAGATCGAAGTTCAATTGTGAAGAATTTTAAGCAAAAATTAAGAAATCACCAGATCTATGAGTTTTTTTATGTTCAAAAGCCGCCGAACTAAAAATCTCTACATCTACATCAATTATGATGCGAATTGATGAAAATTGTGATTGAGGATCATTGATCTAATCATTATCAAGCTATTCAGAAGAAATTTCATAAAAAAAACAATATCAAAATCATGAAATCAGAAATCGGAATGCCTATGAATCTTCTGTTTTAGATCTGAGTGTCTGTGGAAAATCAGAAAATTTGTCTAAGTGTTCATCCATTTGAGAAATGTTCGTCCGTCTGAGAATTGCTCATCCGTTTGAGTACTGTTCAAGCGTTTCAGTCAGGACTTAGTCAAAAATAGTGTTTCTTACGCGTACTGTTCGTCCGTTTGAACATTATTTGTCCATTTTAAGTTCAAAGTATTTCTAAGTCTTTTTCTGTCCGTTTCACTCTATTCTAATTCACTAAAAATATTCTAAGTATCTGTCCATTTCATACAGACAAAAGTACATGTTCATTTTACTTTTGTCTTAAGTAATTTTTCTTCTTTCACATACTTTGTTATTTCAAAAATAAAAAATACCAAAAATATTTGTCTCGTTCATACATCATGGTACTCGATGATTCTGAGAAAAGTGTTCCAAAGTTGAAGAATCGAACAGATTTCAAGAATTGGACAAATTGATTAAAGCTTCATTTAAACTCAATAGATTCCGATCTATGGAAATCTATAGAAAAAGGTCCTTTCATTCCTACTCGACTTGTTGGTCCAGATACTAACGGTGTTGCATACACTAAAGAGTCAACAACATCATATCCAGAAGATGATTTGGAAGGTGAAGACTTGAAGAAAGTAAAGAATGATTGATAGAGTATAAATTATACATATATCCCTAGTTGAGTTTGTTTACGTTTCGTGTCGTTTCGGTTATGTTTTTATATCATTTTCAACACAACTGATGTTTTTATGTTTTTTAGGTCTCATGTTGATAAAGAAATGGAAAGAGCACGGAAAATCGAATCTGTAGGCGAAAACGGGGCGCGAAACGGAGTTACAACGAGCCGGTACGCGAAAACGAAGAAAGTTTGGGCTTTTCTAGGCCCGGTTCGCTATATAAACACTCCTTATGAAACCCTAGGGCACGAATTTGGGGACGAAAAGGGGCTGGAAAAAGAGTTTTTGAAGGTCAAGAACACGAAATTAAAGGAACGGAAACGCGTAGGATCGACGATTGCATCGCGTCTCTCTCGGGTTTCATTGTTCTTTTGTTTCTAATTCTTTTTATCATGTTTAACACTTTTAAACTTGCCTTTATGTTTGTTGATATGATTGTTGGCTAAGCTTCATTAGACCACCTAGGCTAATGATAAACTAATGCTTATGTTTTGAATGTTTGGTGAATCGGTTTTGAACTATGGATTGTTTATGATTTAGTAAAGGTTTGGTTTTTATTTAATTGATGCAATTGTGTATATTTTTATTGACTTGTTGATGATTATGAATTCCATGAGATCCTTGATGAGTGTCTATATCATATAATAGGGTTTCGTTTGGTCAATTTACTGTGTTCTTTGACTAGTTTATGAATTGGATATATACTTTTCATAGGAATTGTAATTTAATACAAGTCGATATTAACGTGCATGCTAACCTAGTAACTGTGAGGTGATAGGTTAATTGGTATGTCTAGTTGGTTGAATCTTTAGTTTAGATATCTATGAGGATTCTAGATTAAGCTCGGTTTAATCAATCTTGTTTACTAATATCAACTTGTGTTTCCAAACTACCTAGATTTCCGTACTGTGAGGTAGGTAATCATAATAGGTACTAATTCATAACTATTAGACAATTGTGAAAGAGTCTAATTAACTGGTTGGTTTAATAACTTGATAGAAAGCAATAAGTGTCTTCTCGAAAAGGGTCGAGGGTCTTATTCGTGTTTGAGTCAAGTAAATATATTACGATCCCAGTCCATAGTCAAACTGATATTTACCAAACTAATAACTTAGCATTAGTGAGTCGGGTCTAGGTGGTTTATCTCTTCTCATCCGGTTTCAAATTCGTCGTTCGTTCCAGTTTCCATTTTTAGTAACTTTCTAGTTTTAGCAGGTTACTATTTTTAGCAATAAAACCCCCCCTTTTTCAAATAATCTTTCTTTAAAGTTCGTGTCTGTTAGTCGAGTCTTAATTTAGTTAATTTAGCGTAATATATAGAGTCTGTGGGTCGACACCCGGACTTACGTTTCACTATATTACATCCGATCGGTCCACTGCCGGTTGTGTGTGATTTAGTAGTTCGTCTAGGTTTTATAAATTTAAAACTAGGTGTTTTTGTTTATTTAGTTATATATATATTGCACGCATCAATGATATCAAAGCATATTCACTCATGTGTAAAGGCTTACCTCTTGAAGTATTAACCCAACTTGAGAATTATCAAACTAGATATACTCTTTACAAGGCACTTAACTTGGATGAATGAATCATCATGAGATTTTGGAGAACAACAAAGGTAAAGATGAATGAAAAAGGGAAAGAGGTATTAAGAGGGGTCAATGCATTTGATAGAGTGATTGAAGTATCAGAATAGTCAATCAGATCTGCAGTTAGACTGGGAGAGAATAATGTAGCTGATCCTGATCTTCATCCATTAAATGTGTGTAAAGACGTGTTTGTAGAAATGGGACATTCCTCTAAGTTTCAACGACAAAAATTCTATAGGGCAAGAGTATGTGACCACTGGAAGCTTTTGTTCTATGTTTTTCATCATTTCTTGTCAAAACAAAGTGCAGGATTCAATTCATTCTCATATGAACTGGCATCACCTATTGTAGTTGTGGTGATAAATTGGCCATTCAACATGTAAAAATGGATACTAAATGGTTTTGTTTTTAACATAACAAAGGGGATGAAGAACAGGTTTTTGATGTATCCAAGGTTCATGCAAATGCTTATTAACGAAGGGTATCCAGACATTGTTGCATATGGATTAGAAGCTGAAAGAGTTGAGTTAGAGCACATGTCAAAGGAAGTCTATCAAAGACTGTCCATGATCACACAAGCATGGAATGTGCCTCTATTCAGATATATTATTGATGTGAGCAATGATATTGTGGATATTAATGTGCCACATTATCATTTCATTCATGATGAATCGTTGAATCCAGATGATCTGATCCAACAAGAGCCTATCATTGAGGATAAGGATAATGATGACGCTGTTGATGACGATGATGATGATATGAATGTGATGACTAATCAAGGCATGAATGTTATTCAGGACATTGTGGCTGTACAAGAGAATGTAGAAGAAGTTGATGATAAATTGTATTTTGATGTAGGTGTATTAGATGAAGATATAGTTGAGGCTGCTCAAACTGTTATACAGTTAAATCAAGAGCCTTAAATTGATGTAATGGCTATAGCAAGTGAAGCATTAAAAAATTTAAATGAGTCAGTGGCACAGACTGACAATGAAGCTAATACTCCTATACTTGTGTCTCGTGCAACATCACGAAATACTGAAGTTTTAGAAACTGATGAAGCTGGATCTATGCATACCGGTTCTACTGAAGCTGTGGCATCTAGAGATTCCAAGGTATTAAAAGAAAGTGATACAAAAATTGTTGAATTTGGAGATACAGAGGTTATAAAGTCTGATGGTACTGAAGCCATTGAGACTGATCATGTTGAAGTTGTGGCCAAGGAGTCTTCCCTTGAGATCACAGGAGCAATAGATGTTATTGAAGTTGAGGACGATTCAACTAAAATAGTGGCTGAAGATGTGTCTTCTTCATCATAAGAAGATGAAACAACTCATTATCTATTGATTATAAAAAATCTGAAGATGAAAAATGAGGTGCTTGAAAAGAAGTTGGCTGATAGAAATGCTGAATTTAACAAGATAAAGTTATTGGTTGTGAAGAATACTAAAGTTTTCAATGAACTAAAGGAGGAGTATGAGAAACTCTATGAAGAGTATGAGCTTGTTAAAGCAGAAAATGTGAAGTTGAAAGCTGATATGGATCTCATGAAGCAACATGAAACTGAATCTAAAAAATCATCCAGTGAAAAAGAGTTTATACCTGCTGAAATGACCGAGTTAACAAAACCTGAGACTCAAATTGTCACAAGGTGAAAAGCTATAGTTGAAGAAAAGGCTGAGACTTCATATGCTACTATAAAGGCTGATGGTGAAAGAAAGGTGGATGAGATTATACCAAGTGTTGAAACTATCGATGAAGTTGTTAAGAAGGCAAAGCTGGATGCTCCTGATGTATCCATTCCACTCCAAGATGAAATGATAGACGCTCTTAACTTGGATGATGACTGGTATTGATGTGTTGTAAAACACATCTTGTTTTAACTTAGTTTTAAGTCGTTTTTGTTTTTGCTTGAGTCGGTTTTAGTTATTTTTAGTTTAGTTTTGTTTAAATGTTTTTAGAACAAGCTTGGCACTTAGTTTTGAATGTTTTTCAAGTAAAAACATCGGTTCATGGAAGACGGATCGAGAATCGGAGAAACAATGAGCAAAAGGGACGAACTTTCTGTTAAATCAAGTAGGTGGCGGTACCGCCACCTACTCGTCTCCACGTCGTGGTACCACCACATAGGCAAGATAACGCTGTGAGATGGGTTTTGACCTATTTGAATGATTTGAGAGCAACGACGGCGCATATACGAGTTTGGAGGCTGCATATGACGATTCTGGAAGCAAGGGTTTCGAAGTTTGAAGCTAGGAATCAAGTCTTGGAGGTCGTAATCGTGTAGTTTTCATCCGACCCGTTTGTGATTTGCATGCGTTCTATTGATTCCTTGCCGTTTGCACTTATGAACTTGTTGAATATGAATTGTTTTGTGTTTTTAACTTTGATTATGAACTAAACATCATTAGTTACCTAGATTGTTTGCTATTGGTAATGTCTATTTGATTGTTTGGATTTGTGATTTGCATGCGTTCTAGATTGTTTGGATTTTGGTTGTTTGATGTAACGAGTTTAGTAATTTTATAAAAGGTTCGATTTTTATGTTCTATGATGTGTATTGTATGAATGAATGAATTGTGTTAACTTGTTTAATTGCCTTAGGTAGCTTTGCAAATGCCTTTTGTGTATGGTTGCGTATCAAAGTCGTTAACTTTTGTTTTCGTGTCTTGAATGGTTTTCTAGACGTAGAAACCATAGGAGGTTAAATAGGATTCCGATTAAGTCATTTGTCCTACCTAATCCAAGACATGAGAAGTGAGGATTAGTCGGCGTGTCTGGTTTATCTAGTCGTTAGAAATAGGGTATGAGAGGAACTTTTCTAATAATGAAGTAAGCTTGCACGTTTGAGTCATAGAACTAATTATAGAACCCCCCCCCCCCCCTTGTATCTTAGGATATATTGGATCGGTGAAATTGAGAGGGGAGCCGATCATAGGGTATTGAATTACTGTTAAAGGAACCGAGAGGTGATTTAACTAACTAGTGAGCTTAATCAACGCTTTGGATAACCAAAAGGTCACACTCGGATAATGGTCTAGGATCCTTAGGAAGTCCGTAGATTTAGTATTTTTATGATCCTAGTTTCGTTTCAACAACCAATTCTAAAGTTTAATAAATAGTCGTTCACCATAAGTAACAACCTAGGTAACGTTTTTCCCAAATCTGAATCAAGTCTTTAAAGCTTTCATTTCGTTAATTTTAGTTAATTCTTTAAATTTAATATTCATTTAATCTTTTTTTCTCAAACAAAGTTTAAATCTTTTCAAACAAATTATTTACTTACTTAATTTCGTTATTCATTTGGGTTTCTAGGGTTCGATACCTGGTCTACCATTAACTGTACTATTTCACGTCAGGTATACTTGCCTAGTGTAGTCTAGTTAGGGTAAATTAAGATTACATTAGAGTGTCTAGATTAGGTTTTATTTATTGATTTTTATAGACCATTTTAGCACATCAAGTTTTTGGCGCTGTTTCCGGGGACACCTGGCAATAGCAACATTAACTGTGATTAGTTTAGTTTGTTTGTTTAGATTATATTTTGTTTGTTTACCTAGTTGTTTTGATCTTAAGCTTTAGTTCATTTTCAGTGCTCATATTTTCTTTGTTTCAGTCTTTGCAGTCTATGCCACGCACGCGCTCACAAGGAGAAAAGGAATATTCACCATTTACAGATCTAGGGCTCGAGCTTCACGAACGTAAACAATACCTTCGTGAAAGGTTGAAGGAGGTTTTGAATTCAAGGTTCAGGGATATTTCTCAGGTTCAGAAATTTGAGATGGGAGACAACGCTAATCCACCAAGGCGCACGGTTCACCAACAAGCTAGCGAGGGAATTTTAGGGCATGTTCCCCTATTGCACATGGATCTTTGACCAACACCAACACTTGGCAGATTCCTTCACATATGATGAGCACCATCTCGAACGTCACTCAGTTTCATGGTTTGGAAGATGAAGATGCTCAGTCACACTTGTCCCGGTTTACTCGCATCTGTAACACTTTTAGTATTGCTAATGTTACTGTAGATGCTATTTATTTGCGTTTGTTTCCTTTCACTTTGCAGGGTCGTGCTCTTACATGGTTTGAATCTCAGCCGCATGACTCCATCACTACATGGGAACAACTTTCTGACAATTTTTGAGCAAGTACTATCCACCATAAAAAGCTGCATGTTTGAGGAATCAAATTCATTCGTTCAAAATAGACCCCGATGAAGCCTACTACATGGCTTATGAAAGGTTCCAAAATCTGCTTGCTAAATGTCCTAATCATGGGTTGACATCATGGGCATTGGTTAAGAAGTTTTTCAACGGGCTCACACCGGCTAAACAAGAAAAGTTTAATACTTCAGCCGTGGGACATGTGATGGAAAAGAAGACTAGAGAGGAGTGTGAAGATCTTTTCCAAAGTTTTGCTTTAACCGATCAACAGTCATCTTCTACTGCTCGGAGTACTTCACACAATACTACTCGTACTCGTGGTATGTATCATGTTAAATCTTCGAAGGGTAACTCGGACCCTTGGGTTATGGCTGCCTTGGCTACCTTGGCCAAGGAAATGAAGGAAATCAAGATGGGCATGAACAAGTGTGAACTGTGTCGGGGTAATCATGATACTTCAGTTTGTCCGACTATAGAACAGGAGCAGGTTGATTTTGTGGGTAACATGAACCATAATCGGAACTCTAACTTTGGGTGTGGCAATACTTATAATTAGAACTGGAAGAACCACCCGAACTTTGGGTGGAGATCAGGCGGAAATGGCAATCCACCGGGTTTCCAGCCTTGTACCAAACAGAATCAGAGTCAGTCTTCACGGGGTGACAATGACAACAAAGAAATCAAGGATATTTTAGCCACTCAAACTCAACTGTTGACTCAGCTTATATCTAAGGATCAGGAAACACAAAATTGGTTGAGGGAGCATGACACCATTCTGAAAAATCAGCAGTCAGCTTTTCTGGATCTTCAGAGGGTGATAGGTGATTTGGCAAAGAGGATGGAAGAAAGGCCAAGGGGATCATTTTCTGGTGTTACTGAGACAAACTCGAATGCTACACTTAAGGCTGTGACAACTAGAAGTGGTAAAGGGGGAGAAAAAGAGAAACCACCGGTTGAAGAGGAAATTGAAATGGAATCACCGGGAAAAGTTGAGGAAAAGAAAGATTCAGCTACTGAGGATCCGGGTGAGAAAGTGCAAGGTAAGAAGGACGGAGAGACAAAGAGAGCTCCAGTTGATCTTAGACACGTTCCGTATCCTGCTCGTCTAATGCAAGAGAAGTATGTTAAGGACTTTGGGTCTTTTCTAAAGATGTTCAAGCAGTTGAAGATAAACCTTCCATCATAGAGGCGATTCAACACATGCCTAAATACGTCAAGCTTATGAAGGATCTTTTGTCAAACAGGAAAAAGTTTGAATCTTTGTCTAATGTGGAGTTGAATGAGAGGTGCTCGGCAGTGGTTTATAATAACTTGCCAGAAAAGCTTGAAGACCCAAGTATTTTTACTATTCCGTGTTTATTTGGTGGGTCTTCGGTGAAGCATGCTTTAGCCGATCTTAGTGCAAGTATAAACTTGATGCCATACTCCATGTTTGTTTGACTTGGGTTGAAGGAGATGAGCCCAACCCGTATGAATATCTCTTTGGCGGATAGGTCAATAAAGTACCTGGTTGGTATAGTTGAGAATGTTTTGGTAAAAGTGGATAAGTTCTTTTTTCCGACCGATTTTGTCATTCTTGATATGTGTTTGAGGGGCGGATTACACTTCGTGTCTGGGATGAAAGTGTGACTTTTGATGTGATGAAGTCGATGAAGAATTTGAATGGCCAAGATGATGCAGTCTACTTCATAGATACTATTTTCTCTCAAATGGATCGTTGCATCAACTATGTGTGTGGAACGGATTTACTGAACGAGCCGAGAATGATTGAGGAGGATCCCGAAGATGCACTTGAGGGAGAGGTCAAGACGGTGAATGCGAACGTGGAACCGCATGTATTGGGTAAGGAACGGGTTGACCCGTCCCCAAATTTTTTAACTACTAACATTCCGGAAATTCCAGAAATTTCTGATGCTTGCAGGTTTGTTGAAGACGAGAAACCGTCCATTGAAGAACCACCGGTTTTGGAGCTCAAGGAATTACCATCTCATCTGGAATATGCTTTTCTAGATGGGGTGGCTGGTTTGCCGGTTATTATTTCATCTAAATTATCCCTTAGTGAAAAGACTAAGTTGATTTCTGTGTTGATGAAAAATAAACAGGCAATAGCATGGAAGCTTAGGGATATCAAAGAAATAAGTCCGTCATTTTGCACACATAGGATTCTCATGGAAGAAGATCACAATAGGGGTGTTCAAAGTCGGATATCCGAAAGTTTGGATACCCGAATTTTGGATATCCGGAAATTCGGATAGTAGATTCTTACTATCCGAATCCGTATCCGAAAATTCGGATACCCGAAATTCGGGTATCCGAATTTTCGGATACGGATTCGGATAGTTAATTGGATATCCGAAATTTCATTCACTTGTTTGAAGTTCCAAATTTAGAAAAAAAATTTTACAGGAACAACTTCAATGAAATCCAAATTACAAAAACAAATGTCATCCAATCTATTTTGTGTTTTAAAAACAACAAAGAACTTCAATGTTTAAAAGCTAATTAGTAAGGAATCAACAAATATACATAACATACTATTTAGTTGAGTGTACAGATAGAAGGTGTCCCATTATGTTTGAATGGTTAAAAACAATAGTAGACGGTGCGTTGACACAACAAACGATGTAGACGGTGGATAGATAGTTGGAAACGACGCTAAGCAATGGCTACAGATGACCGAGACAATCAGAGTTGTTGGTGGTGGAACGGACGTCGCAAGTGGGAGGTATGGAGGGGTGCAAGTCGATAGTGTGAAGGGGGTGTGGAGGCGCCGTTTTGAAATATTTGAAAATTTGAGAATTGTGTTTTCAAATTTTTGATTTCGTATGGATATCTGCTTTCTAACTTTCTAAGTTTCAAATATATACATACATATTACATAATTTAATTTATAAAAATAATAACAATGTAAAATTTCGGATATTTGGATATCCGAACTATTCGAAAATTAGCAAAATCACTATCCGGATCCGAATCCGAATTTACGGATATCCGAAGTTCGGATATCCAAAATTTCGGGTATCCGAAAATTTGGATGTTTCGGGTTCGGTTTCGGATGCGGATAGTTTTCCACACCCCTAGATCACAAGATGGTGGTGCAACCGCAAAGGCGATTAAATCCGAATGTGGCGGAAGTGGTGAAGAAGGAGGTGCTTAAGCTTCTAGACGCAGGCTCGATTTACCAAATTTCTGATTCACCGTGGGTGAGCTCGGTCCAATACTTCCGAAGAAAGGAGGAATGACGGTGGTAAAGAACGATAATGACGAGTTGATTCCTACTTGAATGGTAACAGGGTGGCGTGTATGCATATATTACGGGAGATTAAATGACGCCCCCCGAAAAGAGCACTTCCCTTTACCTTTTATAGATCAGATGCTTGAAAGGTTATCAGGGCAACAATTGGACTGTTTTGTTGAGGGTTTTTCAGGTTACTTTCAAATACCCATTTGTAATAATCTCGGTTTTGGGCCTGGAAATTTTTTTTATAACCCATTGGGCTTGGCCCAACCATAATTGGGCTTAGGCCCCACTTAAATTATTGGGCTTGGCCCAACCCTTATTGGGCTTAGGCACAACTTGAACTATGGGCTCACCCATGTAAGTTTACGATAAGTACCGATGACGAAACCCGTCATACTAAATACCCGGATACACGTAGGAATTTATTTGTACAATAAAAGTATCACTATAGGTTTGATAGGAATTTCCCCACTAACACTTTCATCCTACCAGTTATAAATGTGTATAAATAAATTACACCTACAACTAATGTTGGACAACAAAATACCACAAATCAACTAACGTTATAACCACACCAAATACCAAAGATAATAAATAAGAAATTATCGATAATTATTTATGAATACCAACTAATAAAATATACCACTTTAGAACAACATAATATAATGCATATAAATAAATACGTGCATACCCACATATTCATACATACATATGTATAATTACCAACCAACTAAATAAAAGCAAAGATAAATATACTACAATAATACTTGAACATGATTAATTGAATTCATGAACACAATAACTAATTAACTAAAACAATAAATATAAACCTATCCATACATTATATAAAAATTAATCACATGCATGCACATACACATGCATGTATACATATACATACACACCCACACACATGACCATAATACAAACCTATACACACACACACCTTCACACACACACATATATATATATATATATATAATATTCATGTAAAGACCATACATACATCCACATACACACACATATAAACGTATATATACATGCATCACATCCTACAAGATACCACCTACACCTACATTGTCCCCTCCATCTCAATATCACCACCCACATCATCCAATCACCATCCTATAATCATACAAATATCTTTTAAAATCTACATTTCTTGATTTACTATCCATAATCCATCAAAACCAAGGCAAATTTCTTACAACCAAGATTAGTGGGACCTATATTCCTTCCTCTCTCCCTTACCCTACGGCTCAAATCACCACTTGACACCCACTTCATACTTCAATTTTCAACTACAACTACATATTCTCTCTAAAAACTCACTTTATATTCTTCCCACACTCAAACACTCAACCACACTCAAATTTATCATAAACCTCCCCATGGATCTCTAAGGATCGACCAACAAGCCAAGAGATAGAGCCAAGAAAGCACATAGTCCAAAGAAACCGACATACGAGCAACCGAAGCACGAATCGTTCAAACCATCAAACCGACCACATTACGTCCAGCCGTTTTTCAGCCATTTCCACTTGTGTTCCAGCCCCTCATGAGACCACAGCAACATCCCAAGTTCACCCCCACTCACTCTCATTAACGAGGTAACGAGAAAATACCCGAAAACACTTTAAACACGCACTACACTTACATTTTTTACACACAAAGAATACCATGTCTCCCCATCCATTATGAACATTCAAAAACATTTATTTTTCAGTAACAAAAGTGTTAAAAATGATAGAAATCGTTTTCTAAAGAAAACACACAAGTTTGACTAAAACTAGTCAAACGGAACACTTTATTTAGAACAAAACATCAAGACTAGACTAACCATCTTGAAAACGATATTTTATATTTTCTGAAATTTCATTTTACCAAGATATGGTTATAAATTAAATTTCATAATTTTTGGAGTTATAGATTATTTAATATGCATTTTTGAATATTAAAAATGTATATTTTCACACTTATTTATTAAAAACGTATGGGAATTGTAAAAATATAAAAATGAGCTATTCTACTGTTATAAATATGCATATGAACACTTAGGATTGAAAATAGTTGATTGTTGATGGGTGAACCTAAGAATCGAAGAATAAACGAAACTAAACGTACGAAACAACGAAAATACCAAAAATATAAAAATACCAAGTTTTTATATTCTCAGTAGCTTATATATGATATAAACATGTTAGAAGATAAATTTCATATTTTTCTAGACATAAAAATAATTACTACGATTTTTCTAATATTTAATGGGATTAAAATACAAAAAATTGTACAAAATAGTTAGAGACACCTAAGACCAAATTTACCGAACCCAAACTTATATATGGACATAAGGTAAGTAAATTTAGATCTTAAACATTACTAAAGACTCTCTATGCTTTAAACGTAACAATAACCGAACCGAACGCGTTTAAAACACGAAACCGAGAAACACAAGAAAAACCTGAGATTTTTAATACCCATGAGCTTTTATACTTATAAATAAAGTATTTCACCAAGTTACATAATTTTTATATGCTTAATCTATTTATTATGATTTTTCGAATATACGAACCTAGTATTTTCACAAAAAACATAAAAATTGGAGAAAGACATGTTTTTCAAGAAAAATACATTTTATACAGTAACATAAGACCAAAGGAAGTGTTTTGAAGTATAAAACGCTTTAAAAGAGTATTTTGTAAGTAAATCGTTTATTCATCGGTTTCACGCGCGTTAAAGTACGAAAATGACCGACGGACTATAAAACTCGAATATTAAGTTTGTAACTACTTATTTACTGTATAAGTATGTTGAAAATGAAGTTTCACTATTTATTGGGTCACGGTTTATTTTATACAAATTATTTATGTTTAAACTACATTAACCGGCTACATTTTTAAATAAAATATAGTAATTTTTAGAAATATCTAAAAATTATAAAAAGTGTATTTTTACAGTAGCATATGACCATTTAACATATGGGTACAATTATATTGAAGTAAAAGACTTAAACCTAAAACGTAACTTAATGCGCGGTAACGCACTGTACTCGGTAGACCGATGGAAACTAACTTTCATGAATCTAATACCTAGATATATTTTTATCAGTAGATTCATACCTAAAATGCTATACATACCATAAGTATAATGTATAGTACTTATTAATATCAACCCTTAGTTAAAAACCCAACTTTAGTACGAATCTGACGACTTAACAAAGTCTAGGGACTAAAAGTGACAAGTACCAAACTTTACTGATTTAACATCAACCTACACTTAATACCTACCTATATAACCTGGAATACCATAAGAATATACATACTTAGACGTATAAGTTAACGTAAACGACTAAAACCATGATATTACACGAACGTAACCAAAACCGTACGCACACGACACCGACACAATGAAACACATAGACTTATGTATTTTGGGGTCTAACATGACTAAACTAAACATAGGAAGCCTGCTAGGAGGTAGAACTCCCACGCTGAATGTACAATATCTTTAGAAATCTTGAGCAGGCTGGACACCAAGTGAGTTCATGAACCCCGTTTTTACGTAACGCTTTTGGGGCTGATACATACCTACTCAAATTTACTTTTATAAATTATTTATGGTGTAATACATCTGCTACGCTTGTCCCCGAACGTTGGTACAACTTTCGGTAGCCATTAACTTCTTGCAGGAGCCCTTTGAAATGTGAATAGTACTATTGGGGAATCCCCCGCGTATAGTGGCATACCCCCCACTGAGGTTGAAACCCGTTACGCCACATGTTCAATGATATGTCGGTGCTTAGCAGAGCACATTAGCCCATTGTGGGTTAGGGGACTGTTATATATGGTATTCGGGTTGGGTATAACCCGAACAGGCTTGGCTACATATTTTGTCGACCGTACACCATAAACGTACTTATTTAATGTCCAGAATTTTGTGGATTAAACGTTTTATGACATTGTCTGTCTTGTTAAACCATGAGCTCACCAACTTTATGTTGACATATTTTCGGGTATGTATTTCAGGTATTTAGACGATTTATCGATGAAAGTATACAACTAGACTGTATAACACTAGATGTGCATTTAGACACGGTTGATAGCTTTAGAAGACCCCGATTAGAAGAAACACGCAAATATTATAGACGAATTATAGAAGAAGACTACTTGGGAATAGTATACCAACTAGCCTCACTGCTTTTGTTAGAGTTTACTATTGTACCCTTTGATGTACACGTACAATACACTGATATTACGGGTAAACCTATGGCCCACTATCAATGCATACATAGTTTCCGCTGTGTTTTGTTGGATATTCAATCGTCACGGCCCACCCCCTTGGTTGGGGTGTGACAGATTGGTATCAGAGCCTAAGGTTAGCGCGAATTAGGAATCCTACTTAGGAAATTCCTAGGCCCTAACCAAAACCCCTTAGGGACACTTAAGCCATTGGACATGTAAGATTACTTTGATTTCCGCCTAAGATAAGTGATACATTTATACTTGAGATCAACCGATAGGACTCTAAGAGTTACCTTTTTGGACTTTAAGTGTTAAGAGAATTTAAGATTTGATTTGAGAATATGTGTATACTCTAGGATGGTTGCTTCTACAACTTATTGCACAAATAACTAGTGACAATCACAAACATTAACAAAACTATTAAACACACGAGTCTACATATGACTACAACGGGAGAATACGAGAATGCCATGTGTGGTAAATTAACGATTACGGTCCGGAACGTAATGGTGAATTTACAGACACATGAGCATTTGAGGAAATCCTAATGAGACATCATACGTTTAAGACATGGAAACAACTATATAAAAAAACAAGACTAACTTAAAACAATGTTCGAATAAATATTTCCGACAAATAACCACTACACGTATCGAAGATTAGTCCCTTAGCAACTTTATTCAGCATTATATCTACACGGACGCGAAGTTCCCGTCCAAGATAACCATTCTTAGAAACCATGAAATCTTCTTCCTTCGAAGTACTTTGGGGTTCTCATTGAAAATATTTTATGGACCCTTCTTATATCTCAACCGCCATCATGACATATAGCTTGTACACCATCAATATCTTTTTACAACTCTTGTTATAATTCACATATAATGTATCTTATCGTTCAATTCCGTCTGGCCTATTCGGAAAAACCTTAAGCTAAACTTCAACAAATAGGTTGCTACAACAAACTTATTACCATAAGTAACTAAGGTTTATCGCTCTCTAATTCTCTGTTAGGACCCTTCACTAAAACACAGTCCTTTCTTAATCCTCCCAAATAGACTCAATAAGCCGATTACACCTATATTCCCAACATAAGACGTCATGCTAGTACTAACAACGAGTGCCTTCCACTCCCTCGAACACTCTGTTGATGACTGTCGTTGTCACCAACAAACCTTTAATTTCCTATCCACGTTCTTAGGCTAACATTACCCATAATGACCATTACTCCAAACCAATCATCTCATTCTAGACTATAAGTGATTGCTTTAATAAAGGATATGCATTAGTAACAAACAGGCACGAATGATGGACATAAAGGGAAAAATGTATATGCATTAGTGATGAACGTGCAAGAATGATAGACATGTAGAGATGATAGAGACAACAAGACTGACTCGTTATCATACTTTGTATGTTGAAGTAGGATTCTTGGCAGATAATCCCCCGGAACTAGTGCATTCTCTGTCATATGCAGACCAACCACCCGACTACAATAAGACGATAAATGTTTGGCTGTAAGGTGAATAGATAGGATCTGTATCATAAGCTTAACCCTAGCATTAGAAACTATCCTAACTTATTCAAACCTCCGATAGAATAAATCTCTAACGGTATACTCTAGAAGTAGGACCAAAGCTTTATCCTCCCGCATCATCGAAAATTTCTTAACTCGCGTATAAGAAACTTGAGATAAGCAGAAGCTATTCGTTTTATTAGTGGACATCCACCAACGCCTACTATATAATCGCAAATAGAACTACGATTGGATCGTCTCGAAGGTTGACCTAACCTAGGATCAAATATGGTGAAATTATTAGGAACGTTCGTTACAATTCGGCACTTGAAGATAATAACTAATATCGCTCTCAAAAGGCAGAGAAATAAAGTAAGAAATGTTGTAGGGAAGATGGTTATGGATACACGTCTTCTTATAAACTAGTTAATCCATACAACGAGCTTTATTCCTTATGCTACCAACTATGGAAAATACCTTCATAATACAACTGTTAGGATAAAGGAAGCTCCTTAAGGTCTTTTACGTTAATATCAAGGGATACCTAAGGTAGGTTGAGAGCGGCTACTTACATTGGAAACTAATTCGACGCGAGCGAATCAAAACTGGAATCGACTTAGTAATGGCAAAGACATGATAAGACTATTAACTTCCAAGTATCGTTTTCGAAAGCTACAAGATGAATGTGAATATAGTTAGTGGAACCTTCCGAAATTCCTACCCATTCTTCTTTCGTTCCAACTCATATAAATTTCATTTATTACTTTGGATGCAGACTGTAACTGATGCTCCCTTATTCATATAATACTCTGAACCCTCATCACCCATACGAGTAAGTTATAAGCTCCAACGTGAGTGAAACCCAATTATGACAATAATACATAGGGATAAAACCCACGAAACTATAGCTAACCTTAGAGAAATTTCTCCTCTAAGAACTTATCTCCCACATCAAAGTTGCTTACATCACCATGTAAACATTTACTAGCAACTCTTTCTAAACTGTTATCATTCAAATGGAGAATACAACACCGTGGATGCTAATTTAAAAAAAAAGTCAACCTAAACATATACACAAAACCCCTACTATGGCACGAAGATAATAAGAAAAGCACTTTGTATATACTCTAACCCCTTCTAAATCTTAACTATATACTTTCATGGACACATACTTACCTTCATCTCCTATATTCCCTTAAAACGACTCTATACTTAGCATATGGATTTTCCGTTGTCATCAACGAACTAGCCTCTCTATGCTTGTATCTTGAGGGAATGATTTGCGAACGAATTACCTTTCTGTAGCCCTATTAAATTTATCGTATTATGTAATGCCGATTAGGAAGACCGTGTGAAGAATGCTGTGTATCCGGACATGGAAAATCCAAAATCATTACGACCTCATAACTTAAATCATTTTCCATTTGTGACCCGACGCCACACTAGTTGAAATTTCTATCGTATCTACTCAATATACGAGTGCCACTAACCCCTTAGTAAAAATCCATTCCTTAGATAGCTAAAGGAATACACGAATATTTCTTAATCTACACTCTTATTGTTACTCATTCTTTTATTTGCTATTCAAAGTTTTAAAACCTCGAAGATACCTTTAGTTGGCAGACTACTTTAACTATCTCAAGCCTAACTCTAAATATCCTATAACACATCTCCGATCACATATGTTGAAGGAACGATAATGAAGGGGAGTAGAACTACTCGACGAATAGGACTGAGAGATACAATATCATCTAGGTGAAATGCATGTGGTTGACGCCGTCTTCAGTAGAAAAGAAAGGAACAAGGCCCCTTGGAGTATGTGCCTTAAGGATCACGTTCATAGCCGAAAACAATGAAACAAGGCATATAATACTTGTCGATGAGCTTAGAAGTATTCAAGACACATTTCAATTGTCTAATATTAAGAAGTAACTACTAAATGAGATATTAGTAATCCTAAATAAGGTATGAAACACGATAATAACTTAAATTTCATCAACGAACCCCGTTGAAACAACACGGTACAAGAAAAGAAACTTAGAATGAGCGAAATTATAACTGTTATGGTTTAGCGAAATTCAAAACGAGGACATGAATTCACATAGAAAATAAAGAACAAGCGAAATAAGAAATACCCTCATTTTATTTCTTTAATCCAACCGGCGTCGACTAACACAAGTTAGGAACACGAACATAGTTTGAACTAATCATGGTGATAAAACAACACCAAACCAAATCACGAAATAGTACACACGGTTATTATGTACTTCTCATGTGTTTACATACATTCTCAAAAATCTTATGCTAAGAGAGTAACTTAGTACTAAGATACCAACTCTCCCTTAATTTCAAGGACCACACCGAGGAAAACAATAGGGATCCCGTAGTGGCTATGAGTTTGTCATTGTTGCAAGACAACGTAGACCAAATCACGAATCAGTATAAGGTGATTATGTGTTTTGTGTGTTTATTTTCCTACTTGCTAGTGTGGTGCTAGGAAAAACTTTGTGACCTTAAACAGCAAACCTTAATTTAATTTCGAGGACGAAATTCGAATACGTAGGGGAGGATGTAACAATCTCGGTTTTGGGCCAGGAAATTTTTTTTTAAAACCCATTGGGCCTGGCCCAACCATTATTGGGCTTAGGCCCCACTTAAATTATTAGGCTTGGCCCAACCCTTATTGGGCTTAGGCACAACTTGAACTATGGGCTAGACCCATGTAAGTTTACGAAAAGTAATGATGACGAAACCCGTCATACTAAATACCCGGATACACGTAGGAATTTATTTGTACAATAAAAGTATCACTATAGGTTTGATAGGAATTTCCCCACTAACACTTTCATCCTACCAATTATAAATGTGTATAAATAAATTACACCTACAACTAATGTTGGAAAACAAAATACCACAAATCAACTAACGTTATAACCACACCAAATACCAAAGATAATAAATAAGAAATTATCGATAATTATTTATAAATACCAACTAATAAAATATACCACTTTAGAACAACAGAATACAAAGCATATAAATAAATACGTGCATACCCACATATTCATACATACATATGTATAATTACCAACCAACTAAATAAAAGCAAAGACAAATATACTACAATAATACTTGAACATGATTAATTGAATTCATGAACACAATAACTAATTAACTAAAACAATAAATATAAACCTTTCCATACATTATATAAAAATTAATCACATGCATGCACATACACATGCATGTATAAAACGCTTTAAAAGAGTATTTTGTAAGTAAATCGTTTATTCATCGGTTGCACGCGCGTTAAAGTACGAAAACGACCGACGGACTATAAAACTCAAATATTAAGTTTGTAACTACTTATTTACTGTATAAGTATGTTGAAAATGAAGTTTCACTATTTATTGGGTCACGGTTTATTTTATACAAATTATTTATGTTTAAACTACATTAACCGGCTACATTCTTAAATAAAATATAGTAATTTTTAGAAATATCTAAAAATTATAAAAAGTGTATTTTTACAGTAGCATATGACCATTTAACGTATGGGTACAATTATATTGAAGTAAAAGACTTAAACCTAAAACGTAACTTAATGCGCGGTAACGCACTGTACTCGGTAGACCGATGGAAACTAACTTTCATGAATCTAATACCTAGATATATTTTTATCAGTAGATTCATACCTAAAATGCTATACATACCATAAGTATAATGTATAGTACTTATTAATATCACCCTTAGTTAAAAACCCAACTTTAGTACGAATCTGACGACTTAACAAAGTCTAGGGACTAAAAGTGACAAGTACCAAACTTTACTGATTTAACATCAACCTACACTTAATACCTACCTATATAACCTGGAATACCATAAGAATATACATACTTAGACGTATAAGTTAACGTAAACGACTAAAACCATGATATTACACGAACGTAACCAAAACCGTACGCACACGACACCGACACAATGAAACACATAGACTTATGTATTTTGGGGTCTAACATGACTAAACTAAACATAGGAAGCCTGCTAGGAGGTAGAACTCCCACGCTGAATGTACAATATCTTTAGAAATCTTGAGCAGGCTGGACACCAAGTGAGTTCATGAACCCCGTTTTTACGTAACGCTTTTGGGGCTGATACATACCTACTCAAATTTACTTTTATAAATTATTTATGGTGTAATACATCTGCTACGCTTGTCCCCGAACGTTGGTACAACTTTCGGTAGCCATTAACTTCTTGCAGGAGCCCTTTGAAATGTGAATAGTACTATTTGGGAATCCCCCGCGTATAGTGGCATACCCCCCACTGAGGTTGAAAACCGTTACGCCACATGTTCAATGATATGTCGGTGCTTAGCAGAGCACGTTAGCCCATTGTGGGTTAGGGGACTGTTATATATGGTATTCGGGTTGGGTATAACCCGAACAGGCTTGGCTACATATTTTGTCGACCGTACACCATAAACGTACTTATTTAATGTCCAGAATTTTGTGGATTAAACGTTTTATGACATTGTCTGTCTTGTTAAACCATGAGCTCACCAACTTTATGTTGACGTATTTTCGGGTATGTATTTCAGATATTTAGACGATTTATCGATGAAAGTATACAACTAGACTGTATAACACTGGATGTGCATTTAGACACGGTTGATAGCTTTAGAAGACCCCGATTAGAAGAAACACGCAAAGATTATAGACGAATTATAGAAGAAGACTACTTGGGAATAGTATACCAACTAGCCTCACTGCTTTTGTTAGAGTTTACTATTGTACCCTTTGATGTACACGTACAATACACTGATATTACGGGTAATCCTATGGCCCACTATCAATGCATACATAGTTTCCGCTGTGTTTTGTTGGATATTCAATCGTCACGGCCCACCCCCTTGGTCAGGGGGTGACACCATTGCACCAGAGGATCAAGAAAAGACGGCATTCACTTGCTCGAATAGAACGTTTGCCTATCGAAGGATGTCGTTTGGGTTATGCAATGCGCCGGACACATTTCAAAGATGTATGGTTGCAATCTTTCAAGACATGATGGAGTGCTCAATGGAGTTGTTTATGGATGATTTTTCCATGTTCGGGAGCTCATTTGATCATTGTTTGGGAAATTTGGATAGGATGATGAAGATGTGCATCGGGACCAAGTTGATGTTGAATTGGAAAAATGTCAATTCATGGTCACCGAAGGCATAGTTTTGGGTCATAAAATCTCAAGAAGTGGCATTGAAGTTGACCGGGCCAAGATAGAGACAATTAGCAAGCTTCCACAGCCCACAAGTGTTAAGTCAGTACGTAGTTTCTTGGGTCAGAGGTTTATTAAAGATTTTTCAAAGTTACTCGACCCATGACCCGTTTGCTTGAAAAAGAGGTAGTGTTTGAGTTTAATGCGGAGTGTTTGAAGTCATTTGAGTTTTTAAAGAAGAAGTGGGTTGAGGCTCTTATATTGGTTGCTCCGGATTGAAACCTACCGTTTGAACTTATATGTGATGCAAGCGATTATGCGGTGGGTGCCTGATGTGGTCCAAAATATATATAAAATTATATAAATATTCCCTACACTTTTGGTTATTTTTGGTCGAGTTCAATTAGAAATTGATTCGTATTTATATTTTGTCAATTTTAAGAGACCACGAGTTTAAAAGCAAAATATAACTAAAATATGTCGTCAATTTAATTTTTTATATTAGACATATTACAAGTATTGTTTTTTATTGACAAAGAGCACATCAATTGGAGATGATTATGAATGACAAATCATTATTTGCAAGTGATAGTGCTAGAGCCCAGTTAAAGCCCAACAGTTAGAATAAACAAAAGGGTTTTAGAACCGAAAAAAAGAAGAAGGGGAAAAAAAGACGGCGGAGAAAGAAAAAGAAAAAAAAGGAGGTATGCCGTTCGATCGAAAACAAGAAAAAAAAGAAAGCTGGCACCCTAGCACGTCAAAAAAGTCATCGTTGTTATCGAATGAATTAATTTAAGCAGCCTAGCAGGCAGCTGAATTAAATTAAGGTAGTAGACAGGCTGCTGAAATATATTTATTACTTTTAGATGAACGGTAACCCTATTTGTGTTTCAGTTTTTGTTTCTACTTTCAACGTGGTTATTGGCTAGGCTTTATAGACTACCTAGGCTTATGATGAATTATTGTTGACGGTTTGATGTTTTTTGGACTATGTTTAATGTTATGGTTTTTTTATGACTTAGTAAGTTATTACCTATGATTTGTTGATGCACAATTATATGTTTGGTTTGGTTTGATTTGGTTTAATTGTTCCACTTATTTCTTGATGAATGTCTTTCATATAATAGATTTAAGTTAGGTCGCAGACTTTGTGTTAGTACCTAGTTTATGGTTTAAGTGCACTAAAACCATAGGAACAACGAATTGGATTAAACAAATACAAATGTGTAGCTAAACTAGTATCTGTTAGGTGATAGTTTAATTAATAAGTCTAAGTAGGTTGAATTGCTAGGCTAATTTATGTGAAGAGTTGGTTTATGTTCAGTTCAACTATGGTGTCTACTAGTGTCAATTAAATCAGGGTAGTTAGCTTAGTTTACTGTGCTGTGAGGTAGGTAAACAATCTAGGTAGTGAGTCATAATCATTAGACGACTGTGAGGGAGTCTAATTAATAAATTGGGTTGCTTAATAACTTGATAGAAATCCATAGGTGTCTTCTCGAAAAGGGTCGAGGGTCTTATTTGAGTTTCAATTAAGTGAACATTTCAAGCTCCCAGTTCCATAAGTAGAACATGCCCATTAAAATGATAACCAAAACAATAGGGATTCAGGCCTAGGTGGTTTACTTCAATTTCTTGATTTCAAGTCTCATCTTGTCTAGTTAACTTTATTATCTTTATTATATTATTTAGTTTATTAGTAAAAACCCCCTGCAATTAATCTTTTCATTAAAAGTTCGTGTCTTGTCAGTCGAGCCTTAATTTAGTTAATTTAATGGCAGTATATAGAGTCTGTGGGTCGACACCCGGACTTACATACGCTATATTACATCCGACCGGTCCACTGCCGGTTGTGTGTGAAATAGTTTGTTTGTCTTGGTTTTATAAATTTAAAACAAGGTGTTTTTGTTTATTTATTTTCTATATATATTGCACGCGTCAAGTATTTGGCACCGTTTGTAACATCCTGTTTTCTAGATAATATAAATATTTAGAATATATATTACGAATATTGTTAAATGATTTAGTTTCGGATCAAATTAGTATTTAACTACTAACGTAGCGTTAAAAAGAAAAGAAAGAGGGAAATCATTTAAAGTAAAACAATTTTACTTATTAGTTATAATATATATGTGCATATTAACGTATGTGTATATTGGTATGTAAAATAAATAAAAGGTGACTAGAATTTGTAAAATAAATAAAAAAATAAAAACTAGTAGACGTGTATATGCAAATGTGGTTGTTAAAGGCGGCTTAGGCTTAGTGTTCAATAGGTATATTGATGACATGCCACGTTCACCTCTATGAATATATGTGTACATATATTAAATTACAAGGTGGTTATGTTGGATATATAAATTAGATTGATATCATGAATCAAGAGAAAAAGTATGAATATTACAAGAGAATAAAAAGGGTGAGGCTAAGAAAACAAAAGATTCAAGTAGACGGACGGGTTTATATACTACAATTAACGTGCTATCGTATTAAGATCAAGTCGTTAATTTTAAGAGGTAAGTACACAAACTCTTAAAAGTATACATGATTATTTGTTATATTTCATATATATTAGTTTGGAAAATATATAGACCGGTGGGTCTTAAATATTTATGTGATTATTGTTGTTGAAAATCAGAGTAGTATATATTACTACTTGTTGAAATATATGACAAATAAATAGAGACGGTGGTCTCAATAAATAGAGACGGTGGTCTCAGCGAATAATTAGAGACGGTGGTCTCAATAATTAGAGACAGTGGTCTCGCTGAATAAATAGAGACGGTGGTCTCGGTGAATAAAAAAAATTGAGACGGTGGTCTCGGTGAATAAAAATAGAGATGGTGGTCTCGGTAAATAAATAGAGACGGTGGTCTCGGTGAATAAAAATAGAGACGGTGGTCTCGGTGAATAAATAGAGACGGTGGTCTCGGTGAATAAAAATAGAGACGGTGGTCTCGGTGAGTAAATAGAGACGGTGGTCTCGGTGAATAAAAATAGAGACGGTGGTCTCGGTGAATAAATAGAGACGGTGGTCTCGGTGAATAAAAATAGAGACGGTGGTCTCAAAAATAAATTAGAGACATGTGGTCTCAGATTTAAAGTGGCAACGTGTAGTGTGTACTTACTTAGCTATGGCTAATATGATATTCATGTATACTTTCAGGAAAGAAAGTGGAAGAGGACTAAAGACCGGCATCGTATCGACCAGTGAAAGTTACTTTTGTTTAAATAAAAGTTGTGTAATATTCGTTGAAATAATTATTTTGTAAAACTATATATTATAGTAAAAATAGTCACACGAGTGACAAATTTTCGATGTATACTTGGGACCTACTCTGATATGAATTGCGAGATTTTTATATATATAAATAATAATAAAAAAAACTGGGTGTTTCAAGTTGGTATCAGAGCACTGGTTTGAGAGATTTAAGTATTCGGTATGGATACTTAAACTCAAACTGCGAGTGCTCTGGACAAACAAAAGTGAACTTCGATCCGAAGACGGTCTAAAGCCTATCCAAGTAAGTACACTGACCCGTGGTTAATCATGTTGATTATATGTTTTACATATTGTATATTGTAAATTAGTATGATTGTGTGAAAAATGAATTGTGGATTACGGGTCTATATTTATAAGCTGATGGAAGATAGTGAAAACTGTGATGGATTGAAACTTGTTATTTGAATTACGATATGATAGTTGTAAGAAAACATGAGTATAGTATGTATAAGATTACATCTGGCCAATGTAATGTTATATATACGGTACTAATGTGTTCTTGGAATGTTCATGTTTGTATTTGAAAATAACAAGGAGTAAGGGGAATGTGTAAAATATGCATTGACCTATATGTGTATATATAGGAATAAGAATGCATATAAGTGTACGTATGATAAAAATATAAACCTGGGAATGTCATAGCATAAAAGGTACACTAATTAGTACCAATATTTCAGTACGAATTATGACAAACCATGAAGAGCAAAGTCGTCACTCTGGTGATGAAAAGTTTGATAGTAACGAGGAGAGAACGGTGTACTCTCCAAGACGAGAACGTGACGAAAATCTTTTATCTGAAAAGATAAGGAATCAAATATCAACAGAAGTGGGAAAGGCTTTTCAAGCAAATATTCCATTCCTTCTTGCAGAAGTGCAAAGTTCTGTGAGAAACTTAATTCATGACGAGCTATCAAAGTTTAAGAGTCCCCACGAGCAGTTTACCCCTGATAAAGTGAATAATCAGGAGGAATCAAATAAAGAAAAGGAGAAAAGCCGGTGTGCTTATAAAGACTTTATGGCGTGTAAGCCTTTAGAATTCAAAGGCGAGATTGACCCCCTGATAAGTCATAGATGGATTACTGAGATGGAAAGTATTTTTGATAGAAGTCATTGTGATAAAAGTGATGAGGTAATCTTTGCCACGAGCCAACTACGTGAGAGGGCAAAGGACTGGTGGGATATGATCAAAGTGGAAAAAGGTAAAGAAGTCACACGAAAATGACATGGAGTGAATTCAAAGTAATATATTTAGAACATTTTAGTCCACAAGCGGCTGTGGATAGAATTTCTGAAGAATTCCTCCATATGCGTCAAACGCATCAATCTGTAGATGAAATCACGGCTGAATTTTTCGATAAAGCTAAGTTTTGTCCTTCATTGGTAGCTACAGAACGTATGTGGTTAAATCGCTACCATTTGATTTTAAAGGCAGAAATAAGGGAATTTGTGTCCCCTTCAAAGTGTGAAAAGTTGTCAGAGCTTATTAACTGGGCTCGTGAAAGAGAAATGGAGATAAAAAGGCAGATTGAGAACGGTGAGAAAAGAAAGGCTGAAATCTCAGTAGTTGCCACACCTTCAAAGAAGCTGAAAATGTCAGCAAACTTGACAAGGATGAGGTTAAAGAATGAACAACGTAATTGTTACATATGTGGTAGAGGACATTCAGGGGAATGTCTTTACATGAATTTAAGTTGTTATAGATGTGGAAAAATTGGGCATACAGCATCACGATGCACTTGTCCGGTTAATTTATGCTTCAATTGTTACAAGCCGGGTCATATGAGGGGTGATTGCCCAGAGCTTAAACCAGGGAAGGCAAGGTTGCTGAAGGATCCAAGACGGCAAGAAATGTCAAGAGATTTGAAGTTCCAAAACCTCGAGGTAGGGCTTTTCAAATCACTGCAGAAGAAGCAAAAGTCGTACCTGATGTCGTCACAGGTACTTTTCTAATCAATTATGTCCCTGCATACGTTTTGTTTGGTTCTGGAGCAAGTAGATCCTTCATATCCATAAATTTTGCTTGCCATAACTCCTTTGTTAGAAGTAAGCTAGTAAATACCTTAGAAGTCGAGGTTGCTAGTATTAAGAGTTTTGTCGTATTCGAAGTATGTCAAAACTGTAAACTAATTATTCAAGAAGAAGAATATTTCATCGACTTAATTCCTATTGAGCTTCGGGAGTTTGACATAATTATTGGGATGGACTGGTTATCCCAACATCATGCGTCGATAGTTTGCAATCAAAAGATCGTCCAATTCATGTCACCAATCGGAGAACAAGTGTGTATCTATGGAGAAAGAAAGAGCAACATTGCTGTGTGCTCAATGGCAAAGGCCAGGAATTATTTAAAGCATGGTCATTAAGCATTTTTGGCCTATGTGACGGATAAGGAAACAAAAGGAAAGGAACTTGATCAAATCCTCGTAGTTAACGAATTCTCTGAAGTCTTCCCCAATGAGTTATCAGGAGTTCCACCGGAAAGAGAAATTGAATTCAAAATTGATCTAATTCCCGGAGCTAATCCTGTAGCTAAATCGCCATACCGACTGGCACCAAGTGAGATGAAAGAATTGATGTCACAACTCCAAGATCTATTAGATAAAGGTTTTATTCGGCCAAGTGTTTCACCTTGGGGTGCGCCGATTTTGTTTGTTAAGAAGAAAGACGGTAGCATGCGAATGTGCATCGATTACCATGAGTTAAATAAACTGACCATTAAGAATAGGTACCCTTTACCTGGAATTGATGATCTTTTTGATCAATTGCAAGGTGCTAGCTGGTTTTCTAAAATTGATCTAAGATCAGGATATCATCAAGTAAAGGTACGAGAAGAAGACGTACCTAAGACGGCTTTTCGTACTCGTTATGGGCATTACGAATTCGTTGTGATGCCATTTGGTTTGACGAATGCCCCAGCAGTTTTCATGGATCTTATGAATAGAGTATGTAAGCCTATGCTTGATCGTTTTGTCATCGTTTTCATTGATGATATTCTTATCTATTCCCGAACAGAAGAAGATCATGCTCAACATCTTCGTGAGGTTCTTACCGTGTTAAGAAAAGAAAGATTATATGCAAAATTTTCTAAATGTGCTTTCTGGCTTCGAGAAATTCAATTTCTGGGTCACGTGGTGAATGCAGAAGGTATTCTAGTGGATCCTGCTAAAATAGAGACTATTATGCAATGGTTACCTCTGAAGACCCCAACTGAAGTTAGAAGTTTTCTGGGTTTAGCGGGTTATTATCGACGTTTCATTCAGGATTTCTCAAAAATAGCTACCCCGTTGACAAAGCTAACTCGAAAGAACTCCAAATTCGAATGGAAGCCAGAACAAGAGGAAGCATTTCAACTTTTGAAAGAAAAGTTAACTAAAGCTCCCGTTCTAGCTTTACCTGAAGGAACAGAAGATTTTGTTGTTTATTCTGATGCCTCGCATGCATGTTGGACTGGGTTGTGTTCTTATGCAAAGAGGAAAAGTAATTGCATATGCGTCACGGAAATTAAAGCCAACGGAAGCGGGTTATCCAACTCATGATCTTGAATTGGCGGCAATAGTTTTTGCACTAAAGATTTGGAGACATTATTTGTATGGTACAAAGTGCACAATCTATACCGATCATAAAAGTTTGAAATATTTCTTTGATCAAAAGGAATTAAATATGAGACAACGGCGATGACTAGAGTTAGTCAAAGATTATGATTGTGAAATACTTTATCATCCGGGTAAAGCCAACGTTGTGGCTGATGCCCTAAGCCGAAAGGAGGGTATTACTCCAATCAAAGTAAGATCATATAAACTGATTGTGAGTTCAGATTTGTTTGATCAAATTAAAGCTGCACAAATGGAGGCTCTAAAAGAGGAGAATTTGAAACGCGAAAGAATTATCGGTCAAGTCAATCAACTTGAAGAAAATGATAAAGGAATTAAAATTCGGTGTGGCCGAATTTGGATTCCTTGGACTTGTAAGATTAAAACAATAATTTTGGATGAGGCACATAAGTCAAAATACTCAATCCATCCAGGTGTGACCAAGATGTACAATGATTTGAAGAAGGAATATTGGTGGCCTGGTATGAAAAGAGACATTGTTAAATATGTGGAGAGGTGTTTGACTTGTTTACAAGTCAAAGCTGAACACCAAAAGCCATATGGGAAGATGCAACCACTAGAAATTCCATTATGGAAGTGGGAGCACATTACAATGGATTTAGTGACAAAGCTGCCTAAAACGGCCAAAGGTTATGATGCAATATGGGTAGTTGTCGATCGTTTGATAAAAAGTGCTCACTTTATACCTATTCGTGAAAGTTATTCGTCAGAGCGAATGGCAGAAGTGTATGTTAGTGAGATAGTGTCAAGTCATGGAGTGCCAGTATCTATTGTATCTGATAGAGACACTCGTTTTACCTCAAGATTTTGGAGAAGATTTCAGGAAGAAATGGGTACTAAATTATTAATTAGTACGGCATATCACCCACAGACAGATGGGCAAAGCGAGAGAACGATTCAAACACTAGAAGATATGTTGCTTGCTTGTATTATTGATTTTGGTGGCAGCTGGGACAAGTATTTGCCCATTGTGGAGTTCTCTTACAATAATAGTTACCATTCGAGCGTTAAGAGGGCCCCATTTGAAATGCATTATGGTAGAAAATGCCGCACTCCCGCGTGTTGGGGAGAGATCGGAGAAAGAGAACTTGAAAAAAAGAAGTGATAAATATAACAAATGAAAAGATCGATCAAATTAGGGAACATTTGAAAGCAGCACAAGATCGACAGAAGTCGTATGCTGATAAGCGGAGACGTCCTATTGAATTCCAAGTGGGGGATTTCGTGATGTTAAAAGTTTCCCCATGGAAAGGTGTGATTCGTTTCCGTAAACGTGGAAAGTTAAGTCCACGGTTTATCGGTCCGTTTAAAATAATTGCTCGTGTGGGGAAAGTGGCATATCGTTTAGAATTACCAGAAGAACTAAACGATATCCATAACACATTTCATGTGTCATATTTGAGAAAATGTTTGGCTGATGAAACGGCATGTGTGCCCTTGAATGACATTGAAGTAGATGATAAGCTTAACTATGTGGAAAAGCCAGTGGCAATTCTTGATCGCAAAGTTAAGCAACTTAGAAATAAAATAATAAATCAGGTGAAAGTACAGTGGAAACATCGGCGTGGTTCTGATACTACATGGGAGGCTGAAGATGAGATGAGAAAATATTACCCAGAATTGTTTAATGTGTAATTAGGTTTCGGGGACGAAACCTAAATAAGGAGGGGAGAGTTGTAACATCCTGTTTTCTAGATAATATAAATATTTAGAATATATATTACGAATATTGTTAAATGATTTAGTTTCGGATCAAATTAGTATTTAACTACTAACGTAGCGTTAAAAAGAAAAGAAAGAGGGAAATCATTTAAAGTAAAACAATTTTACTTATTAGTTATAATATATATGTGCATATTAACGTATGTGTATATTGGTATGTAAAATAAATAAAAGGTGACTAGAATTTGTAAAATAAATAAAAAAATAAAAACTAGTAGACGTGTATATGCAAATGTGGTTGTTAAAGGCGGCTTAGGCTTAGTGTTCAATAGGTATATTGATGACATGCCACGTTCACCTCTATGAATATATGTGTACATATATTAAATTACAAGGTGGTTATGTTGGATATATAAATTAGATTGATATCATGAATCAAGAGAAAAAGTATGAATATTACAAGAGAATAAAAAGGGTGAGGCTAAGAAAACAAAAGATTCAAGTAGACGGACGGGTTTATATACTACAATTAACGTGCTATCATATTAAGATCAAGTCGTTAATTTTAAGAGGTAAGTACACAAACTCTTAAAAGTATACATGATTATTTGTTATGTTTCATATATATTAGTTTGGAAAATATATAGACCGGTGGGTCTTAAATATTTATGTGATTATTGTTGTTGAAAATCAGAGTAGTATATATTACTACTTGTTGAAATATATGACAAATAAATAGAGACGGTGGTCTGAATAAATAGAGACGGTGGTCTCAGCGAATAATTAGAGACGGTGGTCTCGGTGAATAAATAGAGACAGTGGTCTCGGTGAATAAAAAAAATAGAGACGGTGGTCTCGGTGAATAAATAGAGACGGTGGTCTCGGTGAATAAAAATAGAGACGGTGGTCTCGGTAAATAAATAGAGACGGTGGTCTCGGTGAATAAAAATAGAGACGGTGGTCTCGGTGAATAAATAGAGACGGTGGTCTCGGTGAATAAAAATAGAGACGGTGGTCTCGGTGAGTAAATAGAGACGGTGGTCTCGGTGAATAAAAATAGAGACGGTGGTCTCGGTGAATAAATAGAGACGGTGGTCTCGGTGAATAAAAATAGAGATGGTGGTCTCAAAAATAAATTTGAGACATGTGGTCTCAGATTTAAAGTGGCAACGTGTAGTGTGTACTTACTTAGCTATGGCTAATATGATATTCATGTATACTTTCAGGAAAGAAAGTGGAAGAGGACTAAAGACCGGCATCGGATCGACCAGTGGAAGTTACTTTTGTTTAAATAAAAGTTGTGTAATATTTGTTGAAATAATTATTTTGTAAAACTATATATTATAGTAAAAATAGTCACACGAGTGACAAATTTTCGATGTATACTTGGGACCTACTCTGATATTAATTGCGAGATTTTTATATATATAAATAATAAAAAAAACTGGGTGTTTCACCGTTGCCGGGGACTCATGGTAGTTGCGTTAATTAACTTTCTTGAGTCCTAACTGCAACATACGTGCTGTGTTTGTTTTATTTGAGTCGTAGGAGTCTAAAAGTTTTTTTTCCTTTCTTTTCTTTTATTTTGTGTCGTTTTTGTTTATTTCATTTTGTTATTTCTATATCTACCATAGTTAGAGAGATGACGTACATTCAACTTGTGGAACAATATGTAGAAACTCTAACTAGGATACCCATTAGACCTAATCGACCACGGTATAGAAAAAATTATATGTTGCTTCCCGAACCTCCTGTTAGGGATGTAGTGTTAATGTTTGACTATACGGGGTATTTAACAGGTTATCAAAGCTCCACTGGAGTTTTGATAGAACATAAGGATTCTAACCGCCTAGTTTTTGATTTAGAAGGGATATTCATAGGATATGAGAATGAACAAGGCCAGTTTTTCAATCTAACTTCAGAGTCAGAGACACCAGAGGCAACTAAAGAATCAGAAATTCTTGAGAGATATCGTGTCAAAGGTATGGAAGATTTACCACCTGCCAGAATCTATGATTTTTCCAGTCAAGATGATTCTTCTAGTGATGATGAAGATAAATCAAAATATAGTTATGAAGAGTTGCATCATGATCCTAAGCTAGGTAAGTGTTCTGAACTTCAATCTGATCATTCTGATTTTGATATTCCTACATCAGTTGACTTAATTGAGGATGAACTCGAGTCATCGGGTTCATTTAATTTTTCTTGTTTGCTTGTTGAGGATGGAGGTTTGCAGGAATTGGAATTTAAATCTGAGCAGGAGGGAGTCGTGAAGGGGGTACCAGTTCCATCTTGGGAGGATGAATTTGCTGATGAACTGGTGGACCTGCCTTTTTGTGAGGAAATGGAATTTGATCCACTTGGTGATTTGAAGATTCTCGAAGACTTAGTATACAATCAAACGCCAAGTGTGGGGATGAGTCAAGAACCGAGTGAGCTTGAGGAAGAGGTACATGATGAAGATTTCTCACCACCTCGGTTTAAATCAAGGAAAGAACCGAGGGGGTGCACGTTGTGGCAAATCGGGAGATGGTTTACGAGGATGAAGAAACCCTTAAAGTGCAAGTGATAGTCACATGTATATGTTGGACTCACCGGCTTGTCGGTGTAATATATTTTGTATGTTATTTGTATGACTTTTGTTTGTAGTTGTTCTAGCGAACCTACGGGCGAATCTATAGATTCGCCCGTAGTTCAAGTTAGCTTTTGTCTAAGGTGTCGACTGGGCGAACCTGTATGTGCCCAGCGAACCTGTGTGGTTCGCTAGATAGATTCGCTACAGCGAATGTAGCGAATCTATCAGCGAACCTAACACTGATATATATATTGTAACCTTATCTTCAAGTTTATACAACTTTTGCACAACTTTGACAAAACTCTTATCCAACTGATTGTGTCGTGTAATTGTTCACCTGAGGTGCTAGGAACTTATATCATTCATCTTTGTAGCTTGTATACCTCTGGTTGTATGGTTTAATCTTGTTATTGGGTTTGTTTGGTTATTATACACTTTGTTTGTTCAAGTCAAGTGTGTTTCGTTGTTAAACAAGTCAACATAGCACTGAAATCACGATCATTATGGACCAACAATATGGTATCAGAGCCTTAGTGCTCTTGATTGTTTGATTCAAGTGATTTTTGTGTTGATTTTGGGGTTTTTGTGTCAAAACACTATTTGATTCTGTTCAGGGCTTGTTTTGGTGTTTTGGAGTTGTATTTTGCTCAAGTATTGTCATATTTAGTCATAGGAAGCTTTTAAAACAAACGTGTCTACAAATGGTCAAGTTTTGAAGCTGTTTGGGTTGTTTTCGTACTGTTACTGGTTTGTTCGTAACCCAGCGAAACTATCTGTTCTTCCAGCGAGTCTAGGTGTTCATCCAGCGAGCGAAAGTTCACTTGTTTGGCTCACTGTGCAAGCGAAACTGCTGCCAAAATCAGACGAGCGAAACTGTGCTTGCCTGTCAGCGAATCTGTTTTGTTTGTCTAGCGAATCTGTCATCAGCGAATCTACCAGCGAATCTGCTGTGTTCTTTGAGCGAATCTAGCCAGCGAATCTATTTGTCTTCAGCGAATCTATAAGTTGTTCAAAATTATTATGGCTTCATCAACACTGAATATGAATGATCTGGATAGTGTTCAACCTAACAGGCCACCGAGGCTTGTTAGTGGTGAAAACTTTGAAGACTGGAAAAGATGTTTGAAAGCCTTTTTCTACTACACGGACTACAACCAATGGGAATCTATTGTAAATGGTCCGCACGTGCCAACGACAGTTGAAGGAACTGTCACTTCAATAAACACGGATCCAAGTACTTTTACTGAAGCAGATACCAAGTTACTTGATCGTGACAAAAAAGCACTCGGGGCATTGATACTTTGTTTGCATCAGGATATCTTCAACAGGTTTGCTGAACACACAACTGCAAAAAGCTTGTATGATGCATTGTGCAAGTTCTATGATGGTAATGAGGATCTGAAACTGGATAGGAAAGCTCAAGCTGAAAAAGAGTTTAACTCTTCCGTGGGGTATTCGCAAGAGAACTTGACTGATACTACAAATCGATTCCTATCTGTTTCAAGTAATCTGAAGAAGTATGATGATAAGCTGGGCAATCATGAACAAGTCTCAAAACTGTTAGATTCTCTCCCTCCTCAGTGAAGTCTTCAAATCAAGCTGTTGAAATAAGAAAGAAACTTTCCTGACTACAAGCTGATGGATGTTATAAACAAGCTGAAGTCATTCGATCTTGATGTGAAGAGAAGAGAATACAATCAGTCTATGATGGTTCCAAATATTCCTTCTCAGAATGCTGCACTTATTTCATCCGCTGCAAACTCTTATATCTACAGTGCTGCACATGGAGGATCATCGAGTCATGTGTCTGCTAAATCTGTTGGTGCTTCCACAAATGCTGGTTCAAGCTCAAATGCATCTGTCACCAATCAGATTCCATCCGACACTATGGCTTTATTTGGAATGTTTGTTCATAGCTATGAAGCTCTTGTTGCTGGTGAGTTAAAGGGAAAGGGGATGACTGTAGAAGATATGTATCAGGTGGATCCTGATGATCTGGAAGAAACCGACATCCAATGGCAAATGGCCATGCTTACTCTTCATGCCAGACGATTTATGGAAAGAACAGGTAGAAGAAACTTTGGGAATCAGGGGCAGAATAGCAAGCTGGGGTATGACAAGGGAAAATTGAGATGTTATAACTGCAAACAATTGGGTCACTTCAAAAGGGAATGTCCTTTACCAATTGTTACTGAACCCGTAAACTCTGCAAATCCAAGATCTGTTCCAAATCAAGAAAGGCTTGAGGAAGCAAAGTCAAAGAATGAAACTGCACTGCTCACCAACTTTGATTGGAGTGCAGAAATTGAAGAAACCAAGGAGGAAATTAACCATGCCCTTGTTGCTGAGATTGTTGAGAATGATGACAACTATATAAATTGCTTTGATCCTTTCAAAGAATTTTATGGTAAAGATGAGGAAGAGAAAGTGGAGAATGTTGATAAAGATCAATCAGATGCTATTGTTCAAGGGCATCTGAATCATTCAGGATTGGTTTGTGAAGCTGCTGTTAATGAAGTGAAGAATGAGGAGGAGTCAAAACTCAACTTGGAAGCAATAATTGAGAAGGCGAAGCTTGATGCAGTTGATGAATTCAAAAGAAGCACTCCCTACTGCCAGTGTGATCGTGCTCTTGCTGCCGAAAAACTGGTAATTGGTCTTCCTTATGATGTTATTGAAGATATGTGTTCATCTGCTTGCAAAATTCGTTTAATTGGCATATACAAAGCTAATAAATTGTTAATGTCAAACGAAAACGAATTAAAAAGAACCATCAAAGAGCTTAAATTAAGTGAATCAAAATATTTTGTCAAATTAAGAGAAGCTTTAAAAGAAAATGAACACTTAAAAAGAACTCTTTTGGAAAAGAACTGTGAAATAAACTACTTGACTGAGCAAGTTACACTTGCTGAATTTGAAGCAAGAAAACTTAAAAACAAATTGCAGCAGTGGACAATATTTAGTATGAAAAGGGAGGAACTCTGCAAGAAACAACGGTGGGCCAGAGTTAAGACAGGTTTGGGTCTTAACAACAATGAAAGATATGCATATCCCCCACCTAGTACCTTCTGTTACTCTCCAACACCTATTCCTCATCCCTCAAATGAGTTGATACAAGAGATTGTACAGAATGATACTGACAGTTCCATTGCAGGTTTAAGTGGAGTAAATCTTAAGGAGGTTAGAGAGGATTACGCCTATGGTGGGAGTGTTGGGCTCGGTTGTTCTAGCAGTAGTGATTGCTCTAGTTCTGATTCCAAGAAGTCTTTTGAAGACATTAGTTTAATTAATTCTGTTTGTAGTAATGTGTTATATTCAGACAATTCTATGTTTAATGATAACTTAGGGTGCACTACTTCAAACCCTAATGTGTTGAATGATGTTTTGATTGAAAATGCATGTGAGAATGACAAAGACAAACTTTCAGGTCATGTCTCTGAAAGTCAAACCAAAACAAACTGTTTTCAAAAGTTCTTCACTCATCAAATTCCATCTTTCACATCAGTGAGAATTTCAAAACCAAAAGACAAGGAATCATCTTTTTCATACATTCTTAAACCTAAATCTGAATCTAAAAAGGTAAAAGTCACAACAGTTAAGTCAAAAAAACCTTATGACTCTTACAGTGACTGCAACTCTCAACTGTCTGAATGTGATGAGGAAATTGAAATAGACAAAGTTCCTGTTAACAAAGTTTCAAAAGTGGGTTTGAAGTCTAATTGTTTTAAGTGTGGAAATACTGGTCATACTGTTAAGCAATGCCCTAAGTTAATCCAAAACAGCTCAAAGCAAAAATCTTTCGGAAAAAGATTAAACACATTTGTAAATAATTTCTTTTGTAATTCTTCATCTGCTCCACCACCCAAGTACACAAAGGCTTGGGTGCCAATTTCAAAGGTCTAACTTTTTATTCTTTTAATAAATGTCAGGAACATTCTAATGCCGTTGTAAATAGTCATTGGCATATTGACAGCGGATGTTCCAGACATATGACAGGATTGAAGGACCTACTGACTAACTATCGGATCATAAATGGCGGATATGTTGCCTTTGCGGGAGACAAGAAAGGTGGCAAGATGATTGGTCAAGGAGAAGTCTCAAATGGTTCACTTACTCTGGAAGACGTCAACTATGTTCCTGAACTGGCATTCAATCTTCTCAGTGTATCACAAATCTGTGATAAGAATATTCCAGTGATGTTTCTTCCAAATGAATGCTTGTTCTTGAAGCCAGAGTTTACTATTCCTGAAGAAATGGTGATCATGCGAGCTCCGAGACGAAATGATACCTATATGCTGAATATGGGATCAAAGGAATCAAACTCCACCGTGACCTGTCTCCTGTCTAAAGCTTCATCTTTTGAATCGTTTCAGTGGCATAGACGTTTAGGGCACATTAATTTTAAAATTCTGAATAAATTGGTTAAGAACAATTTGGTTAGGGGTTTACCACTCAAAGATTTTTCAGTGGTTGAGAAATGCATGGCTTGTGCTAAAGGAAAACAGCACAAAAAGCCACATAAACTTAAAATTACAAATACCATCTCAGAACCCCTCGAATTGTTACATACTGATTTATTTGGTCCAATAAGTGTCAAATCTATTGCTAAGAAATCTTACTGCTTGGTTGTCACAGATGATTACTCTAGGTACACCTGGGTGAGATTCATGGCACACAAGAGTGAGACTGCTGAAGAGTTTATGAAGCTGATTCCTCAAATCGAGGTTCTTGGAAAGAGAAAGGTTCAAGCCATCAGAAGCGATAACGGAACCGAATTCGGAAACCATATCTTCAACTCTTTCTGTGAACAATGGGGTATTCTCAGACAGTTTAGCGCCGCACGAACACCACAACAAAATGGTGTTGCTGAAAGGAAGAATCGAACCCTTGTGGAGGCTGCTAGAACTATGCTGATTGAGTCAAAGCTTCCAATTATTTTCTGGGCTGAGGCAGTTAATTGTGCAGCTTATGTTCTGAACAGGGTACTGATTGTCAAAGAAAAGATGAAGACTTCATACCAGCTGTTTCGAGGGATTAAGCCGCTGATTGATTTTCTGCGCCCCTTTGGATGTTCTTGCACTCTTTTGAATACTCAAGATCAGAAGACGAAGTTTGGTGCTGTTTCTGATGAATGCTTCTTTGTAGGATACTCGAACACACAAAAGGCGTATCGTGTTTACAACAAGCGAACGCGGATTGTGCAAGAGTCCTACTATGTTGACTGGCAAGAGTCAAACACCACCAGTATTGGTAGTGAACCGGCATGGTTTTATGATTCCACCACTATTTTCAAGTCATTTAATCTTCCTGACTCTGACGATGATGACATCATTCCACACACATCAGTTTCTATCTTTAACCATCCACCTGCACCACAACCACAACCTTCAATTACACAACTACCTCCCACTTCATTTGACATTCCACCACCTCCACCACCTCAAACTGTTCCAACTTCTCCATCAGATATTCCATCCTCATCCACTACCATTCAATCATCTACCACTAATACAATTCCTTCAACTTCAACTTCACATACACCTTCACAACCATCTAATCAAACACCCTCAACCGAAACCAATCCTTTGCTCCTCAACACTGACTTCAAAACCTTGAAAAACCATCCTCATGATTATAGCATAGGATCCATTACTGATGGTGTGCGAACTCGGAGTCAGAGTGGTTTGATTAATGAATGTCTCTATGCTGCCTTTCTGTCTCAAGTTGTCCCAAAGAATTATAAACAAGCACTTGAAGATCCAAGTTGGGTGGATGCCATGCAAATGGAAGTGCAGCAATTTAGGAAGCTTAAAGTTTGGGAACTGGTTGATCTTCCTCCTAATAAGTGTCCAATCGGCACTAAATGGGTTTACCGAAACAAGCCAGATGATCGCGATGTTGTAATCAGAAACAAGGCGAGACTGGTTGTTCAAGGATTTGCTCAAGAGGAGGGGATTGACTACACCGAAGTTTTTGCTCCAGTCGCACGCCTGGAAGCCATCAGAATCTTTCTTGCTCATGCTGCGAACAAAAACTTTAAAGTTTATCAGATGGATGTGAAATGTGCATTTCTATATGGAGATATCGATGAGGAGATCTACGTATGTCAACCACCGGGTTTCGAGGATCCAGATTTCCCGTCAAAGGTTTACAAGCTTGATAAATCCTTGTATGGGCTGCATCAAGCTCCACGTATCTGGTATGAAACTCTGACACAGTATCTTCTCAGCAAAGGTTTCTCTCGTGGGACTATAGATATGACATTGTTCAAGAAGGAGGTGAATGGTGAGCTACTGATCGTTCAAGTGTATGTTAATGATATAATCTTTGGTTCGACTAATGAGGGGCTGTGTAGAGAATTTGAAAAGGTGATGATGGATCGCTTTGAAATGACAATAATGGGGGAGATGTGTTTCTTCTTGGGGCTGCAAGTTGAACAAAAGCCTGATGGAATTCTGATCCACAAAGAGAAATATATCAAGGAGATCCTCACGAAGTTTGGCATGGATGATTCTTCTCCTGAATTGACTCCTTTCACCGCTCAAACATGCCTTACTTCCGATGATAATGGGAATCCTGTGGATGCTCATCGGTACCGCTCGATGATCGGATCTCTCATGTATCTGACTGCAAGCCGACTGGACATTACATTCGCTGTGTGCTACTGTGCTCGTTTCCAGGCCAATCCAAAAGAATCACATGAGAAAGCTGTTAAACGAATTTTTCGTTACCTTAAGGGTTCCTCTCGTTTGGGACTTTGGTACCCAAAAGGTGGGAACTTTGATTTACATGCTTTTTCTGATAGTGATCATGCTGGTTGCAGGATTAACAGAAAATCAGTCACTGGCGGATGTCAATACCTTGGAGAATGTCTTGTTTCCTGGCAAAGCAAGAAGCAAACAACCGTCTCTCTGTCCACAGGAGAAGCAGAATACATTGCTGCTTCAAGTTGTTGTTGCCAAGTGCTCTGGATTCAGCATCAGATGATGGATTATGGCATCAACTTTCTTCATACGCCACTCTTTTGTGATAATGAAGCTGCCGTTGGAATTGCCAAGAATCCTATTCATCACACTCGAACCAAGCACATTGAAACAAGAATTCATGCAATCAGGGATGCACAGGAAAAGGGGTTCATTGATATTATTCCTATTGAAACTAGAAAGCAAAAAGCTGATCTTTTCACAAAAACTTTTGACAAACCACGTTTTTATGAACTGATCTCCATGCTGGGACTCATATCTTTTTGAAAACCTTTTCTGTGAGAATCTATTTGTAAATATGTAAATAACTTTTTCTTTTTCTTCTTTGAAAATTCCGTGGGTCACTCGATTCATCGCTCCGTTACTTTATTTTATCTTTATTTTCTTTTATTTCCTTCTATCTTTCTTTCATTCTGTATATATATATATTAAGAAAATCTGAAAAACAAAAATTTCTTATTAGACGGCTATAATATAGAAATTTTGGGGGAGATATAAAGATTAACTATTTATAGTTTTTCAAATTTTGCTATTTCAGGATCTCCGTTTTGACTGATGTTGAAGAGACGTTGAAGGAGGTCAGAAGCATTGCGTTTGGGATATGTCAGATAGGCTCAGCCCGAAAACAAAGTAAACAGTGATTGTGCAGCTAAACATAACGTTCAAGATCTCGACAACAAGGATTATCCCCTTGACATGATTGGATTGCACAAAGATAAGGGTTCTGTCAAAAATGGGTTGAGAGCGTCAAATCTTTGCCTTGATTTCCCTAAATATCCCAAATCACCCTCGCCCTATCCCCGAATCGAGTTTCTAGTTTGCAAAAAGCTGCTAGTGATGCTCTTCGGAAAAGCCTCTGAGTGAGTTACTTGTTAACTCCTCAGAACGTATTGAGTCAAGTGCTTAACTCCTCTGCTATACGGAAGTATTGACCTGGAGTTGGTGGATCTTCTCTGCTATACGGAAGTATTGACCTGAAGATTCACCGAGCATGCTCAAATGTTTATCTCCTCTGTTATACGTCGGTATAGACCTGGAGCTCTGAACTATTTGAGTTTCCCAAATAATAAGTCGCATTGTATTCAAAAGAATCAATTGCTGACAAGCTCCACTCACAAAGAAAAGATGCAAAAATTGCACAAGTGTCAAAAGAAGCTAATGCATCGATCAACATTCAAAAGTTGATCATTGAAATTCAAGCAAATTCAATCGTATTGCTCAGATATACCCTGATGACAGAACGTGTTCTTTTTACCTAGATGTCTGTGGGGACCGAGTTGTCTGAGCTTCTTCAATCAAACCAAAAACATGATAAAAGAAGCTGCTGATCTCTTGTTGAAAGGACTAAGGCATGGGTTTAAATGGACAAACATATCTGCAATCCCGCCAATCGATGATTCTCCGGATTCTGCTCAAAACATCATGATAAATATATATATCCTTCTTTAGCGTTTAAAATTCTTGTCTTTTTATTTCATTTTATTTTATTTTTTTTTCTAAATTCTATCTTGTTATTATTTGTATTTTTAGGATAATATGTTTATTTTTGGAGCGTTGAATTCGTGGGACGGTTTCGTGGATTTACAAAGAATTTAAAATTTGAGAAAAACCAAAATTTTTTTTTCTTTTTGTGCTAGCGAACCTGCCAGCGAACCTCAGGTTTGCCGCCAGGAACCTCTTTGTTTCGCCGCCGTGGTTTAATTGACTTTTGGTCTTCTAGCGAATCTAAAGTTCGCTAGTATGTCTGCCAGCGAACCTATGTCTGTATATATATGCAGTGACAGCGAAGCATTTCACACATTCGCTGTCACTGCTACTGTAGCAACTTTTTCAAAAAACCACTCACGAACGTTCGATTCTCACTTTCAACCGGCTTTTTCACACTTAAACATCACTAATATTGTCTGGTATGTGATCGCCTTCATCTTAATCTCTGTTTTAAACCCTTAATCGCACTCTAAACCTGTTAAATCTGTCGATCTGTGATTGTCTGTAAATCAAATGACTGTTTTGGTGTGTTTTAGTTAGGCTTTTACTTCATAATAGCCTCGTTTGATGTATATATTACTTGTTTGTTGCTCTGTATGTTTGATTTTGGTGTATTGTCTGTGATTTTGGCCGTTTTTCAAAAACTAGGGTTTCCAGCGAACCTATGTGTTCGTCTGGCGAATCTGAACGAAAGTTCAAAACTTCGAGCGAACCTATGTCGTTATGCTGCCCGCGCATCAACATAGATTCGCCCGACTGTTTCTAGCGAACCTATACATTCGCTCGACCAAAATGACTGATTTTTCAAGTCAGCGAATCTATAGGTTCTGGTGCCAAATCTCAGGTTCGCTATATCAGCGAATCTAATTTCCAGCGAATCTATTAACTGTTTTTCAAATCTTCGTTTCTGATCAATCTCCGTTTATTTTTCAGGCACAATGTCGACATTATTCTTCGAAAGAAAGCACAATATGTGTGCTTTGCTTGACGAGAATCACGAGAAGGCCGGCGGCTATAGAGATTGTATCAAATGGCTGAAGTCGTCTCATATACATCACGCCATTTCTCATTCTCCAGTCATATACGAGCTGCATGTTCGAGACTTCTGGAGAACTGCAGTGATGAATGTGTCTACACAGCCATCACGTATATGTGCCAAAGTCAGTGGATTTGACTTGGAGTTTACAGAAGCTGATCTTGCTAGGATTTTGAGGCTAGAGGATGATGTTGGGGATGAAGTAATGATGTCGGCTGAGAGGTTTATGGGGCTTTTAGGACCGCTGGGTATGAGGGTCCGATGCCTGGTGAAAAGAAGATGAAGTTTGTGAAGTCCTATCTGATCCAGGAATGGAGGTATATTGCACACGTATTTATTATGTGCCTGGATCATAGGAAAGGGGGTACAGACGGACTGAATTTGGACTGGGCACGGGCTATGATGCTGTTTTGCCGAGGGCAGAAAGCAAATCTTTCGAAGCTGATCTACAATTATCTTCTCGAGAACATCCATGCTAGCAAATCCGCTAAATGGTTGATGTATCCGAGATTCATTCAGATGGTGCTGAATGACAAATTGCCGAATCTGCCAGTAGTTGGAGATGTCCTGAAGATATGGGAGATGCATCCAAGGATATTCCGTGACTGTAAGTCGGTTAAAGCTGATTGTGTGGGGAGGCCTTCATTTTTGTGGGAGAATATGTACCCAGCTGATAGATGGGTACAAATTCAGAGATTGAAGGAGTCTGAGAGGAAACGGGGCAGTGAAAATATTGAGGAGGTTGAGAAGAAGATTAAGAAAAGGAAGGCATACGCAAAAGAAAAAGATTATTCATTCGATCGAGAGGTTGATGAAATTCAGGCTGAAATAGATGCGGGTAGGGAAAAACGAACGAAGAGGAAGTCTGATGCTCCAACAGAAACATCAAAGAAGGCAAGGCACGATACTGGGGGTACATCTTCTGAATCAGTTGGTGAATTAAGGGGTCAGATTGAGAGTTTGAGGGCAGAACTGGTGGAACTGAAAGGCAAGTATGAGGAACTAGAAACACAGGATGCTGAGAAATCGACAGTTATTTATGAAATGGGAAGAATGATGAAGGATCAGCAGTGTTTGATGGTTAGAATCTTCAAAGAGTTGAACAGTCTGAAAGAAAAAGAGGGGACAGAGCCTGCTATGACTGAAGCTGAACTGAACTCCTTAACGGATGCTGCAAGGTATCCGTTAATGGATGTTGTATTTGGAGATCAAGACAAAGGAAAGGGCAAAGCAGTTGAGGAGCAGTTTGACGAGGAGATGGGTATTGACTTGGATGTTTTTGAAGGGGAAGAAGTGGTTGGAGGATCTAGTGTGAATTTCACTTTGATAGATGAACCAGAGGTTGATATTGATGCTGATAGTGAGGAGGATCTGGGTGATGAGCCGGAGACGTATAAGGTTGAAGAAAAGGGGGTCAGCTATCAGTTTGAGCATGTTGAGCTAGATAAATCTGAGTGGTTCCGAAAAGAAGAAGAAGCTGTCCCAGAGGTGCCCATATTTCAACATCTGGATGAACCCAACACCAAACAAATGGATAGACAGATCATAGCATGGAAGTACAACAGTCTGGTAGACGCGTATATGCTTAAGCGAAGGGGCGGTGATATTTATTACATCAAGAATAGAAAGCATTTCGCCACTCTACCAAGGTGGGATTTGCGTAGGCTGGCAGAGCTACCGTTATTGGGTAAAGAAGATAGTGGCAGGGCCTGTGCGTTCGAGGTAACTATTAGGGAGGCTGCAAATACAAATTTTGTTGATTTTGGATACCAAAAGCCGAGGAGGATGAGGCAGAAAAGGGATAGGCATTGGGTATCGCGGAAGGGAAAGATAGTTCTGAAGATCGAAGCGCCGAAAGTAATGACCAGGGTTAGGGTTCCGGACACACAGCCACCCAGACTGCAGGATTTCCTCAAATGGTTCTACGACAACAGCACGGGTGAGGCGGTTATCCGATTGAAAGGTGAAGATCGTCCAGAAATTCGAGTGTTTGATCCTATGGAGATCTTTTCTTTTTGTGATGAGGATCTGAGAGTGTTGTGTGAGAATAGGATAAAGCACGGGGCTGGAGACGATACTAGTACTGAAGCGAACCTGTTTGTGAAGGTCGCAAACAAAGCCCGAGGGATCTGTGCTGAATTGAGATCGGTAAATGAAAGACTGAGGAGGACTGATGATCAGAAATTGGAGATGGATGATTTATCTAGACAGCTGGATCAAACTATTGAAAGGAGGTTCGAGAAACTGGTGCAGGTTATAGATTTGGATGTTACTGGCGAGGAGCATACGGAAGATATTCAGGCGGAAACGATTGTTCAACAAATGCCTGATACTGATGTCGCTGATGCTGAATTTGTAGAGTCAATGCTGAATTTTAGTGAAGACGAGGCCGGATCTGAAGACGTTACCAATCCGTTGGCCGGAATTGAAGATAGGGCAGTAGCATTCATTGAGAACCTTTAAAGCCGAGAAAAAGACGAAGCTTAACTAGAAGACTTCCCCAGGTGAGGTCCAACCTAGGGGGAGTATTGATAGTCACATGTATAGGTTGGACTCACCGGCTTGTCGGTGTAATATATTTTGTATGTTATTTGTATGACTTTTGTTTATAGTTGTTCTAGCGAACCTACGGGCGAATCTATAGATTCGCCCGTAGTTCAAGTTAGCTTTTGTCTAAGGTGTCGACTGGGCGAACCTGTATGTGCCCCGCGAACCTGTGTGGTTCGCTAGATAGATTCGCTACAGCGAATCTATCAGCGAACCTAACACTGATATATATTGTAACCTTATCTTCAAGTTTATACAACTTTTGCACAACTTTGACAAAACTCTTATCCAACTGATTGTGTCATGTAATTGTTCACCTGAGGTGCTAGGAACTTATATCATTCATCTTTGTAGCTTGTATACCTCTGGTTGTATGGTTTAATCTTGTTATTGGGTTTGTTTGGTTATTATACACTTTGTTTGTTCAAGTCAAGTGTGTTTCGTTGTTAAACAAGTCAACATAGCACTGAAATCACGATCATTATGGACCAACAGCAAGCATGACCAGTCTTCACGATACTGGTCATGCATTTGGTTCTTTCCAGGTAAGTACAAATTTTGGTGGTCTGACCCGTTTGAAACTTTTAAATTTATTTTTAAAATTATTTTCAATTCGGCTTCTGACTTTCTAAACGTTTTTTTTTTTGACCCAGTGGAATTGAACGGGTTGGATAGGGTCCAGATCAAAGAGAAACCTCCTGATTAAGTTCAAGTATGGGGAGGTTTCTCATTCGTTTACTAGTTTGTAGAATTTTTTTAATTTTATTATTGAGTTAGTTTTATTTATTTTTTATTTTATTTTGTGTCGAGTCAGTGTTACGCTCGGGTAGTCTGGATTTTGTTTTTGCAGGTTTAAATCATTCTCACTCGTACTCAATCTCCATTCGGGTGAGTTTGCATTTGTGAAGATGAAGGAGGATCTCGAGAGTGTCGGTGAAAGCTCGATCGCGACCAAAATGCTATACGATCGGAGCTGGAGATTGGAACGAAGACTTGGAGCATACGCGTTCTGCATATTACCAGCTAAGTCTTTTCCAATTCACCTTTCTATCTTTTATTTCTGAATTTTTTTAATTTTTATTTTTAGTTATTTTCTATCTCTACATTGAGGACAATGTAGAACTTAAGTGTGGGGATGAGAAATAGTCATTTCTAAGTATTGTTTGTTTATTTTGAGTCATATAGAGTCTTAAAAATTCTACAAAAAAAAAATTGAAAAAATAAAATTTTGAAAATGTTTTTGTTAAGTTGTACACTTTTAAATAGAAAATGACAGTAAATTAATTTTTGCTTTCAAATGAGTTGTGGTTTCTAAAACAAAGATGAATTTGGATAAACTTTTGATAACCCAATTAGCTGAGATGGTTTCCCTAAGTGTAGTAATTGAATCTTAATTGTCGTGAATCTCGTGGGTCATCATCTTAGGAGGAATAGGAAGGTCTTAACTAAATAAAACTAGGAACCATTATAGGCTTTTGAACTTAAATAGGTTAAGGGGTAATGCCATTTTAGGATTTATAGCACGCTTCTTGTGTAAAGAAGTGGCGCATCCGCAAATAACGTCCACAAGGTGACTGAAAAGCGCTCAAAGTAGCTGCTAAAATAAAAGAGCTCAAAGAAGCCAAATAAAAAAATGAAAAATATAAGGCAAGTGATCCAAGACCTCATGTGCTCTACCTTCGGGATAGCGACTTGGATACGACACCCCTGGGTGAGGTGATCTTGTTTTATGAAAAAAAAAAGAATAGACAGTCTATACCTATAAATTTCATCCATCAAAATCCACCTTAATATGGCACTAGTTCTTTACTTAGTTAAGTTCTTTAGGTTATTCTTGTAGGAAAACCTTTGTGGTTTAATCATGTGCCTCGTCAAGCAACAATCAATCGGGCTGACTTATTTTTCCTTTGTGTGAAACCTTGTAGATAAATGATCTAATTAAATTTAAATTAAACATAAGGGGAAACTTAATTGGCTAGTGTTAGGGTGTTTAATTAAACGCACCACTGTTAATCTGAATTCGGTTCTTGTTTGTGAATCTGTAATGAAATGTTGAAGCCTTAATTAGTTGTGATTCTATGTGCATGCTTTTTCAGGGACGAAAAAGGTTAAGTATAGGGATATTTGATGTGGTCCAAAATATATATAAAATTATGTAAATATTCCCTACACTTTTGGTTATTTTTGATCGAGTTCAATTAGAAATTGATTCGTATTTATATTTTGTCAATTTTAAGAAACCACGAGTTTAAAAGCAAAATATAACTAAAATATGTCGTCAATTTAATTGTTTATATTAGACATATTACAAGTATTATTTTTTTATTGACAAAGAGCAGATCTATTGGAGATGATTGTGAATGACAAATCATTATTTGCAAGTGATAGTGCTAGAGCCCAGTTAGAATAAACAAAAGGGTTTTAGAACCGAAAAAAAGAAGAAGGGGAAAAAGAGACGGCGGAGAAAGAAAAAGAAAAAAAAGAGGTCTGCCGTTCGATCGAAAACAAGAAAAAAAAGAAAGCTGGCACCCTAGCACGTCAAAATAGTCATCGTTGTTATCGAATGAATTTATTTAAGCAGTCTAGCAGGTAGCTGAATTAATTTAAGCTAGCAGACAGGCTGCTGAAATATATTTATTACTTTTAGATGAACGGTAACCCTATTTGTGTTTCAGTTTTTGTTTCTACTTTCAACGTGGTTATTGGCTAGGCTTTATAGACTACCTAGGCTTATGATGAATTATTGTTGACAGTTTGATGTTTTTTGGACTATGTTTAATGTTATGGTTTTTTTATGACTTAGTAAGTTATTACCTATGATTTGTTGATGCACAATTATATGTTTGGTTTGGTTTGATTTGATTTGGTTTAATTGTTCCACTTATTTCTTGATGAATGTCGTTCATATAATAGATTTAAGTTAGGTCGCAGACTTTGTGTTAGTGACTAGTTTATGGTTTAAGTGCACTAAAACCATAGGAACAACGAATTGGATTAAACTAATAAAAATGTGTAGCTAAATTAGTATCTGTTAGGTGATAGTTTAATTAATAAGTCTAAGTAGGTTGAATTGCTAGGCTAATTTCTGTGAAGAGTTGGTTTATGTTCAGTTCAACTATGGTGTCTACTAGTGTCAATTGAATCAGGGTAGTTACCTTAGTTTACTGTGCTGTGAGTAGGTAAACAATCTATGTAGTGAGTCATAATCATTAGACGACTGTGAGGGAGTCTAATTAATAAATTGGGTTGCTTAATAACTTGATAGAAGTCCATAGGTGTCTTCTCGAAAAGGGTCGAGGGTCTTATTTGAGTTTCAATTAAGTGAACATTTCAAGCTCCCAGTTCCATAACTAGAACATGCCCATTAAAATGATAACCAAAACAATAGGGATTCCGGCATAGGTGGTTTACTTCCATTTCTTGATTTCAAGTCTCATATTGTCTAGTTAACTTTATCATCTTTATTATCTTATTTAGTTTATTTGTAAGAACCTCCTTCAATTAATCTTTTCATTAAAGTTCGCGTCTTGTTAGTCGAATCTTAATTTAGTTAATTTAATGGCAGTATATAGAGTCTGTGGGTCGACACCCGGACTTACATACGCTATATTACATCTGACCGGTCCACTAACGGTTGTGTGTGAAATAGTTTGTTTGTCTTGGTTTTATAAATTTAAAACTAGGTGTTTTTGTTTATTTATTTTACATATATATTGCACGCATCAGCGCCGTTTTGGGTCAAAAAAAGGATAAGCATTTTCATCCGATCTACTATGCAAGTAAAATGTTGAATGATGCTCAAGAGAACTACACAACAACGGAGAAGGAACTTCTAGCGGTGGTTTATGCATTCGAAAAGTTCCAGTCGTATTTGGTTTTATCAAAAATCGTTGTTTTCACGTCTCAGTTGGCTTGAAGTATTTGTTTGCGAAGATGGATGCAAAGCTGAGGATGATTAGGTGGATTTTACTCCTTTCCAAATTTGATATTGAAATAAAGGATAAGAAAAGGGCGCAGAATCTAGCGGCGGATCACTTGTCGCGTTTGGAAGATCCGGGTAGAGAAACGATAAATGAGGATACCATTGGTGATACATTCCCTCATGAGTCGTTGTTGTGAATTGAAGTTGAATTCGATGGTGAGTTTGTAAACTACATGACAGCCGAAGAACAAGGTTTGCCTTGGTTCTCGGACATTGCCAACTATTTAGCTAGTGGTGTGGTTGCAAAAGGGATGACAAGTCAACAACGAAAGAGATTCTTTGCAGAGGTGAGCTACTATATATGGGATTCACCTTATCTATTCCGAGTTGGGGCAGATCAAATCTTGAGAAGATGTGTTAGTCGAGAAGAAGGTGTTGCGATTCTTAGGCATTGCCATGAGGGGTTGACGGGAGGCCACCATTGATCATCCTACACGGCCAAAAAGGTATTTGATTTGGGTTTTTATTGGCCTACTGTATTAAAAGATGCTCTTGATTTCATAAAGAGGTGTGATGCGTGCCAAAGAAAGGGTAATATTTCATCAAACAACGAAATGCTTCAAAACCACATCCAAGTGTGTGAAGTGTTTGATGTGTGAGGGATTGACTTTATGGGACCATTTCCTTCATCCAAGGGAAACCGGTACATCTTGGTAGCAATTGATTATGTGTCAAAGTGGGTCAAAGCACAAACATTAGCTATAAATAATGCAAGGGTAGTGGTTGCGTTTCTGAAGAAGTTGTTTTCTCGTTTTGGGACTCCTAAAGCGTTGATTAGTGATTGGGGGACACACTTTTGCAACTCACTAATGGAAAAGGCGATGGCAAAGTATGGTGTGAATCATCGGCTTTCAACCGCGTATCACCCACAAACGAATGGTCAAGTGGAGAATGCAAATCGTAGGGTGAAACGGATTTTGGAGAAGACCGTGGGTAAGAATAGGAAGGATTGGTCGGATAAACTGGATGATGCATTGTGGGCGTTCCGGACGGCCTACAAGACTCCTATAGGTACAACTCCTTTCCAGATGGTATATGGTAAAGCGTGTCATTTGCCGATGAAGTTGGAACACAAGGTGTTTTGGGCATTGAAAATGGTTAATCGTGATTTACCCAAGGCGACAAGAAAGAGTTTTCATCAACTGCATGAATTGGAGGAGTTGAGGGATGAAGCGTATGCAATATCATGGAGCTACAAGGAGCGGACCAAATCATTGCATGATAGCCGATTGAGGAATGTGAAAGAGTTCAAGTGTGGGGATAAGGTATTGTTTTTTAACTCACGTTTAAAGTTATTTGCAGGGAAGTTAAAATCGAAATGGAGTGGCCCCTACACAGTGAAAGAGGTGTTTCCCTATGGTACTGTTGAAATCTAAAACGAAAAAGAGGAATCATAGAAGGTGAATGCCCATCGGTTGAAGATTTACAACGGAGGATTGACAAACGCCACGGAAGAGGAAGAACTCCTCGAACCCACCAAAACAGATTAATTTGGGTGGAACATCGGGTTGGAACCCAATTGTAGAGTTTGTACACAATTCCGAATCGTTTCAGGTAAGTTTAATTGATTATGAGTCATTTTGCGTAATTTATGTGTTTGTTTTCTTTTGTGAGTTTTTGTAGGTTTCAAAGCGAGAACAACGTCAATTAGCAAGCTCCTAGGTAAGTTTTAAGGTTTCGGGTAATGGGGGATTGAAATTTCGCTAAGTAAAATGAATTTTCAAACACTTAGAAAATTTTCTGGCTAATAAAAACCCAAAGCTTCTGTTAAAATCAGTAGGTGGAGGCACCGACGCCTAATCAAAGGCACGCCGCGGTACTGCGACATAACTGGCGGTACCGCCGTCTGATGCTATGCTGGTCGTGGTGCTGCGAGGAAAGGGGATGACGGGTTTTTAACTTCTTCTCTTCACTACAAGCCCTAAATCCACAAAGTCACCATTATTGCAGCCGAAAACCCAACCATACCTACATCCAAATCCACCATTTTTCACAAATTTCGTCACTTTTTCTTACAATCCATCTACCCTACATCCATATTCCATCAATCCTTCCATCTTTCTTCACATTAAATCACCAAACCCAACCACATTCAACCCTATTCGATTCATTCACGAATTAAAGTTTAAAAATTGGGGTTTTGCTTGATTTTGCTTGGTTTATAACTTTTCTAAGTTGCAATCTAGCTTTGAAGCTTCAAAGGTATGATTTTTAACTTTTGTCTTTTAGATTTTTGTAAAGTTTTAATTTTTATGCAAGTTTTGCTATTTGTTTGGTGACTATGATAAAATTAGGAGTTGATTTGGTTCCCTATTAGCAATTAAGTTGATGTTTGATGTTGAGTTTAACCAAAGTAGGCACTTTGTTGCTTTGTTGATGAATGTACTCTTAGGATGGATTATGAATGTTAAACCACTCTAGTTTAAGAAGGATTTTTCATCCAAGTTGTGATGGTTATTGAAAGTAAGGGCTAAACAAAGGTGAGTGGGAACTAAGTTAGCATATTGAGTTGTCATAATTGTCCAAATGGGTAACTTAGAGTCTTTAGTTTAAGTGAGTCGTGTTTTATAGTAAGGGTTTGACAAACTGGTAGGCACGAGACTTTTGACAACCCGACCGATTGATTATGTTATTTGGAGGAATGGTACATGATAGACACCTCTGAGAGTATCTCCCGAATAAGTGGGCCGACATCCTTACACCAGATGAGGATCAGTGTGAGGAGTTTGTTGTAGAATTCTTGTGCACATTTCAATACTCGCCGAAGGATTATGATAACAGTCACACTGTATCATTTTCTTTAGGAGGTCAAGTTTTCACTATGAGTGTTCCAGAACCCGGGGTGGCTTTAGGACTCTACACATAAGTGGAGGTTTCTAGTGGTTGGTTCAATAGTTCTATTCGGGGTTTTCACAGGAAGGCCTACTTGGGGAGTTTCGTTGACGAGCAGGTAAAATCTGTGTGGCATCATATTGGATCGGGAGATTATGACACAGATTGTCAAGAAAGGAATATTCGTGATCCATGCCTTCGATATCTGCACAGGATTTTGGCATCCACTCTTGTTGGTCGAGGCGAAGGAGCGGACAAGTGTAACCTACAGGATATATTCTGTCTTTATCATATGGCCAATAAAGAATTTGTTAATTTTGCTTCGGTTTTTTGTATATCTGCAAAGCGTCCCCGTCGTGGGGGGAGAGACGCCAAGTTGGATCTGGGTCCTTACATCACAAGGATAGCACGACATGTAGGTGCTTTCACCCACTTTCTAGAGAGATTTGTGACACGGGGACCTAGGGCAGGGTGGCTCAGTCTGGACGATCTTTTTAAAGGAAGAATTCTGATATCAACTGATCCACCAAGATTGAGATATGATGACGGAGAAAGGGGAGACGCAGGTGCGTCTAGCTCAGCAGGACCATCCAACAGGAGGAGACAACGACAGTCTCCGGTTCGGGAACCCGAACCGAACTTTATCCCTCTGTTTCAGTCAACCACTCCTGTCGACCTTGATATGCTCCAGCAGCAAATGGTAAACAGATTTTCAATGATTGATCAAAGTTTTCCCACATATGGTGAAAATCTGAATAGGGGTTTTGCGGGTTTGAATGATCGCATCAATCAAGGGTTTACTGCTATGGGTCAGTAGATTAATCAGTAGATGGAATCGTGGTTCACGGCTATGGGGCATCAATTCAATGAAAACATAACCAGAGATTTCAGGTGTATGAGTCGAATGAACGGGAGAACAGGCGTGCAATGAGGGCAATGATGCAGAACATGGAGATACCGATACCCCCACACTACATGGACCCGGATGTGTAGCAGAAGGTGATGGCTAACGGGAACGAGGAAGTTGCGGAACTGGTTCTTTTTCTTTCTTTTTCATTCTATTTTATTTTATTTTATTTTATCATTTATTTGTTTCATTTCGCTGTTGGTTCTGTAACTTAACTCCTTATTCTGGAACAATTGTCGAAACACTGCATGCTTATTTTGTTAGTTCTAATACTATTTTGTGTGTTACCACTTGCTGAGAAATTATTGGATGATTGAATGGTATATTTGGGCGCAAGCGAGTTCTATTCTTTAGTTGCTGTTGAATAAAAAAGAAGGCACACAGTTCGAAGGAGCAGCTTTAAATCATAGATGAAAGTACTTGAAGATATCTTCATAACCCGAGTTTGTTCTAATTACATTGCTTTATATTCAGTTCGTTCTTTTTATTGTTTTCTTTTCTTTTATTTTGTTAAGTTCCTTTTAATTTGCGTCTTTTAGGTTATTTCTCAACCCACGTTGAGGACAATCTGTGTTTTAAGTGTGGGGATGGGAAATATTAGTTTGGTTTGTTTAGTGTGTGTGTCGTTTTGAGTCTAAAAAAATTCAAAAAAAGAAATTGAGAAATCTTTAAAAAAAATGTCTTAGAATTTTTTGCGTCGAATGGGAAATGATGAGTAAACGCTAAGTTTTTGGGTTTTTCAAATTACTATACGTATAACATTTTAAATGGGTAGAAAGTGTATTCAATTTGGGATGTGGTGGTAGGCCCAGCCGGCTATAAGGGTTTCAAAAATGTCTTAAATGTACTTAGATAATTATAGTCTTGTGGGTCCTCATCTTTGGAAAATGTTGAAACTTGAAGAGGCAGGTGTTGAAAAAGTTAGGTTTTAGCGTTTAACCGTATGAGTTTTAAAATGTTTATGTATTTCTAGCACATTATTATCTAGTTTAGTAAGTAAATGTCGATTTTAGTGGCGCTCCATCATTCCATCACCCATATATATTATCAAGAGCATTCACTGTATAAATTGGACAAATTCCAATAATCTAATGAAACATATGGATGAGGATGAATAAATCACCTTAAGAGCAAAGCTCAACTTACTATATTAATTTGGATCAAAAGAAGCCAATGAGCTCACTCATTGACTAAATATGCTCGAAAGTTGACCAGACCATCATTCCATTAAATTCATCTGTAGATTGATATGTTAACATTCATACGGTTAGGCTAGAATTTTACTTTGAAGTGCATGAGTTGAATCAGGTGAATCTATGAGTACTGAGTGTGAGACCTTTAGACAGGTGAATCTACTCGTCTCCACGTCGCGGTACCGCCACCTAGGCAAGATAACGCTGTGAGACGGGTTTTGACCTATTTGAACGATTGGAGAGTAACGACGGCAGATATACGAGTTTGGAGGCTGCATAGGACGATTCTAGGAGCAAGGATTCGAAGTTTGAAGCTAGGTTCAAGGCTTGAAGGTCGTAATCGGGTAGTTTTCATCCGACCCGTTTGTGATTTGCATGCATTCTATTGATTCTTTCTCGTTTTCACTTAAGAACTTGTTGAATATGAATTGTTTTGTGTTTTTAACTTTGATTATGAACTAAACATCATTAGTTACCTAGGTTGTTTGCTAATGGTAATGTCTATTTGATTAATGTTTGGATTTTGGTTGTTTGATAAAACGAGTTTAGTAACTTTATAAAAGGTTCGAGTTTTATGTTCTATGATGTGTATTGTATGAATGAATGAATTATGTTCTATGATTCCGATTAAGTCATTTTTCCTGCCTAATCCAAGACCCGAGAAGTGAAGATTAGTCGACGTGTCTGGTTTATCAAGTCGTTAGAAATAGGGTACGAGAGGAACTTTTCTAATAACGAAGTAAGCTTGTACGTTTGAGTCATAGAACTAATTATTGAACCACCCCTTGTATCTTAGGATATATTAGATCGGTGAAACTGAGAGAGGAGCCGATCATAGGGTATTGAATTACTGTTAAAGGAACCAAGAGGTGACTTAACTAACTAGTGAGCTTTATCAACGCTTCGGATAACCAAAATGTCACACCCGGATAATGGTCTAGGATCCTTAGGAAGTCCATAGAGTTAATATTTTATGATCCTATTTTCTTTTCAACAACCAATTCTAAAGTTTAATAAATAGTTGTTCACCATAAGTAACAACCTAGGTAACGTTTTTCCCAAATCTGAATCAAGTCTTTAAAGCTTTCATTTCGTTAATTTTAGTTAAGTCTTTAAATTTAATACTCATTTAATTTATTTGTTCTCAAACAAAGTTTAAATCTTTTCAAACAAATTATTTACTTAGTTAATTTCGTTATTCATTTGTGTCTCTAGGGTTCGATAACTCGTTTACCATTAACTGTACTATTTCACGTTATGTATACTTGCATAGTGTGGTCTAGTTAGGGTAAATTAGGATTAAATTAGAGTGTCTAGATTAGGTTTTATTTATTGATTTTATAGACCATTTTAGCACATCAGATATAATGAGGTATTGGAGGATGATCCTATTCCAATTGAGAATATAATAGAAAAGCAAGTAGGGATTGCATCTAAACAAGTCACGGATGTTACTAACGATATTCCGTTGGACTTAGAAGCAAAATTTGCATATGTGGAAAGGATGAAGTATAATCAAGTTTACTTGAATGGGCTGACCGTGTCTCAAATCAATGAGGAATATGCTACTGTAAAGGCTGATGGTGAAAGAAAGTTGGATGTGATTATACCAAGTGTTGAAACTATTGATGAAGTTGTTAAGAAGGCAAAGTTGGATGCTCCTGATGTATCCATTCCAATCTAAGATGAAATTATAGACGCTCTTAACTTGGATGATGACTGGTATAATGAGGTATTGGAGGATGATCCTATTCCAGTTGAGAATATAGCAGAAAAGCAATTAGGGAATGTGTGATCGGAGATGACAATATGATCGTTATAGAACCAGGTGAGTGGCATCCCTTACAAGAAAGTCCGAACATTGATGACTTACCACATAAGGAGCTATATCATCAAGATCCAGAGGATATGACACCAAGTGACATGAGGTCATGGTAACAATCCAGAAATTACCCATATCGAAGCTTAAAACGATTGAAGTCTGAGTCACTAAGGAAATTAGTTAATAGCTTCCAAGCATCTGAAAAGCTCCATAAAAGAATGTTCCTTTTGGATTATAACAATCCACAATATGTCAAGGCCTAAAGACATGCACAAGAAATGCCAAGACTTGATAGATATGTTTCCAAGTGAAACAAAGGCTTACAATGTTCCTTTGGATACTAGAGATGTTTGGAACAAGGCAAGCACTGCTGGTGAAATTGTTCGATCATTGCTGAACAAAGGACAATCTGTTGCTGAATTATTGGATTTGATGATTGTTCCTGACAAAACAAAAGATGTCAAGATTATTACCTGGAAGTATGATGAGATCTTTGATGCATTCCTGATCAAAAGGGTTAGTGGCATTTGCGATGTGTATCAATATTGCACTAGCATATTCAAATTGCATGTTCAGTATTTAAAAGAGTTGCATAAGCTTCCACTCATTAATCACACCAAGGCTGACAGAGGCAGAAAATTAGAAATGTTGGTGGATGCTGGAATTAACCGAATGCCTCAATTCCAACAAACAAGGGGTCAACAAGAAGATAATGCATACTTATCACAAAAGAAGAAGAAAAAGAATGTACGTAGTCGGGACATTTATCTTGACGAATTTAGTGACCCTTTTTCTGAAAAAGTAACTAATCTAGGTATAAACGTCATTGATGGTTCTCAAAGTTCGAAGCCAATTCTTAAAGCTTTTTACCACGAGGAAACATATGAGTTGAAGTTGGTTTGGGACTTAGATGATTGGGATAATCATATGATTACCATCTTTGGTACATTTGAGCTGAAACTGTTGCATCCAAGCTGTATCGACTATCTTCGAAGTCAAAAACTGGAGAAGCTAAAGTCAGAAGTTGCTGATACTGATCGAAAACTTTTTGAGATCATGTTTGAGGTGATAGGTGCTGCAACAGAAAAGATTATGTTGAGGAAAGCCCTTCTGTATGCTAACTTGGTGAAGATTGAAATCAAGGACATTGATTATATGAGATTCACTTTAAAGGGAACTTTGGAAGTTAGAGCTAAAGGTGTAAAAAAGCCGTATATGTTTTATGCCAATGTTGATCTTGCAGGTTTATCACTGGATACTTTGAAGAGAATGGCTGAGATTAAGATTCTGACAAATGATTCAAAGACAATTCAAGCCAAAAGTTCCGAGAAATTCAAGTCTTGCATCCTCCGTGCTAGAAAAGATCAATAGACTCATGCTACAAAGCCACTGTTTGATGTAAAAGAAGAACCAGAAGACTATTGAAGATCATCTCAAATGCAAATCTAAGGGGGAGTATTGATAGATCATATAGATTAGAATTTTTTTTATCTTTGCAATATGTCTTTTTTTATATAGTCTAGGGACTTTTTATGTAATTGTTTCTAGCTAGTTGTATTTGTCTATAAATAGCAATTTGTATCTCTTTAGACGAGAGCTTTTTCACATATTGTAGTTGTTTGTTTTGATCAATACAAGAGAATTTTATGAGTATATTGTGCTTGTGTTAGATCCTATTGTTATTGTATTGTGTGAAATCGTCTCGTGTGATCATAACGTTTTGTTTTAGATTTGTAGATCTAAACCCCGTCTTAGCAGAGTCTACATTGAGGATCCTTGATTTTAACTAAGGGATGAGCCCAAAGGATACTGCATTTAGGATCATGCTTGATGGAAGGATCCTTGAGGGGTAGCGGATCTTGGCTAACTGAAGGATCCTTGCAGATTCCGGACCAAGGATCCTTGTTGATATGTTCCTGAGGATCTTTGAAGGTAGGCTTTAAAGGATCCTTACTAATTTTGGATTGTGGATCCTTGCTGAAATGTTGTAGACGAAGAACGAGCTATGGATCCTGAAGACTATTGCGATAATAATCCTGGAGTATCATAATCCAATATTCTTGCCATGTAAGGGCTGTATGCTTCTGATGGCCTTTTGGAGCTTTTCATGTCTTCGATTTCTCGAAGGATCCTATCATTAGTCTTGTTCTACTGCTCCATGTAGTATTTCATCTATGAAAACAACAAAGAAACATTATTGTTAGTAGTTACCGTAGAGGTAGTAGCAGAGGTCAATGATCCTTGGAAAACGACATTTTGTTTCTTTTGAACGACATCAGTGGTTTTTTTGGATCCAGGGAATACAGAAGGCATTGGCAATGTCACTCTGGCTGATGTAGATGACGGCATGCTCGATGAAAAAGCTTTTGATTAAGAAGCCATTTGAATGTAATAGATGAATGAAAAAATGAGATGAATGAAATGAAATGAATGTCGATTAAAACAGGTCGTCCTTCTCGAGAACTAACAAAACTAACATAATAGTTATGAATCTCTAAACAAACATAAAATGGGTCTGACAATCTCCTCCAAGATTCATACTATTTATCTTCTATCATCTTTGTGGACCTTTTCCCTTATTGGTACTGCTGATCAGCTTCTTAAAATCTTCTGTCCAAAGTCCAAGAGAAGGACTAAACATTTGTGTTTCAAGACCCCCTAGAAGATATAATACCAGTCATTGCTCTAGTTAAAGACTTTGCACGTATTGCATACTCTTCTGGAACTTGAATATGATTCCTTCGAACAGATTTAATATCTGCCTCACAAAATTTATCAACTAAGAAGTATCCAATACCCGATATTCAGCATTACCACACAGAATGATAGCTTCACTCTAAACTGGATCATAACACCAATACTTGAAATCATTTAGTGATCCATCAGGCAAGTCCATAGCAACTGGAATAATCTTTCCTTTGTTAGTTGGTGGCCACACAACTGTCATCATTGGCTACCAGTACTCAGATACATTTATTTCCTTTCTTATCATACACTCCATAACTTGTCTTTACTGTGTAATGCTCCCTACACCCCAAGTCATCACCAATAGTTCCGCCTCTTCTTTTCTTCACAATACTTTCTTTTCTTCATAATTTTTAAAGGAACCTTATGCTTGGATTTAGAAATGTATTTTCCTTTCTTGTGAGTAGTAGGAAAATACTTCTTCATACCTGCAGTCTATAAATATCCTCAAAACTGTCCATAATGGTAGTGGTTCTTATTTCACTATTGTTTCAATGTTCTACATCAATCTCCTTTTTACAAACATTAGTATGAACTTCATTAACTAATCTTGAGCTTACTCCAGTATCTGATCTACTAACTTCAGATTTTTAATGAAGTGCACTACCCAACTTAGCTTCAAGCTTTTGGCTTAAATCAATTAGCTCAGACGATAGTTCACTTATAGTTTACTACAAGTCTATAGAATTTTGTTCCTTGTACCTTGTTCTCCTCCTTCAACCTACTAAATTCCAATGTTTTGATAACCTGATCTTGTTCCAACATAATTTTTTTGGTCGAAAATTGATAAAACCAAATTAGTAAAGTGAGATAGTGAGTTTTAAAGCAAATGTTGAATAATATGCAGAAATGTAAGATCAACACATGGATTTATACGTGGAAAAGCCCTTGATCGATGGATGATCGCCAACATAAAAACCTCAGGTGATGACAATCGTCTATCATCGATTCTATTAAGGATAAAAGTGTACATTACAACTCGAGAGTTATGGCTATGATTACAAAAGTGTGTGTGTGTAGATATAATGCAGCAGAAAGTAGAGAGTTCGAGAGGAGAATGAATGTATGTGTTATGAGCCATCTAGCCTCTTTAAATCATCATAAAAGAAGTTAATGATCCTAAATAATCTCTTAATTTTATGCCACTAGCCGTTAAATGGCTTTGACCAAGATTTTATCTGAATTCGTAACCTCCTTGGCCGAGATATCAGGTAGACTTGGTCTTCTAGCTGTTGCCTGCATTAATACTCATAAGCCACTTGGAGAATAAGCATCAAGGATCCTCAATCCTTTGAACGCTAAGGATACTTGATCCAGCATGCTCAAGATACTATATCCATGATGGCTAAAATCCGAACCCTAAGAATTGCCCCTAATATGTCGGTTGTGGGTGTTGAACAGGTGTCATATTACACACTAAATTCGAACTAGTCGTTATATGCAGTGAACGACTTTGCTGGACTTGCTGAGATTCCGGATACGAACAAGTTTGATGCTTTCTTGCCTTTAGGCCAAAGTGTTCGATCCTTCAAGTCCAAGATCCTTTATTCCAAAGAAAATGAATGTTCTAATCCCTTCCCAATGTCAAGTAAATAGTTAAGAGGTAAGTAAGATATATTAGTAACATAAATGCTTATTTGTTTGTTAATGTGATATGTGCTCATACATCTTTTGTTAAGTCTTCCCAGTTTGTTCTTGATGATATCGACTGTCTCCCTACTTCCAAGGCCTTCAAGAAAGAAACTCCAGCCAGTCATGACTTGTTAAAACATTATAGATTAGCTTGTCTTGTTTACATTATCTCTATTTGTATTGTTTTGTCTAAACTAGGGACTATTATTGTAATTGTTTCTTGTAGGTTGTAGTTGTCTATAAATAGTGATTAAATCCTCATTTGGAGGAGAGCTTTTCTTTCAAACACTTTGTTGTCACAACCTCAATTTTCCACAAACGGGGTATCCGTTAGGCGTGTGACATACCAGGATCTCAAGCCATTAGTTATAGTAACACTGACTCAACGTTTTAAATAAAAGTTTAACTTAGACATTAACCCAAAACTCAGGGTATAAAAATGTAAGTATTCAAAGTTTAACGGAAGCTTTCAAACAAACCCATTATTTAAATAAACTTGTGCTCAACAGTCTAGCACGATACCAGTATAAAACCTGTGCTCAATAGTCTAGCACAAAACCGGCATTTATTTTCATTAAACCAACAATGTAAATAACTGTTCAAAATAAAATAAAACGACTCATGCATGATATGTCCTACGTGCACAGCTCCTAGCCACCTGAGAAAGACATACTAAAATGGGTCAACAAATTATGTTGGTGAGTTCAATGAGTTTAAGTAACAAGAGTATATAAAAATACTGAAACCGTTTAGCCGATAAACATAATTACTATTGCTGGTTAGCTAGACCACCTCGTTTACTACATGAGCACGTCGAGATTAAACTGAACGTTACGATAAGGTTGCCTTGTTACCACCACGACATGTGACCAAAAAATTAAAGGACAATTTGCACCACCTGGAAACCAATCCAGCATGATGGGGTCTGTCGAACCCGTAGTACTACTCAAATTTCCCCGTTATACCCACTGTATATTAATAATCTCGACAAAAAGGAAAGGACTTTAGAGTTGGGTGGAATCATGCTCAGTAAAGTAAACAGTTAGACAATAGAACTTTGTTTTATCAAAACCGTTGCCTGAAGGCCCTACCCGAAGGCGTAAACCTCAGCCCAAGGCTGTTTAAAATCTTGCCCGAAGGCATTTATACTTTTACCGAAACCTGCCCGTAGGCATTACCCGAAGGTATAAAAAGTAGCCTTAGTTGGCCCCGCCTGAAGGCATAAAGTTTTGCCCGAAGGCATAAAAACGCAGTCCGCCCGAAGGCGCTGAAAAATGGTTGCCCGAAGGCATTGCAAAATATTTGTATGTTTTCTCCCCGAAAAAGGTTTAAAAGCGGGCAAAGAACTCACCTTTGAAGCGCTCAACAAAATGTCAGCAAAAATGCACACAAGAAACCTAGATCGCCTTATGACCTGCTTTAATAATTATATACTAATTATTAACTAGGCACATGTAAGTATTATATAAAATATGGTAGTCACTAGGGTTTCGTGTGTTCGATTCGGTTCCACGATTCTCAATGCCCCAAATAAATCCAACTAAATCATACATCATATAATTATAAAAGTATATCTTATAAGTTATCTAGATCATATACCATTTTCATACAATACATACTCATTATAATTACACGTGCTTCATACATACATATAACATGTGCTTCTTACATACACATAGTATTTAGTACTGAAACTTCTTCTCATGCAGACCACATACAATTAATACAAATTACCTACGCTGCACCACACATTCATCATTATCACACATTCATGATTCCTTACTTATATATGTAATACAATCATACAAAGATACACACCAATTACATGTTATCATGCTGCATACATACCCATAGCACACATATATAGTCCATACATATTGTTGCTGCTTCTTTCTAAATATACATACCTATGTACCATACTTATATTTTACCACATATATACTATGTACATTTACCACATACATACTTACCATTACCCAATATATATATTTACTATAATCATAATACCCTTATGCATTCAACACAAATTACGCATGTTGCTTCTGTTACATACACTACCTACACACGTTTCATACTTTGTGCATACATATATACATATATATTCCTCATCATTGTTTTCAATTACGCACATACACATTATACTAACTCACATAAATGCATCACATATTTTCATTCACTGTTTTGCTGCAACAATCATAGAAAACACATATATATATATACAAAGATTTACTGCTGCTTCTTGATTGTTCGAATGCCCACATACAACCGTACACAATACAAATGCATACATATCAATCGATTGATGCTCAACCTCTATACCCATACGCATGTGGATTTCATTTCAATAAATACATACATATCAATTTTTCCATATAGCAGTACAAGAAAATTATATTCATATACATACATTTGCACGGTTGTTGACATATATATATTAGCATACAATTTGCTGTTATTCACATAAATAAACATACATTGATACACACATATATAATATTTACTGATGTTGTGACTGTTTGAACATGAATACAACACTGACATCCATATACTATGCATATACATCACATTCCACATACAAACTATCAATATATAACAACCATTGTGAACCCGGAGTGAAACGAACCCAAACCGTAGCCCGAAACCGAAACCGTAAACCAGTAAACGAAACCATAATAAAACAATATGATAACAATTTACGGGACTGAGGTTTGTTTACTGGAATGTCGAAATCAAGAGGTGGATGTGATCGGAGATGGTTTATGGTGCCAAAGGTGGTCCGATGGTGGTGATTGGAGTTGATTGAGGGTTGCCGGAGACGCAGCGGCCAACTGCGGCTGCTGTGAAAGACGCGGATCAGATGTGTGTGTGTTTTTGTTTGTTTGGCAGCCGACAGAAATGAAGACGGGGATGGGGTATTAGAGCATTCACAGTGGAGTAACCAAATATGTGTGAGTGAGGTTTTTATATTTTAGGGGGTTGTTGTGAGTTGTTGTGAGTGAAGGAGAGAGAAAATTTGATGGTGGAGGAGAGAGAAACTCTATATTTGAAAAGCTACTGTTCACCCCCTATAATTTTTTAATAATTTTAAAAGTGGTTGTGAGTGGAGGAGAGAGAAACTGTAATGAAAAAGGTAAAAGAAATTATTATTTAATTAGAAGGAGATAGAAAAGATGGTTGTTTTTAGTGTAATTATAGAGATGGAGATAGTTCTCCTACTGTGAATGCTCTTAGGGTTGGGTGATTTAATTTAAAATGTACACTTTAGACCCTTCTAGTTTGAAGGTTTATTTATTTAAGTTTTAAATTTCACTAATAAGTTTACATAATTACATAGCATACTCTATACTTTATAAGGTTTAACTGAATAATAAGATATTGGTTAATGGTGTTAACCTGAATTTACGGGTTGTCACATTTGTAATCGCTATTTTGTGATCAATACAACCGTGAATTATTAAGTAATTGCAATTTTGTTTGTTTTATTCGTATTAGGAATTGTCTTGTTGATCATAACTTGTTGCAGATTGTAGATCGCAATCATGCTCTATCAACTGGTATCAGAGCTATTGGCTCAGATTTGAACCATGTTCTTTGAAAGCGAACACTGTTTGATCGAAAATCTGCATAAGATTGATGTTTTGATCCAAAAAAATGGAAATCGAAGTTGTGTTTGATTATCACAAACATAGATCAAAGCTCAATTGTTAGTAAAATCAAGGAAAAAGTTAGAAATCATCAGATCTAAGGAGTTTTTGTGTTCAAAGTTATTGGACTGAAAAATTCTTCAAAAACAGATCGAATGATGATTATTGAAGAAATCATTTAATGAGGATTGCAAATCGCTCTATTATTGATCAATTCAAATGTGATTCTATCAAAAACATCATCAAAATCATGAAATCAGAAATCAATGTGATGAAGAATTTTTTATTTTGGATCTGAAAAGATTGAAGAAAATTTGTCTAAGTGTTTATTTGTATTAGCACTATTTAGGCGTATGAAAACTGTCCATTCGTTTGAGAACTGTTGAGGCGTATTGTGTTTTGGACTTGGTGAAATTTTGACCCGTCTTGCAAATGTTCAGACGTTAGGTCACTGCTTATCCATTTCAAGAAGTTTTCATACTATGTGTTTATCCGTTTTCAACAATCTCATCCGTTCGACAGATCCTCCGTTAAATATTCTAAGTTTTAGACATATTGACACTATTCATGTTTTTCACTTTGTTAGGGTTATTTCCTAGTTAAGATTTACTTTGTATTTTGTTTATATGTTTGTATATAGTTTAGGGTCTATTTTGTTATATTCCTTAAACTTGTATTTTGTTGCTATAAGCATGTAGTGAGAGAGTGAGAGGAGAGAGGCTAGATCACTTTTACACGTTAGAGAGAGAATTAACTGTGTGTGATTTTGTTTCTCCTGCACTTGTACTACGAATTGCTTTGATCATCAATATACAAAGAGAATTATTAGTATGAATTGTGTTTGTGATTGAACTGTTTGTTTGTGCGTTTTATTCTGATCATTTGAGTGATATTAACGATCCAATTGAACCTATCAATTGGTATCAGAGCTTTCGGTATCGTGTTCTTCGCTGTTCTTAAGCAAAACACATCAATATTGCTCAAATATCATGATCTGAATGAATTGTTGCTGTTTTTAGTTGTGATTTATCATCACAATCACTTCTAATTCACAACGATTGTGCAAATTCCATCAGATTATCATCAGATCTGAGGAATTAAGAAGAATAGAAGAAGTTACTGTTCGATCAAATTTTTGCTTAATTTCATCAAATTTGATCATGTTTTGGATTGATTGATATAAGGAATTGATAATCGGACCATTTCACAGCTTGTGTGTGAATTTTGGACAAATTGGACAAGTTTTTGACAAAACCCTGAAAATTTTCATGAAGAAGATGATGAACAGTAAGAACTTGGTTGAAGATTAACTTGCCGGGTGATTATTTTGACTTAGACAATTTCCTTGGACTTAGATTGACGAACAAATTAGGTCCTGTATTGCCGTATAAAGGAATTTGTGCTAGACGGGTGAAGAATTTGACTTAAAAAGGTGTTACTGTTCAGCCGGATCTAACACTGTAGTGCCGGGTAAAACACTGTTACGCCGGGTGAAGAACAAAAGTCAGTCGGGTAATCATCAACTGTGTTGCCGGGTAATTAACTCTGCCGTGTGATCGAGTACTGTTCAGCCGGACAAAGCTTTTGCCGTGTCAAGATTCTGCCGGGTCAAGATCTATTACCGTGTGAAGTTTTTCTTGTTGCCGGGTAACTGTTCATCCGGGTGAAGAACAAAATTATTACAACTGTTAAGCCGGGTAACTGTTTGGCCGTGTAAAGATTTTTTCCTGCCGGGTGAAGAACAAAGACACTGTTTAGCCGGTTGAAGAAGGATTTTCACTGTTTTGCCGTGTGACTCACTTTAGTTGTTTTTAATACTTGTTTCTTATCTTGTCTTTAATTACTTGTCTTTATTTTAGTATTTTAATCATTTCTTTTCAAAAATTAACAAAAACCAAAAATATTTTTTCTTAAAAATTTGTTAAAATGGCTCCTAATGATGATTCTGATAACCGTGTTCCTAGACTTTTGAATCGTGCAGATTTCAAGAACTGGACCATCAGGTTGAGACATCACTTGTGTTCTATTGACAATGACTTATGGAAATCAATTGAGAAGGGTCAACATTCCAACTCAGACAGCACCAGATAGTGCAAGTACCTATACTAAAGATTCTACTACACCTTATCCAGAGGATAATTTGTCAGCTGAAGATTTGAGGAAGGTAAAGAATGATAGCAAGGCATATTCTTTAATGTGCAAGGGGTTGCCACTCCAAGTTCTGTCTAGATTGGATGCATATCAGACCGGTTATACATGTTTCAAGGCATTAAAGTCGATATGTGAAGGAGGAGAACAATTGAGAAGTTTGAAGAAATCAAAGCTGAAAAGAAAACTGGAATTGTTTGAACACATTAATGGAGAGACATTACACCAGATGATGAACAGGTTTGTTCACTTAACTACTGAGATGTCAAACCTCGGAGTTAAGACTGAACTTCAAGACTTGAATGATCGATTGTTATGTGCTTTACCATCATCATGGAAGCAAACTGTTACTTTGTTGAAACATACTGAGAAATTTCCAATGGAATTAGATTTACTTATTGGAAAAATTGAAGAAGTTGAGATTGATGAAGGATCAAGAAATACTGATAGATCAAGCTCACAAACTCAGTATAAGTATGTGGTAAATCCTGCCAATACTGTGGATAATGCTTTTCTTGCACAAGATGCAACGAAATTTGAAGATGAGGGTGACTTATTTGTTGGTGCAAGTTTCTTTACTGATTCAGCATACTTTCCAAATTCACCAACTTATTCTCAACCTCAATCTCCACCAAGAGCTCAAATTCCAAGTCAGAATCTGAAGAATCAATCAGAAAGTCAATATTCAAATGTTCAAGCTAAAGTGAAAGACGTTATGAATATTCTGCTGCAAGATGACGAGACAAAAACTGCCTTCACTGCTTTTATGGCAAGTTTTCAAGCGTACCAAGGAAGTCATTTAAGTCAAATGGACGTGGTCCTTCAAGACTTATTTGAAATGGATCCAGTTGATGTTGAAGAAATGGATCTTAATTGGCAAATGGTTATGGTTGCATATCGAACACAAAAGCATGCATATGTTAACCGAAGTTACAAACCTCATGCTAACAAGACAGTTGGATTTGACAAATCAAAGGCCAGATGTTTTAATTGTAACCAGTATGGTCATTTCTCAATAGAATGCAAAGCTACAAAGAATTTCAATGACCAAGCTAGTTCAAGCAATCAAGGTCAAGGTCAAAGCTCTCAACAGTCTTCGAGTTATCAAGGCAGAAATCAACGTTTCTTTCAGAAACCATATCAAAGTCTTCCCATGCCTGAATTGAAAGATGAAGGAAAGAAGCCAGAAGATCAAACAAAGGCGCTGGTAGTAAGTGTAAAAGACGGTTATGATTGGAGCGCATATGCAGAACAATTTACGTCTGATCTTACATCAAATCTGGCTCTGGTATGTGAAATTGAAGAAGACTGGTCAGAAGAAGGGGATGGAAAAATGGTTGAAGATGTTAGTGAAGAGTCTGAAGATTATGACTGGAGTGCAAAGTCTGATCCTACTGAAGAAACTGAATCTGAAGTTGCATTAATGGCTACATCCAGTGAGTCTTCATCATCTACCGAACAACCAAAGGTTAGTAATAACTTACCCCCTAACTATGTTCCATTACCTGCTGATGTTAAGGAAAGGTTGTGTTCTGATCAATGCATTCAACAAGTAGAACATTATCGAACTCATTCATTTAAAATCGGTGACAAATTAAGCAAACATGAAAAGATTCATGAACAACTTAAAATTGATCACAAAATTTCTGATGAGAAGATTTTGTCACTAACTGAATCATGGAACAAAACTTTAAAAGAACTGGAACTTGTGACCAAACAACTTGAAGAAATGACAAAGAACTTTGAAGAAGAAAAAGTTGAACATGCTGTCACACAAGTTGAATTAAAGAAAGTTAAAAGTTGTAAAACAATGGTTGAACAACTCATTAATGAAAGAGGTAACAAGAACAAAACCGGGTTGGGTTTTACTCATGAACCGATGCCAAATTCAATCACTCAAACCTTACCGGAAAACTTTAATGAATTTGATCATTCACCTGAAAATGAACATAAATTAAAAGAAATTCAAAGAAGTAAATCCGAGTCCGAAGGATCTGAGGTGTTGATTGAAAGCTTGAAAGATGAAGATGATGTGACAACTGAAGTAGATGATGAAGCAAGCAACAAATCTGAAAACAAACTGGAGCCTGTTCTAATTCAACTTGTTGAGTATCCAAAACTTAATCCCGAACCAGAAACAACGGTGAAGGAAGAAGGTGAATTTTCAGGATACAATGATCCTGAATACATCAGGTGGAAGAAAGAACAAAAGGCGCAAGTTGCTGATCAGTTGATCAAAAAGCAAGAAGTGAAAAAGACTGAAGTTTCGAATGCAAAAGTGCAGAAATTAAAATCGAAAATCAATCAATCTGAAACGAAATAGTCAAAAGGCAAAAGTGTCTTAAAATCAAATGATAACACCAAAGTTCAAAGTGTTAAAACTGACAAAGTTAAACCTGTCAAGAAAATGTCAAAAGGTAAGACAATCAAGTTTGTGTCTGCAGGTACTTTCGACATGAACGGTTCTTATGGTAACCAAATCAATGCTCAAATCAAATCTAACTCTGGTCTGAAAACAGGTTCAGGTCCTAAGTCTTCCGCTGTCAATGATAAGAGAATTGAAAACAAAAAGGTAACCAAACAGAACAGTTTAAAATCGAACCAAAGTCCTATGCAATCAAAATCTCAAACCAAGTCTTCACAAAAGAATGTTAATCTAAAACCGAACAACCATGATAATGAATCACGTTTTGGTTCAACATCAAAAGTTAACAATCGGCTCTTTAGGATTAGCAAGAAACATTGTGAAATTTGTGATAGATATAATCATGCAACTGCTGAATGTTTCTTTAACAGGTACTGCAGTTTCTGTGACAAAAGAAATCATTCTTCAGAAGAATGTTATTATAACAAATTTTGTGATATTTGTGAGAGAAGAAATCATGACACAAAGGATTGTTTCTTTCGATCAAACTCAACAAGAGAAATGACTCCGTTTTCAAACTTTAACAGAAATCATTCATTTGATTTTCAAAATATGAGTCAAAGTCATTCTCCGGTTTTGAGAAATTTCAATCGAAACAATTCTGTTTCTAATGTGCAGGTTAACAGTTTTAAACCAAGAGCTTTAATGGTAAGAAATCAAAAGTTTGAAAATAACCTTGATCCTAAGCTAGAGGAAAGGTTTAGTGCTTTGAGGAGAAAGCAATCAATGAATGCCAATGGGCGAAACAACAGTTATCAGCATCAAAATCTCTTAAATGAAACAAATTTTCAAAATGTTCAATATCAACAAGTTACTATTGCAGATAGATTCGGAAAACCCAATACCGTGTGGGCCTGGGTTGACCAAACTAACTAAGTGATTATTGAATTGCAGGTACGCCCAAGAAGACCTATCAACTCGTGGTTCGTTGATAGTGGGTGTAGCCGGCACATGACAGGCAACCATGCCTTGCTTAAGGATTTCAAGCTGAAAAATGGTACACACGTTGCATTTGGAGGTGATGCGGGTGGAAAGATAACAGGAGAAGGAACCGTATCCAATGGGGTCATTAGTTTTGATAAAGTCAACTACTGTGCACAGTTGAACTTTAACTTACTAAGTGTATCTCAAATTTGTGATAAATCTTATTCAACTTTATTTGATGATTCTTTCTGTTACATTCTCAAACCAGGTTTCAAGATTGACAATGAATGGGTAGTGGTGAAAGCTCCAAGAGATCGTGATGTATACAAGCTTGATATGTCGCAGATTGACGCTGAAACCGAAACTACTTGTCTCATTGCTCATGCTTCAAATGATGAGAGTCAGCTTTGGCATAGACGGCTGAGCCATTCAAACTTCAGAAACATGAATCGACTGGTGACTGGAAATCACGCTGTGGGCATCCCATCGAAGAAATTCTCTACAACTGATCTCTGTCCAGCATGTTTGAAAGGAAAACAACATCGAATGTCTTTTAAGTCCAAGCTAGAAAACTCCATTTCAAAACCCTTGCAGATGCTACATATGGATCTTTTTGGACCAACAAATGTTCAAAGCATCGGAAAGAAGTCTTATTGTTTTGTCATTATTGATGATTTCACTAGATTTTCTTGGGTTTATTTCTTGCATGCTAAATCTGAAACTGCTGAGTTGTTAAAAGAATTTATTATCAAAGTTGAAAATCAGTTGGATTGTAAAGTAAAAGTTTTAAGAAGTGATAATGGAACTGAATTTAAAAACACTAATGTTGATTTGTTTTGTGCAGAAAAAGGAATTGCTAGACAATTTAGTGCTCCAAGAACGCCTCAACAGAATGGGGTTGCGGAACGGAAAAATCGGACACTAATTGAAGCAGCAAGATCCATGCTCGCAGATGCCAAAATCCCTATCACATTCTGGGACGAAGCTATTGCTACTGCGTGTTTTGTACAAAACAGGACATTATTAGTGCAAGACAAACAGAAAACATCTTATGAGTTGTTATTTGGAAGAAAGCCGAATATTTCTTATTTGAAAGCATTTGGTTGTCCCGTAACGGTTCTAAATTTAAATGATCATCTCGGGAAATTTGAGTCAAAATCTGACGATGGATTTTTCCTAGGTTATTCGTCTGTTTCTAAAGCTTATCGAGTTTTTAATAGCAAAACAAATACTGTTATTGAAACTATTAACGTAAAGTTTTTAGAAAATTCGTTCCCGTCAGTGGCGCATGGTCCCGAATGGTTATTTGATTTAGATTCGTTATCAAAATCTTTCAATTCTAACTTGTTTGATTTTTCAGGAAAAGCAAGAAAAGAATTAGGTGACTTAGGATGCTTTAGTGACGATTCTGATAATGTCGAGGATGGCAATCTCAATTCGGAGTATCCGTTCATGTCATTTCACAATCCTGATCATGTCAAATCCAGTCAAGCTCCGGGTACTTCTGGTTCTCAAGAAGATCAAGAATCAAACAATCTTGAAGAGGATGTTAATCCGCAAAGTTCTCCTAATGATGGTGGATCTGTTCAAAATCAACCATCATCAGATCCGAATGCTGAAGTTATTCCAGAATCTTTTGATTACTTCATTAATTCACCGGATCAAGTCCCGAATTTCACTCCGCATACTTCGTCCATAATACAAGATCTACCAAATCTGAATACGTCTAATCTAGAGACTCAAGTGCAAGGAGGTGATATTCCTATTCATCGAATTCACAAGAAACATCCTGTCTCTCAGATTATTGGGCCGTTGAATCAGAGAACTACAAGAAGTCAGACTGAACAAGCAAATGGTTGTCTTTATTCGTGTTTTCTATCTCAAGTGGTGCCAAAGAACATTTCAGAGGCGTTGCAAGATAACAGTTGGATTGAAGCCATGCAAGAGGAATTGCTGCAGTTTCGCAAACAAGAAGTTTGGAAACTTGTGGACTTACCTGAAGGAGAAAATGCGATTGGTACAAGATGGTTGTACAAAAACAAGCCAGACGAACGTGGCATTGTTGTGAGAAACAAAGCGAGACTCATTGCACAGGGATACACTCAGGAAGAAGGCATAGATTATGAAGAGGTGTTCGCTCCAGTCGCAAGACTTGAAGCCATACGCGTTTTTCTTGCATATGGTTCCTTCATGAAGTTTAAAGTATTCCAAATGGACGTTAAAGGCGCTTTTCTGTATGGACCGATTACAGATGACGTATATGTCAGACAACCTCCGGGTTTTGAAGATCCTGACTATCCTCATCGGGTATACAAGTTGAGTAAAGCACTTTACGGTCTACATCAAGCTCCTAGAATCTGGTATGAGACACTATCTAAGCATTTACTAGAACATGGATTCACAAGAGGACAGATTGATTCAACTTTGTTTATGAAGAGGGAGAATGACGATCTCTTATGTGTTCAAGTTTATGTGGACGATATTATCTTCGGATCAACCAATGAGTCAATGTGCAAAGAATTTGAGGAAATCATGAAAAGCAGATTCCAGATGAGTTCTATGGGGGAGATTAACTTCTTTCTTGGATTACAAGTGAAACAATCAGCTGACGGAATTTTCATCAATCAATCAAAATTTGTTGAGAAGTTGTTGAAGAAGTTCAAGATGCAAGATTGTCAGACTATTCGAACTCCATCTGATGTGAATTGCAAGATTCAACCGGATCCGAAAGGCAAATCCGTGGATCAAACACTATACTAATCAATGATCGGTTCACTGATGTATCTTACTGCATCAAGACCAGACATCATGTACGCTGTTTGTGTGTGCGCCAGATATCAGTCTGATCCAAAGGAGTCGCACCTTGTTGCTGTGAAGCGTATATTCAGATATCTTAAAGGGAAACCAAATCTTGGGTTAAGGTATCCTTACGAAGGAAATTTTGAATTATATAGCTATTCTGACAGTGATTTTGGTGGTTGTGCTCTTGACAGGAAATCGACTACTGGTGGTTGTCAATTTCTGGGTCCTAGACTTGTCTCTTGGCAATGCAAGAAGCAGACCAACGTTTCTGTATCCACAGCTGAAGCAGAGTATATCGCTGCATCTGTAGGATGTTCTCAAGTTTTGTGGTTACAAAACCAATTGCTGGACTACGGGTTTAACTTTCTCAAAACTCCTATTTACATAGACAATACTGCTGCTATGTTCATTACTGCTAATCCTGTTCAACACTCAAAAACCAAACATATCGAAATTCGATATCACTTTTTAAGAGACAACTCTGAAAAAGGTTTAATAATTTTGATTAAAGTTCATACCGACAAACAACTGGCAGATCTTTTCACAAAATCATTTTTGTCAGGACGGTTTGAATTTTTAATTCAATCCATAGGATTAATCAATCATGATTGATTCTATTTTTCAAAAACAAAAAGAAAAATCAGAAAATTTAAAAAGCAAAAAATATAATAAGTTGATGTTAAGTATTGATTCCGCTGTCTTTTATTTTATGTTTTGCATTGTGTGTGTGCATGAAAAAGAAAAGCAAAAACAAAATATAAAAGCAAAAAGAAAAGAAAATATCATGTCATAAGAATCTATATTGCAAATAGTGAGAAATGATAGTTACACTAGACATTATTTGTTACATCATTTTTAATAAAGACTGATGAATGTTAATTGATGTGCTAGACAGCTCAGGCAATTAGACTGAAAAAGTAAGTTGATTGTTGACAAACATAAACTTAATGATCTTTGTGTTAAAGTTCCATTGTTATACATGTCTAGATATATATCTTTTGATACATTGCTTGTGATGATAGTTGTGCATGATCGGGTAACGATGCAGTGTATTCAGTGTGATGAACCGCATCGTGAGCTTCTTTGTTGTGGTATCCACAGACCTGAAGTCTCACACGAAGTCTCTTTTGAGCTTCAAGGTGCAGCAAAAGATTCCAAAATGGAACAAAAAGAGTCCCAAATGTGGACCATCACCAAACAAAAATTCCAAAAAGGAATTCAGAAGATTCCCAAGGGGAACGATAGGAAAGAAAAATTCCAAAAGATGGAATTAAAAAGAAGTCCCAAAGTGGACCAAATCCGAATAGAACCCAGATTCCACACTGTGTATGACTGTAAGTGACCAGGTTTGTGCAATATGCATTCAGGTAGTGGTTGATAAGGAAATATGTTGACATATGTATACATGTGGGTCACATAAGTCATTCTAATCGAACCTTAATTATCATCATGATACTGAAAAAGTAAGTGTGTCAACTCGAGCTAATTGGTATGTTTTCATATCATCACTCAATCAAGCATAAGTCAAATGTCTATTCAAAACTTGCAAAAACATGTTCAGATAATGTGTGGTATGATCTCACTGCGATATTATGATTCATTGCATTGCATATGTCTTTATTTTAATGTGTGTGCTTTGTGTGTGCAGGCATATGGAATCATTATTGACACATCGACATCCTTGTTAAACTTAAAAATTTCAAGAAATTTCAAGTTTAGGGGGAGAATAAAATTGAAGAAAAATATCTACAAAAATCCAAAAATATTGTGTTTTAAATAAATGTGTTTTGAATGAACAAGATTATGTGGTATGAAAAGCAAAGGTATTGGATATGTTAAAAACAAACCCAAGGTCTTGTGAATTGTTTTTAAGAAATTGCTTCGGGATATAGAAAAGTTGGTTGTGCAAAAACATTTTTGAAAAAGAAAAAGAAAAAGAAAAATGAATTAATTGGAATTGATATTATTGACTTGTTTAATGTTGAAGACTACTATTCTGCCGGGTGATTGATAAAACCCATCAGGTGTAGTTGTTCCTAACCTTTACCCGTCACTACGGTGACTTACCCGTCTCTACAGTGTTTGACCCGTCAAGTGTTTTTGAGATGTTTGCGACTTGTCATATGTACTTGACCCGTCACTACAGTACATGACCCGTCACAACAGTACTTGACCCGTCAAAGCTTATTGGGCCTTTTATGTTTACCCGTCCCTTTTGTTGACCCGGCACTTAAAGTTTGACCTAAATTTTTGACGATACAAAAACCCGCCTCTTCACAAACACTTATCATTTTTCACATTCACTTTCACACAAATCCTCTGAACTTAAATCGCCTTGTTATCATATTCAATCGTTTGCTCTGTAACAAGGTTGATCGATTGGATAAGGTAGTGATTTAGTGTTTTTGACCTTGATAGACCTGCAAATCAACAGTTAAAAAGAAAAACGATGATGAACAGTGTTTTAGACTTTGAATCGACACTTTGATTTTGTGTGTTAAAACTTAAATCGAATGTTGTTTTAAGGTTAAAATCGGTCGATCATCAACAATCAATCACTCATTTGCACCAAAACACCTTAAAATCAACCGAATCAGTTAAAATTGTGACAACTGATAAAATCGCCATTGATGAACTTTGAAGCTCTTAAAAGTTAAACATCAAAATGATGAAATATCTGTTTAAAAGTGATTAATACTTGTTAAAACTAAACCAAAACATGATAAACATTTTATCATAAAATTGTCAAAATTATGTCTTAAGTGTTAACTGTTAAAAAAATTGAAACATAAGTATAATCTTTAAGATTCAAAGTTGTTTGATTAAAATGATGAAAATCAGGTTATTAGAACAATTTAGAATTTAAAATGATTATGTAAATGTTTTGTTTTCTAACTTTTATTCATACACTTATGAAAATTTTGATAAAGAATCTAACACATTTGTCTTGTTTTGTGTTTGTTTGTGTTTTAACAGATGGAGAATCTCAAGTTTGAGCCTAAACACAATTTGGTAGCTGTTCTAGATGAATCTATCCCTGAAACAGAAGGTTACAGAGATATGATCAAGTTTATCAAGAGAACCAAATATGTGTATGCTATGTGTGCCAAACCGGTCATATATGCTAGGTTGATTAAAAGTTTTTGGAGAACAGCAGAGGTTGTTAGAGATGATCATGGTGTTACTGTTGTTCGAGGCAACATAACTAGAGATATGGTGTTGACTGTTTCAGAAGATGTTATTAGAAATGCCCTGAGGATTGATGAAGATGAAGTTGGTATGATGGATGAGTTGACCATGGATGAATGCAAATCGTGTTTTGTTAATATGGGTCATCCACCTATATTTCCAAAATCACAGTTTTATAGGGCAAAGTTGGGAAAGAAATATAAGCTGTTATGCTATGTTGTGCAACAATGCATGTCTAGGAGGAGTGCAGGCTTCGATAATTTCCCATCAGACATTGCATCACCAATTGTTGCCATTGCAGAGAACAAACCATTCAACATGTCAAGATGGATAATGAATGGGTTTGTGTTCAATTTGGTGAAGAGCAAGAGGTTTAAGTTTCTCATGTACCCGAGATTCTTACAAATGATGATCAACATTGCCTATCCTATCATCAGAAATGAAGGATATTCTGGAGGTATTTTATACACTGAGGACATGAACGATCTATCTTACAGAAAGATGAGTATCGGGAATGTGCCTGATGTGGAATTGTTTGACTATATGAGAGATATAGCCAACAATGAAGAAGATGTAGAAGGTGTTTATTATCATATATCTCATGGTGAGATTGTTGATCCACAGGACCTAGTGGATGAGGTGCCTGATAATTTATTAGATGATGATGAGTACCTTGCTCGTCATCAAGAGGATGAGAATGAACCTGAGAATGATGATCATGATGATAGTGAAGATGATAGTGAAGATGATGGTGGAAATGATGATGCTGAATCTGAATCTAATTCAGAGGAAGCTGAGAGTGTTGAAGTTAGTAAGCCAATGGTGATAGAAGAACCTGCTGAGGTTATTTCTGTGGGTGAAGAAGTAGTTGATCAAATTGCAACAGATATCTCTATTCAGTATGTTAGAAGGAAGAGGTCGAAACCAGTGATAGATACTGTGATTGTAGAAGAACCGGATGTGATTGAGACTGAAGAGATTGATGTACTTCAGATTGCACAGGAGGTAGTGGCCGAAGCTGAAACTATGGCACAGATAGTTGAAGAAGCTGATGCTGGCGCTACTGATCCTATTACTGTTAATATTCCCACCACATCATCCCAAATTGCTGAAAGGATTGAACAAGATTTGGAGTCTTCACCAAATTTTGTGTCAAAAGTTGATGAAAATGAGAAGGAGAAAAGAATTGCAGAGTTAGAAGATATGGTGGCAAAGTTAATAGAAGCGAATGATTTGTTGAAAGCTTCAAATGAACGGAAAAAGAAAAGATTTGATGAGTACTGGGATATACATAATCAGAATTTGAAAACCTTCAAGAAGTTGGATGAGGATCATGTCAAATTGGTTGATGAACATGTGAACTTGAAGGAAGATTATGAAAAACTGAAGGAGGAGCATGAGAATTTGAAATATGATTACAAAGAACTTAAAGCTGAATGCAATACGTTGGAGGCTGAAAAAGAAATGTTAGAAAAGTGGCTGGAGGAAACTAAACCGAAGAAATCTGGTTCAACTTCGGATAAAGACTTTTCTGATGAAGTAATCGAAGTGACTGAATCACAAGTACCTAAAGTTTATTTGACTAGAGCACGAGGTACTACGAATGCTGGTATTTTGGTGGAATCTCCAATCATTATTCCCGATGAAGCTTTTGCTGAAACTGTCATCTCTGACAAAGCTGAGGGAAAGAGGAAGTTAGATGCTATACCTGAGATATTTGGAGATGAAAACAGTTCAAAAAGGGCAAAAATTGATGAAACAGTGCAGATTGAGCCGATTCAATCTGTAGCTGTAGTTGAAATGGCTAAGGAAGTTGATATGACTGAAGCTGAAATTGCTAAAACAGTTCAGGTTGAGCCGATTCAATCTGATTCTGTAGCTGAGACTGAAGTTTTTGAGGCCACAGATAGTGAGAAAGAAGTGGGTTCTGAAGAAACAGTTCAGGTTGAGCCGATTCAATCTGAAGCTGTTGATATGCCTGAAAATGTATCTGAAGTGGCAAGTCAGTTAGAGCCGGTTCAAACTGACGATGCACCTATGATTGAAGCATTCGATGATCTGGATGACATAGATTTCACTGAATCTGATGATGAAGCTGAACCAGTACCGAATGTTGTTGAGGAGATTCCGGATGATTTGGATCAAAGATTTGCATATCTTGAAAGGATGAAATACAATTCAGTGTTTTTGAATGGATTGACGGTGAGCCAGATAAATGAAGAGTACGAGAAATGCATGATTGCTCAAGATAAAGCTGATGCAGATAAGAAAGAGTTTGTTACTGAGATGGGTGAATGGACTCCAATGCAAGAAAGTTTGAATATCGAAGACTTGCCTCCGACTGAACTGTATCACCAAAACCCAGAAGAAATGTCAGCTTCAGATATGCGTAGTTGGTTGAGTTCGAGAAATTATCCGTACAAGACTTTGAAAAGATTGAAGTCTGAGTCACTGAGGAAGATTGTGGTCAGTTTTATGAAGACAGAGAAAATGTACAACAGAATGTTTTATTTGGACTACAACAATCCCCAGTATTTCGAATTGACAAAGAGATATAAAGTCCTTGGACCAAAAGAACTTCCAGTGATGGCGTTACCTGAAGATGCTCACAAGAAAAGACATGAATTAATGGATATGTTCCCAAGCGAAGTTAAATCTTACAACATTCCAATGGAGGTTCGGGAATCATGGCACAAGTCAGCTACAGCAGGTGACGTGGTGAGGTCACTGTTGAGTAAAGGACAGTCTATTGCTGAGTTGCTTGACTCGATGATTGTGCCAGAGAAGAACAAGAAAGTGAAGATCATAGCATGGAAATACGATGAAGTATTTGATGCGTTTATGATAAAGAGAGTAAATGGGTTATGTGACGTATATCATTACTACTCGAGCATTTTTAAGTTGGAAGTTCAGGATTTAAAGGAGCTGCACAAACTAAGGTTGATAAATCACACGCATGCTGAGCGTGGTGATAAATGTGTTATGCTATTAGATGCCGGGATTGCTAGACCGCCAAAGTATCTTGATTTTCGAGGACAACAGGAAGATACTGCATATGTGCAAGCAAAGAAAGAAAGAAAGAAGAAACGATTGGTTGTGACTGAAGACATGTATCTTGAAGAGTTTTCGGATGAATACTTTGACAAAGTAACAAATCCTGGATTAAAGGTGATAGATGGTTCGCAAATGACAAAGCCCATACTCAGAGTGTTTTATAATCAAGAAACTTTTGAATTGAAGCTTGTTCGAAACTTGGAGGATTGGGACAAAGACATGATTACACTGTTTAGCACTTCTGAGTTGAAGCTGTTACATCCGTCATACATAGACTTTTTGAGAAGTTATAGAATGGAGAAGTGTAAAGATGCACTTGCTGAAGCTGATCGGAAGTTGTTTGTTGTGATGATAGAGGTGATTGCTGCTGCAACAGAAAAGATCCGAGTGAGAAAGGCACTGCTGAATTCTAATCTCGTGAGGGTTGACATACCAGAGATAGAATATATGAGGATCAGTAGGAAGGGTACTTTAGAGGTGAAAGTCAAAGGCCAGGAGATGCCATTCGAATTTTATGCTAATATTGATTTTGCAGGTTTAAATCTGGATTCACTTAGACGCATGAATGCCTGCCCAATTCTGACAAACGAGTCCAAACCTCGACAAGCCAAGATTGCCGAAAAGTTCAAATCATGTATTGAAGAAGCTTTGAAGGAACAAGAAGAGTATAAAGGAAAAGAGATGCTGAATGTCAAAGACGAACCAAAAGAATGGTAAAAGAGATTGATGCTGATCAAAGATGAAAAAGATAGAAGATTTTGCTGAAGATTCAAAGTTAAATCTTAGGGGGAGTACTGTTAGGGTTATTTCCTAGTTAAGATTTACTTTGTATTTTGTTTATATGTTTCTATATAGTTTAGGGTCTATTTTGTTATATTCCTTCAACTTGTATTTTGTTGCTATAAGCATGTAGTGAGAGAGTGAGAGGAGAGAGGCTAGATCACTTTTACACGTTAGAGAGAGAATTAACTGTGTGTGATTTTGTTTCTCCTGCACTTGTACTACGAATTGCTTTGATCATCAATATACAAAGAGAATTATTAGTATGAATTGTGTTTGTGATTGAACTGTTTGTTTGTGCGTTTTATTCTGATCATTTGAGTGATATTAACGATCCAATTGAACCTATCACACTTTGTTGTATTCCTTCAAGTACTTTACATAAAAAATAATAAAAAAAAATTATTTCCTGAAATTCAAGATAATATGGCTGTTGATGATTCGGAGAAGAATGTTCCAAGGTTGATAATCGATTTGACATAAAGAACTGGACTATTCATTTAAAGTTACATCTAAATTCCATTGATTCAGATATATGGAAATCAATTGAGAAGGGTCCATTCATTCCTTTTCAAACTGGTCTTGATCGAAATGGTATCTCATATACCAAAGATTCAGTTGAATCTTATCTTGAAGATGATTTAGAAGGAGAGGATTTGAAGAAAATTAAGAATGATATCAAGGCATATTTTGGGATGTGTAAAGGTTTACCATTGCAAGTGTTAACTCGTTTGAAGATTTATCAGACTAATTATACTTTATACAAAGCCTTGAAGGTGATACGTGATGGTGGAGAGGAATTACAAGCATTGAAGAAACAAAAACTCAAAAGACAACTTAAGTTATTTGAGCATATTTCTGGTGAGTTTTTCCATCAAATGATGAATCGATTCATGCAACTAACACAGGAGATGTCAACTGCTGGTATTAAAATGAGTTGAAGGACTTGAATGACAGATTGTTGAATGCATTACTTTCAAATTAGAAGCATACTGCCACTTTACTGAAGCATACAGAGAAATTTCCAATGGATATGGACACTATTATCACTAAGATAGAATCAGTGAAAATCGATGAAAGTTCAAGAAACAATGATCATGCTGGTTCATCTTCTTAGTATAAGTTTGTATCATCACTGGCAAGTACTGTGGACAATGCATTTGTTGTTCAAAAGGAAGAAAAAGTTGAAGATGAAGGAGATCTGTTTGTAGGATATGGTTTTTTCGCTGAATCACTATATTCTATTGGAATTTCTATGCAATCACCTTTTCAATCTCAAGCTCATTCAAAAATGCATCAATCTAAAGTTCAAAATGGCAGTTCATCTTCTAATGTAAAAACGTGCAAAGTTAATAATGTTATTAACATTCTTTTGCAGGATAACAAGACAAAAAATGCTTTTACTGCATTTATGGATAGTTTTCAAGCTTATCAAGGAAGTCATCTTACTAACATGGAATTAATTTTGCAGGATTTATTCAATGTAGAGAAATGGATGTTAATTGGGAAATGGATGTTAATTGGGAAATGGTTATGGTGGCATAGAGGACACAGAAACATGCTAATATGAATAGAAACTTTAAACCAAGTGCAAATAAGTCTGTTGGGTTTGACTTTTTTAAATTCAAATGTTTCAGTGGTAACAGTTATGGGCATTTTTCAAGAGAATGTAAAGCTCCAAAGCAACAAAAATCTGGAGGTCAAACAAGTTCTAGTACTCCATCATAACAATCAAGTTCAGCTAATTCAGGCTTTCAATCAAGATCTCAAAGATCTTTCCAGAAACCATATCAAAGTCTTCCGATGCTAGAATTGAAAAAAGAAGAAAAGTTTGTTAAAGATCCAAATAAAGCATTAGTAGTCAGTATCAAGGATGGATATGACTAGAGTGCTTATACTGAACAATTACTACTGATCTTACATCAAATCTTGCTTTAGTTGCTGAAATCAATGAAGAAGACTGGTATGAGGAAAATGATACCAGGATTGATAATGAAGAGGATAATGAGGATTATGATTGGAGTGACAAGTCAGATCTAATTGAACTTGAAGTTCTTGAAATTGCTAACCAAGCTGAAAATTTTATTGAATCTGAAGATGGTGCAAATGTTGAAGTAGTTGAAGTTACTCGATCTAAAGGAGTAGCTTTTATGGTTCAGTCAGAAGAGCCGAAGGTTGATTCTTCGTCCTCTGATTCTGATAAACCATCAAATTATGTTCCATTGCCAGAAGATGTGAGAGAAAAATTGTGTACTGTTGAATGCTTAGAACAAATTGAACATTACAGATAATATTCTTTCACAATTTATGATAAACTGGTTAAGGAGAGAAAAAGCATAATAAACTCAAAGAAGATCATAAAGTGTCAGATGAAAAGATCATGTTATTACAAGACTCTTGGAAGAAATCGATGTCTTAAATTGAACTTTTAAAACACCAACTCAATGAAATTACAAAGAATCTAGAACTTGAGAAAATTGCTCATGCATCAACTCAGGTGGAATTGGCAAAAATTAAAAGTTGCAAAACCTTGGAATTGGAAACAAGAACAAAACTGGACTTGGATTTACTCATGAACCCATGCCAGAATCAACCACAAATACATTACCAGACAACTTAAATACAAACGATCATTTCCCTGAAAATGAAGCAAGGTTGAAGGAGTTTCTCAAGAAGAAGTCTGATTTTAAAATTTCTGATGATAAATGTGAGGTTGAAGTCTTTATTGAAACTAACAAAGAAAAAATTCAGAATGGTCATCCGGTGAAGATAAAATCGTATCATCCAAAGAATAGTATGAAGCAAGTTAATATTGCTAAAGGATCACATTGAAGAAGTGATGTAGCGTAACGATTGAGAATGATTCAAGCACGTTGATTCTACGAATACCCGTGCTGATTCAAAATCCCCAAACCACCCCAAATTCACCCAAAACCGGAGAATTTGAAAGAGCAAACGTTTTTTTGTAAATAATGATCAATGATCATTTCATCTGCATTAGAACATCATAAATAAGAGAATCAAAACCCGAATGGGCCAAAAAAACAACTACGGGCCAAAACAAAAGCCCAAAACAAAAAGTCCAAAAGCATGTCCAAAACATAAAAGTGACAATAACTCCCTTAAGGAGGCTTATTTAGAGAAAAAAGTCGGGTAAGCCGCCTACGGCTGCTTACCAAGTTGTAGCCCTAGTTCCGGTCTTCGATTTGACTGGTAGCTCGTCCGAAACGGATGCCCGTAACACAAGTTATGCCCATTTCTGTGAGACACGATCAGAAGCCTCTAGAAATATAAGGGCCCGCTCCTCCACAATTGGGCCCGCATCATTCCCCCCTGGGAAGACGAAATTCGACCGCGAATTTGGACCAACTTCATCATCAGAAGAATCCCCATAATAAGGTAGCAAGTGTTTCACATTAAAAACATCAGAACAACGAATGTTACTTGGCAGCTTTAGACGATAAGCATTTGAGTTTATCTTCTCCACAATTTCCACAGGCCCAATCTTCTTAGCTGACAGTTTGTTGTATTCCCCAACCGAAAATCGATCCTTTGTCAAAACAACCCACACAAAATCACCTTCTTCAAAATCAACTTGTCGACGCTTTTTATCAGCAGCTTGCTTATACTTAGAATTGGCTCGAACCAAGTTGTCATGCACAGTTTTGTGAACTTCATGTAATCCTTCTAAAAAATCTTGCACTTTCTTGGGTCCAGAATAAGTAACGAGCAATGACATTAGATCCAGTGGTCCTCGTGGTTGAGCTGAATAAACCACCTGGAATGGACTAAATCCGGTACTACGATTGACAGCATGATTATGGGCAAATTCAGCTTGATAAAGTTTTTGATCCCAAGCTTTCACATGTTCACCCACTAGGCACCACAACAAATTACCGAGCGAACGATTAACAACTTCAGTTTGCCCATCCGTCTGAGGGTGATAAGCGCTACTGAAATTGAGCTGAGTATTCACCATCTTCCACAAACTACGCCAAAAGTGACTGAGGAAACGAGTGTCCCGATCAGTCACGATGGACGTTGGTAAACCATGTAACCTGTAAATATTACGGAAGAACAACTGAGCTACATTAACTGCATTCGTCTTCTTTTTGCAAGGGATAAAATGCGCCATCTTTGAAAACTGATCAACAACCACAAAAATCGAGTCATTACCGCGTTGAGTACGTGGTAAACCCAACACAAAATCCATGCTGATATCAACCCAAGGCCTAGAAGGAACGGGCAATGGCATATAAAGCCCAGCATTAGTAGCCGTTCCCTTTGAGACTTGACAAAAATAGGCCAAAAATCAGACTGAACTAGTTGCAAAGTCCGATCCCTCCCAACATGCCCTTCACCATGTAACTCTTTAACAATCTGAAGTCGCAGGCTGGAATCAGGAATACACAATTGGTTCTCTCTAAAAAGAAACCCGTCTTGCACCAAAAAATCAGACCTTTGCCCAGATTGCACACCCTGCAAAACTACAGAAAAATAAGGATCCACCATGAGCTGTTCCATAAGGGTGTCAAGACCTGGAACAACCACCCTCATAGAAACAAGCAAGTTACTCCTCCTGCTTAACGCATCCGCCACCCGATTCAAAGACCCAGACTTATGTTTTACCACAAAAGTAAATTTTTCCAAAAAAGCCATCCACCGCGCATGCATATGAGATACCTTATCCTAACTACAGATATGCCTCAATGAATCGTGATCCGTAAAAAGAACAAACTCCTTGTGGAACAAGTAGTGACGCCAATGCTTCACATCCTGAACCACAACATAGAACTCAATATCATAAGTGCTATACCGAAGCTTTGATTCTGTCAACTTTTCACTGAAGTAGGCAACGGGTCGGCCCCCTTGACTTAAAACCGCCACGATTCCTCCTTGAGAGACAACAGTGTGTTGCTCAAAAACCTGAGAAAAATCCGGCAATACTAAAATTGGTGTTGTGGTAAGTTTTTCTTTGATCAACTGAAAAGCTGACTCTGCCTCTTCAGTCCAAACGAAGGTCTTCCCCTTCAAACAGTTTGTCACTGGTGCCATAATAGAACGGAAATTTTTTATGAACCGCCGATAGAATGAGGCGAGTCCATGAAAACTACGCACTTCAGTTATTGAGCTGGGGGTTTGCCACTGCTTAACTGCTGTCACTTTAGATTCATCAACTTGTATCCCCTCACAAGAAACAACATAACCCAAAAAGAGAACTTTAGGTGTCATGAAGACACACTTCTTCTTGGCTGCATACAGACTATCCCTGCGCAATAAGGTTAAAACCTGTCGAACATGGTTCACATGCTCATCAAGATTAGAACTATAAATTAGCACGTCATCAAAATACACCACCACAAATTTACCAATAAATGGCCTAAACAGTTGGTTCATGACTCGCATAAACGTACTCGGAGCATTAGACAAACCGAATGGCATCACCAACCATTCATACAGCCCCTCACGAGTTTTATAACCCGTTTTCCACTCATCCCCCGGTCTGAGTCGAATCTGATAGTACCCACTCTTCAAATCCAACTTCGTGAAAATAGTGGCACCACTAATCTGGTCGAGCAAATCGTCAAGTCTAGGAATAAGGAATCTGTACCTCACAGTGATCTTGTTGATGGCTCTACTGTCAACACACATTCGCCACGTACCATCTTTCTTGGGAGTTAATAGAGCAGGCACAACACAAGGACTCATACTTTCTCGAACATACCCTATAGAGACCAAATCTTCAACTTGTCTACGCAACTCCTCATGCTCCTTGGGACTCATTCTATAGTGTGGCTTATTAGGCAGTTGGGCACCTGGTTCCAAATTAATATGATGTTGGATGTCATGCAATGGTGGCAAACCTTCCGGCAATTCATCTGGAAACACATCAACAAACTCATTAAACAACGGGGCCATAGCATTAGGAATCTCTTCCCCATCATATACCTCCTTTCCTACTAACACAAAAACACTTTCTGCTTTTTTTTAACTCTTCTTCAAACTAACTGGTGGTCAAAAGAGTACTAGGAGACTTCGGGACTAACTCTTTTGCCTTGCTAGGAACCAAGGTTATCTTCACACCACCAAACATAAAACTATAAGTATTGGAATGCCCATTATGTTCAATGCTACGATCAAATTCCCAAGGTCTACCCAATAATAAATGACACGCATCCATCACAACCACATCACACCAAACATCATCTTTATAAATAGTACCAACAGAAAAGGTAACAAGAGCTCGTTTAGATACCGTTACCTCACCGCCCTTCTTGAGCCATTGTAGCTTATACGGTTTGGGATGATCCTCTGTTTTCAAACCCAGCTTATGCACAGCCTCTTATGATATCAGGTTATCACAGCTTCCTGAATCAATAACAAAGGTACAAAACTTCCCTGAGACAGTACACGTCGAGTGAAAAATATTATGCTTAAGCCAAGCATCTCCATCCATTTTCGGTGTGTAGCAAGAGCGTCTAACCACCAAGTTTACCCCTACATCCCCCACCACAAACTCTTCCTCATACTCAACCTCTTCATCAAACATCGGGGTACCATCATAATCTTCATATTGGTGTTCACCTTCAGACTCATCAGGCTCACCGAACATGGTCCGTTTACCAGCTTTCTTGCATTCAGACTGTCGATGGCATGTCTCCCCACAATTAAAACACTTAAACCTCCACCTGTCACCCTATAGGACGGCCCAGCATTGCCAGCCCCTGGTTTCTGCTGATTCGATGTGGCACGGAGTGTCCCACTACCGGCTCCGAAACTTCCCCTGGTAGGAACAAAGGAAGACGAACCAATCACTCGACGGTTTTGCTTCTCAAAAGCTAGTGCCCGTTGATGTGCCTCTGCAACGGTTTCCGGATCAAACATATTCACAGACTCCAAGATTTGAGTCCTTAAACCCCCATGATAGTCATGTATAGGTCGGACTCACCGGTATGTCGGTGTTATAGATTCGCCCGTAGCACAGTTTAGTGTTTGAGTTGGTATCGACCGGGCGAACCTGATTGTGCCCGGCGAACCTATGTGGTTCGCTAGGTAGATTCGCTGCAGCGAATCTATCAGCGAACCTATGTCTGATATATATTGTAACCTTATCTTCAAGAAATACAACTTTTGCACAACTTTGACAAAAACCTTATCTTACTGATTGTGTCGTGCGTTTGTTTACTGGAGGTGCAAGGAGCATATCTTATTCATCTTTGTAGCGTATCTACCTCCGGTTGTGTGGATTTTATCTCATTATTGGGTGTTTGGTTATAATACACTTTGTTTGTTTGAGTCAAGTGTGTTTTGTTGTTAAACAAGTCATTATAGCACTGAAATCACGATCATTATGGACCAACAATATGGTATCAGAGCCTTAGTGCTCTTGATTGTTTGATTCTAGTGATTTTTGTGTTGATTTTGGGGTTTTTGTGTCAAAACACTATTTGATTCTTTTCTGGACTGGTTTGGGTGTTTTGGTGTTGTATTTTGCTTAAGGGTTGTCATATTTGGTCATAGGAAGCTTCTGAAACAAACGGGTCTACAAATGGTCAAGTTTTGAAGCTGTCCTGGTTGTTTTCGTACTGTAACAGGTTTGTTCGTAACCCAGCGAACCTATCTGTTCTTCCAGCGAATCTAGTGTTCATCCAGCGAACCTAGTCAACTCTTGTGTTCTGTAATTTTGTGTTTGTGGCTAGCGAATCTGACATTTCATCGAACGAAAGTTCACTTGTTTGGCTCATTGTGCAAGCGAAACTGCTGCCAAAATCTGTCGAGCGAAACTGTGCTTGATTGACAGCGAATCTGTTTGTTTGTCTAGCGAATCTGCCAGTGAATCTGTTTGTTCTTTGAGCGAATCTAATCCAGCGAATCTATTTGTCTTCAGCGAATCTATAATCTGTTCAAAATTATGGCTACATCAACACTGAATATGAATGATCTGGATAGTGTTCAACCTAATAGGCCACCGAGGCTTGTTAGTGGTGAAAATTTTGAAGATTGGAAGAGGTGTTTGAAAGCTTTCTTCTACTACACTGACTATAATGGTCCGCACGTGCCAAAGACAGTTGTAAATGGTCCGCACGTGCCAAAGACAGTTGAAGGAACTGTCACTTCAATAAACACAGATCCAAGTACTTTTACTGAAGCAGACACCAAGTTACTTGATCGTGACAAAAAGGCACTGGGAGCATTGATACTTTGTTTGCATCAAGATATTTTCAACAGGTTTGCTGAACACACAACTGCAAAAAGCTTGTATGATGCGCTGTGCGAGTTCTATGATGGTAATGAGGATTTGAAGCTGGATAGAAAAGCTCAAGCTGAGAAAGAGTTTAACTCTTTTGTGGGGTATTCGCAAGAAAATCTGACTGATATTACCAATCGATTTCTGTCTGTATCAAGTAATATGAAGAAGTATGATGATAAGCTGGGAAATCATGAACAAGTCACAAAGCTGTTAGATTCTCTTCCCCCTCAGTGGAGTTTACAAATCAAGCTGTTGAAACAAGAAAGAAACTTTCATGACTATAAGCTGATGGATGTTATAAACAAGCTGAAGTCCTTTGATCTTGATGTGAAGAGAAGAGAATACAATCAGTCTATGATGGTTCCAAATATTCCTTCTCAGAACGCTGCACTTAATTCATCCGCTGCAAACTCTCATATCTACAGTGCTGCACCTGGAGGATCATCAAGTCATGTGTCTGTTAAATCTGTTGGTGCATCTACAAATGTTGGTTCAAGCTCAAATGCATCTGTCACCACTCAGATTCCATCTGACACTATGGCTTTGTTTGGAATGTTTGTTCATAGCTATGAAGCTCTTGTTGCTGGTGAGTTAAAGGGAAAGGGGATGACCGTTGAAGATATGTATCAGGTGGATCCTGATGATCTTGAAGAAACCGACATCCAATGGCAAATGGCCATGCTTACTCTTCGTGCTAGACGGTTATGGAAAGAACATGTAGAAGAAGTTTTGGGAATCAGGGACAGAATAACAAGCTGGGGTATGACAAAGGGAAGCTGAGATGTTATAACTGCAAACAATTGGGTCACTTCAAAAGGGAATGTCCTTTACCAATTGTTACTGAACCAGTGAATTCTGGAAATCCAAGATCTGTTCCAAATCAAGAAAGGCTTGAGGAAGCGAAATCAAATAAAGAAACTGCACTGCTCACCAACTTTGATTGGAGTGCAGAAATTGAAGAAACAAAGGAGGAAATTAATCATGCCCTAGTTGCTGAAATTGTTGAGGTTGATGATAACTACATAAATTGCTTTGATCCTTTCAAAGAATTTTATGGTGAAGATGAGGAAGAGAAACTTGAGAAAGTTGACAAAGATCAATCAGATACTATTGTTCAAGGGCATCTGAATCACTCGGGATTGGTTTGTGAAGCTGCGGTAAATGAAATGAAGAATGACGAAGAGTCAAAGCTTAACTTGGAAGCAATGATTGAGAAGGCGAGGCTTGATGCTGTTGATGAATTCAAGAGGAACACTCCCTACTGCCAGTGTGATCGTGCCCTTGCTGCCGAAAAACTGGTAATTGGTCTTCCTTATGACGTTATTGAAGATATGTGTTCATCTGCTTGCAAAATTCGTTTAATTGGCATATACAAAGCTAATAAATTGTTAATGTCAAACGAAAACGAATTAAAGAGAAATAACAAAGAGCTTAAATTGAATGAATCAAAGTATTTTGTCAAATTAAGAGAAGCTTTGAAAGAAAATGAACATTTAAAAAGAACTCTTTTGGAAAAGAATTGTGAAATAAACTATTTGACTGAGCAAGTAACTCTTGCTGAATTTGAAACAAGAAAACTCAAAAATAAACTGCAGCAATGGACAATATCTAGTATGAAAATGGAGGAACTCTGCAAGAAACAACGGGGGGCCAGAGTTAAAACAGGTTTGGGTCTTAACAATGAAACATATGCATATCCTCCACCTAGTACCTTCTGTTACTCTCCAACACCTACTCCTCATCCATCAAATGAGCTGATACAAGAGATTATCCAGAATGATACTAACAGCTCTATTGCAGGTTTAAGTGGAGTAAATCTTAAAGTGGTTAGAGAGGATTACGCTTATGGTGGGAGTACTGGGCTTGGTTGTCTAGCAGTAGTGAATGTTCTAGTTCTGATTCCAAGAAGTCTGTTGAAGACATTAGTTTAATTAATTCTGTTTCCAGTAATGTGTTATGTTCAGACAATTCTATGTTTAATAGTAATTTAGGGTGCACTACTTCAAGCTCTAATGTGTTGAATGATGATCTGATTGAAAATAAGTGTGTGAATGACAAGGATGAACTTTCAGGTCATGTCTCTGAAAGTCAAACCAAAACAAACTGTTTTCAAAAGTTCTTTACTCATCAAATCCCGTCTTTCACACCTATAAGGATTTCAAAACCTAAATCTGAATCTAAAAAGGTAAATGTCACAGCAAGGAAATCAAAAGAGCCTTATGACTCTTACAGTGACTGCAATTCTCAACTGTCTGAATGTGACGAGGAAATTGAAATGGAGAAAATTCCTGTAAATAAAGTTTCCAAAGTGGGTTTGAAATCTCATTGCTTCAAATTTGGAAATATTGATCATACTGTTAAGCAATGCCCTAAGTTAACCAAAAACAGTTCAAAGCAAAAATAATTTGGAAAAAGATTAAACACGTTTGTAAATAATTTCTTTTGTAATCCTTCATCTGTTTCACCACCCAAGTACACAAAAGCTTGGGTGCCAATTTCGAAGGTCTAACTTTTTAATTTTTTTAATAAATGTCAGGAACATTGAAATGCCGTTGTAAATAGTCATTGGCATATTGACAGCGGATGTTCCAGGCATATGACAGGGTTGAAGGACCTTCTGACTAACTATCGGATTATCAATGGCGGATATGTTGCTTTTGCGGGAGACAAGAAAGGTGGTAAGATCATTGGTCAAGGAGAAGTCTCAAATGGTTCACTAACTTTGGAAGACGTCAACTACGTTCCTGAACTGGCATTCAATCTTCTCAGTGTATCACAAATCTATGATAAGAATATCCCAGTGATGTTTCTTCCAAATGAATGTTTGTTCTTGAAGCTGGAGTTTTCTATTCCTGAAGAATTGGTGATCATGCGAGCTCCGAGACGAAATGATACATATATGCTGAATATGGGATCAAAAGAATCAACTTCTACCGTGACCTGTCTCCTATCTAAAGCTTCATCTTTTGAATCGTTTCAGTGGCATAGACGTTTAGGGCACATTAATTTTAAAATTCTGAATAAATTGGTTAAGAACAATTTGGTCAGGGGTTTACCACTTAAAGATTTTTCAGTGGTTGAGAAATGCATGGCTTGTGCTAAAGGAAAACAGCACAAAAAGCCACATAAACTTAAAATTACAAACTCTATCTCAGAACCCCTCGAATTGTTACATACTGATTTATTTGGTCCAATAAGTGTCAAATCTATTGCTAAGAAATCTTATTGCTTGGTTGTCACAGATGATTACTCTAGGTACACCTGGGTGAGATTCATGGCATACAAGAGTGAGACTGCTGAAGAGCTGATGAAGCTGATTCCTTAAATCGAGGTTCTTGGAAAACGAAAGGTTCAAGCCATCAGAAGCGATAACGGAACGGAATTCAGAAACCATATCTTCAACTCTTTCTGTGAAAAACGGGGTATTCTCAGGCAGTTTAGCGCCGCACGAACACCACAACAAAATGGTGTTGCTGAAAGGAAGAATCGAACTCTTGTGGAGGCTGCTAGAACTATGCTGATTGAGTCAAAGCTTGAAATTATTTTCTAGGCAGAGGCAGTTAATTGTGCAGCTTATGTTCTGAATAGGGTACTAATTGTCAAAGAAAAGATGAAGACATCATACCAGCTGTTTCGAGGGATTAAGCCGTTGATTGATTTTCTGCGCCCCTTTGGATGTTCTTGTACTCTTTTGAATACTAAAGATCAGAAAACGAAGTTTGGTGCTGTTTCGGATGAGTGCTTCTTTGTAGGATACTCGAACACACAAAAGGTGTATCGTGTTTACAACAAGCGAACGCGGATTGTGGAAGAGTCCTATTATGTTGACTGGCAAGAGTCAATCACTACAAGCATTGGCAGTGAACCTGCATGGTTTTATGATTCCGCCACTATTTTCAAATCATTCAATCTTCCTGACTCTGACGATGATGACATCATTCCTCACACATCAGTTTCTATCTTTAACCATCCACCTACACAATCACAACCACAATCATCAACTACACAATTACCTCCCACTTCATTTGACATTCCACCACCTCAAACTGTTCCAACTTCTCCATCAGATATCCCATCATCATCCACTTCAATTCCTACATCTGCCACTAATACAATTCCTTCAATCTCAAACGTACCTTCACAATCACCTAATCAAACACCCTCAACCGAAACCAACCCTTTGCTTCTCAATACTGATTTCAAAACTTTAAAGAATCATCCTCATGATTATATCACAGGATCAATTACTGATGGTGTGCGAACTCGGAGTCAGAGTGGTTTGATAAATGAATGTCTCTATGCTGCCTTTCTATCCCAAGTTGTTCCAAAAAATTATAAACAAGCTCTTGAAGATCCTAGTTGGGTGGATGCCATGCAAATGGAACTGCAACAATTTAGGAAGCTTAAAGTTTGGGAACTTGTTGATCTTCCTCCTAACAAGTGTCCCATCGGCACTAAATGGGTTTTCCGAAACAAGCCAGATGATCGCGGTGTTGTCATCAGAAACAAGGCGAGATTGGTTGTTCAAGGATTTGCTCAAGAGGAGGGGATTGACTACACTGAAGTTTTTGCTCCAGTCGCTCGCCTTGAAGCCATCAGAATCTTTCTTGCTCATGCTGCGAACAAAAACTTTAAAGTTTATCAGATGGATGTGAAATGTGCATTTCTATATGGAGATATCGATGAGGAGATCTACGTATGTCAACCACCGGGTTTCGAGGATCCAGATTTTCCTTCAAAGGTGTACAAGCTTGATAAATCCTTGTATGGGTTGCATCAAGCTCCACGTATCTGGTATGAAACTCTGACACAATATCTTCTCAGCAAAGGTTTCTCTCGTGGGACTATAGATATGACATTGTTCAAGAAGGAGGTGAATGGTGAGCTGCTGATCGTTCAAGTGTATGTTGATGATATAATCTTCGGTTCGACTAATGAGGGGCTGTGTAGAGAGTTTGAAAAAGTGATGATGGATCGCTTTGAAATGACGATTATGGGGGAGATGTGTTTCTTCTTGGGGCTGTAAGTGGAACAAAAGCCAGATGGAATTCTTATTCACCAAGAGAAATATATCAAAGAGATCCTCACGAAGTTTGGCATGGATGATTCTTCTCCGGAACTGATTCCTTTCACCGCTCAAACATGCTTAACTTCTGATGATAATGGGAATCCTTTTCACCGCTCAAACATGCTTAACTTCTGATGATAATGGGAATCCTGTGGATGCTCATCGGTATCGCTCGATGATCGGATCTCTCATGTATCTGACTGCAAGCCGACCGGATATTACATTCGCTGTGTGCTACTGTGCTCGTTTCCAGGCCAATCCAAAAGAATCACATGAGAAAGCTGTTAAACGAATTTTTCTTTACCTTAAGGGTTCCTCTCGTTTGGGACTTTGGTACCCAAAAGGTGGGAACTTTGATTTACATGCTTTTTCTGATAGTGATCACGCAGGTTGCAGGATTAACCGAAAATCAGTCACTGGCGGATGTCAATACCTTGGCGAATGTCTTGTTTCCTGGCAAAGCAAGAAGCAAACAACCGTCTCTCTGTCCACAGGAGAAGCAGAATCCATTGCTGCTTCAAGTTGCTGTTGCCAAGTGCTCTGGATTCAGCATCAGATGATGGATTATGGCATCAACTTTCTTCATACGCCACTCTTTTGTGATAATGAAGCTGCTGTTGGAATTGCCAAAAATCCTATTCATCACACTCGCACCAAGCACATTGAAACAAGAATTCATGCCATCAGAGATGCACAGGAAAAGGGGTTCATTGATATTATTCCTATTGAAACAAGAAAGCAAAAAGCTGATCTTTTCACAAAAACTTTTGACAAACCACGTTTTTATGAACTGATCTCTATGCTGGGACTTATATCTTTTTGAAAACCTTTTTCTATGTGAATCAAAATTTGTAGATATGTAAATAACTTTTTCTTTTTCTTCTTTGAAAATTCTGTGGGTCACTCATTTCTTCGCTCCTTTATTTTATTTTATTTTATTTCCTTTTATTTTTTCTTTTATTCTGTATATATATATTAAGAAAATCTGAAACACAAAAATTTCTTATTAGATAGCTATAATATAGAAATTTTGGGGGAGATATTCGATTAACTATTTATAGTTTTTCAAATTTTGCTATTTCAGGATCTCCGTTTTGATTGATGTTGAAGAGACGTTGAAGGAGGTCAGAAGTATTGTGTTTGGGATATGTCAGATAGGCTCAGCCTGATAACAAAGTAAACATTGAGTGTGCAGCCAAACATAACGTTCAAGATCTCGGCAACAATGATTATCCCCTTGACATGATTGGATTGCACAAAGATAAGGGTTCTGTCAAAAATGGGTTAAGAGCGTCAAATCTTTGCCTTGATTTCCCTAAACATCCCAAATCACCCTCGCCCTATCCCCGAATCGAGTTTCTAGTGTGCAAAACAAATAAAATAAAAAGCTGCTAGTGATGCTCTTCGGAAAAACCTCTGAGTGAGTTACTTGTTAACTCCTCAGAAAGTATTGAGTCAAAGTGCTTAACTCCTCTGCTATACGGAAGTATTGACCTGGAGTTGGTGGATCTTCTCTGCTATACGGAAGTATTGACCTGAAGATTCACCGAGCATGCTCAAATGTTTATCTCCTCTGTTATACGTCGGTATAGACCTGGAGCTCTGAACTATTTGAGTTTCCCAAATAATAAGTCGCAATGTGTTCAAAAGAATCATTGTTGACAAGCTCCACTCACAAAAAGATGCAAAAATTGCACAAGTGTCAAAAGAAGCTAATGCATCGATCAATATTCAAAATTTGATCCTCGAAATTCAAGCAAAGTCAATAGTATTGCTCAGATATATCCTGATGACAGAACTTGTTCTTTTTACCTAGATGTCTGTGGGGACCGAGTCGTCTGAGCTTCTTCAATCAAACCAAAAACATGATAAAAGAAGCTGCTGATCTCTTGTTGAAAGGACTAAGGCATGGGTTTAAATGGACAAACATATCTGCAATCCCGCCAATCGATGATTCTCCGGATTCTGCTCAAAACATCATGAAAAATATATATATATCCTTCTTTAGCTTTTAAAAAATTCTTGCCTTTTCTTTCATTTTATTTTTCTTATTTTTCCTTGTTATTATTATTAACTAAGTTAATGTGTTTATTTTTGGAGCGTTGATATTGTGGGACGTTTTTTTCGTGGTTTTACAAAGAATTTAAAATTTGAGAAAAACCAAAAATATTTTATTTTTTGTGTGCCAGCGAATCTACTAGCGAACCAACAGGTTCGCCAGAACCTCAGGTTCGCCCGGAACCTCTTTGCATCGCCGCCGTGGTTTACTTGACTTTTTGTCTTCTGGCGAATCTAAAGTTCGCTAGTGTGTCTGCCAGCGAACCTGTGTCAGTATATATATGTAGTGACAGCAAAATAATTCACAATTTCGCTGTCACTATTACTGTAGCTGGGTTTTTCAAATTCTATCTGACGAACGTTCGATTCTCACTATTCAACCGGTCTTTCACACTTAAACACCTTTATTTTGGTCTGGTATGTCATCGTCTCCATTTTAATCTATGTTTTCAAACCATCAATCGCACTTTTACCCCCCTTAAATCCGTCGATGTGTGACACTGTGTAAATCAAATGACTGATTTGGTGTTTTTAGTTAGGAATTTACTTCATAATATCCTCGTTTGATGTTTATATTACCTGATTGTTGCTTTGTTTGCTTGATAATGGTGTATTGTCTGTGATTTTGGCCGTTTTTCAAAAAACTAGGGTTTCCAGCGAATCTAAGTGTTCGTCTGGCGAATCTGAATGAAAGTTCAAAACTTCGAGCGAACCTATGTCGTTATGCCGCCCGTGCATCAACATAGATTCGCCCGACTGTTTCTAGCGAACCTATACATTCGCTCGACCAAATGACTGATTTTTCATGTCAGCGAATCTATAGGTTCTGGTGCCAAATCTCAGGTTCGCCACGTTAGCGAACCTATCTATCCAGCGAATCTATTAACTTTTTCAAAATCTTCGTTTCTGATCAATCTCCGTTTATTTTTCAGGCACGATGTCTACATTATTCTTCGAAAGAAAGCACAATATGTGTGCTTTGCTTGACGAGAATCACGAAAAAGCCGGTGGGTATAGAGATTGCATCAAATGGATGAAGTCGTCTCACATTCATCACGCCATTTCTCATTCACCCACTATATACGAGCTGCATGTTCGAGATTTCTGGAGAACTGCAGTGATGAATGTGTCTGTACAGCCATCTCGTATATGTGCCAAAGTTAGTGGTTTTGATCTGGAGTTTACTGAAGCCGATCTGGCCAGAATCTTGAGGTTAGAGTAGGATGTCGGTGAGGAGGTCAGTATGACGGCTGAGGAGGTATATGGGGCATTCAGGACTGTGGGTTATGAGGGTCCTATGCCAGGTGAAAAGAAGATGGAGTTTGTGAAGTCCTATCTGATCCAAGAATGGAGATATATTGCACACGTATTCATTATGTGCTTGGATCATAGGAAAGGGGGGTACTGACGGATTGAATTTGGACTGGGCTCGGGCCATGATGCTGTTTTGTCGGGGGCAAAAGGCTAATTTAGCAAAACTCATCTACAACTACATGCTAGAGAACATCCATGCAACTAAGGCAGGCAAATGGCTAATGTATCCCAGATTTATTCAGATGATTCTGACTGACAAGTTGCCAAATCTACCGGTAGTTGGTGATGTTTTGAAGATATGGGAGATGCATTCCAGAATTTTTGGGGACTGTAAACCGGTGAGGTCGGACTGTGCAGGTCGAACGTCATATTTGTGGGAAAACATGTACCCGGCTGATAGATGGGTACAAATACAGAGGATAATGGAGTCTGGAAGGAAACGGGGTGGCGAGAACATTGAAGTGATTGAGAAGAAGGTGAGAAAAAGGAAGCAGTACGCCAAAGACAAAGATTATTCACTAGAACGAGAGATTGATGAGGTTCAGGCTGAGATAGATCTGGGGAGAGAGAAAAGGACCAAAAGGAAATCGGATCCTCAAACTGAAGCGTCCAAGAAAGCAAAGCATGATACTGCGGGTACATCTACAGAATCCGTTAGTGTATTGAAGGATGAGATTGACAGTTTAAAGACAGAATTGGGGGAACTGAAGAGTAAATATGAGGAATTGGAGACCCAGGATGCTGAAAAATCAACGGTTATATATGAAATGGGGAGGATGATGAAGGATCAACAGTGCCTGATGGTTAGGATATTCAAGGAGCTAAATAGCCTGAAAGAAAAAGATGGGACAGAACCTGCTATGTCTGAAGCTGAACTGAAATCCTTAACGGATGCTGCAAGGTATCCGTTAATGGACGTTGTGTTTGGGGATCAGGACAAAGGCAAAGGTAAAGCTGCTGAGGAGCCGTTCGACGAGGATATGGGTATTGATTTGGATGTGTTTGAGGGGGCAGAGGTGGTTGGAGGATCAAGCATGAACTTTAGTTTGATAGATGAACCAGAGGTTGACATAAATGCTGACAGTGAAGATGACATAGAGGATGAGCCAGAGAAGTATAAGGTTGAAGAAAAGGGGGTTAGTTATCAGTTCGAGCACATTGACTTAGACAAATCAGAGTGGTTTAGGAAGGACGAAGAGGTTGTTCCTGAGGTGCCCATCTTCCAACATTTTGACGAACCAAACACCTCCCAACTGGACAGAAAAGTGATCGCATGGAAATACAACTCTGCTGTGGATGCTTATATGATCAAACGAAGGGGTGGGGATATCAGTTATATAAAGAACAGGAAGCATTTCGCCACTTTGCCAAGATGGGACTTGCGAAGGTTGGCTGATCTACCTCTGTTAGGAAAAGAAGACAGTGGAAGGGCTTGTGCATTTGAGGTGACGATCAGAGAGGCTGCTAAGACAAACTTCGTTGATTTTGGGTACCAAAAGCCGAGGAGGATGAGGCAGAAGAAAGACAGGCACTGGGTTTCGTGGAAAGGAAAGATAGTATTGAAGATCGAAGCCCCGAAGGTTATGACTAGGGTTAGGGTTCCGGACACACAGCCACCCAGATTACAGGATTTTCACAAATGGTTCTACGACAATGGTACGGGTGAAGCTGTTATCAGACTGAAACGGGAAGATCGTCCAGAAATCCGATTGTTTGACCCAATGGAGATCTTTTCCTTTTGTGATGAAGATTTGAAAGTACTGTGTGAGAACCGGATTAAGCACGGGGCTGGAGATGATACTAGAATTGAAGCAAACCTGTTTGTGAAGGTTGCAAACAAAGCCCAGGGTATTCGTGCTGAACTGAGGAAGGTCAATGAAAGGTTAAGAGCGACAGATGAACAAAGAATGGATGTTGATGACCTGTCAAAGCAGCTTGATGAAACGATCGAGAAAAGGTTCGAGAAGCCGATAGAGGTGGTTGATTTGGATGTAACTGGCGAGGAGCATACAGAAGAAATTCAGGCGGAAACAGTTGTTCTGGATGTGCCTGATACTGAGGTCGCCGAAGCAGAGTTTGTGGAATCAATGCTGGTATTTAGTGAAGACGATGAGGCCGGATCTGAAGACGTAACTAATCCAATGGCCGGAATTAAAGGAAGGGCAGGAGCTTTCATTGAGCATCTTTGAAGCCAACAGAAGACGGAGCTTAAACAGAAGACTTCCCCAGGTGAGGTCCAACCTAGGGGGAGTATTGATAGTCATGTATAGGTCGGACTCACCGGTATGTCGGTGTTATATCTTTTGTATGTATTTTGTATGTATTAGTGCTAGCGAACCTACGGGCGAATCTATAGATTCGCCCGTAGCACAGTTTAGTGTTTGAGTTGGTATCGACCGTGCGAACCTGATTGTGCCCGGCGAACCTATGTGGTTCGCTAGGTAGATTCGCTGCAGCGAATCTATCAGCGAACCTATGTCTGATATATATTGTAACCTTATCTTCAAGAAATACAACTTTTGCACAACTTTGACAAAAACCTTATCTTACTGATTGTGTCGTGTGTTTGTTTACTGGAGGTGCTAGGAGCATATCTTATTCATCTTTGTAGCGTATCTACCTCCGGTTGTGTGGATTTTATCTCATTATTGGGTGTTTGGTTATAATACACTTTGTTTGTTTGAGTCAAGTGTGTTTTGTTGTTAAACAAGTCATTATAGCACTGAAATCACGATCATTATGGACCAACACCCCAATATATCGTGATACAAGTTGTTCTTCAGTCTCTTGAATATCATTCCGAGCAACCAGTTGGTAAAACTCGGTCCTGTAGTCATCAACCGATTTGGATCCCTGTTTCAGATTCTGCAAACGTTGATACATCAATCTTTGGAAGTTGTGAGGCAAAAGGCGGACCTCAAACACTTTTTCATCTTAGCCCACGTCATAATTGTTGGTTTTCCCAATCTGCTTCGTGTCAACTTAGTTTTTTGACACCATGCAGACGCCCTACCACGCAACCTGGTAGCAATCAAAGACACCCGTTTATCTTCTGGCACCTCTTTGAATTCAGACACCTCCTCCATGGTAGTCAGCCAATCGATGAACCCTTCTGGATTCAGATTGACCCCATCAAATTCTGGGATATCAACTTTTAACCCCGCCTCCCAACGCCTGTTGTTATCTCCATGCCTCCTTCGCCCTTCCAGATCTTCCTCGGAAGACGAATAGTCATCATCATAAAACGGATTCTCATAACCATCCTGCCCCCTACGGTTCATCAAGTCAGCCATCCGATCAGCCATCCGAGCAAACGTTTTTTTGTAAATAATGATCAATGATCATTTCATCTGCATTAGAACATCATAAATAAGAGAATCAAAACCCAAATGGGCCAAAAAAACAACTTCGGGCCAAAACAAAAGCCCAAAACAAAAAGTCCAAAAGCATGTCCAAAATATAAAAGTGACAATAACTCCCTTAAGGAGGCTTATTTAGAGAAAAAAGTCAGGTAAGCCGCTTACGGCTGCTTACCAAGTCGTAGCCCTCGTTCCGGTTTTCGATTTGACTGGTAGCTCGTCCGAAACGGATGCCCGTAACTCAAGTTATGCCCATTTATGTGAGACTATATCATGGGCCTCTAGAAATATAAGGGCCCGCTCCTCCACACTTGGGCCCGCATCAAGAAGTGAGCTCAGGAAAGAAGAATCAGTCAAAGCCTAGTGGATTGACAAGTGATGATTCATCAAACTATGGATTCAATAATCCTTACTTCATCAAATGCTAAAAAGAAATGCAAAGGCAAATGGAAAAAGTTGAAATTCAAAGCTCATATAATCCAAATTCATCAAGATCAAAAAATTTTCCAAGGAAAGCAAAGCGGAAGTCAAAGTCAATGAAGAATCAAAATAAAATCAATCAAAGAAACAAGTTTCTAAAACCTGTAAAATTTGTGTCTGCTGGTAAATTTGATATGAACAAATTTGTAGATAACAGATAAACTCAAATATAAAACTAATCTCTAGTCCGAAAGCAAGTTCAGGGTCGAAGTCTTCCGCTATATCTAAAAAGTTTGAATCTAAGAGGGCTTTCTCAAACTTGAACAAATCATAAACCAACAACATAACACAAGTGAACAAGTCACAAACTCACAAACAGAACGTTAATATGAACTGCTCTAAAATTGAACGAAGATCAAATTCAAAATTTGAATCAAAATCACAGGTTAATCGTCTACTGTTCAAGGCACTACAGATTATATTGTAAAATTTGTGATATGTCTAATCATCAAACGAAGAATGTTTTTAACAAATATTGTCACATCTGTGATATGAGGAATCATTCTACTTATGATTGTTACTTTAACAAATATTGTGCTATTTGTGATGAAAGAAATCATAACACATCATATTATTATTTCCTAAATAATTCTCCAAGATACGGTCAATTTCAAGTAAATAAATGAGTTAGCTTTCAAAACTTAAAATCTTCACCGTCAGTTGGATTGAGAACGTTCAGAAACAACAAGTCTGTAGTTAATGATTCTGGTGAAATCTCAACCAAGTATTATCACCAAGATCGTTTTATTTCAAGATCAGTTAGTATAAACAAACAAAGGAAAAAGGTTGCTCAAAATAATCTTGATTCTGAATTGGAAAACGTTATCATGCATTGACAAACAAACATAGAAGTGATATGAGTAAATTGCACTACCAACAATTTACTATTATTGATAAAGATGGCAAGCCCAAGACCATATCGGGTTAGGTTGATTCCTCTAACTGATTGTGTTTGAAATGCATGTACGCCCAAGAAGACATATTAACTCGTGGTATGTTGATAGTGGGGTAGCCGGCATATGATAGGAAATCATGCCTTGTTGAAAGATTTCAAAGAAAAGGATGGAACACACGTTTCTTTTGGAGGAGATGCAGGAGGAAAATTCACAGGCGAAGGAACAACATCCAATGGGATAATTAGATTTGATAAAGTCAACTACTATGCCCAGTTGAACTTTAACTTACTAAGTATTTAGCAAATTTGTGATAAATCATTTTTAACATTGTTTGATGACTCTTATTATTATATTTTGAAACTGGGTTTTTAGTTTAGGGAAGATTGGATTGTTGTCAAAGCAAATCGAGATGTGTACAAGCTTGACATGTCTCAAGTTAATCAAAATGTAGAAACAACATGTCTAATTGCTCAAGCTTCAAATGATTAAAGCCAGCTTTGGAATACGCATCCCGGTCATACAAATTTCAGAAACATGAACAAGCTAGCATTCGGACATCATGTGACAGGAATTCCTTCATAGAAATTCGCTACAACTGCTTATTGCTCAGCATGTTTGAAGGGAAAGAAACATCGAGCGTCTTATAAGTCCAAGCTGATAAACTCACACTTCAAACCACTACAAATACTGCACATGGACCTTTTTGGACCAACAAACGTGCAAAGTGTTGGGAAGAAGTCATATTGTTTTGTCATTATTAATGATTTTACAAGATTTACTTGGGTTCTCTTTCTTCATGCTAAATTTGAAACAGGTAAAGTCTTGAAAGATTTTATAATTTGAATTGAAAATCAATTGGAAAGCAAAGTAAAAATTATCGTGGGACTGAGTTTAAGAATCTAATGCTAATTCTTTTTGTGTAGAGAAAAGCATTGCAAGGCAATTTACTGCTCCTCGAACTACACAATATAATGGAGTGGTTGAAAGGAAAAATCTCACATTAATTGAAGCGGCCAGATCCATGCTAGCAGATGCTAAAATTCCAATTTGATTTAGACTCATTGTCAAACTCATTGAATTCTAACTTTTTTCAAACTACATGTACAAGATCAAAAGTTGCAGATCTAGGTTCATTTAGTGATGATTCAGATGATGATATGGATGATTTTAATCAGGTTTATTCGTTCTTATCATTTGATGATTCAAACGAATTTCTTGATCAACCTCAAGATTAATCCAACGTCCCTGATAATCCTTGATCAACCTCAAGATCAATCTAACGTCCCTGATAATCACTATCTTCATGAAAGTCAAGTTCCAGAAGTTCAAAATGGTTCTCCTAATGATGGTTTCGATATCGTCCAAGAAAAATCCGATTCTTCTTTAGATTCTCATGGAGAAGAAGTCAATGATAGTCTAGATAATTTCATAAATTCACCATCCAAGTACCAAATTTTCATCCTCACACTTCTTCTTTGTGGCAAGATCAATCAGAGCTGAATTAATCAAATCTAGGTGTGATGATTCAAAGTGATGCAATTCCTACACATCACATTCACAAGAATCATCCATTATCTCAGATCATTGGTCATCTGGACAAGCGCACAATGTGCTGTCAAACAGAAACAGCTAATATTTGTCTATATTCATGCATCCAAAGAATATTTCTAAAGCATTGAAAGACAAAAGTTGAATTAAAGTTATGCAGGAAGAATTATTTAGAAAACTAGAGGTACAGGAATTAGCGGCTTTACCGGAAGGAGAATTTGTAATCGAAACCAAATGGCTTTCCAAAAACAAACCAGTAGAAACAGGAATCGTAATAAGAAAAAAAGCTCGACTCGTCGCACAAGGATACACACAGGAGGAAGGTATTGACTATGAAGAAGTATTCGCCCCTGTAGCAAGACTCGAAGCAATAAGAGTTTTCTGGCATATGCCTCATTCATGAAGTTCAAAGTGTATTAGATGGATGTCAAGGGTGCATTCTTATATGGTTCTACCACAGATGATGTGTATGTTCAACAACCTCCAAGGTTGGAAGATTCATATTTCCACATCATGTGTACAAATTAAATAAAGCATTCTATGGACTTCATTAAGATCCAAAGATATGGTATGAGACACTTTCTAAACATCTCTATGATCATGGATACATGATAAGTCACATCGATCCAACTCTATTTATCAAGAAGGAGGGAACCGACTTACTATCCGTTCAAGTGTATGTTGATGACATTATTTTCGCAACAACAAGTCCGAGCATGTGCAAAGAGTTTGAAGAGATAATGAAAGCATGATTTTAGATGAGTTCGATGGGTGAGATAAATTTCTTTCTTGAACTTCAAGTCTCACAGTCTGAAGGCGAAATCTTCATTAACCAAGAAAATTTTCTTGACAAGCTTCTTAAGAAATTCAAAATGTAAGAATGCCATACAATTTGAACCCCATCTGATGTAAACTCAAAAATCAGGCTAGATCCAAAAGGCAAATCGGTGGACCAAACATTATATCGGTATATGATAGGTTCGTTGATGTAAAAAACAGCCTTAAGAGTCTGAAGGGAAAGCAACTCTTGGTCTTTGGTATCCATAGGAAGGAAATTTTGAGTTGCACGACAACTCTTATAGTGATTATGGTGGTTGTGCCCTAGATCGTAAATCAACAACCGGTGGTTGTCAATTTTTGGGACCCAGACTCGTTTCATGGCAATGCAAGAAACAGACGAATGTATTAGTATCAACAGTAGAAGCTGCATACATAGCTACTTCGGCAGGATGTTCTCAAGTCCTCTAGTTACAAAACCAATTTCTGGACTATGGGTTTAATTTTCTGAAAACTCCTATTGACATAGAAAATACTGCTACTATATTTATAACTGCTAATCCGGTTCAACATTCAAAAACCAAACATATCGAAATTCGATATCACTTTCTTGGAGATAATTCTGAAAAGGGTTTAATTATATTGATAAAAGTTCACACTTATAATCAGTTAGTATATCTCTTTACAAAATCATTTTTTCCGGGTCGATTTGAATTTTTAACTTGATCTACTGGTTTAATCAAAATCAAAGAAATATATAAATCAAAAAAACCAAAAAGATAATAAGTGAAATCATTCTTTGATTTGCATGACTTAGTTATATGTATGTATGCATGTGTGTATTTGCATCATTAAGAAAAACAAAAACAAAATAAAAGAATCTAACGTGCAACAAGAGAGAAGTGATAGATAGACTATTTTTATCTAAAAATCATTTCAATCAATAAAGACTGATGTGTGTTAATTGATGTGCGAGATGAGTCTAAATTATCATGTTCCTTGTGTCAATAACCATCCAAGTTTATGTGGTATGCATTTGCTTTCAGATAAACTTCTTGATTGTCATTTACACATACCAGGTAATGACGCAATAAAATCAGTGTTGAGTAAAACATATGTGAACTTCTTTGTTGTGGTGTCCACAGACCTGAAGTTTCACACGAGGTCTCCTTTGTTGTAGTGAGCTACAGACCTGGAACACCTCAACATGTACAAAAGATTCCCAATGAGGAACACAACCAAATGAAAATTCCAAAGTGGAATACAAAAGAAGATTCCTCAAGGGGACACCTCCATTAGACTATCTGAAAATGGATCTCTTTAAGCTTAAAAAGCTCCACTGATTAAATTGTAAAGAACCTAGTTGTTAGAGTGCTTACTTGTTGTTTAGATGATAGTAGATCTTGATATTGTTCTAAGTGTGGCTCACATAAGTTCATATTCAAGCAACCTAACTGATCATCTTGAATACAAAAAGTAAGTGTGTCAACTCGAGCTAATTGATTTGAAAAACATTTCATCACTCAATTAAAAAACACAATTAAAATGTCTATTCTCAAAATTCCCAAAACATGAGTTGGATAAATTTCTAGCATGATCTTACTATTGGATTTAATATGTCCGGACCCGATAAATTAACGTTGCTAACCGAGTTGTGACCCGTAAGAGTTACATCGAGGGTAACAAACATAAAATCCACTTAACTCGTTTAATTGATCGCGAACGAAAGATAGATTATAATTTTTATTGTTATAAATTATATAGTCATTTAACTTAATTATATGAGTAGCTAGTTTATTGTTGTGTTGGGCTCAAGCTAATCTAATCGGGTCTAGGGCTCGCTATGTAAGATTAGTTTTAATAAATAAGGAATATTAGGAATTTGATTTCTTAACCCTATTTTTGTAGCCGTCGCAAAGAAACAAAAACAAGTAATTTTTTTTGTTCGAAACTCACAAAGTTCACTTTTTTTGGACAGCCGCAAAGAACAAGGAAAAAGAAAGAGTTTTCTTTTGTGATTTTCTTGGAGCTATTCGTTTGTTTTGCTGTATGTTTCTAGCATCCGGTTCGTTGAACCCTCATTGTCTTAAACGGTTATTTATTAACCAAAGGTATAATTCATCTCATAAGGAAATTAATTATTAGTAATCGTATTTGCACGTCGGTAACTGGATCCTGTTAGTTTCACTTTTGGTATAGGTTTTAATATTAACTTTTCGCTGCGTTAATAATTACAGGTTTAATTATTACTATTGTCAAACCCGTTGTGATATATTTAAAATCTAAAGATACCGCTGAAACCCTATAGTGGTATTTGAGTCTTGCTTACAACATGCAAATCGGTACCGATCTCCTTTTAACCAGTTATAGATCACAAATTTTAATATTATTATTAAAAGTTTATAATCTATATAGAATATTAGGGCAACTTTTGGACCTGAATTGTAGTCTAATATTATCAACACAGTCAAAGTCAACAAAAGTCAACGTCCGGTCAAAGTCAACATAAAAAGTTAAATGACACGTTAGAGATGAAGAACCGAGTCAAGACGTTGAAGTTGTTTTATGCCTAGGATCGTTAATGTAATAATTATATTTTGTGTCAACAAAATACATTTTTATCTAGTTTTAGACATGTTTTAGCCTTTTATTTGTTTTAATTTCCATTTGTCATGTTTTAGTCTAAGTTTAAGGTCCTAATTGTCATTAGTCCAAAGTGTCATTAGCTATAAATAGTAAATGACAATTAGGGTTTTGTAAGCTTGTATGACCTAGAATTGAGGTCTTAACACTTTTGTAATATTTGATGCAATTTAAAGAGATCAAAGTGAGGTTTTATTGAGTGTTCTTCATTGTTCTTATTTGTTCATCATATTTATGTCTGTTTGATCCAAATTTCACAAAATTACATGATTCAAAGCTGTTTGGCGACCAACAATATGGTATCAGAGCCTAATAGAGATCCAATTGAATCTTTTTGTTGAAGATTATTGCTGATTTTGAAGAATTTATAGAAATAGAAAAAGGTTTTTAGAGAGAGAAAACAGATCTGGTGTGTTTCTAGAGAGAGAAACCAGATTTGAAATTTAAATCTTCATCTAAATCTTCAGATCTACAACAATCTGTTGTAGATCTACTCTTGTTACCATCAAAAACATTATCTCAACATCAAATTTTACAATAAATCAAAAGAAAAATCTCAGATCTGAGATTTTCTTTCACACAGTTGTGTGTGTGTTCTTGGTGTTTTTGGGGCTTCAAATCTTCATCTTGCGACATTACACCACATACTGAACGAAAGTTCAAAATTCCATGCGACAGTACTGCTTCGACATAGTGTCGAAAGTACAGCTTCGCGTAAGTGTAACACTAGACCAGATCTGTGCGAAAGTAACCATTTCTTGACACCTTTCCTGCACCAATAATCACCCAAACATCAAACCAAAACTAACAAACAATTACAACAACCAACACCATCACTTAAACAAAACCAAACCCATTTTTAACCCACTCAAACACACTCAAACACATAGATCGTTGACCACCTGTTTAACCCACCAACTTTAACCATACCCACTTTAACCCGCCCGCCAAACCTGTTTTCAAATAAAAAAAACACCAAACTCGAAACCATAATCTAAATACAAAACCATTTCACAAACCAAATACCCGACCCCATAACCATAACCTCGTCTTTACTATAACCAAACCAAAACCAAACCCGAAAACAAAACTCTAACCCAATCCAACACCCAAATCTCTGATCCATAAACCAAAACCCATACCCGAACCACATTCACCCCTCTAAGCTTAACCCGACCCATAACCATTTCAACAAAAAAAAAAACCCGATTATAAACAGATCTTCAAGATCCACTCTTTTCATCATCGGGTTATTTTGAACCATCTTGTTCCAGATCTTCAAGTTCTAAACCGAAACAAAAAATAACGAAGAAGAAAGAAGTTGATGTTGTGTGTCGGTGTCGCTGCTGTGTAGATGTTGTTGATGTGTTGTTAAGCAGCCGAGAATCGAACAAGAGAGTAAACAACAAGAACAAGAAACAACAAGCAGATCAGATGTTGTTGTGTGTTTAAACAAACGAAAGCTCAAGAAGAATGAAGCAGTATGATTATTAATGTTGTGATGTTGTGGTGTTCTTGTGTTGCGGTTGTTCTTAGCAGAAAAGAAGAGAGAGAGTTCGAAAAGAGAAGTTGCGGTGATTTTGTTGTGATGTTGCTTTGATCTTGTATGTTTTTATGGTAGAAGAACTAGTAGCAGACGTATTTGAGTGTGTGATTCGTGAGTTTGAAGAAGGAGCATGTGGTTGTTGTATTTTGAAAAAGATGTGTGAGTTATTTGTTCGTGTTTAAGGTTGAAGATAGGCTAGAGTGAGAGAGTTCAAAGAGAGAGAGAGAGATGGGAAGTTTGATCATGAATGGTGTTGAAGTGATGTTGTATTGATGTTGCTGTGTTAAAAAAAACAAACGTGCAGCTGTTTTCATTTAAAAAAACTAGGATTATACAGGCTCGAGCGTTGCCCGAGCCATTTGTATACTGTTAAATTTTCGTCATCACATCATCTAAAACCATACACGGGCTAAAATCAACGAAAAAACAAATGTCATTCAACTTCAAATAAACATAAGGAAACAATTGTACACAACACCATCACAATAAAATACATCTAATCTGGTGCAGGCAATGATGAATCAACGTCTTCCTCTGTAGAATCCCATAACAAAAGGAAACTACCATATACTATTGGCCACCATCTGCCATCCACCGCCAACATTCTTCATTGACTGAGGAAACAAAGAAGACGACAGAGGTGACCGAAACAGCATAACGACAATAGTCGAATGAGCCAGCAAGAGAGATAAACAAAAATGAGCATGTCTTGTTCTAAGAAATTCAAGGACAAGCAACCACAATACCATTTGTCCCTCAAACTCAACTTACTTACAAAAGAGTCATTCTACTTTGGTGGTCCAAATGCGAAACCTACAAAAACTGTAGTGGCCAAAAATGCAAAACATATAACAATACTACCTCAAACTTAACTTATTTACAAAAGGGTTATTATACTTTTGTGGCCAAATTGCAAAACCTACTAAACTATATGGTGACCAAAATGCAAAATAAAAAAGCAACTATTCATGAAGTTGTTCTTTCAATATATAGTAATTGGTTAGGGTTAGGGTTATGGTTGATAGGATTTTATGGTGTGAGCTTGTTTCTTTTGGGTCTACGATTTGGGCTGCAAAGTGGGTTGCTTAATTTGGGCTGAGAATTTTGGTTTGAGCTGTGAAATTTGGCTCGGGTTTGGCCTGTGAAATTGGATCAGTCTAATTGATTAAGAGGACTACATAATAGGCCGTGTGTTTAGATAAAACTTTTTAAAGTTTGAGATTTAACGTTTTAAATTCTCGCCGGGTGTTAAAGTTAAAATTTTATGGGCGTTTTCGTTAAAGTCGTCATTAAATTTTATTGACGTCTTTTGGCCAGGTGTTAACTTTTTAAAATTTTTTGGGCCATTTTCGTTTGAGTGGACGTTAAAACTTTTCAAAAGAAACGCTTTTGGCTGGGTATTAGTTGTTACTATTCTTTGGGCCTAAAATTTTGTCAGTTGAGACCAAAATATTTTTGTTACTGGCCGGGTTATATCAAATTTTTAATTGGGCCGAGTTACTTGAACCCAAAGTTTTTGAAGGTAAGCATGTTGGTGTTTGAGTTAAGACAAAAAGTATTTTTCTAGGGGAGAATTATTCAACAAATTTTGGGAAATTTTTTTTTTTTGTATTTTTAAATATCAAGGGTCAAAATGTCAATTTCTGAAGAATACAAGTCTGCACAGTAATCTAAAGAAGCATGATCCTAAACTCACAAATCATGAACAAATTCAAAGGCTTCTTGAATCTCTTCTACCAGAATGGAGTCTTCATGTTAAAAATATTAAGAACGAGAGAATATTTTTAGATTACAAGCTGTTGGATGTGATAGACAAGTTGAAATCTTTTGAGTTGGATATTAAAAGAAATGAATTTTTTGAAGCAATGATCCAACCACAATCCAACACATCGAATGTTGCTCTTATTTCATCTATGATCAGCAAATCTGATTACAAACCGTTTAAGATGATGGAAAAATTGAAATCGATGGTAACCGATTCCGATTCGCCTGCTGAAATCGAGGAGAATGTGAAAGAAAAAAAGTTGCAGGTTAGTTATGATGATGATATGGAAGAAGAGGATTTAAAATGGTAAATAAAATCATTAACTGTGAGAGCACGTCGGTTTATGGAGAGGACTGGGAGAAATGTGTGTACTGATGATAAGATTGAGATTGGAGAGGTTCAGAGTCAAATCAACTATGCTTTAATGAGAAAGATTGTGGATGTTCAAAAAGGGAAGAGTAAATGTGAAGAGGAATGTGAAGAAAGTTTGAAAGATGATGAAGGAAACAAGAAAACTAAGGATGAAGACATGCTGAAGGAAAAGGAAGAGGAACGCAAAAGAAACACAAGGTTATGCAACTGCGATAAAGCCCTTACTGTAGAAAAAGTCATTATGGGACTTCCTTATAAGACAATTCAAGAGATGTGTTCATCTGCATGCAGAGTTCATCTTTTTGGTGTGTATAAAGCTAATAGACTTTTGTTAACAAATCAAGCTGAATTAACCACCATAAATATAGAACTTAAAAAGAATGAAGTTTCTTTTTCGATAAAACTCAATGAAGCTTTGGCTGAAATTGATCTTTTGAAAAGAAATCTTTATGAAAGAAACATCCAAATAAATCTTTTAAGTGAAAGACTCATATTAGCACAGTTTGAATCCACAAAACTTCAAACCAAACTTGACAAGTGGTCTTTTGCTAGTATGAAAATGAATGAACTTGCTTCAAAACAAAGGGGGGCTAGGGTAAAAGATGGGGTAGGGTATGACACAGATGCTCAGACGGTTTTCCGCCTCCATTCACTTTGTGTTATTCACCTACACCAAAACCCCATCCTAGAAATGATTTGTTTGAACAAGAATCTAACAGTTTGCATGCAGGATTAGAGGGAGTTAATCTGAAGGAGGTGCGAGATGATTATGATTCTTCGACTGGTATGGGATACAGTAAAACGGGTACTGACAGTCAAGCTAATGATTGCTCAGTTCCTGTTGTTTCTAATACTGTAACGGTTGTTACTTCTAACTTCTTTGATATGTTTAAAGCAGGTGAAATTCCTACGTTTGAGCCTGTCAAGAGTGAGAAGGAAGAGATATGTCAGGAATCACTTAATCATCAAGTTGCAACTACATCAACACACTCAATTCCCATCAATCATCTGGACAAGTTTAGATGATGAATCAAAGACAAAGGAGAGTCTCGGAGATTCAAAGATCAAGATGTCACCTGCAACCGTCAAATCTAAAATACTTCCAAAACCTGAATCAAGTCAAATCAGGATCTCATTTCCAGCTGCAAGTCAAGTCAGTCATCGACCCAGAGCTCAAAAGAAGAAGCCTTCACCTTTGTCCATCATATCTCAAGTTTGTAAAAGACTTGAGAACAAGCAAGTGAAGATCACCTCTCCTATCCAACAAAGCAAAACACAAATCAGTCAACCCTCTGCAACTAAACATAAGAAGCCACAAGTCTCTCAACAAGTTGCATCAAGCTCAAAGAAAGCCCCACCCCCAACTACTCTACACGGGTCAGTCAAGCATCAAAATCCATTCAAGGCTTGCTTCAAATGTGGAAAGGATGATCATGTGCTCAAGAAATGCCCATAAGGACATGCTTCGGACGGTAAAGGCAAAACAAATTGCTTCTCCGGATCAGAGTCTAGAAAGAATCCTTCATATGGTAAAGGTAAAAAAGTTTGTTTCTCTGAATCTCAAGGTAAAAATCATACATCTTTGAATGGTCGGATGAAGATTATTCCATCTCTACCTTCTCATGTGAAGCCGATTTCACATGACTCAAAGATGAATGTGACAAGAGAATCAAAACCAAATTCCTATCCCTTGGGGCTTAAACAGAAAATGATTTCCAAATTTAATTCTTTCAAATCGAAAACGTTTGAATCTAAATAAATTTGGCAAATTAAAAAGAAAAGAGGAAATGAGAATAGATACAGGAACAGGTTGTGTGCATAGACAGGTGTCTTACATTGATGAAATTGGAACGCCCAGGACTACGATGGCCTGGGTTCCCATTTCTAACTAATCTGTTAATGAGTGCATGAACATTTCAGGAGGACCGTTAGTAAGCCGGTTTACTAACAGAAAAAGTTCCTTATTCAAGTTTTGAGGCGGAACAAACAGGTCATGGTTTTAGTATCATATCTTATCCACAGTCTGGATTTTCTCTGATTTTCACATATATACCTTCACAGCCACTGCATTTTTCTTGATAACTCGTTATAATCTTTTGATAGGGTAATATGGAAGGCGTTTCTTTGGTAATTTCTATTTTATATATAGTAGATAGTTAAAAAAACTGTGGAGTCTAACATTTTACTTGTATTTTTGATCAAGTTTTCACATCTCTTTGAGGTCGCTCTTGAGTCTTTGAAAATTTTAATTTTGTGCTGAAATAGAAATTTTGGGGGAGTAATATCTCAAATGAAAATATACTAAATATCATGAGTGCAAATTCTTTTTTGTGTAAATAATTTGAGTATTTTGAAGGTTTCAGGTTTGTATGGTGTTGGTCCATAAAGATCGTGATTTCAGTGCTATATTGACTTGTTTAACAACAAAATACCCAAGATTTGAACAACAAGGTGTATAATAACCAAACAAACCCAATAACAAGATTACAACACACAACCGAGGTATATAAGCTACAAAGATAAGTAGAATATGCTCCTAGCACCCCAGATGAACGATTACACAACACAATCAGTAGATAAGAGTTTTGGTTAAAGATGTGCAAAAGTTCTCTTCACTTGTAGATAAGGTTACAATATATATCAGTGTTAGGTTCGCTGTAGCGAATCTATCTAGCGAACCACACAGGTTCGCTGGGCACAAACAGGTTCGCCCAGTCGACACCTTCATAATCACTAAACAGAGCTACGGGCGAATCTATAGATTCGCCCGTAGTTTCGCTATTACAGAAGCTTACAAATTACATATAAAATACATACAAAAGTAACACCGACACACCGGTGAGTCCAACCTATACATGTGACTATCAATACTCCCCCTAGGTTGGACCTCACCTGGGGAAGTCTTCTGTTTAAGCTCCGTCTCTTTTGGCTTCAAAGATATTCAACGTACGCTCCTGCCCTGTCTTCAATTCCGGCCAACGGATTTGTAACCTCTTCAGATCCGGCCTAATCTTCACTGAACACTAACATTGATTCCACAAACTCAGCATCAGCGACATCAGCATCAGGCATTTGTTGAACAGTTGTTTCCGCCTGAATCTCTGCAGTATGCTCCTCGCCCATCACATCCAAATCTATAACCTCAGTTGGTTTCTCGAACCTCCTCTCAATAGATTGATCCAGCTGTCTAGATAGATCGTCCATGTCCATTCGCTGATCATCAGACTTCCTCAATCTCTCATTCACTGATCTCAACTCAGCACGGATTCCACGGGCTTTGTTTGCGACCTTCACAAACAGGTTCGCTTCGATCCTCGTATCATCTCCAGCCCCGTGCTTTATCCGGAACCCTAACCCTGGTCATTACCTTTGGTGCTTCAACCTTCAAAACGATCTTTCCTTTCCACGAGACCCAATGTCTATCCCTTTTCTGCCTCATCCTCCTCGGCTTCTGATATCCAAAATCAACAAAATTTGTCTTTGCAGCCTCTCTGATCGTCACTTCGAAAGCACAAGCCCTCCCACTATCCTCTTTTCCCAATAATGGAAGTTCGGCCAACCTCCGCAAATCCCACCTTGGCAGAGTGGCGAAATGCTTCCTATTCTTTATATAACAGATATCACCTCCCCTTCGTTTGACCATATACGCATCCACCTGACTATTATACTTCCATGCTATTACCTGCCTATCCAGTTGTTTGGTGTTGGGTTCATCCAGATGTTGAAATATGGGCACCTCAGGGACAACTTCTTCTTCTTTTCGGAACCACTCAGATTTATCTAGCTCAACATGCTCAAACTGATAGCTGACCCCCTTTTCTTCAATCTTATACATTTCCGGCTCATCTTCCAGATCCTCCTCACTATCAGCATCGATATCAATCTCTGGTTCATCTATCAAAGTAAAATTTACACCAGATCCTCCGACCACTTCATCCCCCTCAAACACATCCAAGTCAATACCCATTTCTTCGTCAAACTCCTCCTCAACTACTTTGCCCTTTCCTTTGTCTCCAAAATCAACATCCATTAACGGATACTTTGCAGCATCCGTTAAGGAGTTCAGTTCAGCTACAGTCATAGCAGGTTCAGTCCCCTCCTTTTCCTTCAAACTGTTCAGTTCTTTGAAAATCCTGACCATCAAGCACTGCTGATCTTTCATCATTCCACCCATTTCATATATAACTGTCGACTTCTCAGCATCCTGTGTCTCCAACTCTTCATATTTACCTTTCAATTCAACCATTTCTGCCTTCAACCTTTCAATCTCTTCCTTTAATTCACCAACTGATTCACCCGATGTACCCCTAGTCTCGTGCCTTGCCTTCTTTGACGTTTCAGCTTGTGCATCAGATTTCCTCTTGGTTCGTTTTTCCCTACCAGCATTGATTTCAGCCTGAACCTCATCTATATCCCGATCAAACGAATAATCTTTCTCTTTTGCGTACGCCTTCCTTTTCTTAATCTTCTTCTCAACCTCCTCGATATTTTCACCACCACGTTTTCTCTCAGACTCCTTCAATCGCTGAATTTGCACCCATCTATCTGCCGGGTACATGTTTTCCCACAAAAATGAAGGCCTGCCCACACAATCTGCCTTTACTGACTTACAATCACGGAATATCCTTGGGTGCATCTCCCATATCTTTAGAACATCTCCAACTACCGGCAGATTCGGCAGTTTGTCATTCAGCACCATCTGAATGAATCTCGGATACATCAACCACTTAGCGGCTTTGGTAGCATGGATGTTCTCGAGAATGTAATTGAAGATCAGCTTCGAAAGATTTGCTTTCTGCCCTCGGCAAAACAGCATCATAGCCCGTGCCCAGTCCAAATTCAGCCCGTCTGTTCCCCCTTTCCTATGATCCAGGCACATAATAAATACGTGTGCGATGGACCTCCATTCCTGGATCAGATAGGACTTCACAAATTCCATCTTCTTCTCACCGGGCATCGGACCCTCATAACCCGCAGTCCGGAATGCCCCATACACTTCTTCAGCAGTCATACTGACCTCCTCACCCACATCCTCTTCTAACCTCAAGATTTTAGCCAGATCGGCTTCAGTAAACTCCAAATCATAGCCACCGACTTTGGCACATATGCGTGATGGCTGTACCGACACGTTCATCACCGCAGTTCGCCAGAAATCCCGAACATGCAGTTCATATATAGTGGGTGAGTGAGATATGGCGTGATGTATATGAGATGACTTCAGCCACTTGATACAGTCTCTATAGCCGCCGGCCTTTTCATGATTCTCGTCAAGTAAAGCACACATGTTGCGCTTTCTTTCGAAGAATAATGTCGACATTGTGCCTGAAAACTAAACGGAGATTGATCAGAAACGAAGATTTGAAAAACAGTTAATAGATTCGCTGAAAATTAGGTTCGCTGAAAGAGCGAACCTGAGATTTGGCACCAGAACCTATAGATTCACTGACATGAAAAATCAGTCATTTTGGTCGAGCGAATGTATAGGTTCGCTAGAAACGGTCGGGCGAATCTATGTTGTTGCGCGGGCAGCATAACGACATAGGTTCGCTCGAAGTTTTGAACTTTCGTTCAGATTTGTCAGACGAACACATAGGTTCGCTGAAACCCTAGTTTTTGAAAAACGGCCAAACTCACAGACAGAACACCATTATTAAACATACCAAGCAACAAAAAAGGCAATATAAACATCAAACGAGGCTGTTATGAAGTAAAAGCCTAACTAAACACACCAAATCAGACATTTGATTTAAACCCAATTACAGATTGACAGATTTAACAGGTTAAAAGTGCGATTAAGGGTTTAAAACAGAGATTAAGATGAAAACGATCACATACCAGACAATATAAGTGATGTTTAAGTGTGAAAAAGCCGGTTGAAAGTGAGAATCGAACGTTCGGCGTTTGGATTTTGAAAAGCCTTGCTACAGTGGTGACAGCGAATGTGAAATATTTCGCTGTCACAGTATATATATACAGACACAGGTTCGCTGGGAGACAGTCCAGCAAACATCAGATTCGCTCGTATCCCAAATGGTCAAGCCAGCTTGCGGCGGCGGTGCAAAGAGGTTGCGGGCGAACCTGAGGTTCGGGCGAACCTGTAGGTTCGCTAGCCCACAAATTAAAATATATTTTTTTTTTTTTTGGTTTTTCTCAATTTTAAATTCTTTGTAAAACCATGAAAACGTCCCACGATTTCAACGCTCCAAAAAATAAACATATTATCCTAAAAATCCTAAAAAATACAAATAAAAACAAGATAGAATTTAGAAAAATAAAATAAAAGGAAGATAAAGACAGGAATTATAAATGCTAAAGAAGGATATATATATTTTTCATGATGTTTTGAGCAGAATCCGGAGAATCATCGATTGGCGGGATTGCAGATATGTTTGTCCATTTAAACCCATGCCTTAGTCCTTTCAACAAGAGATCAGCAGCTTCTTTTATCATGTTTTTGGTTTGATTGAAGAAGCTCAGACAACTCGGTCCCCACAGACATCTAGGTAAAAAGAACAAGTTCTGTCATCAGGGTATATCTGAGCAATACGATTGACTTTGCTTGAATTTCAATGATCAACTTTTGAATGTTGATCGATGCATTAGCTTCTTTTGACATTTGTCCAATTTTTGCATCTTTTCATTGTGAGTGGAGCTTGTCAGCAATTGATTCTTTTGAACACAATGCGACTTATTAATTGGGAAACTCAAATAGTTCAGAGCTCCAGGTCTATACCGACGTATAACAGAGGAGATAAACATTTGAGCATGCTCGGTGAATCTTCAGGTCAATACTTCCGTATAGCAGAGAAGATTCACCAACTCCAGGTCAATACTTCCGTATAGCAGAGGAGTTAAGCACATGACTCAATACGTTCTGAGGGGTTAACGAGTAACTCACTCAGAGGCTTTTCCGAAGAGCATCACTAGCAGCTTTTTATTTTTATTTGTTTTGCATACTAGAAACTCGATTCGGGGATAGGGCGAGGGTGATTTGGGATGTTTAGGGAAATCAAGGCAAAGATTTGACGCTCTCAACCCATTTTTGACAGAACCCTTATCTTTGTGCAATCCGATCATGTCAAGGAGATAATCCTTGTTGTCAAGATCTTGAACGTTATGTTTGGCTGCACAATCACTGTTTACTTTGTTTTCGGGCTGAGCCTATCTGACATATCCCAAACGCAATGCTTCTGACCTCCTTCAACGTCTCTTCAACATCAATCAAAACGGAGATCCTGAAATAGAAAAATTTGAAAAACTATAAATAGTTAATCTTTTATATCTCCCCCAAAATTTTTATATTATAGCTATCAAATAAAAAATTTTTGTTTTTCATATTTTCTTAATATATATATATGTACAGAATGAAAAGAAGGATAAAAGAAAATAAAAGGAAATAAAATAAAATAACGGAGCGATGAGTTGAGTGACCCACGGATTTTTCAAAGAAGAAAAAGAAAAAATTATTTACATATTTACAAATGGATTCTCACAGAAAAAGGTTTTCAAAAAGATATAAGTCCCAGCATGGAGATCAGTTCATAAAAACGTGGTTTGTCAAAAGTTTTTGTGAAAAGATCAGCTTTTTGCTTTCGAGTTTCAATAGGAATAATATCAATAAACCCCTTTTCCTGTGCATCCCTGATTGCATGAATTCTTGTTTCAATGTGCTTGGTGCGAGTGTGATGAATAGGATTCTTGGCAATTCCAACAGCAGCTTCATTATCACAAAAGAGTGGCGTATGAAGAAAGTTGATGCCATAATCCATCATCTGATGTTGAATCCAGAGCACTTGGCAGCAGCAACTTGACGCAGCAATGTATTCTGCTTCTCCTGTGGACAGAGAGACGGTTGTTTGCTTCTTGCTTTGCCAGGAAACAAGACATTCTCCAAGGTATTGACATCCGCCAGTGACTGATTTTCTGTTAATCCTGCAACCAGCATGATCACTATCAGAAAAAGCATGTAAATCAAAGTTCCCACCTTTTGGGTACCAAAGTCCCAAACGAGAGGAACCCTTAAGGTAGCGAAAAATGCGTTTGACAGCTTTCTCATGTGATTCTTTTGGGTTGGCTTGGAAACGAGCACAGTAACACACGGCAAATGTAATATCTGGTCGGCTTGCAGTCAGATACATGAGAGATCCGATCATCGAGCGGTACCGATGAGCATCCACAGGATTCCCATTATCATCGGAAGTAAGGCATGTTTGAGCTGTAAAAGGAATCAATTCAGGAGAAGAATCATCCATGCCAAACTTCGTGAGGATCTCTTTGATATATTTCTCTTGGTGGATCAGAATTCCATCAGGCTTTTGTTCCACTTGCAGCCCCAAGAAGAAACACATCTCCCCCATTATTGTCATCTCAAAACGATCCATCATCACCTTCTCAAATTCTCTACACAGCCCTTCATTAGTCGAACCAAAAATGATATCATCAACATACACTTGAACGATCAGCAGCTCACCATTCACCTCCTTCTTGAACAATGTCATATCTATAGTCCCACGAGAGAAACCTTTGCTGAGAAGATACTGTGTCAAGGTTTCATACCAGATACGTGGAGCTTGATGCAGCCCATACAAGGATTTATCAAGCTTGTAAACCTTTGACGGGAAATCTGGATCCTCGAACCCTGGTGGTTGACATACGTAGATCTCCTCATCGATATCTCCATATAGAAATGCACATTTCACATCCATCTGATAAACTTTAAAGTTTTTGTTCGCAGCATGAGCAAGAAAGATTCTGATGGCTTCCAGGCGAGCGACTGGAGCAAAAACTTCGGTGTAGTCAATCCCCTCCTCTTGTGCGAATCCCTGAACAACCAATCTCGCTTTGTTTCTGATAACAACACCGCGATCATCAGGCTTGTTTCGGAAAACCCACTTGGTGCCGATTGGACACTTATTAGGAGGAAGATCAACCAGTTCCCAAACCTTGAGCTTCCTAAATTACTGCAGTTCCATTTGCATGGCATCCACCCAACTTGGATCTTCAAGTGCTTGTTTATAATTCTTTGGAACAACTTGAGACAGAAAGGCAGCATAGAGACATTCATTTATCAAACTACTCTGACTCCGAGTTCGCACACCATCAGTAATAGATCCTATAATATAATCATGAGGATGGTTTTTCAGGGTTTTGAAGTCAGTGTTGAGGAGTAAAGGATTGGTTTCGGTTGAGGGTGTTTGATTGGATGGTTGTGAAGATGTAGTATGTGAAGTGGAAGGAATTGTATTAGTGGTAGATGATTGAATGGTAGTGGATGAGGATGGAATATCTGATGTAGAAATTGGAACAGTTTGAGGTGGTGGAGGTGGTGGAATGTCAAATGAAGTGGGAGGTAGTTGTGTAGTTGAAGGTTGTGGTTGTGGTTGTGGTGCAGGTGGATGATTAAAGATAGAAACTGATGTGTGTGGAATGATGTCATCATCGTCAGAGTCAGGAAGATTAAATGATTTGAAAATAGTGGTGGAATCATAAAACCATGCCGGTTCACTGCCAATACTGGTAGTGTTTGACTCTTGCCAGTCAACATAGTAGGACTCTTGCACAATCCGCGTTCGCTTGTTGTAAACACGATACGCCTTTTATGTGTTTGAGTATCCTACAAAGAAGCATTCATCAGAAACAGCACCAAACTTCGTCTTCTGATCTTGAGTATTCAAAAGAGTACAAGAGCATCCAAAGGGGCGCAGAAAGTCAATCAGCGGCTTAATCCCTCGAAACAGTTGGTATGAAGTCTTCATCTTTTCCTTGACAATCAGAACCCTGTTCAGAACATAAGCTGCACAATTAACTGCCTCAGCCCAGAAAATAATTGGAAGCTTTGACTCAATCAGCATAGTTCTAGCGGCCTCCACAAGGGTTCGATTCTTCCTTTCAGGAACACCATTTTGTTGTGGTGTTCGGGCGGCGCTAAACTGTCTGAGAATACCCTTTGTTCACAGAAAGAGTTGAAGATGTGGTTTCTGAATTCAGTTCCGTTATCGCTTCTGATGGCTTGAACCTTTCTCTTTCCAAGAACCTCGATTTGAGGGATTAGCTTCATTAATTCTTCAGCAGTCTCACTCTTGTATGCCATGAATCTCACCCAGGTGTACCTAGAGTAATCATCTGTGACAACCAAGCAATAAGACTTTTTAGCAATAGATTTGACACTTATTGGACCAAATAAATCAGTATGTAACAATTCGAGGGGTTCTGAGATGGTATTTGTAATTTTAAGTTTATGTGGCTTTTTGTGCTGTTTTCCTTTAGCACAAGCCATGCATTTCTCAACCACTGAAAAATCTTTGAGTGGTAAACCCCTAACCAAATTGTTCTTAACCAATTTATTCAGAATTTTAAAATTAATGTGCCCTAAACGTCTATGCCACTGAAACGATTCAAAAGATGAAGCTTTAGACAGGAGACAGGTCACGGTGGAGTTTGATTCCTTTGATCCCATATTCAGCATATAGGTATCATTTCGTCTCGGAGCTCGCATGATCACCATTTCTTCAGGAATAGTAAACTCTGGCTTCAAGAACAGACATTCATTTGGAAGAAACATCACTGGAATATTCTTATCACAGATTTGTGATACACTGAGAAGATTGAATGCTAGTTCAGGAACATAGTTGACGTTTTCCAAAGTAAGTGAACCATTTGAGACTTCTCCTTGACCAATCATCTTTCCGCCTTTCTTATCTCCCGCGAAAGCAACATATCCGCCATTTATGATCCTATAGTTAGTCAGTAGGTCCTTCAACCCTGTCATATGTCTGGAACATCCGCTGTCAATATGCCAATTACTATTTACAACGGCATTTGAATGTTCCTGACATTTATTAAAAAAAATGAACAGTTAGACCTTTGAAATGGGCACCCAAGCCTTTGTGTGCTTGGGTGGTGAAGCAGATGAAGAATTACAAAAGAAATTATTTACAAAAGTGTTTAATCTTTTTCCGAAAGATTTTTGCTTTGAGCTGTTTTGGATTAATTTAGGGCATTGCTTAACAGTATGACCAGTATTCCCACATTTAAAGCAATGAGACTTCAAACCAGTTTTGGAAACTTTGTTAACAGGAATCTTATCCATCTCAATTTCCTCATCACATTCAGACAGTTGAGAGTTGCAGTCACTGTAAGAGTCATAAGGTTCTTTTAATTTAATTGTTGTGACTTTTACTTTTTCAGGTTCAGATTTAGGTTTAAGAATGTATGAAAAAGATGATTCCTTGTCTTTTGGTTTTGAAATTCTCACTGGTGTGAAGGATGGAATTTGATGAGTGAAGAACTTTTGAAAACAGTTTGTTTTGGTTTGACTTTCAGAGACATGACCTAAAAGTTTGTCTTTGCCATTTTCACACACATTTTCAAACAAAACATCATTCAACATATTAGAGTTTGAAGTAGAGCACCCTAAATTACTATTAAACATGGAATTGTCTGAACATGACACATTACTACAAACAGAATTAATTAAGCTAATGTCTTCAAAAGACTTCTTGGAATCAGAACTAGAGCAATCACTACTGCTAGAACAACCGAGCCCAACACTCCCACCATATGCGTAATCCTCTCTAACCTCCTTAAGATTTACTTCACTTAAACCTGCAATGGAACTGTCAGTATCATTCTGTATAATCTCTTGAATTAACTCATTTGAGGGATGAGGAATAGGTGTAGGAGAGTAACAGAAGGTACTAGGTGGAGGATATGCATATGTTTCATTGTTACTAAGACCCAAACCTGTCTTAACTCTGGCCCCCCTTTGTTTCTTGCAGAGTTCCTCCCTTTTCATACTAGATATTGTCCACTGCTGCAATTTGTTTTTAAGTTTTCTTGCTTCAAATTCAGCAAGTGTAACTTGCTCAGTCAAGTAATTTATTTCACAGTTCTTTTCCAAAAGAGTTCTTTTTAAGTGTTCATTTTCTTTTAAAGCTTCTCTTAATTTGACAAAATATTTTGATTCACTTAATTTAAGCTCTTTGATGGTTCTTTTTAGTTCGTTTTCGTTTGACATTAACAGTTTATTAGCTTTGTATATGCCAATTAAACGAATTTTGCAAGCAGATGAACACATATCTTCAATAACATCATAAGGTAGACCAATTACCAGTTTTTCGGCAGCAAGAGCACGATCACACTGGCAGTAGGGAGTGCTCCTTTTGAATTCATCAACTGCATCAAGCCTTGCCTTCTCAATCATTGCCTCCAGGTTGAGTTTTGACTCTTCCTCATTCTTCACTTCATTAACAGCAGCTTCACAAACCAACCCTGAATGATTCAGATGCCCTTGAACAATAGCATCTGATTGATCTTTATCAACATTCTCCTCTTTCTCTTCCTCATCATTACCAAAAAATTCTTTGAACGGATCAAAGCAATTTATATCATTGTCATCAATCTCAACAATCTCAGCAACAAGGGCATGATTAATCTCCTCCTTGGTTTCTTCAATTTCTGCACTCCAATCAAAGTTGGTGAGCAGTGCAGTTTCATTCTTTGATTTTGCTTCCTCAAGCCTTTCTTGATTTGGAGTAGATCTAGGATTTGCAGAGTCTACTGGTTCAGTAACAATTGGCAGAGGACATTCCCTTTTGAAGTGACCCAATTGTTTGCAGTTAAAACACCTCAGCTTTCCCTTGTCATACCCCAGCTTGCTATTTTGTCCCTGATTTCCAAAGTTTCTTCTACCTGTTCTTTCCATGAATCGTCTGGCACGAAGAGTAAGCATGGCCATTTGCCATTGGATGTCGGTTTCTTCCAGATCATCAGGATCCACCTGATACATATCTTCTACAGTCATCCCCTTTCCCTTCAACTCACCAGCAACAAGAGCTTCATAGCTATGAACAAACATTCCAAATAAAGCCATAGTGTCAGATGGAATCTGAGTGGTGATCGATGCATTTGAGCTTGAACCAGCATTTGTGGATCCACCAACAGATTTAGCAGACATATGACTCAATGATCCACCAGGTGTAGCACTGTAGATATAAGAGTTTGCAGCGGATGAAATAAGTGCAGCATTCTGAGAAGGAATGTTTGGAACCATCATAGACTGATTATATTCTCTTCTCTTCACATCAAGATCGAATGACTTAAGCTTGTTTATAACATCCATCAGCTTGTAGTCAGGAAAGTTTCTCTCTTGTTTCAACAGCTTGATTTGAAGACTCCACTGAGGGGGGAAGAGAATCTAACAGTTTTGCGACTTGTTCATGATTGCCCAGCTTATCATCGTACTTCTTCAGATTACTTGATACAGATAGGAATCGATTTGTAATATCAGTCAGGTTCTCTTGCGAATATCCCACGAAAGAGTTAAACTCTTTTTCAGCTTGAGCTTTTCTATCCAGTTTCAGATCCTCATTACCATCATAGAACTCGCACAATGCATCATACAAGCTTTTTGCAGTTGTGTGTTCAGCAAACCTGTTGAAGATATCCTGATGCAAGCAAAGTATCAATGCCCCGAGTGCCTTTTTGTCACGATCAAGTAACTTGGTATCTGCTTCAGTGAAAGTACTTGGATCTGTGTTTATTGAAGTGACAGTTCCTTCAACTGTTGTTGGCACGTGCGGACCATTTACAATAGATTCCCATTGGTTGTAGTCCGTGTAGTAGAAAAAGGCTTTCAAACATCTTTTCCAGTCCTCAAAGTTTTCACCACTAACAAGCCTCGGTGGCCTGTTAGGTTGAACACTATCCAGATCATTCATATTCAGTGTTGATGAAGTCATAATTTTGAACAGATAACAGATTCGCTGAAGACAAATAGATTCGCTGGCTAGATTCGCTCAAAGAACACAGCAGATTCGCTGGTAGATTCGCTGAACACAGATTCGCTAGACAAACAAAACAGATTCACTGACAAGCAAGCACAGTTTCGCTCGTCTGATTTTGGCAGCAGTTTCGCTTGCACAATCAGCCAAATAAGTGAACTTTCGTTCGATGAAATGTCAGATTCGCTAGCCACAACACAAACCAACAGTGCAAAAATTTGAAATAGATTCGCTGGATGAACAGCTAGGTTCGCTGGAAGAACAGATAGATTCGCTGGGTTACGAACCAACCTGTAACAGTACGAAAACAACCCGAACACCTTCAAAACTTGACCATTTGCAGACACGTTTGTTTTAAAAGCTTCCTATGACCAAATAACACAATACTTGAGCAAAATACAACTCCAAAACACCAAAACAAACCCTGAACAGAATCAAATAGTGTTTCGACCCAAAAACCCCAAAATCAACACAAAAATCACTAGTATCAAACAATCAAGAGCACTAAGGCTCTGATACCATATTGTTGGTCCATAAAGATCGTGATTTCAGTGCTATATTGACTTGTTTAACAACGAAACACACTTGACTCAAACAAACAAAGTGTATTACAACCCAACAACCAATAACAAGATAAAACCACACAACCGGAGGTAGATATGCTACAAAGATGAGTTAATATAAGCTCCTAGCACCTCCTGATTACACACAAACTATTCAGGGACTTTGGATAAGATTTTGCCAAAAGTCCTCTTTGCCAAGAGATAAGGTTACAATATATATCAGCTGTAGGTTCGCTGATAGATTCGCTCTAGCGAATCTATCTAGCGAACCAGATAGCTTCGCCGGGCACAATCAGGTTCGCCCGACGACAAAACTTATCTCTGTGACAACACAAATCTAGACACCCGGGCGAATCTATAGATTCGCCCGTAGGTTCGCTAGAACAAAAACATACAAAATATATAGTAACACCGACATGTCGGTGAGTCCAACCTACACATGACTATCATATGGAAAGCATCTGAAGGAGGATATTAATTAAGTAAACAACAACTCTGTGATCAAACTAAATTCAAAAGAGCTCTTTGATAAGGATCATTTTCACAGACATTTGGCCTGCACAAAGTGATAAGTTTTGACAAAAGGGGGCTGAAAGTATTAGTTTTGTGATTGATTTTTCCCAAAATCCAAACCCAACAGCTGTAGCCCTGAATGACGCTTCTCGTTAGCTCTTCAGAATTTTTTGTTTTTCGTGTTAATCTCCTCTGCTATGCGGAAGCATTGACATGGAGTGATGATCTTCTCTGTTATATGTAAATATAGACCTGAAGCTCTCATCTGCACGTACAAATTATCATCTCCTCTGTTATACGTCAGTATAGACCTGAAGCGCTGATCATTTGTAAAATCCATTTAAAGCTTAACTCAAAAAATGATTCTACATCAAAAATTCATTGTTTGATGTTTCATTCATTAAATCCAAACTCCATTTCACCTCCTAAATACATTTCTTGATCACTTGATCTCGGTTTATGTCCCTCCAAAATTACAAAAATCTTGCTGAATTATCTAAACTCAATAAGCCATGAGGTCAAAACAAGTTACTTTGCTGAATATCTGTGAAAATCAAGTCGCTTGAGTTTCTTCAAAGCGAACCTAAACATGATAAGATCGTCACAAGTTATTTGTTGAAAGGAACAAGACATGGGTTTAAATGGACAAACATATTGACAATCTCACCGAGTCTATGTTTCTCTGGATGGTTGCTCGAAACGCATTATCTGATATCCTTTCGTGAAGTTTTTATTTTTATTTTATTTTATGTTTGGGTTCTTGAGTCTTGTTGGTCGGGTGTACCTTTTGGGATGTGTTCTCTTTGTCTAAAATGTTTGTAATCTTGTCGGACTCGTCCTCTCATTTTTTATTTTTTTATTTCAAAACAAAAAATATATACATATATATATATATATATATGTTCTTTAGATTTTATTAGTTAAAAAAAACAAAAATTCATTTCAAATTATATAAAGTCTTCCATATTATGCTATTAAAATGTTATCATTTTCACATGCATTTCACGGGAAATTGCACATACAAACGGACACAGGTTTGCTTGTTTTCATACACAGATAAACACATGTTTATTTTGTTTGAAGAAATGATCTAATGAGAAATCTCGAGTTATTGTTTGTGCTTGTGTTACAGATATTTGCTGCAAATGATGGCCGATCATCAGTTGAGCAAAGTATCTTACTAGAGAACTTGTTCCTCAAAGTTTGGAAAAGACACCGAGCTAGGAATCCTCCTCCTACATCTTCTGAAGCACTGAAGAAAAGATAGTTGGAAACCAGTTCCAGATCTTATGAAATGATGCACGCAAAATGGGGATGCACTAAAAATGGGGGAGCATACAATATGGGGGAGCTTGTGAGATAAAGGATTTTCAGCAACATAATTTGACTTATCGGTGCTGAACACGATGCAAGACGTTGATAATAATAGACTATGGGGGAGTATTGTTGGACCTGAATTGTAGTCTAATATTATCAACACAGTCAAAGTCAACAAAAGTCAACGCCTGGTCAAAGTCAACGTAAAAAGTCAAATGGCGCGCTAGAGACGAAGAACCGAGTCAAGACGTTGAAGTTGTTTTATGCCTAGGATCGTTAATGTAATAAATATATTTTGTGTCAACAAAATATATTTAATCTAGTTTTAGACATGTTTTAGCCTTTTATTTGTTTTAATTTCCATTTGTCATGTTTTAGTCTAAGTTTAGGGTCCTAATTGTCATTATTCCAAAGTATCATTAGCTATAAATAGTAAATGGCAATTAGGGTTTTGTAAGCTTGTATGACCTAGAATTAAGGTCTTAACACTTTTGTAATATCTGATTCAATTCAAAGAGATCAAAGTGAGGTTTTATTGAGTGTTCTTCATTGTTCTTATTTGTTCATCATATTTATGTCTGTTTGATCCAAACTTCACAAAATTACATGATTTAAAGCTGTTTTGGGACCAACAGCAACAAAATTGTGGTCAACAATTTTATTATTCTTGACCAATAGCTTGCCCGATTAATTACTGAGATTATAATAAAATATGTAAATCTGGTCAGACCTTGTGGTTCTGTTGTAGTTTAGTTCAGTTTTGGTTTTATGGTTTTGGCCACTTTGATGGTTCAAAGTTGTAATTGATTAGGGTTCTTTTATTTTTATATTTTTGTAAAATTGTAACATTAAAGACCCGGAGGCAAGACTAAAGACAACACGGATCTAGGAGTCAGTGGGAGTTACTCAAGACAACAAGATGCACTCAAGTCCATCCTTGTGGTTGTTTATGTGCTGTGACCCCGTGACCTAGTTTGGTCTTGCTAAAAGGCTCTGGCCAGACCAAACAAATCTTTTGGCCATAAAGATTTACAGATTGATTTGTTTTTTGTTTTTGCTATTGTGGTTGCTTTATTTTATAATTGTTGTAACATACCAACCTAATACCAAAACATTTTTTAAAAGAGTTTTAAAATATTTTCACAATCAGATAAATGCGACTTCTGATCATATTTTTACAACTTGTGAAAATATAATAAAACAACAAGTTTGTTTTATAATTAAATAACCAATACATTTTGGAAACTTAAACTAAATTTAACTTTCTAAAACTTGTAACTTAATGGTTTTAACTATTAACCGGTTATTTATGTCATGACAAAACTTAGCTTTAATAGGTATTTAAACTAAGTGTCCTAAGAGATGAAAGACTTCATCTAATTGTCACGAATAGATTTAGTAAAAGTGGATCATGACCCTATTCGGTAATTAATAAAAGAGTTAAGTGCAAAATGCACCCCTATGTTTTACATCTAATTGCACTTTTCAACCCCTTTTTAAAATTTAGACCCTTTGCAACCCTAGGCTTTTTAAATTGAGTCATTTGCACCCCCTGTTAAGTTGACTGTTAGTTGACCAACCAAATAAGTACAAAATTACCTATTTACCCTCATCTTTTATTTTTTTTTTTAATGAAAACCCTACCTTCACTTCCATCCATCTCCATCTTTCACATGCTTCACATCGCCCATCTCCTTCACACAAATTAAAATTCTTTGTTTACATGCCACCTTCCATCTTCATCATCATCATCATCTCCTTCTCCTTCATCTTCTCTCTTACATTATTAATATGTAACATCAACTGGTTCAAACACTGCTAAAAAAATTAAACACGATAATTTGTAAAATTAACCAAAACTTCACGTCCCGTGTGCTCCAAAAAGTTCGTGAATCATGGTCTTCGTTCAACAATTGAAAACAGATTCGTGAATAATTTGATGGTTAGAAACAGTGTACGTTCATGTATAGAGGTGAAATTAAGCTTGATGTTGGATTTGTGAGAATGATTATACCTTTTTGGTTAGGTTAGGGTTTGCTAATTCTATTAGGTATTAAACTATTGGCAATTAAAAATGATCTATTATAATCGTATCAGTTTGTACTTTCAAATCTTTTTAGTTAATTCTCATTTTTTGAAATTTGCATGTTTAGAGTGCATGTGGAATTAAGCTTGATTTTGAATCATTACTTTCACTTCTTGCTCATCATGTGCGTGGAAGAAAACGTGTCGGTAAATGAAAGATTGGTGTAGTGCAAGTGAGGGTTGCAAAGGATTTTTGTTGGGGTTATTTGAAGATGTCACTTTCCAAATATAAGCGAGTGAAGATATCGAGCATCATCACGAGCAAGCACGGGTGAAGACGTTAATAATTTGTATTTGTCTTAGAATATTTGTGTAATCGTTTTGTGCTTAATTGCACGTCTTTTAGGTTACTTTGTAAGGTGAATGGTATGGACTATAAATACCATCACCTAGGTCATTTGTTAAGGGGTTGCCTATTCTTGTTAGTCATATTCTCTTGTAACATCCATTGATCTAATACAATTCACCTATTCATATTATCATAATCTTCATCATACTTTGCATTGATCTTCATGAACATTCAAGCATCAATACGTGATCAGTGAGATTCCGCATCACTGATTGCAAACAACATCACCAAACAATCTCAGATCTAGATCCAATCTCGCTCCCTCCCGAACTATCAATTGGTATCAGAGCTTTCGGTATCGTGTTCTTCGCTGTTTCTAAGCAAAACACATCAATATTGCTCAAAATATCATGATCTGAATGAATTGTTAGTGTTTTTAGGTGTGATTTATCATCATAATCACTCTAATTCACAGCGATTGTGCAGATTTCATCAGATTCTCATCAGATCTGAGAAATTAAGAAAAATTGAAAAAGTTACTGTTCGATCAATTTTTGCTCAAATTCATCGAAAAATGATGATGTTTTGGATTGATTGATACAAGGGTTTGATAATGGGACTATTTCACAGCTTGTGTGTGAATTTTGGACAATTTGGACAAGTTTTAGACAAAACCCAGAAAATCTTCATGAAGAAGATGATGAACAGTTGATTTTTGGTTGAAGATTAACTTGCCGGGTGATATATTTGACTTAGACAATTTCCTTGGACTAAGAATTTGTGAAGAAATTAGGTCCTGTGCAGCCGTGTAAGGGAATTTGTTCTAGACGGGTAAAGAATTTGACTTGAAAAGTTGCTACTGTTCAGCCGGATCAGACACTGTTGTGCCGCGTGATACACTGTTACGCCGGGTGATAGAGAAAATACAGCCGGGTAAACTTCAACTGTGTAGCCGGGTAATTAACAACTCTGTCGTGTGAACCAAGTACTGTTCAGCCGGGGAAGCTCTTTGCCGTGTCAAGATTCTGCCGGGTCAAAGACCTATTGCCGTGTGAAGTTTTTCTTATTGCCGGGTAACTGTTCATCCGGGTGAAGAAGAAAAACAATTACAACTGTTTAGCCGTATAACTGTTTAGCCGTGTGAAGACTTATTCTGCCGGGTGAAGAACAAATACACTGTTTAGCCGGTTGAAGAAGGATTTTCACTGTTTTGCCGTGTGACTCATTTTAGTTGTTTTTCAATACTTGTTTCTTATCTTGTCTTTAATTTCTTGTCTTTATTTTAGTATTTTAATCACTTCTTTTCAAAAATTAACAAAAACCAAAAATAATTTCTTTAAAATTGTTAAAAATGGCTCCTAATGATGATTCTGATAACCGTGTTCCTAGACTTTTGAATCGTGCAGATTTCAAGAACTGGACCATCAGGCTGAGACATCACTTGTGTTCTATTGACAATGACTTATGGAAATCCATTGAGAAGGGTCCTCACATTCCAACTCAGACACAACCAGATAGTGCCAGTACCTATACTAAAGATTCTACTACACCTTATCCAGAGGATAATCTGTCAGCTGAAGACTTGAGGAAGGTAAAGAATGATAGCAAGGCCTATTCGTTGATGTGCAAGGGGTTACCACTCCAAGTTTTGTCTAGATTGGATGCATATCAGACTGGTTATACATGCTTCAAGGCATTGAAGTCTATATGTGAAGGAGGAGAGCAGTTAAGAAGTTTGAAGAAATCAAAGCTCAAAAGACAACTGGAATTATTTGAACACATTAATGGAGAGACAGTACACCAGATGATGAACAGGTTTGTTCATTTAACTACTGAGATGTCAAACCTCGGAGTTAAGACTGAACTTCAAGACTTGAATGATCGATTGTTATGCGCTTTACCATCATCCTGGAAGCAGACTGTTACTCTTTTGAAGCATACTGAGAAATTCCCAATGGAATTAGATCTGCTGATTGGGAAAATTGAAGAAGTTGAGATTGATGAAGGATCGAGAAATTCTGATAGATCGACCTCACAAACTCAATATAAGTATGTGGTAAATCCTGCCAATACTGTGGACAATGCATTTCTTGTGCAAAATACAACAAAGTTTGAAGAAGAGGATGACTTATTCGTTGGTGCAAGTTTCTATACTGATTCAGCATACTTTCCAAATTCACCAACTTATTCTCAACCTCAATCTCCGCCAAGAGCTCAAGTTCAAATCCCAAGTCAGAATATGAAGAATCAATCAGAAAACCAAAGTTCAAATGTTCAAGCCAAAGTGAAAGACGTCATGAATATTCTGTTGCAAGATGACGAAACGAAAACTGCATTCACTGCTTTTATGGCAAGTTTTCAAGCGTACCAAGGTAGTCATTTAAGTCAAATGGACGTTGTTCTTCAAGACTTATTTGAAATGGATCCAGTGGATGTTGAGGAAATGGATCTTAACTGGCAGATGGTTATGGTAGCTTATCGTACACAAAAGCATGCATATGTCAACCGAAGCTACAAACCTCATGCAAACAAAACCGTTGGTTTTGACAAATCTAAGGCCAGATGCTTTAACTGTAACCAGTATGGTCATTTCTCAAGAGAATGTAAAGCTCCAAAGAATTTCAATGATCAAGCTAGTTCAAGCAATCAAGGGCAAGGTCAAAGTTCTCAACAATCAACGAGTTATCAAGGCAGAAATCAACGTTTCTTTCAGAAACCATACCAAAGTCTTCCTATGCCTGAATTGAAGGATGAAGGAAAGAAGCCAGAAGACCAAACAAAGGCGTTGGTTGTAAGTGTGAAAGACGGGTATGATTGGAGCGCTTATGCAGAACAATTCACGTCTGATCTTACATCGAGTCTGGCATTGGTATGTGAAGTAGAAGAAGATTGGTCAGAAGAAGGGGATTGTAAGATGATTGAAGATGTGAGTGAAGATTCAAAAGATTATGACTGGAGTGCAAAATCTGATCCTACTGAAGAATCTGAGTCTGAACTTGTGCTGATGGCTACAGAACAACCAAAGGTTAATACTGACTTACCCCCTAACTATGTTCCATTACCTGCTGATGTCAAGGAAAGGCTATGTTCTGAACAGTGCATTCAACAAGTAGAACATTATCGGACTCATTCATTTAAAATCGGTGACAAATTAAGCAAACATGAGAAAATTCATGAACAACTTAAAATTGATCACAAAATTGCTGATGAGAAGATTTTGTCACTTAAAGAATCATGGAACAAAACCTTAAAGGAACTGGAATTGATAACCAAACAACTTGAAGAAATGACAAAGAACTTTGAACAAGAAAAAGTCGCACATGCTGTCACTCAAGTTGAATTAACAAAGGTTAAAAGCTGTAAAACAATGGTTAAACAACTCATCAAAGAAAGAGGTAACAAAACCAAAACAGGGTTGGGTTTTACACATGAACCGATGCCAAATTCAATCACTCAAACCTTACCGGAAAACTTTAATGAATTTGATCATTCACCTGAAAATGAACGAAAATTTAAAGAAATTCAAAGAAGTAAATCCGAGTCTGAAGGATCTGAGGTGTTGATTGAAAGTTTGAGAGAAGAAGAAGGAATGACGACTGAAGCTGATGATGAAGCAAGCAACAAATCTGAAAACAAATTAGAACCTGTTCTTATCCAACTTGTTGAGTATCCAAAGCTTAATCCCGAACCAGAAACACCGGTGAAGGAAGAAGGTGAATTTTCAGGATACAATGATCCTGAGTATATCAAGTGGAAGAAAGAACAAAAGGCGCAAGTTGCTGCTCAGTTGGTCAAAAAGCCAGAAGTGAAAAATGCTGAAGTTTCGAATGTTAAGAAGCAAAAATCGAAAACAATGAACAATCAATCTGAAACGAAACAGTCAAAAGGCAAAAATGTCTTAAAATCGAATGATAACACAAAAGTTCAAAGTGTTAAAACTGACAAAGTTAAACCTGTCAAGAAAGGATCAAAAGAAAGGAAAATCAAGTTTGTGTCTGCAGGAACGTTTGATTTGAACGGATCTTATGGTAAACCAATTAATTCTCCAATCAAATCTAACTCTGGTCTGAAAACAGGTTCAGGTCCTAAGTCTTCCGCTGTCAATGAAAAGAGAATTGAAAACAAAAAGGTGACCAAACAGAACAGTTTAAAATCGAACCAAAGTCCCATGCAATCAAAAGCACAAACAATGACTCCACAGAAAAACGTTAATCTAAAACCGAACAACTATAATAATGAATCACGCTTTGGTTCAACATCAAGAGTTAACAATCGGCTCTTTAGGATTAGCAAGAAACATTGTGAAATTTGTGATAGATATAATCATGCAACTGCTGAATGTTTCTTTAACAGGTACTGCAGTTTCTGTGATAAAAGAAATCATTCTTCAGAAGAATGTTATTTTAACAAATTTTGTGATATCTGTGAGAGAAGAAACCATGACACAAAGGATTGTTTCTTTCGATCAAACTCGACTAGAGAAATGACTCCATATTCAAACTTTCAAAGAAATAATTCATATGGTTTTCAAAATATGAGTCAAAGTCATTCTCCGGTTTTGAGAAATTTCAATCGAAACAATTCTGTTTCTAACTTTTCAAGGAATGTGCAGGTTAACAGTTTTAAACCAAGAGCTTTAATGGTTAAGAATCAAAAGTTTGAAAATAACATTGATCCTAAGCTAGAGGAAAGGTTTATTGCTTTGAGGAGAAAGCAATCATTGAACGCCAATGGGCGAAGTTATCAGCATCAAAATCTTTTAAACGAAACAAATTTTCAAAATGTTCAATACCAACAAGTTACTATTGTAGATAGATTCGGAAAACCCAAGACCGTGTGGGCCTGGGTTGACCAAACTAACTGAATGTTTTTGTTGAAATGCAGGTACGCCCAAGAAGACCTATCAACTCATGGTTCGTTGATAGTGGGTGTAGCCGGCACATGACAGGCAACCATGCCTTGCTTCAGGATTTCAAGCTGAAAAATGGTACACACGTGGCGTTTGGAGGTGATGCGGGTGGAAAGATAACAGGAGAAGGAACAGTATCCAATGGGATCATTAGTTTTGATAAAGTCAACTACTGTGCACAGTTGAACTTTAACTTACTAAGTGTATCTCAAATTTGCGATAAATCTTATTCAACTTTATTTGATGATTCTTTCTGTTATATTCTTAAACCAGGTTTCAAGATTGACAATGAGTGGGTAGTGGTGAAAGCTCCAAGAGATCGTGATGTATACAAGTTGGATATGTCGCAGATTGACGCTGAAACCGAAACAACCTGTCTCATTGCCCATGCTTCAAATGATGAGAGTCAGCTTTGGCATAGACGGCTGGGCCACTCCAACTTCAGAAACATGAACCGTTTGATAACTGGAAATCACGCTGTGGGAATCCCATCGAAGAAATTCTCCACAACTGATCTCTGTCCAGCATGTTTGAAGGGCAAACAGCATCGGATGTCTTTTAAGTCCAAGCTCGAGAACTCCATTTCAAAACCTTTGCAGATGCTACATATGGATCTTTTTGGACCGACAAATGTTCAAAGCATCGGCAGAAAATCATATTGTTTAGTTATCATAGATGACTTCACTAGATTTTCATGGGTTTATTTTTTGCATGCAAAATCTGAAACAGCTGAATTATTGAAAGAATTTATCATTAAAATTGAAAATCAATTGGAATGCAAAGTTAAAACTTTAAGAAGTGATAATGGAACTGAATTTAAGAATGCTAATGTTGATTTATTTTGTGCAGAAAAGGGGATTGCTCGTCAGTATAGTGCTCCAAGAACGCCTCAGCAAAATGGGGTTGCAGAACGGAAAAACCGGACACTAATTGAAGCTGCAAGATCCATGCTCGCAGATGCCAAAATTCCTATCACTTTTTGGGATGAAGCTATTGCTACTGCGTGTTTTGTACAAAATAGAACATTATTAGTTCAAGATAAACAAAAAACTTCTTATGAGTTGTTGTTTGGAAGAAAACCAAATATTTCTTACTTGAAAGCATTTGGTTGTCCAGTTTCGATCCTTAATCTAAATGAACAGCTCGGGAAGTTTGAGTCAAAATCTGACGATGGATTTTTCCTAGGATATTCGTCTGTTTCTAAAGCTTATCGAGTTTTTAATAGCAAAACAAATACTGTTATTGAAACTATCAACGTCAAGTTTTTAGAAAATTCGTTTCCATTAGTGGCTCATGGTCCCGAATAGTTATTTGATTTGGATTCGTTATCTAGATCTTTCAATTCTAACTTATTTGATTTTTCAGGAAACGCAAGGAAGGAATCAGGTGACTTAGGAAGCTTTAGTGACGATTCTGATAATGACGAAGATGGAAATCTCAACGCTGAATATCCATTTATGTCATTTCACAATCCTGATCATGTCAAATCCAGTCAAGCTCCGGGTCCTTCTGGTTCGCAAGAAGATCAAGAATCAAACAATCATGAAGAAAATGTGAATTCGCAAATATCTCCTAATGATGGTGGATCCGTTCAAAATCAACCATCATCGGATCCGAATGTTGAAGTTATTCCTGAATCATTCGATTACTTCATCAATTCACCGGATCAAGTCCCGAATTTCACACCGCATACTTCAACTATACTACAAGATCTACCAAATCTGAATACTTCTAATCTAGAGACTCAAGTGCAAGGAGGTGATATTCCTATTCATCGAATTCACAAGAAACATCCTGTCTCTCAGATTATTGGGCCGTTGAATCAGAGAACTACAAGAAGTCAGACAGAGCAAGCAAATGTTTGTCTTTACTCGTGTTTTCTATCTCAAGTGGTGCCAAAGAACATTTCAGAGGCGTTGCAAGACAACAGTTGGATTGAAGCCATGCAAGAGGAATTGCTTCAGTTTCGCAAACAGGAAGTTTGGAAACTTGTGGACTTACCTGAAGGAGAGAATGCGATAGGTACAAGATGGTTGTACAAAAACAAGCCAGACGAACGTGGCATTGTTGTGAGAAACAAAGCAAGACTGATTGCACAGGGATACACTCAGGAAGAAGGCATTGATTATGAAGAGGTGTTTGCTCCAGTCGCAAGACTTGAAGCCATACGCGTTTTTCTTGCATATGCGTCTTTCATGAATTTTAAGGTATTCCAAATGGACGTCAAAGGTGCTTTCTTGTATGGACCTATTACAGATGATGTTTATGTCAGACAACCCCCGGGTTTTGAAGATCCTGACTATCCGCATCGTGTATACAAGTTAAGTAAAGCTCTTTACGGTCTACATCAAGCTCCTAGAATCTGGTACGAGACATTATCCAAGCATTTACTAGAACACGGATTTACAAGAGGTCAGATTGATCCAACTTTGTTCATGAAGAGGGATAATGATGATCTATTGTGCGTTCAAGTTTATGTGGACGATATTATCTTCGGTTCAACCAGTGAGTTCATGTGCAAAGAATTTGAAGAAAAACACTGTTCAGCCGGGTGAAGCACTGTTCAGCCGGGTGAAGGCATTGATCTGCCGGGTGAAGCACTGTTCAGCCGGGTGAAGCACTGTTCAGCCGGGTGAAGTACTATTCAGCCGTCCCAACTTGTTGACCCTTCCAAACAGTTACCCGTCCAAATAGTGACCCGTCCCAAGTTTGACCCGACTCTACAGTAAAAAAAAAAAAAAAAAAAAAAAAATGACTTCCCAGAAAAATTATCAAAATGACTTTGAAAATTCAAGAAAAATGTCAACGGGCATGTTTACCGTGATCCGAGAAGAAAATAAAAGAGAAGATGTCAATGAATTTATTACAGAATTCAATCACATGTTTGAAACAACTTATCTTCAAGTTGCCAAAGCTTGTGATCAAAAGAGAAGAGACTTTAATGAACACACAAAACTTGCTCTTGTGAGTGAAGCAAATTCTCATGACAATCAGGAAGATGAAGAAGAATATGATTGGAGTGAAAACAATGATGTTGTTTCCATTCGAGAGATTGAAAAGAAAGATGAAGAAATTAGCAACTTGTCAGAAATCATTGCAAAGCAAGATGAGACAATTGCTCAATTGAAATCAGAAATGGAGAAATTGATGTCTGAAAAGGAAATCAAGAAAGATGAGAATAGTTCTTATGTTGAAATGCCAATTGAAGTCAGAGAAAAGATGTGCACCAAAGAATGTTTTCAACAAGTTGAACATTACAGAATATACTCTTTCAAGATTTGTGATAAACTCAAGAAGGAAGAGCAAATGCACAAGAATCTGAAAGAAGAGCACGAAATATCTGATCAAAGAATCACATCTCTTGAAGTTTCTGTCAAGCAAAAAGAAAAAGAAGCAATGAACATCAGAAACGAAGCTGCAAAATCAAATGAACACTCATCCAGTGTGATCAAAGATTTGCAAGAAGAGATTCTAAAGTTGAAGAAGTTGTCTGAGATGTTTAATTCAGAAAACAGTAGTCTGAAAACCAAGCTTCAAGAAGAACAAGAGAAATTCAGAAGTCTTATAGAAGATCACAAATTGTGTGAAGATAGACTCAAATCTCTTACACTGAATGTTGATTCAATGCTTACCGAAAAGCATAATCTGAATGTTCAGCTCATGGAGCTCACTGATAAACTCAACAGATCACAATCTGATCTTGTGTTTATCAAAGAAGAAGTCGAAAAAGGAAAGTCTGTTGAAAAGAAAGATGAGAGATTAGTGCCAACCGGAATTGTTGGATCACTATCTTCTCAAGAAGAAAAGACAAAAGAGTTTCAGTCAAAGAAGAAGAAGAAGGTTAGAAGAAAGAAGAGCAAAGCCAAGAAGAATAAGACAAAGGCCGCTTCATCTAATTCTACACCACAGACTTCTACTCCAAAGTCTCAAGATTCCGAATCCCCGAGTGATTCAAACAGTGACGTATACTGTTTAATCTGTGACTCTGAAACTCATCATATCTCAGATTGTATTTACAGTCAAGGTGTCTTTCCTTTTGGTTCAAAAGCCAACAAGTTCAAGACTCCAGCTTCTTCAAGAAAGCTTCAACAAGATTCAGAGGTCAAAGCTTCAACAGCAAAGACTTCTCAGAAGAAAGGAAAGAAGTCTCCCTTCAATGCTCATCAGAAGTACTGCGAGATTTGTGAGATGTACAATCATAAGACGTCAGAGTGCTACTACAGCAAGTACTGCACCAACTGTCAGATGTACAACCACGACACAATGGAATGTTACTACAACAAGTACTACTCTATTTGTGACATGGTCAATCACAACACATCCGAGTGCTACTACAAGCCGAGAAGGTCAGTCCAAAGAAGTTCATCATGTGCATACCCTTCCAGGTACGTTTCTAACTTTAAAAGATCTAATCATAGACATTCGTTTGATGAAAATCAACATGTCGATGATTCATGGACACCAAAGTTTGTCAAGAACAAAAAGAGAAATCACGATTTAAATGATAAAATGATTCCAATAGTGCATCAATCTTTGAATAAGAAATATAGTCAACAAAATCTGTTTTTAAAAGAAAATCATAATGTGTTTGAAAATGACTATAATTTCTCTTTTGACAAACAATCCATGAAAGAAGATGAAGGTACAAATTACATTGTATCATCAGAACCACCACCTGAAGGTATTCCTTGCACTTATGAGAATATCACTTATGTTGATGATTTTGGACGACCCAAAACCAAAATGGTTTGGGTCATTACCTCTAACTGATTTGTTAGTGTGTTAGGGACAGTTATGGAGGCCGGTCAAACAAAGAAAAGAAGACCGTGGCTGATCCCTTATCATGACAAGATACCGAATCTTGTTCATGATGTTTTCGATGCAACTGACATCAAATGGAGTTGGAAACAAAAAGGAATCATTGAAGGAATTTTTAAAAACATTTTCAAAAATCAAACAATGATGGCAGTGTAAGAAACAACCGATGTTTCATTTCGTCTGTTTAGATTAAGTATATTGCATGCACTCTTCATACGTTGATAACATATCTGCCATTTTCTTTTCATTAAACTTTCAATTTTCGTAGAAATTTAAAAGTTTAGGGGGAGAAATCATTATTAAAAAAACATGATAAAATCAGAAAAATCCAAAAATATGTTGAATCTACTTGCACATACATGAGAAATGATAGTACACTAGAGTTATTCGACACATCATTTTTAAACAATAAAGACTGAAGCGTGAAAATTGATGTGCGAGACAGCTCAGACAATTAGACTGAACAAGTATATTCTTTGTTGATTTAACTAAATTCTAATGAGTCTTTGTGGTTGAAACGTCTTAGTGCATGTGAAACGTTTATACAAATCAAATAAATATATAGTGAAGAATCCAATTTACATCGGGTAATGATGCAATCTATTCAGTGTGATGAACCGCATCGTGAGCTTCTTTGTTGTGGTACCCACAGACCTGAAGTCTCACACGAAGTCTCTTTTGAGCTTCAAGATGCAGCAAAAGATTCCAAAATGGAACAAAAAGAGTCCCAAATGCGGACCGTCACCAAACAAATTCCAAAATGGAATTCAGAAGATTCCCAAGGGGAACATAGGCAAAAAGAAAATTTCCAAAAAGGAATTCAAAAGAAGTCCCAAAGTGGACCAAATCCAAATAGAACCCAAATTCCACACTGTTTATGATTGTAAGTGACCTGACGTGTTGAGTTGTTCTCAGGATATTTAGATGAAGTGTATAACTTTCTAATGTGCAAGGTATGGGTCACTCAAAACTTATTCTTAATCAACCTAATTGGTGCAGCATCATCTTAGAAAAAGTAAGTGTGTCACTTCGAGCTAATTGATTTGTTTAACAATTCATCACTCAATTACTTCACAATTCAAATGTCTATTCTCAAAACTGCAAAACATGTGTTGGATAAATTGCTGGTATGATCTCATTGCAGGTTAAAGATTCAGAATGTAAAGAGAAAACTCCAAAAATATCAAAAACATTGAAAAATTCAAAAAACACCAAAAAGATTGTCATTTTAATCTTTTTCTTTTGTGTTGGCAGTTTAATATGTGTTATTGATGTAGGAGTTGTTCATCAAGCAATATCTCATCTGATTGAGAACTTAATCTTTACATTGATGATAAATGCACATTATTGCCTGAGTTTTAATGTTTTTCTTTGAGTTGCAGGAATAGTTTCCATTGCAGAACAAGCTTCCACACGACTTGAAGATGTTCCTGTTCAAGCCTGATTCCAGTCCAAACATCTCCAAGTCAGATTGCTGAGTGTTAAGAATCCTCCTCTTAATATCTCATACACAGATCCCGTTAACCTCTAAAGCAAAAGTTGAGGGGGAGTATTCTAAGTCAAAGAAGTCTTCTCATTCTACTTCAACCGTTGAAGAAGATCCCGTTGCTGATATGTAGATTCACCGGAATCTACTCTCTGCTTATTTCTTTCCAGAGCCTCTGATGTTACTCAAAAGGGAGAGAAGGATGCAGATTGCTTGTTGAAAGACAGAGTTTTGATAGCATCATCTTAGGGGGAGTACTGTTGGGTCCTCTTGAAGATAATGCATACCAAAACTTTAAGTTGCTCTCTATGCTCGCCACATGAAGATTTAAGCTGATATGTCGGATTTGTAAAGTGTCATCTTAGGGGGAGTACTGTTGGGGTTATTTGAAGATGTCACTTTCCAAATATAAGCGAGTGAAGATATCGAGCATCATCACGAGCAAGCACGGGTGAAGACGTTAATAATTTGTATTTGTCTTAGAATATTTGTGTAATCGTTTTGTGCTTAATTGCACGTCTTTTAGGTTACTTTGTAAGGTGAATGGTATGGACTATAAATACCATCACCTAGGTCATTTGTTAAGGGGTTGCCTATTCTTGTTAGTCATATTCTCTTGTAACATCCATTGATCTAATACAATTCACCTATTCATATTATCATAATCTTCATCATACTTTGCATTGATCTTCATGAACATTCAAGCATCAATACGTGATCAGTGAGATTCCGCATCACTGATTGCAAACAACATCACCAAACAATCTCAAATCTAGATCCAATCTCGCTCCCTCCCGAACTATCAATTTTTATTCTTTCGGTTGTGTAAAAAGTCTATTTTACCCATTTAAATAACGGTCAAGTGACGGTCAACTAAAAGTCAATTTAATAGAGAGGTGCAAATGACCCACTTTATAAAGCATAGGGTTGTAAAGGGTCTAAATTTGATAGCGGGGTTGCAGAGTGCTATTGAGTGTCAATCACAGGGTTGCATTTTGCTCTTAACTCTTAATAAAATTAAAACCCATATTTAAAATTAATAGTCTATGCTATCCTATTATAAGGAACACTTGGAGCATAAAGCGAAACATCAATGTTTGGAGCCACAACACCGCATTTGATGTGTAGCTCTATCCTTCCAACGTGCAACTGTTTTCGTTGACACATCCAGATACTACCACATGTAACTAGTTTTAGGACGACTATTATTTTTCCTCTCTTGTTACATGCCCCAGCTTCCTAGAGAGTAAAGATGGGCATAGATTAGGTTAAACGTATTAATGCATTGAAAAAATATTTGTCATAGCGGCCTTATATTAGAGAGTTGTGCATTTTTCACAATTGACAATCGTTGTGAGTCTACCTACCTACTTGCTTATGTTGTATGCTCCAGCTTATGGATAAGGTCTAGAGCTTGTTAATCTGTTAATCTAATCAACAATCATAATTACAATCACAAGTATAATCCATGAAACAAACAATTCAACACAGGAAATTACTGATAATTACAAGTTGAATTGATCGAGAGAGTGTGTGTGTACAAAAAGGTGTAATAATGCAGAAGTTTTTCAAAGGTCTGCTAAAACATACATAAGAACACCTATTTATAATACTCAATACAATACAAGTGTTTACAATAAAAAAGAACAAAACTTAACTTGATGTGCGGATAATAGTCTGTCCGTACATCACTAACTGACTTTCTGTCCGCATATCTATCAAGATTTGTCCGCACATCTTTTCTTTTTCTAAAATCTTCAAATCTGATGATCAAATCTATCAACAATCTCCCCCTATCATCATACTTGAATCTCATTCTTCTTCTTCTTCTTTAACTTCTACAAACTCTGACAATGGCTTGACATTCCAAAAATCTTGAGACTATTTGATGTATTGTTGAAATTTTGATGCCACTTTAGAATGTTTATCATTTTTCACAATGATAGGCATAAGCATCATTTCTTCTATAGTTTCCTGAGCCAAATTGAGAATATCATCCTTTGTAAACATTTCATCAGTTCTATTAGCACTTTTAATCACCAGATTTCTTCTATCATTTATCTCCAAAGAATGAATATCTATGATCTTCAGAGTTCCAACATTCAATGCTAATAATTCCTTCCTCAAAGCCATCTCTTCATAAGCAACTGACAAGAATTCAATCATATGAATGAAGTAACATAAATCTTGCACTGTATGTTGTCCAATTAATCTTTCAAACTTCTGTTTCGCAAGAAAGTGAATGTAGGATGGATGCAACAGTCTTAGCTCAAATACACCAAACATTCTAATCTCATCCATAACTTGATCTTCAAAATTTCTGATCAAAACCAGTTCTTTGTTCCCAATATCATAAAACCATCTCAGAATAGGAAGATTGATCTGATCTCCTTTGAATACTTTAACTCCTTGTTGTTCAAGCTTTGGCAAGTAATTTGCTATATCATCCAACATGAACTGTCTAATCAATCTAGGAACAAATTTAGTTTTCTTCTTCTTCTACTCTTGAGATTTTTCATGAAAGAACTTTGCATCTTGCAACTTGGCCAAACTCAAATAAAAAGCTTTATCAGAGGTAAACAATTTCTCCAACATAAACTCACAAGTTGTTCATCGAACACTAAACTTGTGGTTCACCAATGATAAACTTCTGAGCTCTTTCAGAGATTGCTGTTCAAGTCTAGCAATATGAGTTAGAAAATAATAAACTTCACATGCTCCATTGATTCTCTTGATGATAAACCCCTTAAAATCTTCATCAATTTTCCAAGCTATGATTTTAGATTTGTGATCAGTAGAATAAGCAACTGTTTTAGCTAAAAGCTCTTGAACAGTTTGACCTTTTTCACCCAGTGATCTCACAATCACACCAATTGGCTTCTTAGGAAACCAACTTTTCATAGTAGACTTAGATGAAGGCATATATTCCTTTGTACCATAAGATCTCAAAGGTTTAGATTTGATCTTGTACTTTTCTTTTATTTCTGCAATTGACTTCTTCTGTGGTTTTGGAATTGGTCTACTCTCATAAATGTCAATGTATTGATCCTTAAAAGGATTCAATTTTACCATCCTTCTTTCAGCCTTTTCTTTTATCGGAAAGGTTTAATCCATTCTTCTTAGTTGTTTTGTGTTCATGTTCTCCATTTGCCTCACAGGATAATTTCTAGAAGCCAACCAATCCCTCAGTTCTTCTTTCTTCAATCTATCAATAACAGGATGTAACAAAGTACGTGGATTTTCAGCCTCTAAATCCTCAAAATGTTTCTCGGCTTCAAACTCTCCTTCTTCATTATCAGCTGATTTCAACCTTTGAATATCTAGATCAAGCTCTTCTTCAGTTCTTCCCAACACATACACTCTATTGAAACCTTTTTGTAACAAAAACATGATCTTGTTACTAAAAGCAAACTCAATCTTCTGTTTTACTTCCTGCTCAAGCACTTCCAACTCAAAATTCAATACATCATCATATAGAATTCATCAGGAAATTTCAACTCAGCTTCATCATCAATCAGTGGTTCAATGCCTTGAATATTCAAATCAATTTCCTCCTCATCATCTATCCCTTGAAGAGCTTCAATCATTTCTGTATCAGAAATATCTTCTTCAACATTTGAAGAATGAATGCCTTATGCTTTCTGAGCATCTAATTCAGCAAGTTCAAGATGCCTTTTCCATTCTTCGAGAGTTAGAAGCTCATCTCTTTCTAATTTCCTATTTATTTTAGCATCCATCTTCTCAAGTTTAGACAATTCTTTCACTTCATCAATAGCTTGTTTAACTAACACAGCTTTGCCTTTATTCAACTTTCTTTTCTTTCTTTGATACGTGATAGAATATGAATCAGATGACTTGATTGTTAAAGGCTGATATTTCTTCAAGTTATCTACAGCACTTTGAAATGTATTTACTAGTCTGTCAATCTCTTTCAACAACACTTCTTGTTGTTCAACAGTTAATAATTGAGAGATGACCAGTTGTTTATCTTCATTAGTCAATTTGGCTCTTGAAATAGTCTTTTCTCTCCACAGAAAACTTGATTGAATATTCTTTAACACAGATTCATCCACCTTCAGTTCTTGAAATGTGTAAGTGTCTTTAATTGGAATCACCTCAGGATAAACCACAGCCAAAGGCTTAAACCTATCATCAACCTCTTCAACAACAGTCAATTGCAAATTTTCTTCATATTGTACATTCATGGGTTCATCATCAGATCCATCATCTTGATTATGATCAGTTTCACTAGATTTTGACCCTGAAGAATCAGAACTTTCAGAAGATGATTCATGAGTAGGAATTTTCTTCATAGAGTCAATCAACTTCAAAAGATCATCAACTTGTCTATCTTTTAGCTTGTTTAACTCAGTCAATTCTTCAACAACTTCATCTTTGTTTTTCAAAGTTAAGGATAAATATTCAATCTCGTTATGCTTCAGATCAAGTTCATTTCTGAGATCAGAATTTAACTTCTTCAAATCAAGATTCTTTGTAACCAGCCTATTAAATCTATCAACTACTTCACCGGATGTTAATCCAAAAGTGTTGAATAGATTATCAGAATCTTCAATTCTTCTGTTGAGTTCTTCAATTTCAATCTTCAATTTCTCAACTTTAGATAGATGTGCCATTTCAAACATGGATAGATCACCAAAAGGTAGTTCTATTTCATGAGTTGGATAATCTAAAGGCAAGTCATCATCAACTTCCTTATCATCCTTCTCAAACACTTGTTCTACTTCTGAAGAAGAAATCACAATTTGTTCTTTCTCTTTTTCAGCTTTTGATTGTTCTTCATCATGAAAATCATACACAAAATCAATTTGTTCAAGATTGATTTTGTCAATATCTTCTTGATGATCAGATAGAGTTTTCTGTGAACTTTCATCATCATCATTTGAATCTACTTTCATTTGATCTTCAATAAGTTTATCACCACCACTTGGATAAACTTCCACATTCATCTCATCACCATTTTCTGGTTGATTATCATCACCATTAGATTGATTATCATCACCATTATCATTCTCATCTTCAGAACTGGTTTCAGCATGAGCTACAGGTTCTACTCCAATCAAATCATCCATATTTATTGGTTCATCAATTAAATTCAGCTAATCATTCCCATTCACAATCAATCCAACAGCCACATCCTTTATATACTGAGTAATATCAGTTCTTATTCCACTGAAATTACTTCTGGCATTAGTCCTTGTCAAGTAGGCAAACACCTTAGAGTCATGATGAAGTACTCTAAGTGTTGGACCATGATACATTCCCACTAACTCAGGAAATGACTGATTGATCAAGCATTGTAGAAATCTTGGATACATCAAAAACTTATTTCTTCTATCTTCTTCAATGTTCATTCTCAACCCATTGAAGATATAGCTTGACATGTTGTAACCTCTGTTGTCCACCAAAGAAACTACTATTGAAGCAGTTCTATAAGTCATGTCATTCCAACCATATTTCCTTTTGGACAATGAGTGTTGAATACAATGAATAAGCAACCTCCATCTTGAACTAATTTGACCTTTTAGCATTTGTTTTTTAACAGGCCCTCCTTCATATCCACGATCTTCAAAACATTGTAATATTTCATTTTCATTGTATTCATTTGGATAATCACCATCTTCCCCAAATCTGAAACAAGTTCTAATACTTGCTTATGTGATGATAAGTTCTCTATTATGAGCAAATTCTCCTCTGATTCTAGTCACACCATCAACTCCTTCAACTTGAGCTGTTCTCTAGAATCTTTTGATAAATCTTGAACATCTCACTGGATCAACACATAAAGCATATGCCAATCTAGTCCTTGATAAAAATTGAATAACTTCAAGAAATTGTTCTTTGCCTTCAGGAACTTCAGGACGTAGATAAGTTATAGCATTATGTTCCTTAACAAACTTTAATTCTTCCATTTAACCTGCAATAAGAAATCAAATTATTAGAATCTTTGTTCAGTTTAAGTTTTCATCAGGTTATGACTTATTAGGTCAAAATTGATCAAATTTTGACTTAAATTTCTTAGTTGTTAGTGATGATAATCAGATAATGATCACATTAAAACACTTATTGATTAATAATATACAAGTTTAACTCAAACTTTACTCTTAATTTTATCTGTCGATTAGAGTGTTTTACGGTGAACAAGACTTTTCAAACACATTGATTGATTCTTACCAAAAAAGATACACTTGTTGTTATGATATCAATTTGGTATGATTATGATGCTTTTGATGTTTTGATTCAACTATTTGTTAAGCACTGTGTGAAAATCGCCTTGTACTGTGCTGATTGTTTGAAATGAACCGTTTAATAATTTTGAAGGGTTTATATATTGTTCCCCCACTTGTTAAAATTTTGAACAATTTTAAAAGATATGCAGACAACAGTTTGTTCGCACATTAGTCAAATTTTCATTTGTTTGATAAGTTAAAGTGAGTTTTAGATAGTTTTCTTTTAAAACACACACATGTACATGAATTTCATATTTCTTTGACTTCAAATGTTCAAAAGTTTTAAAACAATTTTGTAATCTGCGGATAACAATATTTGATATGCGGATAACAGTACTTGATCAGTTATGTACTATTGTTCGCACATCCTTCAAAATTTATTATTTCCTTCAAAGATTCACATATGAAGATATAAACCAAGCATTTATGGTTCATGATCTAATACTTAAATCTTCATTTAGTTCGATATGCGGACAATAGTGTCATTCGCACATCACAATGATATGCTTACTACGGTACCATTCGCACATCTTTCAAACACATAGACAGTTTTAAGGTAATTTTCATCTTTGATATTGTACGATCAACAGTACTCATAAATTATCAATTGATCTATGGGTAACCGTTCTTTGTACTTGTTACAATTTTCCTCAAAATTTTATTTGATCTTTCCTTGCACATCTGCACACAAACAACTCACATCATTAGTTCATTAGATCTGTAATAGTATGACAAAATGTATGAACATTAATGACAGTGATTTCAGCTGATCTGCGAATGACAGTTTCAGTTGATGTGCGGATGATAGTGTTCACATATCTTTATCTGCGAATAACAGTGTTTGCAAATCTTAATCTTTTGTGATCCAAATTTTATTTCATGTGATCAAATCTCTTGATTGTTTATTTTAAAAACATCTTTGACACACATAATTTGGTCATTTGGTCATTTCATGACATGTATAATTGCACACTACAAGAGATCAAATTTTCAAACATGAAATGAATTGAACACATTGAACACATTCAATCTATATTCATAATACCACACATTGTCAATCCAGTTTTTCTTTATTGTATAGTTTGATTATGACATTATTCTCCCCCTAAAGTTATAATTTTCTTAGACAAGAAAATTGAAACTTTATATATGAACTATTATGAACCAATCATAAGTATGAATCAAAGCCATCTTTATTTTAGCTACATTTACTCAATTGTACTCTTAGAAACAAATGTTGATTAGCAAAGAGATCATATCACATCAATAGTCTTCACACAAAATAAAAAAAAAATTTGAATAGACATGGACAATTTTTAAATATGTAAGATGGGCATATAGCTTATAACAAACTTACTTTTCAACACTTAGTGATACTTTATCATGTTTTGGTTTGATTAAGTATGTCAAGTATGTGTCCCACACTCAAAAACATTTTAGAAATTCCACTCTCTTCAAAACATACAAGCAAGCACTTTAACAATCAGGTCATTTACAATGTAATCCGTGGAGTTTTGGGTTATAAGTTATTTGGTGGTGTTCCCTTTAGGATCTTCTGTACTTTTCAATTTTTGGAATTGACTCTTGACTCTTTGTATTGTTCCACTTTGGAAATCTTTTGTACATCTTGAGGTGTTCCAGGTCTGTAGATCACTACAACAAAGGAGACCTTGTGTGAAACTTCAGCTCTGTGGGCACCACAATAAAAAAGTTCACAGATGTTTGCTCAACACGTATTCTATTGCGTCATTACCTGATATGTGTAAGTAACTTTACAAGCAGTCTATCAGAAAAGTGAGTACTTCACAAATGCTCTAAGATTGAACTTAACACAACTAGACATAAAGAACTTTAATTTTTATCACCAAGATGTTTATTTTTTAGACTGACTGTTTTTCAGCTTACCCACACTAAACATTATGATCAGTCAATCCTAATCAGTCTTTATTGAGTTTGAAAACTATGTAAAAGACAAAGATGTGATTTAAAATCATTTCTCTTATGTTGCAAGATCAAGCATTTATCTCTATTTGTACTATTTGCCTCATTATTTTATTTTTATTATTTTTATTTATTTTTATTTATTTTTAATATATTTTTTATTATTATTTTTTATTTATTTATTTATTTAGATGGCAATGACATATGATCAATGTTCATAATTGATCATACCAATAGCTTGAACCAGATGTTCAAATTTGCCTTGATCAAAGGCCTTGGTAAAAAGATCAGCCAATTGGTTTTCAGTACTTAAATGTACTAACACAATTAAAATTTTTTCAGAATTATCAAGTAAAAAATGATATCTGATTTCTATGTGTTTGGTTTTAGAGTGTTGTACTGGATTGCTTGTGATAAAAATTGTAGCAGTATTATCAATATAGATTAGGGTTTTCAAGAAGTTAAACTCATAGTCCAGCAGTTGGTTTTGACACCAAAGGATTTGTGAACAACATGCTGATGAAGCATGTATTCAACCTCTGTAGTTGATACAGAAACATTTGTTTGCTTCTTACGCTGCCATGAAATTAACCTTGGTCCCAAAAATTGACATCCCCTAGATGTTGATTTTCTGTTTAGATTACATCCCTCATAATCATTGTCAGTGTAAGCATGTAATTCAAAATTTCCCTCTTTAGACAAAGCCAGTGTAGTTTTTCCTTTGAGATATCTGAATATACGCTTGACAGCTTGAAGGTGGGATTCTTTGGGATTTGCTTGATATCGTGCACACAAACAAACAACAAACATGATATCCGATCTATTTGCAGTCAAGTACATCAAAGAGCCAATTAATGATCGATAGTATGTTTGATCCACATATTTTCCACTTTCATCAGGCTCCAATTTGTGTGCTTTGTCAAGTGGAGTTCTTATGGATTGACCATCTACAAAAGAGAATTTTTTAAGAATTTTCTTGATATATTTCTCTTGATTTATAAAAATTCATTCTTTTTCTTGAGCAACTTGTAAACCAAGTAAGAAATTCATTTCACCCATTGAGCTCATTTGAAATTTTGACTGCATGATAGATTCAAATTATGTGCAAAGCTGTTTGCTTGTGGATCCAAAAATGATGTCATCAACATAAATTTGAACTAAGAGAAGATCTTTGTTCTTTCGTTTAGGGAAGAGAGTTTGATCAATCGTGCCTCTTTTAAATCCATTTTGCATCGGCTGATATAACAAGGTTTCATACCACTTTCGTGGTGCTTGATGTAAGCCATAAAGAGCTTTGTCAAGTTTCATCACTTTGTGAGGGAATTCTTTGTCTTCAAATCCAGGAGGCTGTTGAACATATACTTCTTCATTAATGACATCATATAGAAAAGCACACTTGACGTCCATTTGGCACACTGTAAAATTCATGTATTCAGAATATGCAAGAAATAATCTAATAGCTTCAAGTCTTGCCACAGGTGCAAACACATCTTCATAATCAATACCCTCCTCTTGTGTGTATCCTTGAGCTATTAATCTAGCTTTGTTTCTGATGATAATGCCACTTCATTAGATTTGTTTCGATATAACCAACGGGTACCAATAGCATATTGTCCATTAGGTAAATCAACCAATGATCAAACATTCTGAATTTGAAATTGAAGAAGCTCTTCTTGCATAGCTTCAATCCAACTTGAATCCTTAAGTGCTTCAGAATGTTATTTGGTACAGTTTGAGATAAGAAGTATGAGAATAGACAAATATTAGCATGCTTACTCTTACTTCTTGTGATCCGTTCATTCACACTTCTAGTTATATTTGATTAAGGATGGTATTTGTGAATCCTTGAAGTATGAACAGATTCAACAACCACCTCTTCTTCCAAATTTGTATAATTGGAGTCTTTAATGGTTGTATTTTGAATGGATGGATCAGATTCATGAGGTGAATTATGAAAATAGTTATATTCGTCATCAGCTATCAGTTCATCATTTTCAATGATATCTTCAATTGCACTTATGGTGTTATTTAATGGATCTAGTGGTGGAACAAATTCATTAAAATTTGCATGAAGAACCAATCTGGACCATTTATGATTTTTTGAAAAGAGTTTTCATGAAACTCAACATTCATTGATTCCTCAATAATGTTGTGATTTGAAATGTAAACTCTATATGCAATAGATTGTGATGAGTATCCTACAAAGAAACCATCACAAGCTTTTGCATCAAATTTAGCTAATTTGTCAGAGGTATTTAACATAGAAACTGGACAACCAAATGATCTCAAGAAACCAGTTGATAAAGCTTCTGCCCAAAAAGTAATAGGCAGTTTTGAATCAGCTAGCATTGTTCTTGCATATTCAATCAATGTCTTGTTCTTGCGTTCTACAACTCCATTTTGTTGTGGAGTTCTAGCCGTACTGAACTGTCTATCAATTCCTTTACCTGCACAGAAAGACTCAAACACTTCATTTTTGAATTCTGTACCATTGTCACTTCTCATTACTTTGAATTTTAATTCAAATTGATTTTCAATTTTAGTATTGAAAGCTTTTAAGATCTCTACAGTTTCACTCTTTTTGTGCATAAAAGATACCCAAGTGAATCTGGAAAAAACATCAATCACCACAAGACAAAATTGTTTCTTAGAGTGACTCAAAACACCTGTTGGGCCAAAGAGGTCCATGTGCAAAAGTTTGAGAGGTGTATCATTTGAATTGATAATTTTTGACTTGTGTGATTTTCGATGTTGTTTTCCTTTTAAGCATGCAAGACACTTATCAATGACAGAAAACACCTTTTGTGGAATTCCCACAACATGTTCATGTTTAACCAAGTTATTCATATTGTTGTAGTGAGTATGTCCAGGACGTCGGTGCCAAAGAACTTATTCTTCCTTCGATGCTTTTGAAAGCAGACATGTTTCTTTATTGCTATCAGATAAAGTGCTCATATCCATCATGTAGATATTGCTATGTCTTGGAGCTTTCATTTGAATCCACTCTTCAGGTATTTGAAATCCAGCTTTTAGAATGTAACAGAAACTGTCATCGAACATTGTTTTGACCTGTTGTCAGATCTGAGACAGATTTAAACTTAAGTTGAGATTTCTTTTATTCATGTTGTTTCAAGTACCTTTTAAAATGTGGATTATCGAACCCCTACCCTTCACAAACATTACCTTGTTGGTCATTATAAATCATTTTAAGTTGACCTTAGTTTCTTAGTTCTGCTTTCTTTTTCACTTCCTCAACAAAGAAGTTTGAGTGTTCATTGATTAGTTTATCTTCAGATTTTACAAATCCACTGAAATTATTGGTTTTAAGATACACCTTCTTTGGTTTTGGTTCATATTGAGTGATTTTAACAGGGTGACCTTCTTTCAGTTTCTCACTATCATGTTCAATGTATACTTCTTTGTTAAGTTTTGAACTTTCAGAATCATCAGATTAATCGGAATTTTGAACCATTGATTTCAGTTTAGATTGAGCTTCAACTGAGTAATCATGAGGATTAAAGTCATTTGGTAATGTGTTGGTCATTACACTTGGAAATTTCTCCCAGTTCACAGGAGGAGGTGTGGTTTTGTATGCCACATGAGAAAATCCCAATCCATTATCATTTTTTCCTTCCTTTTGACTAAAAATCCACTTTTTCATTTGTTCTTTGGTAGACATCAACTGTTCATATTTCAGTTTATATGTGGATGCTTCCAACTGACTTTTAACAAAAGATTCTTCAAGAATTTTCAAAGAGTTTTTTAAGATTGATTCTTTATTTTTTGATTCTTTAAGATCTTCTGTTAAAGATTTGATTTACTTTTCAAATTCTTTTTGTTCTTCTTTGGTTTTCTTATGATTTTTAATTTCAGCCTGTAACCTGTCATTAACACAAAAGAATGGGTTTCGTAATGAGTTACCTCGTTCAGGCATGCTTTGGAACACACATTCTCCTTAACTCCATCAGGAAGTGCTGGATACTTGCTTGCATCAATTTCATCTCCTTGTATTTTGTCATCATTTTTACTTTGAGCCATCAATGCAAACTCCTTTTCTATTTCAGCACCATATGCACTCCAGTCAACCTCTCCATCATAAGTCACACACATTGCCTTATTTTCCTCAGGTTTGCTATTAGAAGTGGAGGCTTGATTTGTAGTCAAAGTGTTCTGAGTAATCTTTGCAGCAGGATTATTACATTCTCTAGAGAAATGACCATAAAGATTACACTTGAAACACCTCACTTTAGATTTATCAAAACCAATCTTCTTATTCAAACTTGGCTTGTTGAAATTTATGTTAGACTTTGTTAGGGCTCGTTCCTGTTTAGAAGATTTACTTTGTACTTTGTTTATACAAGTTTGTATAGCTTAGGGTTAATTTTGTATTTTCCCTAAAATGTTGATGCATAAAGCATGTTGCTAGTGAATGTTAGAGAGAGAGAGTCGAGATCACAACTTACACGTTAGAGAGAGAATTGTGTGTGTGATTGTATTCTCCTGCACATTCTACTACAACTATTTGCTTTGATCATCAATACAAGAAAATTATTTAGTAATGGATTGTGTTGTTGATTTAATTGTTGTGTTTGTACGTAGATCATTCTGATTTGCAGCAATATCGATCCAATTGAACCTATCAATTAGTATCAGAGCTGTTGGTATTGTGTGTGTTCTTCGCTATTCATCAAGCAAAAACACATCAATATTGCTCAAATCATGATCTGAATGATCTATTGCTGTTTTTGGATTTGATTCACCATCGGAATCATTTCTAATTCACAACGATTGTGCAAATTCCATCAGATTATCACCAGATCTGAGGAATTAAAAAGAAATTGAAGTTACTGTTCGATCGAATTTTCACTCAAATTCATCGAAATTTGACCATGTTTTGGATTGATTGATATAGGAGATTGTTAATCGATATCAAACACTGATTGGGTGTGATTTTTGAACAAATTGGACAAGTTTTGCTAAAATTCTGAAAATTTTGTATGACGAAGATGATGAACAGGATGAACTGGTTGAAGATTAACTAGCCGGGTGATAAAATTTGACTTAGCCAATATTTTTGGACATAGTTTTGTGAACAATTAGGTCCTGTGCAGCCGTGTAAAGGAAAATTTGTCTAGACGGGTAAAGATTTGTAAGTAAAAGTTATGTACTGTTGTGCCGGGTGAAGCTACTGTGCAGCCGTGTGAAGTTACTATTCAGACGGGTGAAGTAACTGTTTAGCCGGGTGATCAACATTACAGCCGGATCAACTTGTTACTGTTCAGCCGGGTCATTATCTCTTTCAGCCGTATCAGGTAGAGCCGGGTGAAAGTGTTGATAACTGTGAAGCCGGGTGGTAGACTGTTTCAGCCGTGTCAAGTTTCAGCCGTGTCAAGTTACATCTATTCAGCCATGTAACTGTTCAGCCGGGTAACATTGTCTAGCCGGGTGAAGATACAAAGTGTTGAAGATTTGACAACTGTTTAGCCGTGTGACACTGTTTAGATGGGTCAAGAACATTTTCAGCCGGCTGAAGACTAAAAATTTACTGTTCAGCCACATGACTTATTTTTAGTTGTTCAAACTTTGTTATCTTATCTTGTCATTATTTAGTTGCATCTAGTTTAAAATTTTAACTGTTTCTTTTCAAAAAATCAACATAAACACAAAAATATTTTCTTTATAATATTTAAAATGGCACCTAATGATGATTCTGATAATCGTGTTCCTAGACTGGTTAATCGTGCAGATTTCAAGAACTGGACAATCAGATTGAAACATCATCTATGCTCTATTGACAATGATCTATGGAAGTCAATTGATAAAGGTCCTCATATTCCTACTCAGACTGCTCCTAATAGTGCAAGCACCTACACCAAAGATTCAACTGAACCTTATCCAGAAGATAATCGATCAGCAGAAGACTTACGAAATGTCAAGAATGACAGTAAGGCTTACTCTTTGATGTGTAACGGGCTGCCACTTCAAGTGTTGTCAAGATTGGATGCTTATCAAACTGGCTACACATTGTTCAAGGCATTAAAATCAATCTGTGAAGGAGGAGAACAGTTAAGAAGTTTCAAGAAGCAAAAATTGAAGAGACAACTAGAACAGTTTGAGTATATTGCTAGAGAATCTGTGCACCAGATGATGAATAGATTTGTGCATCTAACTACTGAGATGACAAATGTTGGTGCAAAGACAGATCTTCAAGACCTGAATGACAGATTATTGTGTGCTCTTCCATCTTCATGGAAACAAACAGTGACTCTACTGAAGCATACAGAAAAGTTTCCAATGGACTTAGATATTCTTATTGCAAAGATTGAAGAAGTGGAAATCGATGAAAGTTCAAGAAATACTGACAGATCAGGTTCACATGCTCAGTATAAGTTTGTGGTGAATCCTTCTAACACATTGGAGAATGCTTTTCTTGCTCAAGATGCTGCAAAAACTGATGATGAGGGTGATTTGTTTGTTGGTGCTAGTTTCTACACTGATTCATCATATCTACCAAGCTCACCGATTTACTCTCAACCTCAATCTCCACCAAGAGCTCAAGTTCAAAGCCAGTCTGTGAAATCTCAAGCAGAAAACAAAAGTTCAAATTCCACAGTTCAAGCTAAAGTAAAAGATGTGATGAACATCTTGTTACAAGATGATGAGACTAAGAATGCTTTTACAGCATTCATGGCAAGCTTTCAAGCCTATCATGGAAGTCATTTGATTCAGCTGGATGTTGTTCTCCAAGATCTATTTGAAATGGATCATGATGATGTTGAAGAGATGGACTTAAATTGGCAAATGGTTATGGTTGCATATCGAACTCTGAAACATGCATATGTGAACCGAAACTACAAGCCAAATGCAAACAAGACAGTTGGTTTTGACAAGTCAAAGGCCAGATGTTTCAACTGTAACTGCTATGGTCACTTTTCAAGGGAATGCAAAGCTCCTAAGAATCAGAACTATAATGATCAAGCTAGTTCAAGTGGACAGAATCATGGTCAAAGTCAGACTTCGCAACAGTCTTCAAGCTATCAAAACAAGAATCAACGTTTAATGCAAAAGCCATATCAAAGTCTTCCAATGCCAGAACTGAAAGATGAAGGCAAAAAGCCTGAAGATCAGAACAAAGCACTTGTGGTGAGTGTGAAGGATGGATATGATTGGAGTGCTTATGCGGAACAGTTTACATCTGATCTTACTTCTAGTTTGGCACTGATCTATGAAATTGAGGAAGAAGATTGGTCTGAAGAAGGGGATGATCAAGTGATTAATGCTATCAGTGAAGATTCTGAAGAGTATGAATGGAGTGCAAAGTCAGATCCAGTTGAAGAATCTGAATCAGAGATTGCTCTTATGGCTACATCTGAAGAGTCTTCCTCATCTGTTGAGCAACCAAAGGTTAGTATCGAACTGCCTCCTAACTATGTTCCTTTACCTGATGATGTAAAAGGTAGGTTATGTTCTGACCAATGCATTAAACAAGTGGAACATTATCGAACTCATTCATTTAAAATTGGTGACAAATTAAGCAAACATGAACAAGTCCATGAACAACTTAAAATTGATCACAAAATTGCTAATGAGAAGATATTGTCACTTAAAGAATCATGGAACAAAAGCTTGAAGGAACTAGAACTATCAAATAAACAATTGGAAGAAATGACCAAAAATTTTGAATCAGAAAAGATTGCTCATGCAGCAACTGAGGTTGAATTGACAAAGATGAAAAGTTCAAAAGCAATTCTAGCAAAGTTGATAAGTGATAGGAAAGAAAACAGAACAGGGTTGGGTTTCACTCATGAACCAATGCCTAAATCAATCACTAACACTTTACCAGAAAACTTTAATGAATTTGATCATTCACCTGAAAATGAAGAAAGATTCAAAGAAATTCAAAGAAGTAAATCTGAATCCGAAGGATATGAAGTGTTACTCGAAAGCTTGAAAGAAGATGATAGTGTGACAGTTGAAGCTGATGATGTAGCAAGCAACAAATCCGATCACAAATCTGATCGTATTCTGGTGCAACTTGTTGAATATCCGGAACTGAATCCTAAACCAACAAAAACGGTGAAGGACGAAGCAGAATTTTCGGGTTACAATGATCCAGAATACATCAAGTGGAAAAATGAACAAAAGGCAAGTGTTGCTGATCAACTGATCAAGAAGAAAACTGTGAAGAAGACTGAAGTTTCGAATGCAAAGAAGCAGAAATCAAAATTGGCAAACAATCAATCTGAAACAAAACAGTCAAAAGGTAAAAGTGTCATAACATCAAATGACAACACCAAAGCTCAAGCTGTTAAAACGGAAAATGTCAAACTTGTGACAAAGAAAGTGTCTAAAATCAAACCAATCAAATTTGTGTCAGCAGGAACGTTTGATATGAACTCATCTCATGGTAACCAATTAAATTCTAAGATCAAATCTAACTCTGGCTGAAAACAGGTTCAGGTCCTAAGACTTCCGTTGTCAATGATAAGAGATTTGAATCAAAGAAGGTCACTAAGCAAGATGTTTCAAAATCGAACCAAGTTCCCAAACAATCAAAACTTGACAACAGACAATCAAAGTCACAACCAAAATCTCCACAAAAGAAACAAGTTAACTTAAAACCAAACAAAACTGTGAATGAATCATGAGTGGGTTCAATATCTAGAGTTAACAATCGGCTCTTTAAGATTAGCAAGAAACATTGTGAGATTTGTGATCGTTATAATCATGTTATTGCTGAGTGTTTCTTTAACAGGTACTGCGATTACTGTGACAAAAGAAATCATTCTTCAGATGAATGTTTTATAACAAGTTTCGTGAGATATGTGAAAGGAGAAATCATGATACTGCAGATTGTTTCTTTCGGAAAAACTCATCAAGAGAAATGACTTCTTTTCCGAATTTTCAAAGAAATCAATCTTTTGGTTTTCAAAAATTTAACCAAATTCATTCTCCTGATTTGAGACCTTTCAAACGAATCAATTCTGGTTTTAATGAATACTTATCCAGAAATGTGCAGGTTAACAGTTTTAAGCCAAGAGCTTTAATGGTGAGAAATCAAAAATTTGAAAATAACCTTGATCCTAAGTTAGAGGAAAGGTTTTCAGCTTTAAGAAGAAAGCAAACAAATCAAGCAAGTGACAGAAACAGTTTTCAACCAAATCTCTCAAATGAATTAAATTTTCAAAGTCTACATTATCAACAAGTTACTGTTACATATAGATTCGGAAAACCCAAGACCATGTGGGCCTGGGTTGACCAAACTAACTAAGTAAATGTTGAAATGCAGGTACGCCCTCGAAGACCTATAAACTCATGATTTGTTGATAGTGGGTGTAGCCGGCATATGACAGGCAACCATGCCTGGCTTCAAGATTTTAAGCTTAAGAATGGTACTCATGTTGCATTTGGAGGAGATGCTGGTGGAAAAATAACTGGAGAAGGAACTATGTCAAATGGGGTTATTAGCTTTGATAAAGTCAACTACTATGCCCAGTTGAACTTTAATTTGCTAAGTTTATCTCAAATTTGTGACAAATCATATTCAACATTATTTGATGATTCTTTTTGTTACATACTTAAGCCAGGTTTCAAGATCGACAATGAATGGGTGGTGGTTAAAGCTCCAAGAGATCGAGATGTGTACAAGCTTGATATGTCTCAGATTGATGCTGAAACCGAAACCACATGTCTCATTGCGCATGCATCAAATGATGAGAGTCAACTTTGGCATAGACGGTTGGGCCATTCAAACTTCTGAAATATGAACCGACTGGTGACTGGAAATCATGTTGTGGGAATACCGTCAAAGAAATTCTCAACAACTGATCTCTGTCCAGCATGTTTGAAAGGAAAACAGCACCGAATGTCTTTTAAGTCCAAGCCAGAAAACTCCATTTCCAAACCCTTACAGATGCTACACATGGATCTTTTCGGACCAACAAATCTTCAAAGCATCAGAAAGAAGTCTTATTGTTTTGTCATCATTGATGATTTCACTAGATTTTCTTGGGTTTATTTCTTGCATGTTAAATCTGAAACTGCTGAGTTGTTAAAAGAATTCATTATCAAAGTTGAAAATTAGTTGGAATGTAAAGTAAAAATCTTGAGAAGTGACAATGGAACTGAGTTTAAAAACTCTAATGTCGATTTGTTTTGTGCAGAAAAAGGAATTGCGCGTCAATTTAGTGCTCCAAGAACGCCACAACAAAACGGAGTGGCAGAACGGAAAAATCGAACGCTAATTGAAGCAGCAAGATCCATGCTCGCAGATGCCAAAATCCCTATCACATTCTGGGACGAAGCTATTGCTACTGCCTGCTTTGTACAAAACATGACATTATTGGTTCAGGATAAACCTAAAACATCATATGAGTTATTGTTTGGAAGAAAACCGAATATTTCATATCTGAAAGCATTTGGTTGTCCTGTGTCGATTCTAAATTTAAGTGATCATCTCGGTAAATTTGAGTCTAAATCTGACGATGGATTTTTTTCTTGGTTACTCTTCGGTTTCAAAAGCTTATCGGGTTTTTAATAGCAAAACGGATGTTGTTATTGAAACTATTAACGTAAAGTTTTTAGAAAATTCGTTTCCGTCAGTGGCTCATGGTCCCGAATGGTTATTTGATTTAGATTCGTTATCAAAATCTTTCAATTCTAACTTATTTGATTTTTCAGGAAAAACGAGTAAAGAATCAGGAGACTTGGGATGTTTCAGTGATGATTCAGATAATGACGAGGACAGTAATCTCAATTCTGAGTATCCGTTCATGTCATTTCATAATCCTGATAATGTGGTATCCAACAAATCTCCGGGTTCATCTGGTTCTCAAGAAGATCAGGAATCAAACAATTTTGGTGATGATGTGATTCCGCAAAACTCTCCTAATGATGGTGGATCTGTTCAAAATCAACCATCATCAGATCCGAATGTTGAAGTTGTTCCAGAAACATTTGATTACTTCATCAATTCACCAGAACAAGTTCCTAATTTCACTCCGCATACTTCTACAATTCTAGAAGATCTACCAAATCTGAATCAGTCTAATCTGGAGACTCAAGTACAAGGTGATTCAATTCTAACTCACCGAGTTCATAGGAATCATCCTCTCTCTCAGATTATAGGACCTTGGAATCAGAGAACTATGAGAAGTCAGACTGAACATGCAAACGTTTGTCTTTATTCATGTTTTCTTTCTCAAGTGGTTCCGAAGAACATTTCAGAAGCATTACAAGATAACAGTTGGATTGAAGCTATGCAAGAGGAGTTACTTCAATTCAGAAAACAAGAAGTGTGGAAATTGGTGGACTTACCTGAAGTAGAAAATGCGATTGATACAAGATGGTTGTACAAAAACAAGCCGAATGAACGTGGCATTGTTGTAAGAAATAAAGCCAGACTTATTGCACAAGGTTACACTCAAGAAGAAGGTATCGACTATGAAGAAGTGTTTGCTCCGGTCGCTCGACTAGAAGCTATTCGCGTTTTTCTAGCATATGCCTCTTTCATGAAGTTCAAAGTGTTTCAAATGGATGTAAAAGGCGCATTTTTGTATGGACCAATTACTGATGATGTGTACGTCAGACAACCTCCAGGTTTAGAGGATTCTGAGTATCCACATCGTGTATACAAATTGAGCAAAGCTTTGTATGGTCTACATCAAGCACCAAGGATTTGGTACGAGACGTTATCTAAACATCTGCTGGAACATGGTTTTACAAGAGGTCAGATTGATCCTACTTTATTCATGAAGCGGGAAAATGAAGATCTTCTATGTGTTCAAGTGTATGTGGATGATATCATCTTTGGATCAACAAGTCCATCCATGTGCAAAGAGTTTGAAGAGATTATGAAATCCAGATTTCAGATGAGTTCGATGGGAGAGATTAATTTCTTTCTCGGATTGCAAGTAAAACAGTCAGCAGAAGCAATTTTTATCAACCAATCAAAGTTTGTTGAAAAGTTGCTGAAAAAGTTCAAGATGCAGATTAATTTCTTTCTCGGATTCGAACTCCATCTGATGTGAACTGCAAGATACAGCCGGATCCAAAAGGCAAATCCGTTGATCAAACACTGTACAGATCAATGATTGGTTCATTGATGTATCTTAATGCATCAAGACCAGATATCATGTATGATGTATGTGTGTGTGCCAGATATCAGTCTGATCCGAAAGAGTCGCATCTGGTTGCTGTCAAACGTATCTTCAGATACCTTAAAGGGAAGCCGAATCTCGGGTTATGGTATCCTTATGAAGGGAATTTTGAATTATATAGTTATTCTGATAGTGACTTTGGTAAGTGTGCTCTTGACAGGAAATCGACTACGGGTGGATGTCAATTTCTGGGTCCTCGACTTGTTTCTTGGCAATGCAAATAGCAGACCAATGTTTCCGTATCCACAGCTGAAGCAGAGTATATCGCTATATGTGCAGGATGTTCTCAAATTTTGTGGTTACAAAACCAATTGCTTGACTACGGGTTTAACTTTCTCAAAACTCCTATTTACATAGACAATACCGCTGCTATGTTCATTACTGCTAATCCTGTTCAACACTCAAAAACCAAACATATCGAAATTCGATATCATTTCCTCAGAGACAACTCTGAAAAAGGTTTAATAATTTTGATTAAGGTTCATACCGACAAACAACTGGCAGATCGATCTTTTCACAAAACCATTCTTGTCATGACGGTTTGAATTCTTAATTCAATCCATAGGGTTAATCAAGCATGATTAATTCTATTTTTACAAAACTCAATACAAAATCAGAAAATATAAAAGCAAAAAATATAATAAGTCGATGTCAAGTATTGATTCCTTTGTCTTTTTATTTTATTTTTGCATTGTGAGTGTGCATGAAAAGGAAAACGAAAAAGTAAAAGAAAAAGAAAAAGCAAAAGAAAAGAAATATTCATATCATAAGAATCTACATTGCAAAAGTGAGAAATGATAGTTACACTAGACATTATTTGTTTCCTCATTTTAATAATAAAGACTGATTAATGTTAATTGATGTGCGAGACAGCTCAGGCAATTAGACTGAAAAAGTAAGTTCATTGTTGACAAATCTAAACTTAATGATCTTTGTATTAAGTTCCTTTGTTATACATGTCTAAATATATATCTTTTGATGCTATGCTTGTGATGATAATTGAACATAATCGGGTAACGATGCAATCTATTCAGTGTGATGAACCGCATCGTGAGCTTCTTTGTTGTGGTACCCACAGACCTGAAGTCTCACACGAAGTCTCTTTTGAGCTTCAAGGTGCAGCAAAAGATTCCCAAAGTTGGAACAAAAAGAGTCCCAAATGTGGACCATCACCAAACAAATTCCAAAAAGGAATTCAGAAGATTCCTAAGGGGAACAATAAGAAATGAAAAATTCCAAAAAGGAATTCAAAAGAAGTCCCAAAGTGGACCAAATCCAAATAGAACCCATATTCCACACTGTTTATGATTGTAAGTAACCAGGTTTTTATGCAATTAGCATTCAAGTTGTGTTTGATGAGGAAATATGTTAACATATGTATACATGTGGGTCACATAAGTCATTTTAATCGAACCTTAATCTCATCATGATACTGAAAAAGTAAGTGTGTCAATTCGAGCTAATTGGTATGTTATCATATCATCACTCAATCTAACATAAGTCAAATGTCTATTCAAAACTTGCAAAACATGTTCAGATAATGTGTGGTATGATCTCTCTACGATATTTTGATTCATTGCATTACATATGTTGTTACTTTAATGTGTGTGCTTCTGTGTGCAGGCATATGGAGTCTTTATTGACACATCGACATCCTTTTTAAACTTAAAAATTTCAAGAAATTTCAAGTTTAGGGGAGAATAATTGAAAAAGAAAAATATTTACAAAAAGCCAAATATATTTGAAATAAGTTGTGTTGAATGTAAGGATCATGTGGTCAATGAAGCAAATGTATTGGATATGTTAAAAACAAACCTAAGGTCTTGTGATTAGTTTTTTATTAAAGAAAATTGCTTCGGGATATAGAAATTTTAGTTGTGCAAAAACATTTTTGAGAAAAATGAAAAAGGAGAAATTAATGTGATTTATTTGATGATTTTGTTGCCCTAAATTCTATTTTTGATTATTTAATTCGACAAACCCTAATAAGGATATCTTGTCTAATTAATATGTCGAGAATGTTTGCAGGTGCAATAAATACAGTTGAAATGTCAACAGACAAAGAATGAGAGAAAAACACGTTAAGCGTTGAAGCCGGGTAACGGCATCACTTATTGTTCAGCCGGGTGACTGAATAAAAAGTAGCCGGGTGAAATAAGGAAATGATGCCGGGTGACAAAAGTTGTGAAGTTACTATGCAGCCGGGTGATGAAATGATTGACATTATGCAGCCGGGTAATAGAATGAAGTTTCTCTACAGCCGTGTAAGTGAAGACACTGTACAGCCGGGTTAGTACGGCAACTGTACAGCCGGGTGATGAAAGAAACTGTCATTGTGCAGCCGGGTAATGGACATGAAGTCACTGTGCAGCCGGGTGATGAAAAGAAGTCTACTGTTCTGCCGGGTGATGGGTAAAACCAAAACAAAGGTGTAGTTGTTCCTAACCCTGACACGACTATATCATGACCCGTCTCAACATTACTTGACCCGTCTCTACAGTACTTGACCCGTCTCAACTGTACTTGACCCGTCTAAGTGTTTTACGTGCTAAATGTTGACCCGTCCCAAGGTTGTGACCCGTCCCAAAGTTGTGACCCGTCCCAACAGTACTTGACGCGTCTCAACAGTACATGACCCGTCCAAAAGTTTTATGGGCCTAATTGTTTACCAGTCCAATATTTTGACCCGTCTCTTTGAGTTTGACCTAATTCTTGAGCCGGCTCATCAACATATAAATACCCGCCTTTTCTCAAACACTCTCAAGCAAATCTCCTGTACTACAATCAACCCATATCATATTCAATATTTGATTCTATAACAAGTTTTAGTGATTGAATAAGGTATATTTTACATGTTTCGACCATGTTAAACCCACTGATTGCTCTTAAAAACGAAATGTTGATGATGAACAGTAATTGGACTTTGAATCGACACTTTGATTGTGTGTGTTAAAACTTAAATCGAGTGTTGTAATAGGTGTAATAACTGTTAATCACCAATTTTCATCCATTAATTTACACCAAATCACCTGAAATCGACTGAATCAAATGAAAAAGTTCAAATTCTGTCGAACCGCCATTGATGAACCATTGAACTGTTCATGTTTTTGATGTTAAATAATGAATCATCTGCAATTGATTGACTAACTGATGTTAAATATGAACTGAAACATGTTATACAACTTCATTTTGCAAATAACAAAGTGTACTTAAGAATTTAAGCTGTTAAGTGTGTAAAATTACTTGATCATTGATACACTAGTTTTTGCTAAACAAGCTGATTCTATCAAATTGTTGATAAACTTAGTTGTTTGATGCTTGTGTGATATGTTACACTGTTTCTATTGCTTAATTCTTGTGCAAATGGTGTTGTTTTGTTGAATGAAAATGTCTAACACATGTGTCTTGGTTTTTGTCAAACAGATGAATGATCTAAAGTTTGAGCCTAAGCATAATCTTGTGGCTGTCTTGGATGAATCTATGCCTGAAGCAGAAGGGTATAGAGATATGATCAGATTTTTGAGAAGGACAAGTATGTGTATGCAATGTGTGCCAAACCCATTGTATATGCTAGACTTATTAAGAGTTTTTGGAGGACAACAGAAGTGATTACCGGTGAGGCTGGTGTATCAGTGGTTAGAGGAAATATTACCAGACAGTTACAGATAATTGTGTCTGAAGAGTCCATCCGGACTGCATTGAGGTTAGATGAAGACAAAGTTGGTGCTCCGGATGAATACACAACTGCTGAGTGTCAGGCATGCTTCATAAATATGGGACATCCTCCTGTATTTCCCAAGCAGCAGTTTGTGAGAGCCATATTGGGAAAGCAATGGAAATTGCTATGCTATGTTATTCAACAGTGCATGTCAAGAAGAAGTGCTAGTTTTGACAACTTTCCATCGGATATTGCATCCCCAATAGTTGCAATAGCGATGAATAGACCATTCAATATGTCAAACTGGATTATGAAGGGATTCATATTCAATCTGGTAAAAGGAAAAAGATTCAAGTTTCTGATGTATCCAAGATTTCTGCAATTGTTGATCAACATTGCACATCTTGTGATAAGAGAAGAAGGATTTGAAGGTGGAATCTTGTATACTGAAGACATGAATGCTCTATTTTACCGAAAGATGGGTATTGGGAATGTAGAAAATGTCTAGATGTTTGTCTATATGCGAGATACAGCAAACAATGAAGAAGATATTGGAGAAGTTTATCATCATATATCTCAAGGTGAAGTAGTGAACCCGTTAGACCTTGTGGATGAGATTCCAGACAACCTACTTGATGATGATGAGTATTTGGATAGATATCCGGAAGGTGATGAAGATAATGATGATGAAGGAAATGATAGTGATGAAGTAGTGTCTGAGGATGATGATAATGATCAGAATAAGGATAGTAATGAAGATCATGATGTTATTGCAAGTGATAGAGAATCTGAAACTGAGACAGAATCTTTTGAAGTTGAAAAAGAAGCAGAGGCTGTTATGTTTGAAGCTCCTAGGGTCATCACAGTCCATTATTCTAGATCACGACAATATAAGACTGTGGTTGAACCAATGATTGTAGAAGAGCCGAGTGTGTTTGAAGATGTAAGTGTGCCTGAACATATTGATGTTGTTCAGATTGCACAGGCAGTTAATGATACTGATGCTGGTCTTACTCATTCTGAACCAGTAGATATTCCCACAACATCATCTTCTGCAACTCCACAAATTGAACAACCAATGGAGTCTTCACCAAAAGTTGTTTCAATTGATGTGATTGTGGAAAAAGATAAAGAGATTGAACGGTTAAAAAAGTTGGTAGAAGATTTGAATAGTGAAAATGAGTTGTTAAAGGCTTCAAATGAACGTAAAAATGTGATACTGAATGAGTTTAGAGAAACAAATCTGAAGAATATGAAGGTTTTCCAAGAGCTTGATTCTGAGTATGAGAAACTCAAAGATGATTACAAAGAGCTTTATGCTGAATGTAATACTTTGAATGCTGAGAAAGAGATGTTGGAGAAATGGTTAGAAGAAGCTGAACCAAAAAGTTCAGGACCTCCATCTGATAAAGATTTTTCGGATGAAGTGGTGGAAGTAACTGAGCCTTCAAAGGAGATAAAGGTTTACTATACTAGATCACGAGGATCTAAGGCTTTGGGTGAAAAGGTCGAAGTACCAATTCCCATTCCCGATGATGCTGCTGATGTTGTTGTTCATGACAAAGCGGAGGAAAAACGTAAACTGGATGAAGTGCCTGAGATGGTTGAAGAAGATGAGCATGTGAAGAAAGCTAGAATTGAGGAAACAGTTCAGCTTGAGCCGGTTCAAGCTGAAGCTACACCTACAACCGAAGTGATGGATGTATTGGATGAAGTTGACTTCTCAGACTCTGAACCAGAAGTAAATATTGGTGAAGACATACCGTCTGATTTGGATGAAAGATTTGCTTTTCTGGAAAAGATGAAATACAATCTTGTTTATTTGAATGGACTCACAGTCAGTCAAATAAACGAGGAATATGAGAAGTGTGTGAATGCTCAAGATCGAGTTGAAGGTGATACGAAGGAATTTGTTGTTGAGCCTGGTGAGTGGACACCTCTGCAGGAAAGTCTGAATATTGATGATCTTCCTCCAGAAGAACTATATCATTAAAATCCTGAAGAGATGAAATCCACAGATATGCGCCAGTGGTTACAGTCAAGGAACTATCCTTACAAGACGTTGAAGAGGTTGAAGAAAGAATCTTTGAAGAAAATTGTGGTGATCTTCCAGAAATCAGAAAAGATGCATAATCGTATGCTCTTTTTGGATTATAACAATCCACAATACTATGAACTAACCAAACGAAGTGAAAGCATATCACATTCCTATGGATGTACGCGAGTCATGGCACAAATCTGCCACAGCAGGTGATATCGTCAGATCACTGCTGAGTAAGGGTCAGTCCGTTGCTGACTTATTAGACTCGATGATCGTACCGGAAAAATCCAAGGATGAGAAAATTATTGCATGGAAGTACGATGAGGTCTTTGATGCGTTTATGATTAAGAGGGTGAATGGTTTATGTGATGTTTATCACTATTATTCGAGTATTTTCAAGCTGCCGGTTCAAGATTTAAAAGAGTTGCACAAGCTGAGGTTGATAAATCACACACGAGCTGAACGTGGTGATAAGCGTGCGATGTTATTGGATGCTGGGATCAGCCGCATGCCAAAGTTCTTGGAGTTTCGGGGTCAACAAGAAGATACCGCATACTTGAAGAGTAAGAAGAGGAAGCAGAAGAAGTTGATCGTTCATGATATGTATTTAGATGAGTTTTCAGACGAATACTTCAACAAAGTAACAAATCCTGGGTTGAAGGTATATGATGGTTCGCAAACGACGAAGCCTATTCTGAAGTTCTTCTATCATGAAGAGACATATGAGCTGAAACTGGTACGAAACTTGGATGATTGGGATCAAGACATGATCACTTTGTTCAGTACATTCGAGCTCAAACTGCTACATCCTTCTTACATTGATCATCTTCGAAGCCACAAAATGGAAAAGATGAAGGATACAGTTGCTGAAGCTGATAGAAGATTGTTTGAGATAATGGTTGAAGTGATCGGTGCTACATCTGAGAAGATTCGATTAAGGAAAGCATTACTCAATGCTGACCTTGTGAAGATCGACGTACCAGAGATTGATTGTATGAGAGTTACTTCAAAGGGTACTTTGGAAGTACGAGCCAAAGGAAAGAAAAGGCCGTACGAATTTTATGCTAACATTGATTTTGCAGGTATCATTTTGGACACCCTGAAACGAATGATGGCTTGTGACATTATCACAAATGAATCAAAACCGAGACAAGCTGTGATTGCTGAGAAATTCAAATCATGCATTGAAGAAGCTATGAAAGAACAAGAAAAACATACCGGAAAACCGTTGCTGAAGGTCAAAGATGAACCTGAAGATTTTTGAGAGATTGAAGTCAAAAGCAAGAGTTGAAAGCTGAAGAATTTTTTATTAAAGTCCAAAGTTAAATCTTAGGGGGTGTACTGTTAGGGTTCGTTCCTGTTTAGAAGATTTACTTTGTACTTTGTTTATACAAGTTTGTATAGCTTAGGGTTAATTTTGTATTTTCCCTAAAATGTTGATGCATAAAGCATGTTGCTAGTGAATGTTAGAGAGAGAGTCGAGATCACAACTTACACGTTAGAGAGAGAATTGTGTGTGTGATTGTATTCTCCTGCACATTGTACTATAACTATTTGCTTTGATCATCAATACAAGAGAATTATTTAGTAATGGATTGTGTTGTTGATTGAATTGTTGTGTTTCTACGTAGACCATTCTGATTTGCAGCAATATCGATCCAATTGAACCTATCAGACTTCATCTGCCTCTGAGTTCTATAAGCCATCATGACCATATTCCATTGAATATCCATTTCTTCCACATCATCAAGATGCATATCATTCAAATCTTGTACCATTAATTCAATTGGAGTTAATTGACTACCTAGATAAGCTTCAAAGCTTGCATTAAAAGCAGCATATGCAGCTTTGTGCTCTTCTGATTTTAGCACAATATTAACAACATCTTGAGATTTCTCAACATTCATTGTTTTGAGTCTTCCTTTTGAAGTTTCTTCACAGAAATCATTCAATCTGGTTGTTTCAGTTGAACTTGCAAAGAAACAATCTCCTTGAAAATGTTCATCAACTGTGTCAACATCTGCAGATACAAATGCATGAGCTTGTTGTCCAGGTTTTTCACCTTTGAACACATATTGTTCCATTTCTTTCTTAGACATCAAGTTTCTTGATTGTTCATCCATAGCCAATGACTCAATTTTAGTAACAATGTAATCTAGATCTTGAACATCCAATGAAAGAGTTTGCTTGAGAGTAGTAACAGTGTGTTTCCAGCTTTCAGGTAGTGAATGCAACAACCTCAAATTTATATCTACAGTGTTTGTAGGTATTTCCATTGCTTCCATTTCAATCACCAGTTTTACAAATCTGTTCAGGTGTGAATTGATAGATTCACCAAGTAATGCAGAAAACATCTCAAGTTGTCTTTTGAGCTTTTGTTTCTTCATACTCTGAATTTGTCACACCCTCAATTTTCCACAAACGGGGTATCCGTTAGGCGTGTGACATACCAGGATCTCAAGCCATTAGTTACAGTTAACACTGACTCAAATGGTTTAACAAAAGTTTAACTTAAACGTTAACCCAAACCTTAGGGTATAAAAATGTAAGTTTTCAAAGTTTAGCGGAAGCTTTTAAACAAACCCATTATTTAAATAAACTTGTGCTCAACAGTTTAGCACAAAACCAATAAAACTTGTGCTCAATAGTCTAGCACGATACAAGTATAAAACCTGTGCTCAATAGTCTAGCACAATACCGAGTTAAAACCTGTGCTCAATAGTCTAGCACAAAACCGATAATTGTTTTCAATAAAACCAACAAGGTAAATGAAGATTCAAAACAAATTAAACGACTCATGCATGATATGCCCTACGTGCACAACTCCTAGCCACCTGAGAAAACATACTAAAAATGGTCAACACATGGTTGGTGAGCTCAATGAGATATTTAACAAAAGTTTATAAATATGAAAACAGTTTAACTGATAAAGTTCATTTACTATTGCTGGTTTGCAAGACCACCTCGCTTACTACATGAGCACGTTGAGATTAAACTGAACGTTGTGTTGTCTGCCTTACTGCCATCAAACCAGATGACCAAAAGTTCCAAGGACAATCTGCACCACCTGGAAACCAATCCAGCATGGTGGGGTCTGCCGAACCCGGTAGTACTACTCAAATTTCCCCGTTATACCCACTGTATATTAATAATCTCAACTAAAGGAAAGGACTTTTGTTGGAACGTTTATGCTCAAGTAAAATAAGCCATTAGACAATAGAAATTAGTTTATCAAAACAGTTGCCCGAAGGCCCTGCCCGAAGGCATAAAACGCAGCCCAAGGCCGTATAGAATCTTGCTCGAAGGCCCTACCCGAAGGTATAAAAATGCAGCCCACGGCCGTATAAAATAGTTTTGTATGTTTTCTCCCCGAAAGGATTTAAAAGCGGGCAAAGAGACTCACCTTCGAAGCGCACAGCAAAATAACGGCACAATGCAACAAAAGAATCTAATCCGTCTTACGACCTGCTTAATAGTTAATTGCTAATTATTAGATTTATATTTATACAACACATACATTCTTATATTCACATATCCATGTAGCACCTTTCATGCATCCTGTTACTAGTTGACCCGACTCACATTATCATCGCTTGTCTCATATACTTTTCATACTTGCATCCCTACCGTGTTGCTACTGTTTCTCATCAATACACACATACACTACTCTACGCATGTAATATATCATTATGCACATACATCCACACCCTTAATGAGCTGGAATATCTATTTGTATAAGCACCTATATTCATACAAAATCAAATCAGTCACTGCTCCTACTTTCATGCTAAGAATTATACACATACATACTGGTTCACGTATACATCATATCTCCTACATACAACAGTCACATGCATACATATAAGTTATCGATTTGCTGCTTTCTCATATAATATATATGTGTTCAAAGATTTCTTATATTTATATACATACATGCATACAAGTCAACATACCACATCTATATTTATATCTATCAAATTGTGTGCAGAACCAGAAACCATATAAATACATATATACAACTACATTTATTTTTATACAACCCATACACACATGTTATATATTTACATACATACATATCAAAATAGTCAATAGTCATTGTTGATGCTTCTACACGAACCCATATACTAACCTGACAATACACGCACATATACATATAAACACAGCAGTACACAGTCGCATTTACATAACGACCTGAACCGAAAACAAAACGAACCAGCACCGTAACGAATCGAATCAACCGAAACTACTTGTTGTCGAGACATGTACTTACCGAGGGTTGCGGTGACTGACACGAAAGAAGCGATGATGGTGAAGACGACATCAATGATGGTCGCCGGAGTTGCAGGTAACAGAAGTGGTGGATGCGGTGGTGCGCGGCTGCTGCGTTTGCTTCTCGATGATGATAGACAGTGTGCGGTGGTGTATGGTTGTGGTAACAAGTGTTAAACAGTGTTACGAGCGGTGGCGGCAGGTGATCGGCGATGATGCGAAGGGTTGGTTAGGGTTTTTCTTTGGCCGAGGATTGATATAGAGAGAAAGAAACGTGATGTGTGTTTGAGGGGGGGGTTGTAAATACAATTTTTACATAATAAACCCTCTAGTTTGGTAGATTATTTATTTTATTTCAAAAGTTATAAGTATCTTTAATCAATTACCAAAATAAAGCTTGAACTTTATCTAATTTAACTTACATGACGAGAGAGCGGTTTATAATAACCTTTTTTTTAACAGAAAGAGTGGAAATTAGTTAACGGTGTTAACCTGAAATTTACGGGTTGTCACATCATCCCCTTGTTAAAAGAATTTTCGTCCCGAAAATTACACCGAGTCGCTGGTTGTCTACAACGAACTGAAACAAAAGCAAATAAAAATTTCAGGTTGTCACATTATCCCCTTGTTAAGAGAATTTTCGTCCCGAAAATTTAACCATTAGCATTAGCGTATGGTGTTGAGGTTTTGAATAGTCACGGATGTTCGTATATTATTAGATTTTATGCGTTCTTACGTGAACTTCGATTCACTTTTTGAATTTCAACTAAATTTAATAATAAGAATATTACTATGCTGGATTTGTTGTGATCAAGAGAACAAGTGGTTATACAACATATAATATGGTATTAAAGTTTACGTATTTAGGTAGTGTTAAACCAAAATGGTCACGTTACATGAGTTGTTCCTAGTCATTGGAGTACAATAAATTTTCTTGTTGATGAAATTTTAGTGTTACGTTCAGAAGTGTGCTTGGGGGGGGTATATGATACATTAAGAGCTTATCTTTATATTCGAATAGGAGGTTTATACAATCATGTAGGTCTTTTAAGGTGTTCTAACAATATTCCTTTTTTTTTTAAATACGAGTTTTAGTTTACACATGGATTAGATAAGAGCTCAAACAATAAGATGTTAACAAGGATTTTGGTATCAAGCTTCACTGAGTAATAGCGTTTGAATTTGCCATTAGGGTGTTTAAAGGATAGTGAGAGATAAAACGGGTTAGATATGGACAACGTGTTATTTCATTTCTTGGATTGTGTAGCTTAACTAATTTCTTTAAACAGACAGTTTTTTTTTTCTCAACTAGAATTTCATGGTGTCAGTTACCAAATAATAATAATAATAATAATAATAATAATAATCACTTAGTTTCTGTTATCACTGTGAATAATGGAACTCTTAAAGTTATAAGTGTCTTGATCTATAGTGAATTTCCTTATGAATGATAGATGTAATAGGGTTCATAGGAAACAAGCTTTCGTAAGAAGTTCAAAGGTAATCAATTATAGACTCGCAACATTAATAACGCTTAAGCTGAGTTACTGTTACGCAAATTAGTTGGTAGAGAAATTTAAATATATATTCCGATGTACTGAATATAGATAATGTTGATGAATTTAAATGTTCTTGTCGGAAAAATAAAGTTTTAGATCCAAAGCATGGTTTACAACAGTGGAGATGCAAACAGTGATTATATTACCATTCACAAGGAGTGATCAGGTGGTTGGTTTATTCTAGCAGGAATGAGTTTTTCAAATAAGTTGCAATTTTGTAGGGCTCCCCCAAGAAACCCTTATAATTACAAGGTTTCTTTAATGTTCTATTGCGGAAACCATGATATTAAGTTATTACCGGTGTTGGGTAAGAGGTCATAACACATTGACCAGAATTTAAGGCTTTTCATTGTCTCATGAGTTTGTGGCATTAGCAAGGTAGAAGTTTATATTAAAGGGTGGTATTGCAATTGTTTACTACACATAGGTGTACTGTAAGGTTCTTTCACATGTGGATTTTTATAAATGCCAACTAAGGATAACCTTGATGCTAGTATGTTACTTAGAGATGGAATTTTGTATTAGGTGAATCTGTGTTGTTTGGTTCTTCACTTTTGGGTTTTGGTTGTAACCCACATGACAGGTTTTTATTATTCCAGGATCATCGTGTACCTGTAAATTCACCATTACGTTGCGCACCCGTAACCGTCAATTTACCTTACACAATCACCCTAGTTTGTCTCCCATCATGGGCTTTAATCTTAAGTTTTATCATGCTTATTGTTTTGTGCTTATTTATAAGATAATTTATATTATTGCGAATATATGATATATAAGAGAGGTACGGTGTTCATATAATACTTGCTTATTTACCAACCGTAGGTTGTGTTTGTGTTAGTATTCAAACGCAGTCTTTGTGTTGAATGAGAATACGATCAGTACTCATCTTCTCGAGGTGCCTCTTCGAGTCAATAGTTTTCATGAGAGTAATAATCACCAACTTGATGAAATAAGATAAGTGTGACAATATGGAAAAGGTTTAAAAGAATAAAATAGAATAATTAATGAAAGAAAATCACTACAGATAACTTCAACGTCTTAGTCTTTATTATTTGTGTGTTCAATACTTAACACTCTTGTGTTGTCACCACGCGTTCAACAGAGTGAGAAAAATCTGAATAAAAATCGGTTTTCTGGGCTTACAAGATTTAATGTATTATGACAAGAAGGAATTAACCACTGAATAACTTATGCTCCACTTCACAAAGTCTGGTAGAGACAGCCTCAAATGGGTCAAAATGGTTGTAGTCGTCAGTCTCACATCTTGGCCTCTTTACTCCTCGAGTAGAAGACTCGGTCACATCGTGCGAAGAAGAATTAGACTTAGGCGGGAAATTTAAATTCATGTTTAAGATAAGGACATTGTACCTCGTTTAAAGAGTCTTAATCTATAAGGATCCTATATCAGGTAAGCACATAAAATGTAACACATATAGGCAAACAAGCACCAGTTCTAATTATAGTACTACTGTGCAGTGTAAGTGTAACTAATGCAAATGCTTATAGTTATAGTCTATATGCAATGAAATGCTAGTTCCCTATAACTTATGGCTCTGATACCAATCTGTCACACCCTCAATTTTCCACAAACGGGGTATCTGTTAGGCGTGTGACATACCAGGATCTCAAGCCATTAGTTACAGTTAACACTGACTCAAATGGTTTAACAAAAGTTTAACTTAAACGTTAACCCAAACCTTAGGGTATAAAAATGTAAGTTTTCAAAGTTTAGCGGAAGCTTTTAAACAAACCCATTATTTAAATAAACTTGTGCTCAACAGTTTAGCACAAAACCAATAAAACTTGTGCTCAATAGTCTAGCACGATACAAGTATAAAACCTGTGCTCAATAGTCTAGCACAATACCGAGTTAAAACCTGTGCTCAATAGTCTAGCACAAAACCGATAATTGTTTTCAATAAAACCAACAAGGTAAATGAAGATTCAAAACAAATTAAACGACTCATGCATGATATGCCCTACGTGCACAGCTCCTAGCCACCTGAGAAAACATACTAAAAATGGTCAACACATGGTTGGTGAGCTCAATGAGATATTTAACAAAAGTTTATAAATATGAAAACAGTTTAACTGATAAAGTTCATTTACTATTGCTGGTTTGCAAGACCACCTCGCTTACTACATGAGCACGTTGAGATTAAACTGAACGTTGTGTTGTCTGCCTTACTGCCATCAAACCAGATGACCAAAAGTTCCAAGGACAATCTGCACCACCTGGAAACCAATCCAGCATGGTGGGGTCTGCCGAACCCGGTAGTACTACTCAAATTTCCCCGTTATACCCACTGTATATTAATAATCTCAACTAAAGGAAAGGACTTTTGTTGGAACGTTTATACTCAAGTAAAATAAGCCATTAGACAATAGAAATTAGTTTATCAAAACAGTTGCCCGAAGGCCCTGCCCGAAGGCATAAAACGCAGCCCAAGGCCGTATAGAATCTTGCCCGAAGGCCCTACCCGAAGGTATAAAAATGCAGCCCACGGCCGTATAAAATAGTTTTGTATGTTTTCTCCCCGAAAGGATTTAAAAGCGGGCAAAGAGACTCACCTTCGAAGCGCACAGCAAAATAACGGCACAATGCAACAAAAGAATCTAATCCGTCTTACGACCTGCTTAATAGTTAATTGCTAATTATTAGATTTATATTTATACAACACATACATTCTTATATTCACATATCCATGTAGCACCTTTCATGCATCCTGTTACTAGTTGACCCGACTCACATTATCATCGCTTGTCTCATATACTTTTCATACTTGCATCCCTACCGTGTTGCTACTGTTTCTCATCAATACACACATACACTACTCTACGCATGTAATATATCATTATGCACATACATCCACACCCATAATGAGCTGGAATATCTATTTGTATAAGCACCTATATTCATACCAAATCAAATCAGTCACTGCTCCTACTTTCATGCTAAGAATTATACACATACATACTGGTTCACGTATACACCATATCTCCTACATACAACAGTCACATGCATACATATAAGTTATCGATTTGCTGCTTTCTCATATAATATATATGTGTTCAAAGATTTCTTATATTTATATACATACATGCATACAAGTCAACATACCACATCTATATTTATATCTATCAAATTGTGTGCAGAACCAGAAACCATATAAATACATATATACAACTACATTTATTTTTATACAACCCATACACACACGTTATATATTTACATACATACATATCAAAATAGTCAATAGTCATTGTTGATGCTTCTACACGAACCCATATACTAACCTGACAATACACGCACATATACATATAAACACAGCAGTACACAGTCGCATTTACATAATGACCTGAACCGAAAACAAAACGAACCAGCACCATAACGAATCGAATCAACCGAAACTACTTGTTGTCGAGACATGTACTTACCGAGGGTTGCGGTGACTGACACGAAAGAAGCGATGATGGTGAAGACGACATCAATGATGGTCGCCGGAGTTGCAGGTAACAGAAGTGGTGGATGCGGTGGTGCGCGGCTGCTGCGTTTGCTTCTCGATGATGATAGACAGTGTGCGGTGGTGTATGGTTGTGGTAACAAGTGTTAAACAGTGTTACGAGCGGTGGCGGCAGGTGATCGGCGATGATGCGAAGGGTTGGTTAGGGTTTTTCTTTGGCCGAGGATTGATATAGAGAGAAAGAAACGTGATGTGTGTTTGAGGGGGGGGTTGTAAATACAATTTTTACATAATAAACCCTCTAGTTTGGTAGATTATTTATTTTATTTCAAAAGTTATAAGTATCTTTAATCAATTACCAAAATAAAGCTTGAACTTTATCTAATTTAACTTACATGACGAGAGAGCGGTTTATAATAACCTTTTTTTTAACAGAAAGAGTGGAAATTAGTTAACGGTGTTAACCTGAAATTTACGGGTTGTCACAGAATTTTAGTTCATCCTTCACACATTTTCTGTAAGATTTTATACAATGAGTTTCCAGTAACATACCTCTTAGTTCTTATCAAGAAAGCCAATTGGACTGCCATGGTTAGAAATGAATATGCCTTCAAATCAATTGCACATTTTTTTAAGTCCTCTTTGAATTCATCCCCTTCCAATTCTTTAAGAGGAATGACCTTCATACCATCTCTGTATGCATTGTCTTTATACTTGTCAGGATTAGAAGATGGTTTTGGAATGTGAGGACCATTAGCTATTGATCTTCACAAGTTGTGATCAACAGTGTTCAAATGATTTCTGAATTGTATTTCCCAGCCTTTGAAATCAGCTTTGGTTTTGAGCAAAGGAACTTTAGATGCATAATCAAAATTATTGTTGTTATTTTCCATTTTGAATACTTGAAAATTTTGATCTGCGGATGACAGTATCGATCTGCAGATGACAGTATCGATCTGCGAACAACAGTGTTGATCTGCAGATGACAGTGTCAATCTGTGTGCTACAGTATTGATCTGCGAACAGTTTGAAAATCAAACTTTTTCACAGAGATGAAATTCAAAACAATCACTTCAATCTCACTATCAGTTTTCTTCAACTTAATTGATTAATTAAAAGAGATATGTGAATGATAGTAATCTTCATATTGATTTGCGGACAACAGTTTTGATCAATTTTGAAGAACACTTATTTCAACTAATCAAAATAAGATAGAATGCAAATGATTATGAAGAAGATTAATGGAAATTGAACAGCAATTGGATCGATTTCAATGAACATCATCATTTTCTCAAATATCAAAGATATACGAACAACAGTGAAATTATGATTTCGATGATTTGATTCTGAATTTGATTGAAATCAAACGTAAAAGATGTATGAATTCGTTAGAATGTTTGTTGAATCTCAATTTTATCAAAAACAAAATTGAATCGAAGAAATCTGTTGAATATGCGATGAACAGTTCGTAATATCACCAACACACTTTTCGATCATTCAAATCCATAATTCGAGTAATTTTCACGTTGAATTCGATTCAAATGTTTGAAAGGATTTAGCAGTAGAATAATTAGAACAGATTGAATCGGTTCGAAGATTCAAAGTGTTGTTGAATTAACAAGTTCAAGCAGATTCATACGAAGTTCGAACACTACTCAACCAACAGCTCTGATACCAATTGTCGATCAGGTCTAGAGCTTGTTAATCTGTTAATCTAATCAACAATCATGATTACAATCACAAGTATATTCCACGAAACAAACAATTCAATACAGGAAATTACTGATAAATGCAAGTTGTATTGATCGAGAGAGTGTGTGTGTACAAAAAGGTGTAATAATGCAGAAGTTGTTCAAAGGTCTTCTAAAACATATATAAGAACACCTATTTATACTACTCAATACAATACAAGTGTTTACAATCAAAAAGAACAAAACTTAAGTTGATGTGCGGATAATAATCTGTCCGCACATCACTAAGTGACATTCTGTCCGCATATCTATCAAGATTTGTCTGCACATCTTTTCTTTTTCTAAAATCTTCAAGTTTGATGATCAAATCTATCAACACAGCTGCCATTAGCAATTGACATAGCTAGATTCTTGTTCCTTATTCGTATTTCTATTAATGGGTTATTAATTAAATAAGGAATTATACATCGATAATACTAACTATAGTATGTTGCTTATTTGTCAGATGTCTTCTGAAAACAATCACTTATTCTCTCTCAAGTATGTACTTATGACAGAAAAACTTGATAACATCAACATCATCGAATGGCACTGCAACTTGAGAATATTTCTCAAGTCTGAGAAAAGGCTCTATGTTCTGGATAGCCTAGTCCATGTCGAGCCCGATAGCATTACCACCGCTGCATGCCAGGCATGGGATAAGCATAACCAGGATGCCATTAAGTTAGCCTGCCTTATGCAAGCCACCATGTCTCTTGATCTCCGAAAGAATATGGTAGACATGACTGCTTATGACATGGTTGAGCAACTTAAAGACATGTTTCAGAAACAGCAACGAGAAGAAGGCCATGACACCTTGAAGCAGCTCATGTCGTTAAGATGAAAAGCCATATTAACCAAATGCATAAACTTGGTATCCCATGCATGATAAATTAGTAGAAGACTTCATCTTGAACTACAATAATAGTGAACTATAATATGAATGCATGGGTAAAGTCTATTGATAAGCTACATGATATGCTTAAAATAGCCAAGATAAGTATTTTAAAACAAAATTAAGTACTCATGGTTAAATCTGGTGGTGTTAAGAAGCCCAACCCCAAGAAAAGGGATTATAACAGCAAAGGCAAGAATAAAGTTAATATTGCTGCCAATTGTGCCACCAACAACAACAATGTTGTTGCAAAACCAAAACCACCCCCCTCCTGAAGAGCGTCAATGTTTTGAATGCAAAATGATGGGGCACTAGAAAAGAAACTTTCCTGAATATCTAGCTAAGCTAAGGAAAATTAAGGCCTTTGGAGAAGGTACTTCAGTATTTCTTTTTATGTTATTGAACTATTTACTGTCTCTAGCAACACATGGGGATTTGATACTGGATGTGATTACCACATCATTAATGTCTTGCAGGAGTCTGAAATGTGGAAGAAGCTGAAACAAGGCGACATGGAGCTCATCGTTGGTGATGGGAAAAGAGTACCAGTTTTTACAAGTGGAACATATCATCTTTTATGTCCTTCTGGCCTTTTAGTTATTTTGAATAATTGGTTTTTTGCACCTGGTTTAACCATAAACATTATTTCAGTTTCTTTATTGTTGGAACAAGGTTTCAACTACGCTTTTAATGCAATTTCTATTTCTGCTTACTTGAATGATGTTTTTTATTTTGAGGCTAAAACTCGAAATGGTATTTACGAGGTAGATGCTCATACAAACAATAACATTTATAATCTTTCTAAATGTGCCAAATTTGGTACGAATGATACAAATCTATGGCATTGTAGACTTGGCCATATAAGCAAGGCACGTTTGAAAAGGCTTCAATCTGATGGAATTCTTGAATTCACTTGACCTGACTCCTATGATGGCTGCGAGTCTTGCTTAGCTGGCAAACTCACTAAACACCCCTTCACCCATGTAGGTGAACAGGCTAAAGATCTACTAGCACTCGTACGTACTGATATATGTGGTCCTTTAGAACAATGTCTAGAATTCATGAAAGATACTTTGTTACATTCATCGACGATTACAGTCAATATGCTTATGTGTCTTGATGAAACACAAGCATGGAACGTTCGAAAAGTTCAAAGGGTTTCAAAACGAAGTAGAAAACTAACTCAGCAAAACGATAAAAACACTTCAATCAGATTGAGGTGGCGAATATCTCAGCTCAAAATTCCTCAATCATCTAAAGGAACGTGGAATAATTTCACAGACCACTCCACCTACCACACCCCAGCTGAATGGCGTGTGCGAGAGGAGAAATCAAACCTTGCTAAACATGGTCCGATCGATGATGTGCAAGACAAACTTGCCTCACTCCTTGTGGAGTTATGCTCTTATGACCTCCGCTCGCATTATCAATCTAGTACCGACTAAAAAGGTAGACAAAACACCATATGAGATATGGCATGGGTATAAACCCAATTTGTCTTACCTTAGAGTATGGGGATGTGATGCTTACGTCACCGGTGATTCTAATGACAAGCTCGATCCTCGAGGTGAAAAAGTTGTTTTCGTCAGATACTATAACAAAAGCGGATTATATTTCTACCATCCAGATGCAAACTCTATTTCTATTAAAAGGAGGGGACGCTTTCTCGAGAAATAAACTCTTGATCGAGGAACTAGAAACAATGCTGTGGATTTGGAAGAAGTTTGAGAATCACAAAATACCGATAATGATGTTGGAAAGTCTAATGCACCAGAATTCGCTGCAAATGAATCAGACGAGAACATGAACATTCGCAGAAGTAGTAGGACTCTTAAGGAACCTGAAAGTTATCTTGGGAATCTTGAGCATTCCAAAGTTCTGGTAGTAGCTGACTCTAATGACGCACCTGCTAAATATAAATCTGCTATCTCAGATCTAGAATTTGTGAAATGACTAGAAGCCATGAATGCAGAGATGCAATCTATGCATGACAATTAGGTTTGGGACATGGTTGAGTTACCTCCCGACACTCGGGCAATAGGAAGAAAATGACTTTTCAAAAGAAAACCAGACATGCATGGAAAAATACAAACTTATAAAGCACGACTAGTTGTGAAAGGTTACACTCAAATTAAGGGAATTGATTATGAAGAAACCTTTTCGCCTGTTGCTCTAATCAAGTCGATCATGATATTATTTGTCATCGCCGCGAACTATAGTGGATGTCAAAACCGCTTTCCTTAATGGACATCTTTCTGAAGATGTCTATATGGTTCAGCCTGAAGGTTTTGTCGATCAAAAATATTCTAAAAGGGTGTGAAAACTGAATAAGTCCATTTATGGTCTTCAACAAGCATCTCATAGCTAGAATCTTCGTTTTGACCAAAAAATTAAAGAGTATCGTTTTGTCAAAAATGAAGAAGAGCCTTGTGTTTACAGAAAAGCTAGTGGGAGCTCTATATCATACCTCATCTTATATGTAGATAATATACTGATCATTGGAAACAACATCCCCATGCTTAATGAAGTTAAACAATGGTTGGCTTCTTGTTTTGCAATGAAAGATTTTGGAGAAGCAGCTTACATTTTAGGAATCAGGATCTACATAAATTGATCTAAGAGGCTTCTATGGCTAAATCAAAGCACATACATTGACAAAATGATGACACGCTTCAAGATGGAAAACTCCAAGAAAGGAGGTGTTCCTATGACTAATGGAACTGTGTTGAACAAATCGCAATCTCCTTCTACGGAGATTGAAGTTAAGCGAATGTAAGCAGTTCCAGATGATTCAGAGATTGATTCTATCATGTATGCTATGTTGTGTATAAGACCTGTTGTCTCATGTGCCTTAAGCATGACCAGTCGTTACCAGCAAAGTCCTGGCATGGCCAATTGGACTGCAGTAAAAAACATTCTTAAGTACTTGAGAAGAACTAAAGATATTTCTTTAATCTTGGGAGGATTGGAAGAGGAGCTCACTTTAAGATATTACACTGATTCTAGTTTTCAAACTGACTGATATGATTCTCACTCACAATCATGGTTCGTGTTCACTCTAAATGGAGAAGTTGTTTCATGGAAAAGCTCCAATCAGAGTGTAGTGGCGGGGTCAACCACCGAATCCGAATATATTTTTGCCTCAGATGCTGCTAAGGAAGCAGTGTGGATGAAGAAATTTACACCCGATCTCGATGTGGTTCCATGTATACGAAAACCAATCGAGATATTTTTTTGATAATACTGGTGCTATAGCCCAAGCCAAAGAGCCTAGGTCTCATCAAAAGGCAAGGAACATTCATTGGAAGTTCCACTTGATACTGGAAATTGTGGAACTCGGAGACATCATGATAAGCAAAGTAAACACGTATCAAAACTTAGAAGATGCGCTTACTAAGCCCATGACACCAGAAAAACATGATGAGCATAGGATTGCCATCGGGCTTAGTGTAGATAAGTTTGAGTTTTGATTTAGTATTTGGATGTAAGGACATTTAATAGTTTTTGAATTCGTTTAAATTTTTTATTTAAATTATGAAGTTTATATCTACGTTCGATTTTAATATGTTTAATCCAAGAATATTGTATTCTAAATTATCCGTAATCGATCAGACTCATGGGAATGATTCTGAATTAAGACTATTATGTATTTGGGCACAAGTAGTTGACATCCAAATTCACAGACCTCATTATGAATGACGTTGGAAGTAACTCGTTTCAAATCATCTTCGTGGATTGTAATCATAATATTTTTGTGATATATTGGTATACTCATTTAGTATCCTCTAAATGGGTAGAACTCCTGTTTACCGAAAGAATACTCTTTAATAAATGTCAAACGCTATCGCATAAATGTCAGTCGTAAAGGCTTTAATTAGGAATAATTCTGAAGTTCAGTGGGAGCTGTATGTAGTCATTAAGGAATTCTGCATTCTTACATGCTATGTAACAGTTAGACATCTTGGCGCCCTCGTTGATTCAAACTGTTTCAATGGATGTCTCACTGTTTCAATGGATGTCTTTTGTAGAAAGGATAAATGACGACGATTGCCATAAGTCTATTGTATTGTCATAGTAAGTTGCTACTATTATCATATTTCTTGGTTAATGACTTTAAGTCTCATAACTTGTTAGGGGCAGTCGTGTGTAGCTAGAGCGCTACTGAGTGTTTGCGTTGAGATTTTATCATGGTCCGACCAATTGGGAGACTGTTGGATTTAATATGTCCGGACCTGATAAATTAACGTAACTAACCGAGTTGTGACCCGTAAGAGTTACAACGAGGGCAACTGACATAAAATCGACTTAACTAGTTTAATTGGTAATCGCAAAAAAAGATGGATTATAATTTATATTGTTTGTAAATTATATCTATTCATTTAACTTAATTAAATGAGTAACAATTTTATTGTTGTGCTGGGCTCAAACTAATCTAATCGGGCCTAGGGCTCGTTATGTAAGATTATTTTTAATAAATAGCGATCATTAGGGATTTTATTTAGTATAAGTGTTGAATATGTCACAAAATGTTTTTTAAGAAATTGAACTTGGAAAGTCTTTGTGCTTATATGAGATATATTTGTCTATGTCTGAAATTGATCAGAAGTTGAAAAATCATAAAAGAAAATACAAAGTGTGAAATTTTGATGAAATTAATGTTATAAATGTTTTTTTTGTCTATTTATTGATTCTAACATGTGTAAAATTAATGATTTCAGGTATTAAATCATGCATTTAATGAAGTCAAAGACATCTGTAAAATCTCATATGGAAAGTCAATTTTATCATATCAATATGGACAAACAATAATGATTCTTCTAAGTCAGACAACATGAACATTATGTGGACAAACAGTATCTAAATGGACAAACAGTACTGATATGTCTGAAAATGATTGAATTATTCTAAGTGTAGAAGTTTGAGTGTATTCAAAGCTTAAACGGACAAACAAGTGGTCATGTGTATTAAATGAAGTGTCATGCATCTAGAAAGTCAAAATTTGTACAAGTGTGAAAATCATATGTTTTATGATGCTGAAACGGACAAACAGTGAAATCAAAGTGAAGGTGTAGTCGTTTCATAATTGACAACGATCTGTGATTTCATATAACTAAACAATCCTCATACGACTGATCTCTTAGATACAAACTAAGGATTTAGTTGTGAAATCCTAAAACAGACAAATAGTGCTCATACTAATAAAATTGCCATAAACTTCTAAGTATATGAACATAGTTGTACAAGTGTAGAAGTTTGAGTGTATTCAAAGCTTAAACGGACAAACAAGTGGTCATGTGTATTAAATGAAGTGTCATGCATCTACAAAGTCAAAATTTGTACAAGTGTGAAAATCAGATGTTTTATGATGCTGAAACGGACAAACAGTTTAATCAAAGTGAAGGTGTAGTCGTTTCATAATTGACAACGATCTGTGATTTCATATAACTAAACAATCCTCATACGACTGATCTCTTAGATACAAACTAAGGATTTAGTTGTGAAATCCTAAAACAGATAAATAGTGCTCATACTAATAAAATTGCCATAAACTTCTAAGTATATGAACATAGTGGTAACTCCATGCGGACAAACAGTGTCATACGGATAATATGTTCTCATATGTCTAGAATTGATGATAGTTTTATAAGTATTTTTCTCATATGAATACACAGTGTTCCTGCTGACAAACAGTGCCCATACGGACAATTGTAAACAGCGCCCATACGGAAAATTGTAGGGTTTTGTTATAAATAGTAACACTTATCGCATTATTCCATTTCATTTGTGCGGCTGATACTTATGTCTGTTCGTCTTCTCTAAAACAACCGATAACATCATTTTGTTTTAAATCGATCTATATGTGGTTGTAATCGATTTAAAGGTAAAATCAGTTCAAAATCTTTTATTCGAATCTAAAAATTACTCAATCTAATCCTGTCTATTTCGAATAAATTTCGTCGATTTTTGGATCTGAACCTGGACTAATGTGTTAAAATTGTTTAAATATGATAAAATTGAACCGAAATACATCATTAAATCATCAAATCATGTCACAAATCTGATAAAACTCATGTTTTTATACATTGATGAAATTGTTCAATATTTCTAATATAGTGTTCTTACACATTTCCAGTTTGTGCAGGCATGGCTGATCTAAAGTTGGAATTGAAGCATAATGTTGCAACACTTTTTAGTGAAAATGGCTATGAATCTGTTGGATATGAAGATATCATTCGATTTATGCTGAGAACCAAACGTGTATATGCAATGTGTGCAAAGCCTATTATCTACAAATCTATTATTGTAAGATTTTGGAGAACAACTGTAGTTGAACTTGATGAGAATGGAAACCAGGTAGTAAGATGTTTCAATTCAAATGAGCGTTTGATTGAAGTGTCTGAAAGTTCTATTAGAAGTACATTAAGATTTGGAGAGAACAACACTGAAGATCCTGATATGCTGCCTATGAATGTTTGCAAAGAAGTGTTTGTGAGTATGGGTCATCCAATCAATTTTCCCAGACAACAATTCATGCATGCAAGGCTATGGGATAACTGGAAGCTGCTTTGTTACATTTTTCAGCATTGTATGTCTAAGAGGAGTTTCGGATTTAATTCATTTTCATATGAATTAGCATCTCCTATTGCACCATTGGTCACAAATCTTCCCTTTAATAAAGGGTAAGTGGATATTAAATGGTTTTGTCTACAATTTGACAAAGGGTATAAGGAACAAATTCTTGATGTATCCAAGATTTCTTCAACTATTCATAAACAAAGAACATCCAGATATTGTCGCTTATGGATTGGAGGGTGAAAGAATTATCTTGAAAGATATGACCAAAGAAGTAGATCAAAGACTGTCCATAAATACTAATGTTGTGAATGTTCCTTTATCTCCTTATATCATCAATATGGCTAATGATGAAGTGTTTGTGAATGAACCATAATATCATTTGATAGAAGCAGAACCAGTAAACCCAGATGATTTGATCCAAGCAGAACTAGTCAGTGAATCTTTGTCTGATTAGTATGAATCTGATGGTGGTTGTAATGTGAATAAAGGAGAAAAGACGAAACTTGATTATGTTGTACAAACTGAAGTTGAAAAGGAAGATCAAGTTGTTGGAGCTGTTGGTGATATTCCTGAAACTTTTGAAGTAGAATATGATCATACATCGTACCTTGATAAAAGTATCTTTGATACTAAAGTCAAATAAGTTGTAGAGGCAGTAGTACAACTTCAAAATGAGCCGGAAGTGAATGTGATTGAAATTGCACATCAAGTTCTAACGGAGATAGCTGAATCTGATGCCCAATCAGATAATGAAGCTACAGCTGAACCTGATTATATATTATCCCCTGGTATTCTTTCTCCAAATGCATTAGGTGATACATATATAGTTGAGTTTGATGAATCTGAATCTGTAAAATCTGGTGAAACTAAAATGTTAAAGTTTGAAGAAACTGAGATAGTTAAACCTGGAGAAACCAAAGAGATTAAATCTGATAATACAGCACTTATCAGTGAAAGTTTTGAAGAAATAACCAAGTAGTCTTCCATTGGAGTTACTAAAACAATTGATGTCATAAATCTAGAAAAGGAAAAATGTCTAGATAAATCAGAACATATGGCTGGTGAATCTGGTTTTGCAAGTGTGAAGGAAGAGATTTAACATTACTTGTGGATGATTAATAATCTACAAGAGAAGAACGAAGTTCTTGAAAAAAAAACTTGCTAAAAAGAATGCTGTAATAGAGAAGTTCACATAGAATCACATCAAAAAGTCATAAGTGTTCAAAGAGCTGAATGCTGAATACGAGAAGTTAGCTGATGAATATGAGTTGGTGAAAGCTGAAAAATGTAGATCTCAAAGTTGATTTAGAGTTGATGAAGCAACAAGAATCTGAAACATGTATGCCTTTAAATGATAAAGAGTTTATTCTTGAAGGTGATAAAGAGGTTAATCAACCAAAAACTCAAATTGTTACAAGAGCCAGAGAAACTGTGACATTGGAAGAAGATGTTGAAGATTCATATGCTATTGAAAAGGTTAGTGGAAAAATAAAACTTGATGTTATAGAACCCATTACAGAGGAAGCCGAATCATCTAAAAGTGCAAAGACTTCTGATAATTTGCCTGATCAAGATGTGACTGAAGAGAATCAAATAATTGAAGATCTACAAATGGATGATTTTTGGTATGATGATGTACTCGAGGATGATACATTGAATGTTTCTGATAAAATTCCTGAGAATGCTATCGAATCTCACATGGATGAAAATATAGAAATTCCTCAAGACATTGAAGTGAAATTCAGATACTTGGAAAGGTTGAAGTATAATCAAGTGTTTCTGAATGGACTCATAGTTACACAAATACGCGTGGAATATAAAAAATCCATTACGGATGAAGCCTGTACAACTGCTGATGTCAATAAAATCAATATTGAACCTGGTGAGTGGCATTCACTTCAAGAGAGTTTGAACATCGATGATCTATCTCCAAAAGAACTACATCATCCAAGTCTAAATGAAATGGGAGAATCTCAAATGAGATCATGGTTACAGTCTCGTAACTATCCATATCAAAGTTTGAAAAGATTAAAATCAAATTCTTTGAGAAAACTGGTGAAAAGTTTTCAAACTTCTGAAAAGTTTTCAAACTTCTGAAAAGTTGCATAATCGCATGTTTATCATGGATTATGACAATCCACAATACTTGTAGCTCACAAAGAGGTTTAGAGAACTTGATAGCAAAGAAATTCCATCCATGGCAAGAAGAGAAGATACGCATAAAAAGCGTCAAAAGCTGATGAACATGTTTCCAAGTGAAACCAGAGTTTATAATTTGGCCAATTGATACACGTAAATAGTGGAACAAGGCAAGCACAACAGGTGATATTGTCATATCAATAATGACGAAATGACAATCAGTAGCTGATCTTCTTGATGCAATGATTGTACCAAATAAGACGAAGGATGTTAAGATCCTTGCATGGAAGTATTATGAAGTTTTTGATGCATTTTTTATTAAAAGAGTTAATGATATTTGTGATGTATATCATTACTTCACAAGCATTTTGAAGTTGCCCGTACAAGATCTGAAAGAATTAAATAAATTGCCTCTGATCAATCATACAAAAGTAGACCGTGGACAAAGATTTGTTATGTTATTGGACGCTGAAATAGCTTGAATGCCAAAGAAGAAAGTTGCCTCTAGTAGTATATCTTGATGAATTTTATGACGAATACTTTGACGAAGTCAAAAATCCTAGTGTGAAAGTGTTTGATGGTACATAGAATTCGAACCCAATCCTCAAGTATTTTTACCATGACGAAACTTATGAATTGAAACTTGTAAGAAATTTGAAAGATTGGGATAATGAGATGATAACTTTCTTTGGAATTTTTGAGCAAAAATTGTTACATCCAAGTTATATTGATTTTTTGAGAAATCAAAACTTGAGAAAATGAAGTTTGAAATAGCAAATGTCGATCGAAAGTTTTTTGAAATCATGATTGATGTTGTCGGAGCTGCAATGGAAAAGATCAGACTGAGGAAAGCACTAGCTTATGAAAACTTGATAAAGATTGAAATAAAAGATATACCATTCATGAGAATTTCAACTAAAGGATTATTGGGAGTTAGAGCAAAATGGTGTGGCGAAACCCTATGAATTTTATGCAAGTGTTAACATTGTAGGCTTATCGTTAGACACATTGAAAAGAATGACTGAACTACCCATTTTTGTGAATTAATCTACACCTGTTCAGAAGATAATAGTTGACAAATTTAAGGAAGCAATTGATCGAGAAAAAAAAGAGCAAGAATCATTCACCACAAAGCCCATGTTTGATATTAAAGAAGAACTTATGGAGTTTGAAGATTAAACGGAGACAACAATCTAAGGGGGAGTATTATTAGAACATTATAGATTAGCTTGTCGTGTTTACTTTATCTGTATTTGTACTTTTTTTTATAAACTAGGGACTATTATTGTAATTGTTTCTAGTAGGTTGTAGTTGTCTATAAATAATGATTGTATCCTCATTTGGAGGAGAGCTTTTCCTACAAACACTTTGTAATCCTTATTGGTTTGATAATACAACCGTGAATTATTAAGTAAATACAATTGTGTTTGATTGATTCGAATTAGGAATTGTCTCATTGATCATAACTTGTTGCAGATTGTAAATCGAAATCCTACTCTATCAGAAATCTTCCAAGCCTGAAGACGATTTCGATAGCACATAAAAGCATCTCCAAAAGATCATTGTTGAGGTAAGGATCCATGATCCTGCATATGAGTTATAAATAGAATATAGATTTTGAAGGATTAAGGATCTATGATCCTTCACACATTATGAAGAGTATCGAAGGTGGATGGATTCTTTGTTTGTGGGGATGTAGCCTTTAGTATCCTTCTTTTTTATTTTCTTACATGTTAGTATTAACTTTGATAAAAAAATTATAGCCCGGGTGAATAATCCACATATTGGTGGTTAAATCTGGGTTAAATCTTTTCGTAAGATTAATATATGACCTTAATCTTTTGGCTATATGTTGCATAAAATTATGTTTGTCATGTTATTTATAGAAAATGTTGTTTATATAACAAATCAGGTTTATCTATTAGTTCAAAATCCTTATGAAAATAAGGTTAGCAAATTAGGTTTGTATAATAGTACGAAATCCTTTTGAAAATAAGATTTTGAAAAAGAAAATAAGCAAGTAGAAATCATACCAGAGAATTCTAGTTATGATTAGGTTGCTCAATCCGTCTGTAGAGAAATCAAATATGATGTTCTGAATTCAAGGATTCTGGATCCTTAAACGTCAGTATAAACTTGTGAATATATCTTAGGATTAAACCAAATAAATTGGGCACAAGCCCAAAGACCACTGCGAACAAGCCCATAGAATACTAGGGACAAGCCCATAGAACACTAGGGACTAGCCCAAACTTTTATTGACATGAAAATGTCAAAATCTTAGTTTAGAACTTAATCTCATTGTTTGCATAGAACTAAAAAGTTAAAACAGTAAATCAGCAAATTTTAGGATCGTGGATCCTTATGAATAGTTGGTCGTAAACCTGCAAATATAACTTGTGATTTAAATAAATAGACTGGCGACAAGGCCCTTTATTTAACTGGCGAAAAGGCTCTTTATTTAACTGGCAATGAGGCCCTTTTAAACTGGTGATAAGGCCCTTTATTTAACTGGCAACAAGGCCCATTGGATAAACGGGGTATTTATGCCCGTCACGGGTCTACCCAAATATAAGTGACACTGAAAAATGTCAAAACCTTAGTAAAGTGAAAATGTTAGAAACCTTATGATAAAGGAGGTATGATACATCTACCATAAACTTTAGGATCCTACATACGACCAACAACAATGAAACTGTCAGCCACATATAGTGTACTGGTCCAATTGCCTTGAATCATACTTGGATAACGTGCGCTACTGGCGATCTTAGAAAAGGTGAGAGGTGGCCAACCCTTATAGTTACCACAAAAGCGACTTAGCTTTCTGCAAAACTCCTTCCGTTATAAGTAATGGATATGTCCCTTTTTCCAAGTTCAGCTTCGATCAAATATGATCCTTCCCATTTCAGAGCTAATTTACCATATATTGGATTAGTTGTGTTTTGAAAAGCTTTCCTTAATACCATGTCACCTTCTTGAATCCCCTTATTCTGATATTCTTATTGTATACCCCAACTACCCTTTGTAGATACGTAGCAATTCTGACTTTAGCCAATCTCTAAGTTCATTAAAAATCTCTAAATCCTAGATAAGGGATTCTTCATTTAACTTAGAATCCTGGATGCTTGTTCTAGTTGTTGGAACCACCATTTCTCTACGAATAATAGCTTTTGCTCCAAATACCAAAGAAAATGATGTTTGACACGTAGCATTCTTTGGAGTTTTCCAGGCAACCCATAAGACATAAGGTAACTCTTCAGCCCAGTTCCCTTTCTTGGATCCTAGTTTTTCTTTAAGTTATTGATTATGATCTTATGACTGGACTCTGCTTGACCATTGGCTTAAGGATGAACTGAAGTGGATGTGATCATCTTTATGCCCCAACTGTCACAAAAGTTAGTGGTTCTTTCCCTGATAAACTAGGAACCATTGTCACATATAATTTCAGAAGGAATACCAAATCTAGTAATAATGTTTCTTTTTATGAAAGATATTACTTCCCTTTCTTTGACTTGAGCAAAGGCTTCAGCTTCTATCCATTTCAAAAAGTAATCCGTCATTGCAAGCATGAATACTTTTCCTCCTGATGCTTTTGACAATTTTCCTACTATGTCCATGTGGCTATGAGGATACAATTAGGTATAGAGGTTCTGGAGGTTGATGGAGGATATTACTGTGTCTTTGACAAGCATCATATTTCTTTGAATAGTTCATAGCATCCTTTTTCATTTTAGGCCAGAAGTATCATCTTCTAAGAATCCTTGAGATTAGTAATTTGCCCCCAGTATGGTTCCCACAATCTCCTTCATGAAATCTTTTAAGACTTCTTGGATTTCAGGTTCTTCGATGCATCTTAAATATGGATTTCAAGAGAATTTCTATATAATATGTTGTCTAATATAGTAAATGGGGATACATTTATTCTGAAGGCTATAAGATTCTTTCCTATTGGGATTTCAACATCTGCAATTAATTTCCTGATTGGGTGAATCCAAGATCCTTGAGACGTCTGAGAGGATGAAGGATCCTGAAGTTGGTTTTCTATATCAATCTCCATTATCCTTCCTCCATCAATAGCCGGGTAAAGGATATGAATGATAGGAATTTTCATATCTTCTGGGATCTTAATGAAGATGCTAGATTTGCTAAGGCATATGCCCCTCTTGGTACTTATACAGTACTAAAGGAATCGAAATTTTCTACAAATGCTTTAACTATCTCAAGATATTTAATTAATTTTCACCATTAACTAGTTAAGAGCCATTAAAATGATTAGTTATTAATAAAGAATTAACATATACTTGAAGATACCAGATCCTCATTTGTTTGGCTAAATGCAAACCTGTGATAAGGCTTCATATTCAGCTTTATTATTGGTGGCTTGGAATTCACAAGCTATGGATTTTGATATTATGTCCCCCTGTGGCGATTTTAGTAGTATGCCTAGGCCTATTCCTCTGATGCTCCATCAGTGAAAAGGATCCTTTGTTTCTTCAAGCTGTTGGACCTCTAAATCAGCTTCCTTTTGCAAATCACTGGTAAAATCCACCACAAACTTTGCTAGCGCTTGTGATTTTATGGCATTCCTTGGTTCATACTTTATATCATATGTGTTGAGCTTCACGGTCCATTTAGCCATTCTACCTGACTCTTCTGGTTTTCTAAGAACATTCTTAATAGGATAATTAGTCTTAACAATAATAGGATGTGTTTCAAAGTAATGCCTTAACTTAGTAGAAGCCATGATTAAAGTAAGTATTATTTTTCAAGATGAGAGTACCTGGCTTCAGCATCAAGAAGGCTTTTACTTACATAATATACTTGATGTTTTTGACCTTCATGATCTTTTACCATGACTGCACCGACAGTATTACGTGATACGGCTAGATATATGATCAATGATTCTCCCTTGATTGGTTTCATTAGAGCCGGTGCTGAGTATATATAATCCTTAAGAGCTTTAAGCGCAACTTCATGTTTCTCTGTCCATTCAAATTTTTTATTCCTTCTGAGAATGTCATAGAAGTCTTTGCATTTTTCTGATGACTTGGATATGAATCTGTTTAAGGCTGTAATCCTTCCAGTTAGTCTTTGGACATCTTTTACATTCGTTGGCGACTTCATGTTGATGATAGCTTTGATTTGCTCTGGGCTAGCTTCTATTCCTCTTTTTGGCACCACATATCCTAGAAACTTCTAGCTTTCACGCCGAATTGGCATTTTGAAGGATTAAGCTTAATATGATATTTAAACAAGATGTCGAAAGCTACTTTGAGATCCCTGAGATGATCTTCATTTTTTTCTGATTAGACCATTGTATCATCTATGTATACTTCTGTTGTGTCACCAAGCTGTTCTTTAAACATCATGTTGACAAGTCTTTGATAGGTAGCACCTGCATTACTTAATCCAAAAGGCATAGCAACATAATAATATATGCCGGTAGGAGTCATGAATGTTGTATCTTCTTGATCCAATGGTTCCATCTGAATTTGTAGAAATCCAAACAAGGCCTCCATAAAAGTTAACAGCTCATGTCATGCCGTAGCATTGACTATGGAGTGAATGTGTGGTAAGGTGAAAGGATCCTTGGGACATGCCTTGTTTAAATCAGTTAAATCAACACATACCCTCCAGTTTCCATTTTTCTTTTGAACAACCACAACATTGCCTAACCATCTTGGATACTTAACTTCCCTAATCATACCTGCCTTTAGAAGTCTATCCACTTCTTCTTGAATGATTATATTTGTTTCCTGTGCAAATTTCCTTCTCGTTTTATGTATAGGCCTGATACACGTACCAACACCCAATTTATGAGTAATAATGTCTTTAGATATACCTGTCATATCTTCATGTTTCCAAGCAAATGTGGACTTTCTTCGTTTGAGTAAGGCTAAAAGTTCCTGCTTAATATTTTCCTGGATCCCGGATCCTATAAGTATTTTGGATCCAGGATCCTTAGGATCAAGCGATACTTCATTCACATCCTGCTCTTCTGATCTTTCAACCTCCTTAGGCAGTTTTTGTAATTTCTATAATGTTGTTGCTCTCGAGGTTGGCTTCACGGAAGACGTCTAACAATTTTTTGTTTCTTATTGATCGCTGTTGAATTTTCCCACACCCCAAGGAGTTCGTAATTTTACACATTGAGGTTACCTTGAGAGGACTGCTTTCATTTCGTGTATCTATGGCGACTGCTTTATCAGTGTTTCATGGCCACCTTGCCTTTTCACCTAAATACTGCATAACAAGCAATACATCACCATTCACCAATATCAACAGAAAAACAATATTCAGAAGTCTTAGGGTATTTTTCTTCGTCCTCATCATAGTCCACAACATGAACGCTCTGATTGCCATGCCTAGAATATGGTTTGCTCCTATTATTCTTGAATAAGGATCCTTGTTTCTTGTCCTGATGTTCCTATTTTACTGTTGAGACAATTATGTCTTGGATCTTTATGTCATCCTCTAGACTTATGAATCTTAAAGCTATGCTTCTCACTTCATCTAAATTCTTACAAGGGGTCATGACAAGATCATTATAGAAAAGATAATCTTTTTTCAATCCTTTCTTAAATGCTTCAACATCCGTAGCTACATCAAGATTAGGGATTTCTTAGACTTCCTTGCCAAATTTAGTTACATAATCTCTAAATGATTCATTATTAGATTGAATAACTCTATATAAATCACTAGTTAATCTTTCAAAGGTTCCACTACAAGAAAATTTGTTGTTAAAGAGATTAACTAGGATAGAAAATGAAGTAATAGAGTAAGGAGGAAGACTTAGCAGCCATTTTAAAGCAGAACTAGTGAGTGTGGATCCAAAACCCTTACACAAACATGCTTCCTTTAATTTTTCTAGAATTGGGTTGATCTTCATCCTTTCCCTATATTGAGCCACATGTTTTTCAAGATCAAATGATCCATCATATAGTTTCATGTTTGGAGTTGGAAATTGCTTTGTGATTTCAGCATCACATATAGGTTGTGCAAATCTTGAAATCCTATGACTTCCGATGAGAATTTCATAAATAGGCCTGACTACTCCTGGAACGTTGGATATCATATCCTTGAGTTTTTACAATTCCCTAGCCATTGTTGCGTTAATACGTGTATCATGCACCAAGCCAAAGTTAGTGTTTAAGGATTGATTATTGAATTTGGTACCTATTGGTTGAGAATACTTCGTTCCATTAGTATTCCGAACAATGTATTTCAGCAGAGATAGATGGTGCAGTAGTAAAGTTGGTCTGCATAGGTGTGAAATTTCCTTCATTCACTTCGGTAACTCTTGGCAACTACGTGCTTAAGGATCCTTGATTCTGGAAGGAGGATCCTTGAATCTGATTGAGGGGAGAACCCATAGGATACATCATTTAATATCCTAGTTGATAGACGGATCCTTGAGGGATAGAGGATTGAGGCTGACCGAAGGATACTGGAAAGGCTGAACATCCTGGTTGACTTAAGGATCCTTGATGATTTTGGATTGGGGATCCTTGCTGAAATGTTGTAGATGAAGGATGAACTATGGATCCCATAGTTTGTTGCACTAAAGATCCTGGAGTGTTGAAATCAAGTGCTTTTGGCATATATGGACGGACTCCTCCACATGCATTTTGGCCTTCTTGATATATTCATTTTCTCAAAGGATCCTTTGATTGGTCATGTTTTGCTGCTCCATATAGGCTTTCATCTGCAAACACAACATAGAAATATCATTATTAGAAGTTATCGTAGAGGTTGAGGCAGGAAGTTTTGTTCCTTGGAAGACAGTAGTTGGTTTCCTATTAGTAACATCCTTATCTTCATTGTCCCAAAGATGAACTTGGCTTTGGAATAGAAGATGATGATGAAGGCATGCTTGACGAAATAGCTTTTGATTGAGAAGCCACTGAAATGCAGAAAATGATTAAAGAAGAATTGAATGGAAAAGTGAGATGAATGAAATGAAAAGAATGGTGATTAAAACAGCACTGGCTCCAAGGTGGGCGCCAAATTGTTTTGGACGAAAATCGATAAAAACAAATTAGTAAAATGAGGTAGTGCTTTTTAAAGTAAATGATGAATAATATACAGAAATGTAAGATTAACACAAGGATTTATATGAGGAAAAACCCTTGATTGATGGATAATCACAGTCATAAAAACCTTGAGTGATGACAATCGTCTATCACCGATTCTATTATGGATAAACCTGTAGATTACAACTCAAGAGTTATGGCTGTGATTACAAAAGTGTGTGTGTGTGAAGATAAAATGTTGCAGAAAGTAGAGAGATTGAGATGTGAATGAATGGTCCTAAATAATCTCCTAAATTTATGCCACTAGCCATTAAATGGTTTTGACCATGATTTCAACTGAATTCGTTACCCCTTGACCAAGTTATCAGGTAGACTTGGTCTTCTAGCCGCTACCTGCATTAATAGTCATAAAACATGCGGAGAATAAGCATCAAGGATCCTCAATCCTTCGGATGCTAAGGATACTTGATCCAACATGTTCAAGATTGTTAGGGCTTATTTCTGTTTAAGATTTACTTTGTACTTTGTTTTATACATTTTGTATAGTTTAGGGTTAATTTTGTATTTTCCCTAATGTATTGTTGCATAAAGCATGTAGTAAGAGAATGTTAGAGAGAGTCTAGATCACAATTACACGTTAGAGAGAGAGTTAACTGTGTGTGATTTACATTCTCCTGCATTTTGTACTACGATATTTGCTTTGATCATCAATACAAAGATAATTATTTCATCAATACAAAGAGAATTATTAAGTAATGAATTGTGTTGTTGATTGAACTGTGTTTGTGTACTAATCATTCTGATCATTGAGTGATATCGATCCAATTGAACCTATCAATTGGTATCAGAGCTGTTGGTATTGTGTTCTTCGCTATTCATCAAGCAAAAACACATAAATATTGCTCAAAATCATGATCTGAATGAATTGTTGCTGTTTTTAGTTGTGATTCATCATCGCAATCACTTCTAATTCACAACAATTGTACAAATTCTATCAGATTATCATCAGATCTGAGGAATTAAGAAGGAAGAGAAATTTACTGTTCGATCAAAATTTTGCTCAAATTCATCAAAATTTGATCATGTTTTGGATTGATTGAGATTGGAGATTTATTATCGGTATATTTCACTGATTGGGTGTGATTTTTGAAGTAATTAAACAAGTTTTTGTTAGAATCAGAAAAATTCACTTGACAAAGATGATGAACAGGATGAACAGGTTGAAGATTAACTAGCCGGGTGATAAAATTGACTTAGACAAAATTTTTGGACTTAGAATTGTGAACAATTAGGTCCTGTGCAGCCGTGTGAAGGCAATTTTGTCTAGACGGGTGAAAAATTTGCTTGAAATTGGTTGTACTGTTCAGTCGGGTGATTGATAATTCAGTCGGGTGATCAACTATTCAGCCGGGTAAACAACTTTGCTGCCGTGTGATCAACAACTGTTCAGCCGTATAAACCTTTTCTGCCGTGTCAAGTTCTAGCCGGGTCAAGTTTTCAGCCGTGTGAAGTGTAACTATTCAGCCGGGTAACTGTTCTGCCGGGTGAAGATTACAAGTATTGAAGATTTACAACTGTTTAGCCGGGTCAACTGTTTAGACGGGTGAAGACCATTCTCAGCCGGGTGAAGAAGAAAAGTTACTGTTCAGCCGGGTGAAGAAGAAATTTTCACTGTTTAGCCGTGTGACTCAATTTCAGTTGTTTTAATCCTTGTTATCTTATCTTGTCATTATTTACTTGTCTTTATTTTAGTATTTTAACTATTTCTTTTCAAAAATCATTAAAACACAAAAATATTTTCTTTAAAAATTGTTAAAATGGCACCTAATGATGATTCTGATAACCGTGTTCATAGATTGGTTAATCGTGCAGATTTCAAGAATTGGACGATCAGATTGAAGCATCATCTATGCTCTATTGACAATGATCTTTGGAAGTCAATTGACAAAGGTCCTCACATTCCAACTCAAACTGCTCCTGATAGTGCAAGTACCTACACCAAAGACTCTACTGAACCTTATCCAGAAGATAATCTATCAGCTGAAGACTTACGAAAGGTCAAGAATGACAGTAAGGCTTACTCTTTGATGTGTAAGGGACTGCCACTTCAAGTGTTGTCCAGATTGGATGCTTATCAAACTGGCTACACATTGTTCAAAGCATTGAAATCAATCTGTGAAGGAGGAGAACAGTTGAGAAGTCTCAAGAAGCAAAAACTGAAGAGACAATTGGAGTTATTTGAACATATTGCTGGAGAATCTGTGCACTAGATGATGAAAAGATTTGTTCATCTAACTACTGAGATGACAAATGTAGGTGCAAAGACAGATCTTCAAGACCTGAATGACAGATTACTATGTGCTCTTCCATCTTCATGGAAACAAACTGTCACTTTACTGAAGCATACTGAGAAATTTCCAATGGACTTAGATCTGCTCATTGCAAAGATAGAAGAAGTTGAGATTGATGAAAGCTCAAGAAATATTGACAGATCTGGTTCACATGCTCAGTACAAGTATGTTGTGAATCCTTCAAACACATTGGAGAATGCCTTTCTTGCACAAGATGCAACTAAGTTTGATGATGAGGGTGATTTATTTGTTGGTGCAAGTTTTTATACTGATTCGTCATACATTCCAAATTCACCAACTTATTCTCAACCTCAATCTCCACCAAGAGCTCAAGTACAATCAGAAAGCCAAAGTGCTACTGTTCAAGCTAAAGTAAAAGATGTGATAAACATCTTGTTACAAGATGATGAAACTAAGAATGCTTTCACTGCATTCATGGCAAGCTTTCAAGCTTATCAAGGAAGCCATTTGAATCAAATGGATGTCGTTCTTCAAGATTTATTTGAAATGGATCCTGATGATGTTGAGGAAATGGATCTGAATTGGCAAATGGTTATGGTTGCATATCGAACACAGAAACATGCATATGTTAACCGAAGCTTCAAGCCACATGCAAACAAGAGAGTTGGTTTTGACAAATCAAAGGCCAGATGTTTCAACTGTAACTGCTATGGTCATTTTTCTCGGGAATGCAAAGCTCCTAAGAATCAGAACTACAATGATCAAGCTAGTTTAAGTGGACATAATCAAGGTCAAGGTCAAAGCTCGCAACAGTCTTCAAGCTATCAACATAGGAATCAACGTTTCATGCAGAAACCATATCAAAGTCTTCCCATGCCAGAACTGAAAGACGAAGGTAAGAAGCCAGAAGATCAGACTAAAGCACTGGTGGTTAGTGTGAAAGACGGATACGACTGGAGTGCTTATGCGGAACATTTTACATCTGATCTCACTTCCAGTTTGGCGTTAGTTTGGGAAATTGAGGAAGATTGGTCTAAAGAAGGGGATGGTAAAGTGATTGAAGCTGTGAGTGAAGATTCTGAAGAATATGACTGGAGTGCAAAGGCAGATCCTGTTGAAGAATCTGAACCAGAAGTTGCACTTATGGCTACATCTAATGAGTCTTCATCATCTGCTGAACAACCAAAGGTTAGTACTGAATTACCCCATAATTATGTTCCTTTGCCTGATGATGTTAGAGGTAGGTTATGTTCTGAACAATGCATTCAACAAGTAGAACATTATCGTACTCATTCTTTTAAAATTGGTGATAAATTAAGCAAACATGAAAAAATTCATGAACAACTTAAAATTGATCACAAAATTTCTGATGAGAAGATATTGTCACTTAAAGAATCTTGGAACAAAACCTTGAAAGAATTGGAACTTGTGACCAAACAACTTGAAGAAATGACAAAGAACTTTGAACAAGAAAAAGTTGCTCATGCTGTCACACAAGTTGAATTAACAAAGGTTAAAAGTTGTAAAACAATGGTGAAACTACTTGTGAATGAAAGAGGTAACAAAAACAAAACATGATTGGGATTCACTCATGAACCAATGCCTAAATCAATCACACAAACTTTACCTGAAAATTTCAATGAATTTGATCATTCACCTGAAAATGAACGAAAATTCAAAGAAATTCAAAGAATGTAAATCCGAATCCGAAGGATCTGAAGTGTTGATTGAAAGTTTGAAAGAAGAAGATGCCGTGACAGTTAAAGCTGATGATGAAGCTAGCAACAAATCAGAGCCTGTTCTGATTCAACTTGTTGAATATCCTGAACTGAATCCCAAGCAGGAAGAAAAAGTGAAGGATGAAGCTGAATTTTTAGGATACAATGATCCTGAATACATCAAGTGGAAAAATGAGCAAAAGGTGAAAGCTGCTGATCAACTGATCAAGAAGAACGAAGTGAAATCGAAATTAACAGTCAATCAATCTGAAACGAAACAGTCAAAAGGTAAAATTGTCATAAAATCGAATGACAACACCAAAGTTCAAACTGTTAAAACTGACAATGTCAAACCTGTCAAGAAGAAAGTGTCAAAAGGTAAAACAATTCAGTTTGTGTCTGCAGGAACTTTCGATATGAAAGGATCTTATGGTAAACCAATCAATTCTTCAATCAAATCTAACTCTGATCTGAAAACAGGTTCAGGTCCTAAGTCTTCCGCTGTTAATGATAAAAGAATTGAACCAAAGAAGGTAACCAAACAAGATGGTTTAAAATCGAACCAAGTTCCCAAGCAAGCAAAATCACAATCAAAATCTCCACAAAAGAATCAAGTTAACTTAAAACCGAACAAAACTGATAATGAATCACGAGTGGGTTCAACATCAAAAGTTAACAATCGGCTCTTTAGGATTAGCAAGAAACATTGTGAGATTTGTGATCGTTATAATCATGTCACTGCTGAATGTTTCTTTAACAGGTACTGCAGTTACTGTGACAAAAGAAATCATTCTTCAGAAGAATGTTTTTATAACAAATTCTGTGATATTTGTGAAAGGAGAAATCATGACACAAAGGATTGTTTCTTTCGGAAAAACTCATCAAGAGAAATGACTCTGTTTCCAAATTTTCAAAGAAATCAATCTTTTGGTTTTCAAAAATTTAACCAAAGTCATTCTCCTAATTTGAGAACTTTCAAACGAAACAATTCTGATTTTAATAACTTTTCATCAAGAAATGTGCAGGTCAACAGTTTTAAACCAAGAGCTTTGATGGTAAGAAATCAGAAATTTGAAAATAACCTTGATCCTAAGTTAGAGGAAAGGTTCATTGCTTTGAGAAGAAAGCAATCAAATCAAGCCATTGGGCGAAATAGTTTTCAACCAAATCCCTCAAATGAAACAAGTTTTCAAAATCTTCATTATCAACAAGTTACTGTTACAGATAGATTCGGAAAACCCAAGACCATGTGGGCCTGGGTTGACCAAACTAACTAGGTAATTGTTGAAATACAGGTACGCCCTCGAAGACCTATCAACTCATCGTTTGTTAATAGTGGGTGTAGCCGGCATATGACAGGCAACCATGCCTTGCTTCAAGATTTTAAGCTGAAGAATGGTACACATGTTGCATTTGGAGGAGATGCTGGTGGTAAAATCACTGGGGAAGGAACCGTGTCAAATGGGGTCATTAGCTTTGATAAAGTCAACTACTGTGCACAGTTGAACTTTAATTTGCTAAGTGTATCTCAAATTTGTGACAAATCTTATTCAACTTTATTTGATGATTCTTTCTGTTACATTCTCAAACCAGGTTTCAAGATTGACAATGAATGGGTGGTGGTTAAAGCTCCAAGAGATCGTGATGTATACAAGCTCGATATGTCGCAGATTGATGCTGAAACCGAAACTACTTGTCTCATTGCGCATGCTTCAAATGATGAGAGTCAGCTTTGGCATAGACGACTGGGCCATTCAAACTTCAGAAACATGAATCGACTGGTGACTGGAAATCATGCTGTGGGAATACCATCAAAGAAATTCTCTACAACTGATCTCTGTCCAGCATGTTTGAAAGCAAAACAGCACAGAATGTCTTTTAAGTCCAAGCAAGAACACTCCATTTCAAAACCCTTGTAGATGCTACATATGGATCTTTTCGGACCAACAAATGTTCAAAGCATCAGAAAGAAGTCTTATTGTTTTGTCATCATTGATGATTTCACTAGATTTTCTTGGGTTTATTTCTTGCATGTTAAATCTGAAACTGCTGTGTTGTTAAAAGAATTTATTATCAAAGTTGAAAATCAGTTGGATTGTAAAGTAAAAATCTTGAGAAGTGATAATGAAACCGAGTTTAAAAACTCTAATGTTGATTTGTTTTGTGCAGAAAAAGGTATTGCGCGCCAATTTAGTGCTCCAAGAACTCCACAACAGAACGGAGTTGCAGAACGGAAAAATCGGACACTGATTGAAGCAGCAAGATCCATGCTCGCAGATGCCAAAATCCCTATCACATTCTGGGACGAAGCTATTGCTACTGCGTGTTTTGTACAAAACAGGACATTATTGGTTCAGGATAAAAATAAAACATCTTATGAGTTATTGTTTGGAAGAAAACCGAATATTTCTTACTTGAAAGCATTTGGTTGTCCTGTATCGATTCTAAATTTAAGTGATCATCTCGGGAAATTTGAGTCAAAATCTGACGATGGATTTTTCCTTGGTTATTCGTCTGTTTCAAAAGCTTATCGGGTTTTTAATAGCAAAACAAACACTGTTATTGAAACTATTAACGTAAAGTTTTTAGAAAATTCGTTTCCGTCAGTGGCTCATGGTCCCGAATGGTTGTTTGATTTAGATTCGTTATCAAAATCTTTCAATTCTAACTTGTTTGATTTTTCAGGAAAATCAAGAAAAGAATCAGGAGACTTAGGATGTTTCAGTGATGATTCTGATAATGACGATGATAGCAATCTCAATTCTGAGTATCCGTTCATGTCATTTCATAATCCTGATCATGGAGTACCTAGTCAAGCTCCGGGTCCATCTGGTTCTCAAGAAGATCAAGAATCAAACATTCTTGGTGATGATGTGAATCCGCAAAGTTCTCCTAATGATGGTGGATCTATTCAAAATCAACCCTCATCAGATCCGAATGTTGAAGTCATTCCAAAATCATTTGACTACTTCATCAATTCACCAGAACAAGTTCCTAATTTCACTCCGCATGTGTCTACAATTCTGCAAGACTTACCAAATCTGAATCAGTCTAATCTGGAGACGCAAGTTCAAGGAGATTTAATTCTGACTCATCGAGTACACAGGAATCATCCTTTATCTCAGATTATAGGACCTTTGAATCAGAGAACTATGAGAAGTCAGACTGAACATGCAAACGTTTGTCTTTATTCATGTTTTCTTTCTCAAGTGGTGCCGAAGAACATTTCAGAAGCATTACAAGATAATAGTTGGATTGAAGCCATGCAAGAGGAGTTACTTCAATTTCGCAAACAAGAGGTTTGGAAATTAGTGGACTTACCTGAAGGAGAAAATGTGATTGGTACAAGGTGGTTGTACAAGAACAAGCCAGATGAACGTGGCATTGTTATGAGAAATAAAGCCAGACTTATTGCACAAGGTTACACTCAAGAAGAAGGTATTGACTATGAAGAAGTGTTTGCTCTGGTCGCTCGACTTGAAGCTATTCGCGTTTTTCTAGCATATGCCTCTTTCATGAAGTTCAAAGTGTTTCAAATGGACGTTAAAGGCGCTTTTCTGTATGGACCAATTACCGATGATGTATATGTCAGACAACCTCCTGGTTTTGAAGATCCTGATTATCCACATCGTGTATACAAATTGAGCAAAGCTTTATATGGTCTACATCAAGCTCCAAGGATTTGGTACGAGACGTTATCTAAACGTTTGCTGGAACATGGATTTACAAGAGGTCAGATTGATCCAACTTTATTTATGAAGCGGGAAAATGAAGATCTTTTATGTGTTCAAGTGTATGTGGATGATATCATCTTTGGATCAACAAGTTCGTCCATGTGCAAAGAGTTTGAAGAAATCATGAAGTCAAGATTTCAGATGAGTTCAATGGGGGAGATTAATTTCTTTCTTGGATTGCAAGTAAAACAATCAGCAGACGGAATTTTTATCAACCAATCAAAGTTTGTTGAAAAGTTGCTGAAAAAGTTCAAGATGCAAGATTGTCAGACTATTCAAACGCCATCTGATGTGAATTGCAAGATACAGCCGGATCCAAAAGGCAAATCCGTTGATCAAACATTGTACAGATCGATGATTGGTTCACTGATGTATCTTACTGCATCAAGACCAGACATTATGTATGTTGTATGTGTGTGTGCAAGATATCAGTCTGATCCAAAGGAGTCGCACCTGGTTGCTGTTAAACGTATTTTCAGATACCTTAAAGGGAAACCGAATCTCGGGTTATGGTATCCTTATGAAGGCAATTTTGAATTATATAGTTATTCTGATAGTGTCTTTGATGGGTGTGCTCTTGATAGGAAATCGACTACGGGTGGATGTCAATTTCTGGGTCCTAACGTTTCTGTATCCACAGCTGAAGCAGAGTATATCGCTGCATCTGCAGGATGTTCTCAAGTTTTGTGGTTACAAAACCAATTGCTTGACTACGGGTTTAACTTTCTCAAAACTCCTATTTACATAGACAATACTACTGCTATGTTCATTACTGCTAATCCTGTTCAACACTCAAAAACCAAACATATCGAAATTCGATATCACTTTCTCAGAGACAACTCTGAAAAAGGTTTAATAATTTTGATTAAAGTTCATACCAACAAACAACTGGCAGATCTTTTCACAAAATCTTTCTTGTCAGGACGGTTTGAATTCTTAATTCAATCCAGAGGGTTAATCAACCATGATTAATTCTATTTTTTTTAAAAAAATCAAAACAAAAATCAGAAAATATAAAAGTCAAAAATATAATAATACGATGTCAAGTATTGATTCCTTTGTCTTTTATTTTACTATTTTGCATTGTGTGTGTGCATGAAAAAGAAAAGCAAACAAAAAGAATATAAAAGCAAAAAGAAAAGAAAATATCATGTCATAAGAATCTGTATTGCAAAAAGTGAAAAATGATAGTACACTAGACATTATTTGTTTCATCATTTTTAAATAAAGACTAATGAATGTTAATTGATGTGGGAGACAGCTCAGGCAATTAGACTGAAAAAGTAAGTTCATTGTTGACAAATCTAAACTTAATGATCTTTGTGTTAAGTTCCTGTGTTATACATGTCTAGATATATCTCTTTTGATGCTCTGCTTGTGATGATAGTTGTGCATGATCGGGTAACGATGCAGTCTATTCAGTGTGATGAACCGCATCGTGAGCTTCTTTGTTGTGGTACCCACAGACCTGAAGTCTCACACGAAGTCTCTTTTGAGCTTCAAGGTGCAGCAAAAGATTCTCAAAGTTGGAACAAAAAGAGTCCTAAATGTGGACCATCACCAAACAAAAATTCCAAAAAGGAATTCAGAAGATTCCCAAGGGGAACGATAGGAAATGAAAAATTCCAAAATGGAATCAAAAGAAGTCCCAAAGTGGACCAAATCCGAATAGAACCCAAATTCCACATTATTTATGATTGTAAGTGACCAGGTTTTTGTGCAATATGCATTCAGGTAGTGGTTGATAAGGAAATATGTTGACATATGTATACATGTGGGTCACATAAGTCATTTTAATCGAACCTTAATTTCATCATGATACTGAAAAAGTAAGTGTGTCAACTCGAGCTAATTGGTATGTTTTCATATCATCACTCAATCAAACATAAGTCAAATGTCTATTCAAAACTTGTAAAACATGTTCAGATAATGTGTGGTATGATCTCACTGCGGTATTTTGATTCATTGCATTGCATTTGTCTTTATTTTAATGTGTGTGCTTTGTGTGTGCAGGCATATGGAATCTTTATTGACACATCGACATCCTTGTTAAACTTAAAAATTCAAGAAATTTCAAGTTTAGGGGGAGAATAATTGAAGAAGAAAATTATTTACAGAAAATCCAAAAATATTTTTGAATAAGTGTGTTTTGAATGAACAAGATGATGTGGTATGAAAAGCAAATGTATTGGATGTGTTAAAAACAAACCCAAGGTCTTGTGATGTGTTTTTAAGAAATTGCTTCGGGATATAGAAATATTGGTTGTGCAAAAACATTTTTGTGAGAAAAATCAAAGAAAAAGAAAAAGGGAATTTAATTGAATTAAATTTGTTGCATATTTAATGTTGATGATTATTAATGTGACAAACCCTAATCAGGTGTAATAAATGCAGTTGAAAAGTCAACAGACGAGAAAAATGAAAATTTTGTCAAAGTGTTGTCGCCGGGTGAAGATATCAGAAACAACTGTTTAGCCGGGTAATGAAGAACTATTCAGTCGGGTAAAGTAGTAATGTCTGATATGAGCCGGGTGATTGTGTGAAATAAGGTAGCCGGGTGAAAGAATAAGTGAAGCCGGGTGACAAGTTGTATGTCACTATACAGCCGGGTGAAGAAGTGTTGACACTGTACAGCCGGGTAAAAGAAAGAAGTCTTTATCTAGCCGTGTAAGTGAAGAACACTGTGTAGCCGGGTAAAGTACAACAACTATGTAGCCGGGTGATGAAGAAATGTTGCCGGGTGATGAAGAAGATCACTATGCAGCCGGGTAATGAACAAAGATCATTGTGCAAGCCGGATGATGGAAGACTACTATGCAGCTGGGTGATGAGTAAAATCAAAACAGGTGTAGTTGTTCCTAACCTTTACCCGTCTCAACAGTGCCTTACCCGTCTCTACAGTGTTTGACCCGTCCAAGTGTTTTACAATGTTTTATGTTGACCCGTCCAAGGTTGTGACCCGTCCCAAGTACTTGACCCGTCCCAACAGTGTTTGACGCGGCTCAACAGTGCAAGACCCAACTAGGCTCATTGGGCCAGTATTGTTTACCCGTCCCGATTGTTTACCCGTCCAATTTCTTTGACCTAATTTTTCAACCATATAAATACCCGCTTTTTCACAAACACTTATCATTTTTCACCAAGTTTTTTCAAGCAAAATCCCCTGTACCTTCAACCGTTGATTATCATATTCAATTGATAGTTCTATAACAAGTTATATTGATTGAATAAGGTATATTGAACATGATTCGATCTTCATAAACCTGCTAATTGATCGTTAAAACGAAAAGTGATGATGAACAGTGTTTAGACCAATGAATCGACACTTTGATTTTGCGTGTTAAAACTGAAATCGAATGTTGTAATAGGTGTATTTACTGTCGATTATCATCTTTCAACCATTAATTTGCATCAAAAAGATCAAAATCAACCTAATCAACTGAAAAATTCATAATATAGTCGAACCGCCATTGATGAATTTTAAATGTTCTTAAGTTTTGACATCAAACTGATGAATCAACTGTTATTATGTGACAAATCTATGCTAAAATTGAACTAAAACATGTTAAACAACTTCATCATAAAAATTTCAGATTTGAGTTATTAAGTGATTAAACTGTTAAGTGTAAAATATTGTGTGTTCATTGATTCACTAAGTTTTTATTAAACAAAATGATGAAAATCAGATTGTTAGATCAACTTAGGTGTTAAAATGATTATGTGATTGTTTTACATTGTAACTTTTTGTTTAAACACTTATGCAAATTTGTTATTTATGAAGAGAAAATTCTAACTCATGTGTATTGTTTTTGTCAAACAGATGGAGAATCTCAAGTTTGAACCTAAACACAACTTGGTAGCATGTTTGGATGAAGCTATACCAGAAACAGAGGGGTATAGAGACATGATTAGATTCATTAGAAGAACCAAGCATGTGTATGCTATGTGTGCAAAGCCGGTGATATATGCTAGACTCATCAAGAGTTTTTGGAGAACAGCTGAGGTTGTAACTGATGAAGCTAGAGTTTCTATTGTTAGAGGAAACATCACGAGAGATTTATAGTTGACTGTATCTGAGGAGTCTATCAGAACAGCCTTGAGAATTGATGATGATGAGGCTAGTGCAACTGATGAGCTGACAGCTGCTGAGTGCCAAGCTTGTTTTATCAATATGGGTCATCCTCCCATATTTCCCAAGCAGCTGTTTGTTAGAGCTAGATTGGGGAAGAAGTGGAAATTGCTTTGTTATGTGATACAGCAATGCATGTCTAGAAGGAGTGCTGGGTTTGATAACTTCCCTTCTGACATTGCATCCCCAATTGTTGCTATTGCTGAAAACAAGCATTTTAACATGTCGAAGTGGATTATGAAAGGGTTTGTATTCAATTTGGTGAAAGACAAAAGGTTCAAGTTTCTCATGTATCCGAGATTCTTGCAACTTATGATTAATGTTGCTTATCCTATTATCAGAGACGAAGGTTTTAATGGAGGGATTTTATACACTGAGGACATGAACGATCTATCATATAGGAAGATGACTATAGGAAATGTTGTAAATGTTGAAATGTTTGACTATATGCGGGATATAGCAAACAACGATGAGGATATTGAGGTAGTATATCATCACATATCAAATGGAGAGATTGTTAATCCAGCGGATCTAGTTGATGAGGTACCTGATAATCTGTTGGATGATGATGAGTACTTTGCTCGTCATCCAGAAGATGAGAATGAGTCTGAAAATGATGAGGATGAAGGAGAAGATGACAGTGATGATAGTAATGATGATGATAGTGATGATAGTGATGATGATGGTGGTGATGATGGAAATGATGATGATGCTGAATCAGTTCCTGAGGAGGCAGAGAATGTTGAGGTTGATGAACCAATGGAGATTGAGAGTGAGAATGTTGAAGCTATTGAAACGATGGTGACTGATGAACCTGTTGAGGATGAGAAAGCTGTAGAAGAAATTGTTGTTGAAGTTCCTAAGGATATCACAGTACAGTATGTTAGATCACGAAGATCAAAACCTGTGATTGATCCTATTATTGTGGAGGAACCGAGTGTAATTGAAGATGTAAATGTGCCTGAGATAGTGGACATTGTTCAGATTGCTAAAGAAGCTGCAGCAGAAGTGGAGATTGTGGCACAGACAGTCGAAGATACTGATGCTTGTGTGAGTGTTCCTGTTCCTGTTGATATTGCCACATCCCCCAAATCAGCTGAAAACATTGAACAACCTTTGGAGTCTTCACCAAAAGTTGGTTCAAGTGTTAAAGTGAATGAAGATAAGGACAAAATTGTTGAGTTGGAAGAGATGGTAGCCAAACTCTTAGATGCTAATGCACAGTTAAAAGCATCTAATGAAAGGAAGAAGAAGAAATTAGAAGAGTTTTGGGCTATTCATCAACAGAATCTGGAAACTTTCAAAGAACTAGATGCTGATCATGAGAAGTTGAAGGCTGATCATGAAAAGTTGAAGGAAGATTACAAAGAGTTATCTGCGGAATGCAATACTCTGAATGCGGAAAAGGAAGTGTTAGAAAAATGGCTGGAAGAAGCCAAACCGAAGAAGTCTAGTTCTACGTCGGATAAAGATTTTTCTGATGATGTAATGGAAGTTACTGAGCCTTCACATAATGCTAAAGTTTATTATACTAGAGCTCGTGGAACGAAGAATGTGGGCGGAAGGATTGATACACCAATTCCAATTCCGGATGAAGCTGCTGATCCTATCAATCTTGACAAAGCTGAGGGAAAACGTAAACTGGATGATGTGCCTGAAATTGTCAAAGAGGATGAAGTTGCTAAGAAAGCCAGAATGTAAGAAACAGTTCATATTGAGCCGATTCAATCTGAATCTGTAACTGAAACAGAAGTATCTGAGGTGGCGAAGGTGGATGAGATTGTGAAAGAAGTTGAAACTGATAAAACAGTTCAGATTGAGCCGATTCAATCTGAGTCTGTAGTGGCAAGTGAAGTGCCAGAGGTGGTTGAAATTGCTGAGAATGTGCAAAGTGTTACTGAAGAAGCATTTCAGTTTGAGCCGGTTCAAACTGAAACTGCACCGATGATTGAGGCACATGAAGATTTAGATGATATAGATTTCACTGACTCTGAGCCTGAAGCTAATCCTGACGATGAGATACCTGTTGATCTTCCAGAACGATTTGCTTATTTAGAGAAGATGAAATATAATCCAGTTTACTTGAATGGACTTACAGTGAGTCAAATCAATGAAGAGTATGAGAAGTGTTTGAATGCACAAGATAAAGTGACTGCTGATGAAAAGGAATTTGTTGTAGAAATGGGTGAATGGACGCCTCTGCAAGAGAGCCTGAATATAGATGATCTTCCTCCGGAAGAATTGTATCATCAAGATCCAGAGGAGATGTCAACCCAAAATATGCGTGAATGGTTGAGTTCGAGGAACTATCCATTCAAAACGCTGAAGAGATTGAAACGAGAATCACTAAAGAAGATTGTGGTGAGTTTCATGAAGACTGAAAAGATGCATAATCGCATGTTTTTCTTAGACTACAGCAATCCGCAATATTATGAGTTGACTAAGAGATACAAAGTGCTCGAACCCAAAGAGATTACGGTGATGGCTTTACCAGAAGATGCACACAAGAAGAGGACAGAGCTGATAGACATGTTTCCAAGTGAGATGAAAGCGTATAACATTCCAGTGGATGTACGAGAATCATGGCACAAGTCTGCCACAGCAGGTGATGTTGTGAGATCACTGCTGAGTAAGGGTCAGTTAGTTGCTGAACTTCTTGATTCAATGATCGTGCCGGCCAAGTCCAAAAATGTGAAGATTATCGCTTGGAAATATGATGAAGTGTTTGATGCGTTTTTTATCAAAAGAGTTAATGGTTTGTGCGATGTTTATCATTATTACTCGAGCATTTTCAAGTTACAAGTGCAAGATTTGAAGGAGTTGCACAAATTCAGATTGATTAATCACACGCCTGCTGAGCGTGGTGACAAATGTGCAATGCTGCTAGATGCTGGGATGAGCCGTTTGCCTAAGTTTTTGGAGTTCAGAGGACAACAAGAAGACAGTGAATATGTAAAGATGAAGAAAACGAAGAAAGCAAAGAAGTTGATTATGCGAGACATGTATTTGGAAGAGTTCTCAGACGAATACTTTGATAATGTCACAGATCCGGGGTTGAAAGTGATTGAAGGTTCTCAGGCAACTAAGCCCATTTTGAAGGTGTTTTACAACCAAGAGACTTTTGAGCTGAAATTGGTACGTAATTTGGATGACTGGGATCAAGACATGATCACTTTATTTAGTACGTTTGAACTCAAACTACTACATCCATCTTACATTGACTTTCTTCGAAACTACAAGATGGAAAAATTGAAAGATGCTGTAGCTGAAGAAGATCGAAGATTGTTTGTCATTATGATTGAGGTGATTGGGGCTGCTACTGAGAAAATCCGATTAAGGAAGGCATTGCTTAATGCTAACCTTGAGAAGATTGATATACCGGAGATCGAGTTTATGAGGGTGACGTCCAAGGGTACATTAGAGGTGAAGGTCAAAGGAAGGAAGAAACCGCATGTGTTTTATGCTAAAATTGACTTTGCAGGTATTAACTTGGAATCGCTGAAAAGAATGAAAGATTGTGACATTTTGACGAATGAATCAAAGCCAAGACAAGCCAAGATTGCTGAGAAGTTCAAGTCTTGCATTGAGGAGGCTTTAAAAGAACAAGAAGATTATAAAGGAAAGCAGTTGCTGGATGTTAAAGACGAACCAGAAGAATGGTGAGAGATTGGAGCTGAAAAGCAAAAGATGAAAACTGTTGAAGATTTTTGAAGTCCAAAGATAAATATTAGGGGGAGTACTGTTAGGGCTTATTTCTGTTTAAGATTTACTTTGTACTTTGTTTTATACATTTTGTATAGTTTAGGGTTAATTTTGTATTTTCCCTAATGTATTGTTGCATAAAGCATGTAGTAAGAGAATGTTAGAGAGAGAGTCTAGATCACAATTACACGTTAGAGAGAGAGTTAACTGTGTGTGATTTACATTCTCCTGCATTTTGTACTACGATATTTGGTTTGATCATCAATACAAAGAGAATTATTAAGTAATGAACTGTGTTGTTGATTGAACTGTGTTTGTGTACTAATCATTCTTATCATTGAGTGATATCGATCCAATTGAACCTATCAATTGTACTATATCCACAATGGCAAAAACCCGAGCCCTACAATAATCACTATATCAATTTCATCAAAATCATCCACTATATCATCAAGTATGCTTCGAGTACCACCAGATTCAATAAACCAATCATGTTCTTCTATCTTTTGCTTCAATCGTTAATCTCTATAAACTGTACCACTTGAACTTCCAGCTTCAGTGTAAGAAACGGATGAAATATCATGACGTACAACTAGAATATTCTGAACATCAACTCTCACAGCAGAATCATCTTGAATCACTTCTTGTTGAGTAACAACAGCCTCAAAATGAGTTTCCAAATCTATACTCGCTCCAACTTGAACTGTTTCTGATTGTGTAATTATGGAGGTTTCTATGTAGATCCAATAACTACCCCTGGTCGAGTATCTCTTCTTCTACGCTTAATTTTCAATAGTTCATCACTATAACGTTCAGAATTGTAGGCAGGATTTTTGAAGAATCATTCATAGATTTTATAGTTTGATTATATAACTTAGCAATGAGACCAGTTAACACTTCAGAAGATGGTACATCTGATGAATTCAAAGTAGCTACTAATGCAGGAATGTTCACATCTCCATAAAATTCCTCACAAGTTTCATCTTCATCTTTAGAGATAATCATCTTAAAAGGTTCATTAATATTCTCTTGACCCTGATCAAACTGAACTAAGTGTTCTTCATCAACAAATGCATTCACAGCCGCAGTAACATTCTCACCGTCTAGAATCTCAGCAAACTAACCAAACTTTTCAAACGCATAGAATTCTTTAAAGACCACCTTAGCTTCCTTTCAAACTATTTCATCGATCCAAAGATGCCATTTGTCAGAGTTTTAATATCAAACCTTTCAATAGTTCTTTCTAACATGGGATATCGAGCATCAAAGATCATCTGCAAGAATATCGGATACATCATAAAAATCTGCTTCTTTGTACCCTTCAAATTACCCAACATTTCCTCAAAAATATATTTTGAGTAATTGAAGTTCCAATTCATTGTTAAAGCCATCATAGCAGAAGTCAACTTCCTACTCAATTGATCTGATCCACCTTTATTTCCAGCTATGCACATCACTAGAGTATGAGATAAAAGTCTCTAGTAAGGATGTAATAACTTTTTGGCCATCTAAGGATGTAATAACTTTTTGGCCATCAAAGGATAAGTACCCTCATAACTCATTCTTAAAACACCCATCACTTCATCATTTGAATAAACTACAGGAAGATCTTCAGCATCATTCGGAATCAACACATCCTTTATGAACTGCTCAAAATGACAATCTCTCTATGTTGAATTTCTAACTTTAGGAATAACACACCTCCTAGTTTAACTACTTTCGCATTCTTCCAAAATTCCACAATCCAGGTTTTGCAAATAACCGGATTTTCTTTGATAGCATGAGTCAAAGCACAAGTGTTTAATCATATCATCATTGAGCCAAACAAGTTGTTTGACTTTTTTAGGAGGATCATGCAAGTGCCCAGCTATATTATGCCATATATGAAAACCTTCATCAACCATATCTACATTTAAATAAATCAAGTTAGATTATTTATAGCAAGCATAATCACAACTTAACAAAAAAATTTCATATGAAACATTTTTTTCATTCAGAAAATAAAACATTATTTCCGGAAAACACAATCAGTTCTTGAAAGAATCCCAACAGTTTCTAGAAACTTAATCTATAGTCAACAAAGGTCAAATTTCGATCCAAGGATCCATTTTACCCTTTTATGGGTTCTCAAAAACCCGTTCAATCCCATAGACACCCCACTCCAACTTATAAGGGTTTTTCGAATCCATAAACATGTTTTTTTCGAACCAATTCTAATAGATCAATTTTGTGATTCTCATCTTAAAGCATTACGATCACAAAACACTCTTTGTTCGTCATCTTCGTCTTTAAAATCCTTCAATCGTCAATTAAATCGCAATAGATTTTCTAATTAACTCTTTAATCGATCATATAACCTACAACAAACACCTAATGAAAGCTTATTATTACCTTTTTTTCAATCAATGTGCAAGCAATAATGATGAGTCAAATCACCGATAATCAAGAAAATGTGTTTACTCTTAACCGTATTGAAGTTTTATCACCTTGTAACCTTTATTAACTCTTTCTAGAGATTTAAATGGGCCAAGAGCAAAAATCTTGACACAAAACAATAGTCACTAGTTTTTCCTTGATTATATTCAACTAAGATACTTAAAACAAAATTTTAAACAAATATCTACTATTAAATAACTGAGACAAAAGTATTCACAAACCAGGTTGATATTACTTATGGGATCAAATCACTGTGACTCAAAGGTACAACACTTATTAGCACTAACTTTATTTAGCATGTTAGAACGACTGTCAATATATTTGTCCTTTAAACTTTTATCCCCAACTTTTATTTATATTGATATGTTCGAAATGGACCGAGCTTAGATCTACATCTAAGATTTTTTGGGGATTTTGTTTGTAATCAGTGCTGCGGAATCTCACTGATCATGTATCGATGTTTGAATGCTCATGAAGATCAATGCAAAGTCTGATGAATATTATGCTAATATGAATAGGTTCTTGTATTGGATCTTAGAGAAGTTACAAAGGATAAGAAAATGAAAATACAGGCAATTCTTGTCAACAAATGACCTAGGTGATGGTATTTAGAGTCCATACCATTCACCTTACAATTAAACCTAAACATGTGCACTTAAGCACAAACCGATTACACAAATATTAAAAGACAAATACAATTAATCAGCATCTTCACCCGTGCTTGCTCGTGTCGATGCTCGATATCTTCACTCGCTTATATTTGTAAAGTGGCATATTCAATTGAACCCAACAATACTCCGCCTAAGATGATACTTTACAAATCCGACATATCAACTTAGATCTTCATGTGACAAGCATAGAGAGCAACTTAAAGTTTTGGTATGCATTATCTTCAAGAGGACCTAACAATACTCCCCCTAAGATGATGCTGTCAAAACTCTGTCTTTCAATAAGCAATCTGCATTCTTCTTTCCCTTTTGTATAGCATCAAAGGTTATGGAAAGAATATGCAGAGAATAGATTTCGGTGAATCTATATATCAGCAATGGGATCTTCTTCAACGGTTGAAGTAGAATGCTAAGACTTCTTTGACTTAGAATATTCTGATAGTTCGAGATGAACCGAGCTTGGATCTAGATCTAAGATTGTTTGGGGATGTTGTTTGCGATCAGTGATGCGGAATCTCACTAATCACGTATTGATGCTTGAATGTTCATGAAGATCAATGCAAAGTATGATGAAGATTATGATAATATGAATAGGTGAATTGTATTAGATCAATAGAGAGGTTACAATGGATATTCAATGAAATGTATGCAACTCACAACAACAAATGACCTAGGTGATGGTATTTATAGTCCATACCATTCACCTTACATTTCAACCTAACCACGTGCAGTTAAGCACAAACGCGCATTTAAGCACGAAACGGTTACACAAATATTCTAAGACAAATACAAATTATGAATGTCTTCACCCGTGCTTGCTCGTGATGATGCTCGATATCTTCACTCGCTTATATTTGGAAAGTGACATCTTCAAATAACCCCAACATATTCCCCCTCAACTTTTGCTTTAGAGGTTAATGGGATCTGTGTATGAGATATTAAGAGGAGGATTCTTAACACTTAGCAATCTGACTTGGAGATCTTTGGACTGGAATCAGGCTGGAACAGAAACATTTTCAAGTCACGTGGAAGCTTATTCTGCAATGGAAACTGTTCCTGCAACTCAAAGAAAAACATTAAAATTCAGGCAACAAGGTGCATTTATCATCAATGTAAAGATTAAGTTCTCAATCGGATGAGATATTGCTTGATGAACAACTCTAAATCAATAGCACATGTTACACTTCCAAAACAAAAGAAATATATTAAAGTGACAATCTTTTTATTCTATTTGAATTTTTCAATGTTTTATATATTTTTGAAATTTTCTCTTTACAACTATGAATCTAATACTTGCAATGCGATCATACCAGTCAAATGTCTTCACACAAAATAAAAGAAAGTTTTGAATAGACATAGACAATAATTCAAAGTGAATGATAGTCATTTATATTCAAACACACTTACTTTTTCAAACACTTGGTGATTTTTATCATGTTTTGGTTTGATTAAGTATGACAAGTATGTGACCCACACTCAGAAACACTGTAAGCTCTACTCTAATCAACACATACAAGTAATCACTTTAACATTTTTAATACCGAGTCATTAAAATATAATCAGTGAACCTTTTTGGGGCTTGAAAATATCCATTTCTGGGCAGTCTTATAGACGTGTTCCCTTTGGGAATCTTCTTTTATATTCCGCTTTGGAATTTGTTTTTGGTTTTGTTCCTCATTAGCTCACTACAACAAAGGAGACCTCATGTGAAACTTCAGGTATGTTGGCACCACAACAAAAAGAGGTTCACAGATGTTTTACTCAACACTGAGTTTATTCTATTATTACATGGTGTGTGTAAGTGACATCACAAGTAGTCTATCAGAAAAGCGAATACTAGACAAATGTCCTAAGATATATCTTAACACAACTTGCATAGAAGTATTTAGTTTACCACCATAGAGTCTACTTTTCAGATTTATTGTTTTTCAATTTACCCACACAACACACAATGATCAGTCAGTCTTTATGCATTTTGAATTCTATGTAGAAGACAATGACCAAGTGTACTATCTTTTCTTATGTACGTGCAAGTAGATTCAACCTATTTTCTGAATTTTTCTTATTTATCATTCATATTTTTTTATTTCTCCCCCTAAAGTTTTAAATTTCTTCGAATGTTGAATGTTTAATGAAAAGAAAATGGCAAATATGTTATCAACGTATGAAGAGTGCATGTAATATACTTAATCTAAATAGACGAAATGAAACAACGATTGTTTCTTGCCCTGCCATGATTGTTTGATTTTTGAAAATTTTTTTTATTTCCTGCAATGAATCCTTTTTGTTTCCAACTTCATTTGACGTCAGTTGCATCAAAGACATCATGAACAAGACACAGTCTTCATTTCTTTGTTTGACCGGCCTCCATAACTATTCCTACCACACTAACAAATTAGTTAGATGGTGAAATCCAAGCCATTAATGTCTTGGTATGACACCCCGCCTGGCGGCGGAAACACCGGGCTGTCAGACAATAAAGTAGCCATGCCAAGACCATCAGATGGCTGACAACAATCCTCTACTGAGCCATGGTTAAGACCATGAAGCTCTGTTAATCATGCTCTGGCTACATGGGTATGAGTCATCAACCAAACATGGGTTTCTGTCTTCTAAGGAATCAAAAATACAGAGGTACGGGCCTATAGGACAGATTAGCATGGTGTGAAATTGATTCGTTGTTTTCTTTGTTGCATCTCAAGGATCATTTCTGCAAGAGGAATCGGATCCTAACAATCTCTATGCCCCATTTTGATTATCACACCGTCGACGTTTGTTTATTCATCGGATCTGTTGCAGATTGGCTCCAAACGAGTAATTAAAGCTATATACCAAGTTCCTTTTCGTTTACTGATTGTGAATATGTTGTTTGATTCCTATTTCAACCTCGAATTCTTGGCAAAAAAAAAAATCAGATTTTAGTGTTCTTGGGTGTAGGGGATTATAGATGTAACATGTTAAATATATCTGGGTTTGATATATAAACAAGAATGGCCGTTGGTTTAGTGGTTTGGAGGATTGGCTGTTAAACAGGGACCTGGGTTCGAGTCCATGGACCCCCGTTTTTCTGTTTTATTTTTTTGTTAAATGTTTTGGACCTTATTCAACTAATACCTTACAACTAATACTAAATATCATATATATATATATATATATTATTTTATCTATACCAACGACCCGAACACCCAAATTCGAAGGGCCTAGAAATTCCAATTCGCCTAGTTTAATATCGTTTTCTATATGTTTCTAAGGTAGGATTTCTCATTACTTAGGTGTTTCCGGTATTTGAGAAGTCTTTGATTCCATTTAAGTAATTCTATATCTTTTTTCCAGCTCCTATTTAAGATGAGTAAACTCCCTCCCCTTTTTACTATTTACATTTTGGGGCAGAAATTTGTCTTGATTTCTATTTACTGTTTTTCCAAATGAGATCATACAAATATGTTAATCTTGTACGCGACTTGATGCAATTTTATGTGGTAGTTTAAAGTAGTTTTATTGCTTTGTAATCCCATTGTAACAATGTTAGCGCTAATGGTTTGACAAACCCACCTGCCTGGACAACATCAATCGGTGATTTAAATCGGCCATTCTAATTCTATGTTTACCATGTTTGCTATGCTATTACGGTTGTTGCTAAATGTGTTGCTATGCTACGCCATGTCCCTAAAGTGCTAAAATATTATTGATAATACATGTTGATGGTTAATGACGGTGAAATAAAAGTTACCAATAAACATATACATGAGTGGTTCTCATGACAAATGGCTAGTCGAATGATTGGGTATTCTATTGTGGTTGTGTTCTATGCTATTCTAGGGGTCATGGTAGAGTAATATTACGAAATGACTATACGTGTAAAATTGCGAAACATATATTGTTGTTCTCGGATTTCCATACTAGTACTATTAAATTGTGTTTTACTCACTAACTATTTCTAGCTAACTTTATTCATTTTCACTTATTTAAGGTGATGCTTGAATTATGTTTTCTAATTTTGCCAAGACATAGGATGGCTTGGACTTAGTTAAAATTAATAGACAATTATTTCGTTTGATGTTTTCATGACTATTGACGTTTGTTGTTTAGGATTGATGTTTTCAACTTGCAATGTTAACTATTAAAATTAATGAATGCCATGTGCTTCCGTTACTACGATATCCAATTCACTTGACAGCCCGGTGTTTCCGCCACCGGGCGGGGTGTCACAGTTTGGTATCAGAGCCATGGGTATAGGGAACTAGGATAGAGTATTAGAAACACACCGACCTAGACTATAACCTAAGAGTCCTTAGCGCAAATACATGTACTTAGGTACGAACCTTTCTATGCTTTTCTTAATCTCATTTCTTATCCGGTTTGGCGAATGAGCTACAAGAAAATAGTCTGTATGATTAGGTTCTTCTCTTTGTGGAATCTCATCATAGTCTTAATTAAGTTTGAAACGTGAGAACGAGTGCAATCTGGAAGGGGGAACGCCTGTATCACGGACATATTGTCTAAGGCAAAGCATTTCGTATAAATCTCTTTAAGAGACATGTTTACTTACCTGGGGATGTACGAGCTGAGTGTGACCCTATAGGCTAAAGCACGCCTTCTCGAATACGTTAAAAACGAATTTAACACTTTGATAAGTCGTTAGTCTGAAAACCAAGACACATTCCTAAGCCTTCAAATTCTAATTAGATATTTTTTATGAGTCAACAATTATTGTTTTCTAAGATTTAAAAAAAATTTCCATGGGTTTTCTATACTATTTCCAATGTTGTTCCAAGTTATCTATATTTCCATGATTTCTAAATGTTTACTATGAAGTGTTGTTTTTAATTTCATGATGTTCTAAGTGCTATTCCATTATATTAAAAATTACAACCCAGTTCAACAATGCTACTCAAAACAACCCAAGACTCCTCACTGCACTTTGAAATACTTTAACTCTTGCGGTCAGACAAAATTCTTCGGTAACGAAGGGGCTACTGGACTTCTCCAATGGTACGAAAGCATGGAGAGTACCTTCGTTAACTGCAAATGCCCTGAAGACCTCAAAGTCTGTTATGCCACAAGCGTCTTTCAAAAGGGTGCTTTAACTTGGTGGAATGACAAGAAACGCATGCTCGGTGAAGCTGTTGTTACTGCTTTGACTTGGGCTGCATTCAAAACCACTATGACTAACAAATATTGCCCTCCTAGCTAAATCCGAAAGCTCGAGGGTGAATTCTGGGGTCTCAATTAGGACAGGGGTGAGAATGTGGCTTATAATGATCGTTTCTCGTAGCTTAGTACCTTATGCCCCAACATGGTTACTCCCAACTCTCGTGGAATCGAATAATATATCGGGGGTTTGCCAATGTCTATCCAAGACGCTGTCTGGGGTAGTAAACCTGCTACTATAGGCGAGGTCATGACTTTAGCCGGTCGCCTTACTAAAAATCACGTCCAAGCTGGCACATTGGTTCGTAGGGGTAACAAAAAGTTCAAGGGTTCATCTAGCCATGATTCAAAACGTTCTGAAGGAAGTTCTTACAAGGGTTTCAAGCCCGAACCATCATCCAATCCCAAAAAGCGACAAAATCATGCCATCAACTATGCAGTTAATGTTCCTAATCAAGGGAGTAATGTGGACCGAAAACCGTATATGGGAAACTTGCCCAAATATAACAATCAAGCGGGGCGTGCTAGGGCCTTCAACATCAACGCTAATCAGGCCCAAGAAATCAACGAAGTAGTGAACGGTATGTTTCTCGTTAACAATCGTTATGCTTCTGTTTTATTTGACTCGGGTGCCGATAAGAGTTTTGTCTCCCTAGAGTTTGCTTCATCATTTACTATTAGTAGTATTGGCATTGATAGTCCTTATGTGGTAGAAGTAGCGAATGGGAAAAGTGTTTCTATTAGTTCATCATCTATGGGATGTGTGCTTAACCTTCAAGGTCATATTTTTCATGTTAATCTTTTGCCTATGACTCTCGGTAGTTTTGACGTTATCATCGGTATGGATTGGTTGTCCTCTAACGGTACAGAAATTCTATGTCGTGAAAAGATTGTTCGTATTCCTCTTCCATCGGGTCAAATTCTGAATATCTCGGGGAAAAATCTCCTGCCAACTTAAAAATCATGTCTTGTTTCGAAGCTCAAAAATATTTGCCTAGGTTAGGTCGCGTTTTTGGCTCACGTCGAAGTAAAAGAAAACAAAGAAAGAAAACTCGAGGAACATTCCTGTGGTGCGGGATTTTGCTGGGGTTTTTCCCGAAGACCTGACCGGTCTTCCACCCGCACGACAAATCGAATTCCGCATTGATCTCATTCCTAGTGCTACTCCTATTGCGAAAACTCCATATCGTCTATCACCTTCCGAACTTTAGGAGTTAGCCAGTCAACTTCAAGAAATATCCCGTAAAGGTTTTATCCGTCCGAGTTCTTCTTCATGGGGTGCACCAATTCTATTTGTTAAAAAGAAAGATGGTTCATTTCGTATGTGCATCGATTATCGCGACTTGTTTCTCAAAAATTGATCTTTGTTCTGGCTACCATCAATTGCTTGTTCACGAAGATGACATACCAAAAACCGCGTTTCGTACGCGGTATGGCCATTTCGAATTTACAGTCATGCCTTTCGGGTTAACTAATGCACCTACTATATTTATGGACTTGATGAACCGTGTATGCCGTCCGTATTTGGAGAAATTCGTTATTGTTTTTATCGATGATATTTTGATCTATTCCAAATCCAGAAACGATCATGAGCAACACCTTCGCACCATCCTTCAGATGCTTAGACAAGAACAACTTTATGCAAAATTTTCTAAGTGTGAATTCTGGCTCCACGAGGTTCAGTTTCTGGGTCACATGGTTAACAAAAACGGCGTTCAAGTGGATCCCGCAAAAATCAAAACCGTCAGAAATTGGTCAGCACCGACCACTCCAACCGAAATCCGTTCCTTCCTTGGTCTAGCGGGTTACTACCGTCGGTTCATTGCTAACTATTCAAAAATTGTCGTTCCTCTCATGTCCTTAACTTGCAAAAATGTACCATTCGTGTGGGGTCCCGAGCAACAGAAATCATTCGATGTTCTGAAAGATAAATTGTGTAGCGCCTCAATTCTTACTCTTCTTAATGGTAAAGTAATAGCCTACGCCTTGAGACAGTTGAAAATTCATGAAAGGAACTATGCCACTCATGATCTCGAATTAGGTGCGGTGGTCTTTGCTTTCAAAATTTGGAGGCATTATCTTTATGGCACCAAATGCCTTGTTTACACCAATCATAAAAGTTTACAACACATTCTGAATCAGAAGGAACTGAATATGAGGCAAAGGCGTTGGGTTGAATTATTAAGCGATTACGACTGTAAAATCCATTATCATCCGGGTAAAGCTAACGTTGTTGCTGATGCTCTTAGCCGTAAAGATCATTTCATGCTTACCTGTGTCTCTATTCGAGACGATTTAAAATCGAAAATTATTGATGCCCATCGTGCTGTTGTTTTCGAGGGTACCTTTCATGATGATATGACCATTGGAATGGATCTACAATTGGAAACTAAATCTGATGGTCTACTTTACTTTATGAACCGTATTTGGGTGCCCTCTCGTGGTAATGTTCGCGTTCTTCTCATGGGCGAGAATCAAAAGAGCTGTTATTCTATTCATCCTGGTTCGGATAAAATGTATATGAATCTTCGTTCTCAGTATTGGTGGCCGGGTATGAAAAAGGATATTGCGGTGTACGTTTCTAAATGTTTAACTTGTTCGAGGGTCAAAGCCGAACATCAACGTCCTTTCGGTCTTCTCGAGCAGCCTGGAATTCCTGTTTGGAAATGGGAGAGCATAGCCATGGATTTCATTACTAAACTTCCTCCTTCCAACGCTTACGACAGTATTTGGGTAATTGTCGATTGGTTAACGAAATCAGCTCACTTTCTGCCTATCAAGGAAACTTATTCTGCCGAAAGATGTTGATATATATTGATCATCAGATCTAAAGTTTTTCAGAAAAGATGTGCGAACAGAATTTGGATGATGTGCGGAAAAGAATTGACTTAGAGATGTGCGGACAGACTATTATCGCATATCAACTTAAGTTTTTGTTATTTTTGTTTGTACACACTTGTATTGATTAGAGTAGTATAAATAGGTGTTCTTGTGTATATTTCAGGAGACTTTTAGACCTTTGAACGATTACACCTTTTATACACACACTTATTCTCTCGATCAATAAAACTTGCATTTATCAATAATTTCTTGTGTTGAATTGTTTGTTTGAATGATTGTAATCATGATTGTTGAATAGATTAACAGATCAATATGCCCGTCCTGACCTGATCTACATCCACAATTGGTATCAGAGCTGTTGGTTTAGTAGGTCAAACTTCGTTTGGTTTTACTTGAATATGTTAATTCAACAACGATTTGAATCTTCGAACCGATTCAATTTGTTCTAATTGTTCAAGAGATAAATCCTTCAACATTTGAATCGAATTCAACGTGAAAATTGCTTGAATTATGGATTTGAATGCTTGAAAAGTCTGTTGTTGATATGCGCACTGTTCATCTCACATTCAAACAAATTCATTGATTAGATTCTGTTTTCTGATAGAATTGAGATTCAACGAACATTGCTAATGAATTCATACATCTTTTACGTTTGATTTCAATCAAATTCAGAATCAAATCATAGAAATTATGATTTCACTGTTGTTCGTACATCTTTGAGACTTGAGAAAATGATGATGTTCACTGAAGTTGATCCAATTGTTATTCAATTTCCAGTTATCTTCTTCTTAATCATATGCATTCTAGCTTACTTTAATCTGTTGAATTAATTTTTCTTCAAAACTGAACAGAACTGTTGTCCGCAAATCATTTTGGAGATTACTATTGCTGCAGATCTTATTAATCAATCAATTAAGTTGAAGAAAGCTGACATAGATTGAAGTAATTAAGTTGATTTCATTTCTGTGGAAAATTTTGATTTTCAAACTGTTCGTAGATCAGTACTGTAGCATGCAGATTGACACCGTTGCTGGCAGATTGACACTGTAGTGCGTAGATCGACACTGTTATCCGTAGATCAAGTTTTCAAGAATCAAAAATGGCAAACAACAACAATAATTCTGATTATGCATAAAAAGTTCCTTTGCTTAAAACAAGGGCTGACTTCAAAGGCTGATGAATTTAAAGACAATTTTAAAGAAGATTTGAGAAAATGTTATCCGTAGATCAAGTATAAAGACAATGCATACAGAGATGGTATGAAAGTCATTCCACTGGAAGAATTGGAAGGTGATGAATTTAAAGAAGATTTGAGAAAATGTGCAATTGATCTGAAGGCTTATTCATTTCTAATAATGGCAATCCCATTGGCTTTCTTGACCAGAACAAAGAAGTATGTCACAGCAAATTCATTCTACAAAATCTTACAGAAAATGTATGAAGGAGGAACTGAGATTCAGAGTATGAAGAAACAAAAACTGAAAAGACAACTAGAGATGTTTTCTGCATTACCTGGTGAATCTATCAATTCACACTTGAACAGATTTGTACAACTGGTGACTGAAATGGAAGCAATGGAAATACCTGCAAACACTGAAGATATAAGTTTGAGGTTGTTGCATTCACTGCCTGAAAGCTGGAAACATACTGTTACTATTCTCAAGTAAACACTTTCTTTAGATGTTCAAGATCTGGATTTCATGGTTACTAAAATTGAGTCTTTGGCTATGGATGAACAATCTAGAAACTTGATGACTAAGAAAGAAATGGAACAGTATGTGTTCAAGGATGAAAAATCAGGACAACAAGGTCATGGATTTGTATCAACAGATGTGAACACATTTGATGAACATTTTCAAGGGGATTGTTTCTTTGCAAGTTCAACTGAAACAGCTAGTTTGAATGATTTCTGTGAAGAAGGTGTTGAAATTTCAAAAGGAAAAGTCAAAACAATGAATGTTGAGAAAGCTCATGATATTATCAACATTGTGTTGAAATCTGATGAACATAAAGCTCCTTATGCTGCTTTTACAACAAGTTTCATAGCCTATCTGGGAAGTCAACACCAATGGAACTAATGGTACAAGATTTGAATGACATGCATCCTAATGATGTGGAAGAAATGGATATTCAATGGAATATAGTCATGTTGGCTTACAGATCTCAGAAACAAATGAAGTGAAACAGAAATTTCAGCAAGCCATGTTTGAGTAAGATGGGTTTTGATAAATCAAAAGTAAGGTGTTTCAAGTGTAATCTGTATGGGCATTTTTCTAGAGAATGTAACAATACTGCTGCAAAGACTACACAGAACACTATGAATCCTAATCAAGCTTCTACCTCTAACAGCAAATCTGAAGAAATCAAGGCTATGTGTGTAGCCTATGATGGTGAAGTTGACTAGAGTGCATATGGAGCTGAAATAGAGAAAGAATTTGCATTGATGGCTCGGAATGTTGATGATGATCAAACGAAAGGAGCTGAAGTTGATGCAAGCAAATATCCACCATTTCCAGATGATGTCAAGGAGAATGTATGTTTAAAAGCATGCCTGAATGAGGTAACCCATTATAGAACTCACTTTTATGTTGTTAATGACATGTTACCGGCTGAAATTAAAAGTCACCAGAAAACCAAAGAAGATCAAAAGGAATTTGAAAAGAAAATCAAATCTTTAATTGAGGATCTTTAAGAATCTAAAAATCAAGAATCAATTCTAAAAAACTCATTGAAAATTCTTGAAGAGTCATTTGTTAAAAGTCAACTTGAAGCTTCCACATATAAATTGAAATATGAACAGTTGATGTCAACCAAAGAACAAATGGAAAAGTGGATTGCTAGTCAAAAGGAAGGTAAAAATGGTAATGGGTTGGATTTTTCTCAAGTGGCATAAAAAACCATACCTCCTCCTGTGAACTATGAGAAATTTCCAAGTGTCATGACCAACACATTACCAAGTGACTTTAATCCACATGACTACTCCAGTGATGCTCAATCTAAAATGAAATCTTTGGTTCAAAACCCAGAATTTTCTGATGATTCTGAAAGTTCTAAACTTAACAAAGAAGTATACATTGAACATGACACAGAGAAACTGAAAGAAGGTCAACCTGTAAAATCACTTAATATGAACCAAAACAAAAAAAAAAGTGTACCTTCAAACCAAAAACTTCAGTGGTTTTGTGAAATCTGAAGAAAATTCAATCACTGCATACCCAAACTTCTTTGTTGAGGAAGTGAAAGAGAAAAAAGAATTAAGAAATAAAGGTCAACTTAAAATGATTATAATGACCAACAAGGTGATGTTTATTAAGGGTTTGGGTTTGTTAATCCACATTTTAAAAGATACTTGAAACAACAAGAATCAAAGAAATCATCAATTAAGTTCAAATTTGTCTCTAATCTGACAACAGGTCATCATCCTGAAAATTCCGATGCTCAATCTGAACTTAAAAAGAAAAACAAAAAGAAACAAAAGAAGAAAAAGAAGTCAAACATTAATTCTTCTGTTGTTTCTGATGCAAACAAAGTTGATTCAGTTGGTCAAAGTTCTTCAAAAGTAAACAACAAAGTCAAACAAGTTTTCAAACCAAAACCAAATCTGAATTCTTAAGAATCAAAGCAATCACAAAGTTTGAAAACTAAATTCTATGAAAAGAACACAAGTCTTTCGTGTGACAGGTGCAAAATGACTAATTATAATACTAAAGATTGTTACTTTTCAAAGTATTGTCAACTTTGTGATATGACAAATCACTCCATTGATGAATGTTACTTCAATAAGTGGTGTAAGATTTGTGGGAGGGTGAATCACAACACTGAGGAGTATTATTACAAAGAAAGGTCAAAATCTCACAAGGAGATATGAAAGAAATTAACATCATTTGAAAATGATGAGGGTTTCTATGATACATGGACTCCAAGGAGCATGAGAATGAGTGGTTCATCACAATTACCAAATAAACAATTTGCAAAAACTAAAATGAACATGATTTCTAGAATTGCATCTCATCCTCATTCTCAAGACAGTGTTAAAAGGAGTTTGATCAAACAATTTCATGATGAACCTGGTCATTCTCATGTTGTTCATTCTCATGTTGTATCAAAACAAATGAAGTCAACATATGATTCAGCAAAAAAATTTCAAAACCTTATGTTCATAAAAATAACTCTAATGAGCTTCCAAGTGAATTGAATGATAGGTTTGAAGTGTTAATGAATCAATATGCTAAGCTCAAATCTTATATGTTGACTAAATTTGGTTTGCAATGTGCACAACAAACTATTATTGATGAATTTGGAAAACCCAAAACCACTATGGTTTGGGTTGATCGTTCTAACTGATTTTGTTGATTGTGCAGCCACATCCACCTAGAGCTAAAGATATTTTATGGATTGTGGATAGTGGTTGCTCAAGACACATGACGGGAAATCAACACTTGCTCGATCAATAAAAATCAAAGAAAGGATCATATGTTGCATTTGGTGACAGTGGAGGATGGATTACGGGTGAAGGAACTGTCAGCAATTGATCGTTGAGTTTTGACAATGTCAATTATTTTGTACAACTTGCTGAGCGTTACACAAATTTGTGACAAGTCATACAAAACCATGTTTGATGACAAATTTTGTTACATATTGGAACCTGGACTCCAAATACCTGAAGAGTGGATCCAAATGAAAGCTCCAAGACATAACAATATCTACATAATGGATATGAGTTCTTTGTCTGACAACATTCAAGAGACATGTCTGCTTTCAAAAGCATCTAATGATGAATCAGTTCTTTGGCATCGACGTCTTGGTCACCCTCACTACAATAATATGAATAACTTGGTTAAGCATGATCATGTAGTGGGAATACCCCAAAAGATGTTTTCTGTCATTGATACATGTTCTGCATGCTTAAAAGGAAAACAACATCGAAAATCTCACAAGACAAAGATTGTAAATTCAAATGCTACACCGCTTAAACTTTTGCACATGGACCTCTTTGGCCCTACAAATGTTTTGAGTCACTTAATGAAACAATATTGTCTTGTTGGTGATTGATGATTTTTCCAGATTCACTTGGGTATTTTTTTATGTACAAAAAGAGTGAAACTGCAGAAATTTTGAAAATTTTCATTACTAAAATTGAAAAATCAATTTGACTCAAAAGTCAAAGTAATGAGAAGTGACAGTGGTACAGAATTCAAAAATGAAGTGTTTGAGTCTTTCTGTACAGGTAAAGAAATTGATAGACAATTCAGTGCTGCTAGAACTCCACAACAAAATGGAGTTGTAGAACGCAAGAGCAGGACATTAATTGAAGCTGCAAGAACAATGCTAGCTGATTCAAAACTGTCTATTACTTTTTGGGCAGAAGCTGTGTCAACTGCTTGTTTTGTTCAAAACAGAAGTCTCATTGTCAAAGATCATAACAAAACACCATATAACTGTTGTTTAAAAGAAAACCTCAAATTGGTTTCTTTAGATCATTTAGGTGTCATGTATCTGTGTTAAATACCTCTGACCGATTAGCTAAATTTGATGCAAAAGCATGTGATGGATTCTTTGTAAGATATTCATCACAATCTATTGCATATACAGTTTACATTTCAAAACACAACATTATTGAGTAATCAATGAATGTTGAGTTTCATGAAAACTCTTTTCCTAAAATCATAAATGGTCTAGCTTGGTTATTTGACATAGATGCTTTGACAACTTCATTGAATTCTAAATCTATTGATGATTCTGCAGGTTATAGCTCAAGGGGAGAATCTGATGATGAAGTCATTTTACCTTTTCCCTCAAACTACCCCGATTTGTCAAATCCAGATATTCATGCAAATTTTGATGATTGTATTCCACCATCAGATCCTACTGCTGAAAGTGATGAATTGATAGCTGATGATGGATACAATTATTTTCATAATTCACCTCATGAATCTGATCCATCCATCCAAACCACAACCATTCAAGACTTCAATTATGCAAATTTGGAAGATGAGGTGGTTGTTGATTCTGTTCCTACTTCAAGGATTCACAAATACCATCCTCAATCTAATATAATTGGAAGTTCGATTGAAAGGCTAACAAGAAGTAAGAATGACAATGAAAATATTTTTCTCTACTCATGCTTCTTATCTCAAACAGTTCCAAACAACATTTCTGAGGCTATTAAAGATTCATGTTGGATAGAAGCTATGCAAGAGGAGCTTCTCCAATTGTAAATTCAGAATGTTTGGACATTGGTTGACTTACCTGAAGGACAATATGCCATTGGTACTCGTTGGTTATATCGAAATAAATAAGATGAACATGGCATTGTCATCAGAAACAAAGCTAGATTGATAGCTCAAGGATACACTCAAGAATAGGGTATTGATTATGAAGATTTCTTTGCACATGTGGCAAGACTTGAGGCTATCTGATTATTTCTTGCATATTCTGCATACATGAACTTTACAGTGTATCAAATGGATGTCAAGTGTGCTTTCCTATATGGTGTCATTAATGAGGAAGTGTATGTTCAACAGCCTCCTGGATTTGAAGACAAGGAATTTCCTCACAAAGTGATGAAACTTAACAAAGCTCTTTATGGCTTACATCAAGCACCACGAAAGTGGTATGAAAACTTGTCATCTCATCTGATGCAAAATGGTTTTATAAGAGTCAGAATTGATCTAACTCTTTTCCTTAAACGAAAGAACAAAGATCTTCTCCTAGTTCAAATTTATGTTGATGATATCATATTTGGTTCCACAAGCAAAGAGCTTTGCACAGAGTTTGAATCTATCATGCAGTCAAAATTTCAAATGAGCTCAATGGGTGAAATGATTTTCTTTCTTGGATTACAAGTTACTCAAGCAAAAGATGGAATATTCATAAATCAAGAGAAGTACATCAAGAAGATTCTTAAAAAATTCTCATTTGAAGATGTTTAATCCATAAGAACACCACTTGAAAAAGCTCACAAGTTAGAGCCAGATGAAAGTGAAAAATCTGTGGATCAAACATACTATCGATCATTAATTGGATCTTTGATGTACTTAACTGCAAGTAGACCGGATATCATGTTTGTTGTTTGCTTGTGTGCACGATATCAAGCAAATCCCAAGGAATCCCACCTTCAAGCTGTCAAGCGTATATTCAGATATCTCAAAGGAAAATCTACACTGGGTTTATGGTATCCTAAAGAGGGAAATTTTGAATTACATGCTTACACTGACAGTGATTATGGGAGATGTAATATAAACAGAAAATCAACTTCTGGGGGATGTCAATTTTTGGGTCCAAGGTTAATTTCATGGCAGTGTAAGAAACAAACCAATGTTTCTATATCTACTGCAGAGGCTGAATATATAGTTGCATCAGCATGTTGCTCACAAGTCCTTTGGTGTCAAAACCAACTACTAGACTATGGGTTTAACTTCTTGAAAACCCCAATCTATATTAATATACTACAGCAATCTTTATCAAAAGTAATCCAGTACAACACTCTAAAACCAAACACATAGAAATCAGATCTCATTTTTTACGTGATAATTCTGAAAAAGGTTTAATAGTGTTAGTACAAGTAATTACTGAAAACCAATTGGCTGATCTTTTTACTAAGGCCTTTAATCAAGGCAGATTTGAACATTTTGTTCAAGCCATTGGTATGATCAACTATGAACCTTGAACATATGTCATTGCCATCTAAATAAATAAATTAATCAATTAAAAAAAGTGGCAGAAGTACAAAATAAAAGATGAATGTTTGGTTGAGCAACTTAAGAGAAATGATTTTAAATCACATCTTGGTCTTTTACATATATTTCAAAATCAATAAAGGCTGACTGCTCATAATGTTTAGTGTGGGTAAGTTGAATAACATTAAATCTGAAAAGTAAACATCTTGGTGATAAACCTAAAAGTTCTTTATGTCCAAGTTGTGTTAAGTTCCATCTAAGGGCATTGGTGGAGTATTCAATTTTCTGATAGACTGCTTGTAAAGTTACTTACACATATCAGGTAATGATGCAATAGAATATGTGTTGAGCAAACATCTATGAACTTCTTTGTTGTGGTGCCCACAGACCTGAAGTTTCACATGAGGTCTCCTTTGTTGTAGTGATCTACAGACCTGGAACACCTCAATATGTACAAAAGATTACAAAAAGGAACAATACCAAGTGTCAAAAGATTTCCAAAGTGGAACAGTGCCAATTCCAAAAAAATGGAAAGTAAAGAAGATTCCCAAAGGGAACACCACCAATTAATTTATAACCCAAAGCTTCACGATTACATTGTAAGTGACCTGATTGTTAAAGTGCTTGCTTGTATGTTTTTGAAGATAGTGGAACTTCTAAGATGTTTCTAAGTGTGGGTCACATACTTGACATACTTAATCAAACCAAAACAAGATAAAATATCACTAAGTGTTAAAAAGTAAGTTTGTTATAAGCTTTGTGCCCATCTTACATAGTGAAATATTGTCTATGTCTATTCAAAACTTTTATTTTGTGTGAAGATTATTGATGTGATATGATCTCTTTGCTTGCCTACATTTGTTCTTAAAAGGTACTTCTCTGTCCAAGTGAAACAAAATAAAGGTGGCTTTGATCATATTTGTGATATGGAAAGTTTAAATTTTCTTCTCTAAGAAAATGATAACTATAGGGGGAGAAAATGTCATATTCATATAATTTATGAGAAAAACTGGATTGACTGGATGTGGTATTATGAATATAGATTGAAAGTGTGCAATTCATTTCATAATTGAAAATTTGATCTCTGCAGAGTATAATTATACATGTCATGAAATGACCAAAAGGCCAAATTATGTGTGTCAAAGATATTTTTAATATAAACAAATCATGTGTTTTGATCACATGAATTTAAAATTTAGATCTTAATATTTCAAGATTTGTGGACACTGTTATTCGCAGATCAAGATATGTGAACACTGTTGCCCACAGATCAGTTGAAACTGTGAAACTGTCAAGATGTGTGGACACTGTTATTCACAGATCAAGATATGCGAACATTGTTGCCCATAGATCAGTTGAAACTGTGAAACTGTCAAGATGTGTGGACACTGTTATTCGCAGATCAAGATATGCGTACACTGTTGTCCGCAGATCAGTTGAAACTGTCATTCGCAGATCAGCTGAAATCACTATCATTAAGCTCTCCTTATATTTTTTATTTTTGTCTTAATGATACTGGTTATACGAACTAATGATTTGAATTGTTTGTGTGCAGATGTGCAAGGAAAAATCAAAAGATATTTGATGAAAATTATCACAAGTATAAAGAACTGTTACCCATTGATCAATTGATGATCTATGAGCATTGTTCAAAGTACAACATTAAGAAAGATGAAAAGAATCATAAAACTATCTAAGTGTTTGAAAGATGTGCGGATGGTACTATAGCAAGCAGATCAATATGATGTGCGAATGACACTATTTTCTACATATCGAACAAAATTAAAGATATTAAGATTAGGTTATAAATCATCAATCATAAATGTGATTTATAACTTGATATGTAAATCTTTGAAGAATATTGAAGGATGTGTGAACAACAGTACAAAACTGATGTTACTGTTATACGCATATCAAGTACTATTTTCCACAGATCACAAAATTGTTTTAATTTTGAAACAAATTTTGATATCAAAACGATAAGAATCACAAGTAAATGTTTTTTAACTAAAAGAAAAACTCATAAAACTCATTTTACATGTGAAAAGAATGAAAACTGATATGATGTGCGAACAAACTGTTGTCCGCATATCTTTTAAAATTTGTTTTAAAATTTTAACAAGTGTGGGAATAGTATATAAACCCTTCAAAACCCTCAAACGGTTCATTTCAAACACCAAGTACAGTTGCAAGAAGATTTTCACACAGTTCATTACAAACAACAAAATCGATCATCTAAATATCATAATCATAACAATTAGATATCACAAGCAACTAGTGTATCTTTTTGGGTAAGAATCAATCAATAAGTTTGAAATGTCACTGTTCAACGTAAAGTAACAAATCGACAAACAAAATTGACTAACTTGAACTTTGATTTAAACATGAATGCATTCAATCAATAAGTGCTTAAATGTGATCATTATCTGGTTATCCTCACAAACATCTTAAAATTTTGAGTATAAAACTTGATCAACTTTGACCTGAAAGTCAAAATTTATTAAAACTTGAATCTAAACATTAATTATGATAAATTTCTTTCTTATTGCAGGTTAAATGGCTGAATTAAAGTTTGTGAAGGAGCATAATGTAGTATCTTATCTACGTCCTGAAGTTCCTGTTGGCAAAGCACAGTTTCTTGAAGTCATACAATTTTTATTTAGGACAAGATTGGCATTTGCATTGTGTGTTGATCCAGTCATAGTATCAAGATTTATCAAAAGATTTTGGAGAATAGTTGTGGTTGAATCTGTTGATGGTGTGACCAGAATTCGAGGTGAATTTGCCCAAGATAGAGAACTCATTGTTACAGAAGCAAGTATCAGTACTTGTTTAATATTTGGAGAAGATGGTAACTACCTACTGAATTCAATGAAGCTGAAATCCTTCAATGTTTTGAAGATATTGGTTATGAAGGAGGTCCAGTTAGAAAGCAGGTATTAAAAAGGGCAGATCAGTTCAAGATGGAGGTTTTTTATTCACTGTATTCAACACTCTCTGTCTAAAACGAAGTCTGGATGGAATGATATGACCTATAGAACTGCTTCTATAGTGGTTGCTTTAGTTGAAAACAGAGGATACAACATGTCTAGTTACATCTTCAATGGGTTAAGAATGAATATTGAAGAAGACAGAAGAAAGAAATTTTTGATGTATCCAAGATTTCTTCAATGTTTGATCAATCAATCATTTCCTGAGCTGATAGGAGTATATCATGGTCCAACACTTAGAGTATTACATGATGACTCTAAGGTGTTTGCTTACTTAACCAGGACAAATGCCAGGAGTAGTTTCATTGGTCTTGAGACTGATATTACACAATATATGAAGGATGTGGCTGCTGGACAGATTGAGAATGGAAATGATCAAGTTAATTTGGTTGATGAACCGGTGAATATGGATGATTTGATTAAAGAAGAGCCTGTAGCTCATGCTGAATCTAGTTCTGAAGATGAGAATGGTGATGATAATGATGATCAATCTGATGGTGATGAGAATGATGACAATCAACCTGATAATCAAGATGATGATAATAATGATGATGATACTGATGGTGATGGTGATCAACCTGAAAATGTTGATGGAATTAATGTGAAGATTGATCCAAATAATGGTGATGAAAATATACAAGAACAACAAGTTGAGTTTGAAGAAAAAGATGATAGTTCAGAGAAGACTTTATCTGACCATCAAGAAGACATTAAAAAATCAATCTTGATCAAATTGATTTTGTATATGATGATTATGAAGAACAGTCAAAGGCTGAAGAAGATAAAGATCAGATTGTGATTTCTTCTTCAAATGAAGAACATGAATCTGAGAAGGATATTAAGGAAGTGGATGAAGACTTGCCTTTGGAATATCCTACTCATGAGTCAAAATTACATGTTGGTGATTTATCCAAGTTTTAAATGGCACATCTTTCTGAAGTAAATAAATTGAGTTTGGAAATTGAAGAACTTAATAGAAGAATTCAAGATTCTGACAATCTATTCAACAATTTTAGATTAACATCCAGTGAAATTGTTGATAGATACAATAGGTTGGTGACCAAAAATCTTGATGTGAAGAAGCTTAATGTTGATCTTAGAAATGAACTTGATTTGAAAGAGAAAGAGATTGAAGATTTACACTTACGCTTAAAGAAGAAAGAAGAAAATATTCAAGAATTGACTGAGTTCAACAGTTTGAAAGATAGAAAAATTGAATATTTGTTGAAGCTTATTGATTCTATGAAGATCATGATAATGATCATGATCATGATGATGAAACTGATGATGAACCCATAATTGAAAGAAGTGAATGTGATTTGCAATTGACTGTGGTTGAAAAGGTTGAAGAAAGATTTAAACCATTGGCTGTTGTGTCTCTAGAAGTAATTCCAATATACATTTCATGAATTGAAGGTGGATGAAGCAATTTTGAGAGATATTCAATCAAGTTATTTATGAAGAGAAAGAACTATCTCAAAGGTCAAGTTGACTGATGGAGATAAACAACTGGTCATTTCTAAATTGTTAACTGTTGATCAACAAGAAGTTTTATTGAAAGAAATTGACAGAGTTGTAAATACATTTCAAAATGCTGTAGAAAATTTGTAGAAACATCAGCCTTTGTTAATCAAATCCTCTGACTCATATTCAATTACTTATCAAAGAAAGAAGAGAAAGTTAAATAAAGGCAAAGCTTTGATGGTTGAACAAGTAGTTGATGAAGTGAAAGAAATGTCTAAACTTGAAAAGATGGATGCCAAGATAAAAAGAAAGCTTGACAGAGATGAGTTTTTAACTCCATAAGAGTGGAAAAGGCATCTTGAATTAGTTGAATTAGATGCACAAAAGGCACAACGCATTCATTCTTCTCGTGATCAAGAAGATATATCAGATACTGAAATGATAGAAGCTTTACAAGGAATAGATGATGAAGATGAATATGATTTGAATATTCAGAATCCTGAAAATGTGCTTGATGATGAAACAGAATTGAAGTATCCTGATGAATATTATGAAGATGTATTAAAGTTTGAATTGGAGGAGCCTGCATAAGAAGTGAAAAAGCAAATTGAATTTGCCTTTAGTAACAACATCATGTTTTTGTTACAAAAAATGATTCAATAGAGTGTATGTGTTAGGCAAAACTGAAGAGGAACTTGATTTTGATATTCAAAAGTTGAAATCAACTGAAAATGAAGAAGGAGAGTTTGAGGCTGACAAATACTTTGAAGATTTAGAGGTAGAAAATCCCAGAACCATATTACATCCTGTGATAGATAGAATGAAGAAGGATGAGTTGAAGGATTGGCTGGCATCAAGAAATTATCCTGTGAGACAGATGGATAATATGAATACTAAACAGTTAAGAAGAATGGTGGAGACATTTCAGATCAAAGAAAAGGCTGAGAGGAGAATGGTAAAGTTGAATCCTTTCAAGGAACAATATATAGATGTGTCTGAAAGAAAGCCAATTCAAAAACCACCGAAAAAGTCAATTGCAGAGATTAAAGATAAATACAAAATCAAATCTAAAGTTGTGAGATCATATGGAACAACTGAATACATGCCTTCATCAGAAACTATTATGAAGAATTGGTTGCCTAAGAAACCCATTAGAGTAAGTGTGAGATCTATGGTGGAAAAAGGACAAACTGTGCAAGAGCTTTTAGCTAAAACAGTTGCATACTCAACAGATCACAAGTCCAAGATTGCATGGAAATTTGATGAAGATTTCAAGGGGTTTATCATCAAAAGAATCAATGGATCATGTGAGGTGTATTACTTTTTGACTCACATTGCAAGGCTTGATCAACAAGACTTAAAAGAACTTAAAAGCTAATCTCTGGTGAAGGACAAGTTGAGTGTTTGAGGAACAACTTGTGCGTTTACGTTGGATAAACTGTTCACATCAGATAGAGATTATTATTTAAGTCTGGCCAAACTGCAAGATGCTAAATACTTCCATGAAAAATCTTTGTTCCTGGACTAATCAGACAATTCATGCTTGATGATATTGCCAAGTATCTACCAAAGCTTGAACAACAAGGTTTGAAAGTTTTTAATGGAGATCAAAATAGTTATCCTATTTTGAGATGGTTTTATGACACTGGGAACAAAGAGTTGGTGCTGGCAGAAATATTGAAGATCAAAGTGAGGATGAAATCATAATGTTTGGTGTCTTTGAGCTAAGACTGTTACATCCATCTTACACTCACTTTCTTGCAAAACAGAATTTTGAAAAAGTGATTAGACAAGACTCAGAACAAGATTTATGCTACTTCATTCATATGATTGAAATCTTGTTTGTAACTTATGAGAAAATGTCTTTGAGGAAGGAGTTATTGGCATTGAATGTTGGAACTTTGAAGATAACAAATATTCAGTCCTTGGAGATAAATAATAGAAGAAATTTGGTGATCAAGAGTGCAACTAGAATTGATGAGATGTTTACTAAAGATGATATTCTTAATCTATCTCAAGTAACAATTGAAGAGATGATGATGATGCCTATTATTGTGAAGAATGATAAACATAATAAAGTGGCTTCAAAATTTCAACAGTATATCAAGTCTGCACAAGATTTTTGGAATGTTAAACATTTGTCAGAGTTTGTAGAAGTAAAAGAAGAAGAAGATGAAACTTGAAGTATGATGATAGGAGGAGATTGTTGATATATATTGATCATCAGACTTAAAGTTTTTCAGAAAAGATGTGCGGACAGAATTTGGATGATGTGAGGACAAGAATTGTTTTAGAGATGTGCGAACAGACTATTATCCGCACATCAACTTAAGTTTTTGTTATTTTGTTTGTACACGCTTGTATTGATTAGAGTAGTATACATAGGTGTTCTTGTGTATATTTCAGGAGACTTTTAGACCTTTGAACGATTACACCTTTTGTACACACACTTATTTTCTCGATCAATACAACTTGCATTTATCAGTAATTTCTTGTGTTGAATTGTTTGTTTGAATGATTGTAATAATGATTGTTGAATAGATTAACAGATTAACATGCTCGTGACCTAACCTGATCCAGATCCACAAAAGACGAGCTCAACTCTATGTAAAAGAAATCATGTGTCGTCATGGGGTGCCTATGGATATTAATTCTAATCGAGATGGTCGCTTTCTGTCTCGATTTTGGAAAGTCCTTCAGGAGGCTATGGGCACTAAACTCAATCTCAGTACAGCATATCATCCCCAAACTGATGGCCAAAGCGAGAGAACGATTCAAACCCTCGTAGACATTCTTCGGACCTGTGTTATCGATTTCAAGGGAAGTTGAGATTCTCATCTTCCATTGATCGAATTCTCATACAGTAACATTTATCATTCCAGTATTGACGTGGCACCGTTCGAAGCTCTTTATGGCCGTAAATGTCGTTCTCCTCTTTGTTGGACCGAAGTCGGTGACTCTCAAATTACAGGGCCTGAAATGATTCAGGAGACCGCCGACAAGATCAGAAAAATCCGTGAAAACCTTCTAGTAGCCCAAAATCGCCAAAAATATTATGTCGATAAGAAACGTAAGCCTATGGAGTATGATATGGGTGATATGGTTTTGCTCAAAGTGTCTCCATGGAAAGGAGTTTTCCGTTTTGGTAAGAAAGGGAAGTTAGCTCCTCGATATGTGGGGCCCTTCAAAATTATTAAAAGAATCGGAAAAGTCGCTTACGAGCTAGAACTGCCTGGGGAATTGGGCGGTATTTACCCTGTGTTTCATGTTTCTAATCTCAAAACGTATTTATCTTATGAAAGTCTTATCGTGCCCCTCGATGAAATCCAAATCGATAAGTCCATGCAATTTATTGAGTGGCCCTTGGAAATCATGGACGGTGAAGTCAAACAACTCAAGCGGAGTCGGATACCGATAGTCAAGGTTCGTTGGGAATCTAAACGTGGACCCGAATTTACATGGGAACGTGAGGATCAAATGAAAATTAAATATCCGCATCTCTTCCCTTCATTGTCTTCTACTTCGGTTTGAGTAAATTTTGGGACGAAATTTCTATAAGGAGGGGAGACCATGACATCCGCCCCAAGATCCGAACCCGATTTCCGACTCGAACCCGAGGTTAGCCACTTTTAATATATTCGCATTTATTTTTCGATACAATTTAACGTAATCACTATTAATTAATAAAAATGGCAAAATTTTACGTTAATTTCGTTCCGATTAATGTATCAAATCCGTAAAGTTAAAAATCCAACGTATACTAAACAATTACCAAATACAAATTAAAACTCTAAGAATATATATATATATATATATATATATATATATATATATATATATATATATATATATATATATATTGGGGATTTTCTAAAAAGGGTCAAAACCCTAAGAAGTGTAGGAAGCAATCAAAATATAATGCGTGGCCATGAGAGAAAAAAAAACACGGAGGGGCATCTTCGTCATTTATATGCGCGATGCTGATTTCGAAATCCTCGGTATCACTCTCGATGTTCATTTATGGTGTTTTTTGACGTTTATTAATTACGAACATCCAATCATGTATGGTGTGTTTTTGACGTTTTTCGTTTTTAATTTTGAATCCATAATCATTCATCTATGGCGAATACTGAAAGCGATGAGTTTTTGGTTGTTTTTGACGTTTTCGTTTACTAATTACGAACGTCCGATCAATGTTTTGTTCTTCTGAATCATTGTGTTTTTAACATTTCTGAATCATGGTGTTTTTAGTGATCATTTCGAATGTTAAAAACACCATGATTCAGAAGACATAGATCCCATTTGATAGTGCTAAGAAACACCATGAGAAAAGTTAGAAACGCCATGAAAGATGTGTGAGAAATAAAACACCAAAAACGTCAACTGTTTTTACTGTGATCAGTTCAAACGTAAAAAAAACACCATGATTCAGAAGTCACGGATCTAAGAAACACAATGGCGTTTGAATTTTGTGTTAAAAAAACACCATAATCCGACGTCCCAGATTACTTCTTAGCCTTTTTAGAGTTTTTTGCCTTTGTAGAAAATCCCTATATATATATATATACTATCTTATTAAGCAAATAACAAGGGCAAAAAAGTAATTTAACTTTTTCCTTAATGTTGAAAAATAAGGATCAATAGTGTACACAACAATAAAGATAAGGGACCAATCTATCAAACCTGCAACACACATCTAGGGTTTGAAAGTTTGAAACCGCCTCCCTGTTTCAAAATTCAAAATCGTTTAACCTATTCTCTATTCTCTGCTCCGTCACAAGACAAATACCTTCACGAAGATGCCTCCCTGTTTCAAGATGATGGCTGCTCAGATAAAGACGACTGGTTCATGTCGTTTTCACAGATTGATTGTGTTCATCGGAGGTTCGATTTGTGTAAGGGAAAAGAGGGTTAGGATGGTTGTGGTGTTTGCGTTAGAAGCTAAGCAAAGTAGTAGGAATTACGATATCTACAGTTGATCTGTTCACTGGTAAGGTAAGATTTAGGGTTTCTTCAGATTTTACACTTGAAGTTGTTATGTGTTTGTGTTATGTGTTTTGAAAAGTTGTGTGTGCTCTTTGTTAACACAAATCAGAAATTATGTAATGTAAGTTTTGACCATTTTGATAAGAAATTATGTGTTTATATTTGTCTTAAATATAACAACAGTAGTTGTATGAATGTGTGTTTATTGGATTGGGCAAAAGTTGCAGTATTGTGTGTTTTGTATGAATGTATGACTGTGTGTGTGGTATGAATGTATGAATGTGGGTGTTGTACAAATTTATGAATGCGTGTGTTGTGTATGTATGAAGGTTTTTAAATATCACAACAGCATCTCACATAATAGCAGCAACTATTCTAATATTATGTTGGGTGTTGTGTTGACAGGTAAATATATCAACTTTTGTTTTTATGTGTTGACCCATTAGTAGTAGTAAAAACGAAAATAGGATTCTACTCAAGCTTGTTGTGTGATAGCATCAAAACCATCACAACCCTTTGCTGACATAACCCATTGCTGGCATTTCATGGATGCTCAATCTGGCCGTTGCTAACCATATTCAAAAGTCTGTTTGTTAGCAGCATGTTCAACTTTCTTTTGCTTGTTCTCTATGTGATTTGGCAGGTAAGAATTGTAGGTCACATGAAATTAAAGGTGTTATTTTTGTCAATAACCTTGTTACTATTTGTTGATTGATCATGGTTGTGAGCATGCATTTTAGCATTTGAATGACCTTTATTGAATGACTTTCACAACTACATGTGCCTATCTTCTACAAGTAGCATGACTTTGTAGAAAATGCTTCAGCTAACTGCAGCAACACCATGTGTGTCTTCATCACAGGTAACCTTATTGTTATATGATTAGTTTGTTAAATGCTATGATTCAAGAATCTGATTTCTTAAAGCTCTTTATTTTTTTACATGTTTTTGAAGTTAGCACAGTCTATGGGAGTTGTGTGTATTTTTAGCTTTGAATTTTATATGCTTTTTAATTTGATCTAAATCTAATTTTATGTGTGTGTTGTGTTGTGTGTTTTGATTTAAACACAAAATACTAGATATAAGTGTGTGTTGTGATTTTTGAAACAAAAAGTGTATGTGTTGTTGTGTTGTATGAATGTGTTGTGTTGTGTGTTGTATGAATGTGTATGTTGTATGTGTTGTGAACGATAAATACTTCAAAAGAATGAAAAAAATAAAGTTGTTGCTGCTGGTTATGTTGAAAAAGCAGCAGTAAACATACAAAAACTGCACATACACACACAACACATTCAGTTTCAACATCAAAACACACACATACATCAGCTGCTGTTATGTTGTGTGTGTATGTGCTGTTATGTTGAATGTGTGTGTGGCTCATATGGAATGTGTTCTGTTTTGTAGTTTAGATGAATGCGATGAATGTGTGTTGCTGCTATTTATATACTGCTGCTGCTGCACATGGATGATAGTGTGTTATATGAATGTGCAGCAGTACAAGTAAAACTGTGTGTTTATGTTGGTTTGATATACAGCAGCTCAAATAAAACTTTGTGTTTATGTTGGTATGATATATACAGCAGCATGTATGAATGTGTGTTGTGTGAATGTGTGTGTGGTATGAAAGTATGTATGAATCTGAATTTAACCTGCTACTGTTTAATCTGCACATGGATGATAAACCTGCTGCTGTTTGAATCTGAATGTGTGTGCGTGAATGTTGTGTTGTATGAATGCGTGTGTGGGTGTGTGTGTGTTGGGGGTGGGGGGTTAAACACTTGTTGCTGCTACTGCTGTTTATATATATACTTGTTACGAAACTGAATATGTGTATGAATTTGTTGTGTGTGTGTATGAATGGGTTGTATGAAGGTGTGTGTTGTACGTTAGTATGATTTTGAAACTGAATAACAACAGCAGCATACTCTGTAAGTTTTGTGTTATGAAACTGAATATGTGTATGAATTTGTTGTGTATGTGTGTGTGTATGAATGTGTTGTATGAAGGTGTGTGTTGTATGTTAGTATGATTTTGAAACTGAATAACAGCAGCAACATACTCTATAAGTGTTGTGTTATGAAACTGAATATGTGTATGAATTTGTTGTGTGATAAAGACACAAGTCAAGCCAAACTTTTTGACAAAAACAGTTGTTGCTGCTGGTTGTGTTGAAACAGCAGTTGTAAACATACAAAAACTGACAGTTGTTGCTGCTGGTTGTGTTGAAACAGCAGTTGTTGCAGTTGTTTTTGCTGTTTATGTTGTTTATGTTGTTTATGATTTTTTTGTTGTTTTAGTAAGTTTTCGAGTCAGGTTTGTCACTAATTTGACGGATGTTTGTTGGCTTTGTGTTGTTGTTTCTTGGTCAGGTGATCACATTTTTTAATATATCTTTTTTACTTTTTGATGTAGTGATTGAGTGAAATATCTTTAAAGAAACGTCCGTATATTCTGGCCCATGCAACACTTGCCCATTCTTAGATATTCTTGATTCAAGGTGAATGAAAACTTGCAGACTAACATTGTTGATATAGGTTGTAAAAGGGTTGTATCTAGCTACTTAAGTGGACAATTCTGCATTGATTTATCTGAAAATAGGAGTAACATACTTGAACAAGAAACTAAAAACTAATATATAGTTTTGTTAATGTATAACAAAGTTTCTTTTCTACTATATCTCACCAAGTTATGGAATTTTTTACATTGGTGTACATTTAAACTTTGAAGGTCAGATGGTCACGTCATATGGTTACTTGAGGAGGAGAGCACAACGAAACGAAACAAGTAAGAAATTTTATCCTTCTTATAATTTAATTAACAGTAGGGCGGATGATAGCTACAGTCAACAAAGATGGGTAAATAGTTTATCTAATACCTTTATGCGTTATTTTGATGAATTTGTACATGATTGTTTGATTTTGAGGTCAAATTGCCTCTTATTAATCCTGAGCAACTTGCTATTTTAACTTGTTTATTTGGTTTTAAAGTTGTGACAGGGGAGATAGTCATTCACAATCTTTAGGGTTCTAAGCCAAGGTGGGAAATGGTTATTGGGCTACAAATGACGTTAAAGAACATGAATTAGGTAATGTCATATGTGTGCTTTGTGTTTTTTGCATGCTAAGTGCATTTGTTAGTTTATTTTAATTAAAACATGGTTTTGTACATGTGTATATAGGAGTCACGAATGAGTATTATATGGACTATGTAAGGTCTTGTTGAAAGAATGGTTTGTTTGTTATTTGAATTTGTGAACAATCTTTATAACATCATCTTATACATTTAGATCAATTTATTTCATTTCTCATATTCTAAGGAATTAAGCATGTCTTGCATACATGACAATTATCCAGCTATTCACCATTTCCTAAGAATAAAAAAAATTAAGCTTTTAAACTCTTTTTTGGTTACGGTTTAAACAAACAAATTTGTTTTAATGGTATGTACATTAGAAAGAATTTTTATAGGGTTATATCCTAAAACAGAAGGATTTTGGTGGCGTTTATAACAAATTGGTGATTAAAAACTCCAAAGTTATTCATGTATGGGTCGCTATTTAAAAAAATATGTTCACGACTGATATTTTTATTCATGTATTTGTTAATATTTAATTAACATTTGTAAGACTTACGAATATTGCACCGATATACGAATGAGAAAGCTAATAAAAACATCACATAATAAAAGTCATGAAAGTATTAATTAACTAATAGACGAGGGTTTAGTTTAGAAGACTCATATATTGCAAGAAGAAAAAGAAGAAACCTAAATCACTAATAAAACTTATCAATGGTTTAGTTTTTTTAAATAAATTCACTTCCTACATACAAATGTGTAATGTATAAACTAAAAAAAATCATTAAAATATAGTTTACATATGTATTTTTGGCGTTTTAAGTTTACCTACACATGTGTAAGTAACCTAACTTACACATGACTTCCACATGTGTAGGTTTAACAAATAAATGAAATTCATTCAATTTTATTTTTTGTATGTCAAAGTTAATGAATAAATATTGTATTTCTATCATTTTTTTGTATGTTAAAAACGTTTTTTGTTGAAAAAATGAAGAATTTAGCTATTTCTTTCACTTCTCACAATATTTGTTCTTCTCAAATGAACCCTCCCCTATATAGATATATATATATATATATATATATATATATATATATATATATATTCCACAAAAACATGTACTTTTATATCTAAACTCACATAAAACACAAGCCAACTAGGAGAAGTACTTCCACTTACAATTTCATTCCAACTAACCCAAACCTTACAACATTAACAAGAACCAACACCATGTTTAGCCACCACCAACATCCTCTTCCCCCATGCACCCTCACTTCACATATTGTCCCCTAAGATCCTCTAAACCCTTGGTTAATAACCAATTAACCTTCAAAAGTTTGACTTTAATAAACAAACACACTTAACATATCCTTTATCACTTTACCAAAAATCAAAATAAAACAACTCTTTTCTCTCTTGTTTCCTACGGCATTTTATACTTACTCCCACACTTTACATTTCCAAATTCTCCAAAACAAGATCCAAACAAGTTCAAGTATACAAAAGTTCCAAACAACTCCTAACCATTTTTTAAAGCTCCTACAACACTCATCCAACCTTCTCCTTGCTTGTGTTAAGTAAGAAACTCTCCTATATCTTCTATTTTGCCATTTATAACTTACAAATGTTGTGTAACAACCATTAACAAGTAATTTTACATGTTTAAGCAAAATACACAAAGCTAGTTATTTATATACAAACTCAAAAAAATAATAATAATAATAATAATAATAAACACTACTAAGTCTCGAAATTGTCACCTAACGTCCAAAAACAAGCTATAGATACAAAAACGCCACCTATATAAACATTACAAATGGTTTTGGTCAAGTAAAGTTACAAAAAAAATCGATTTATATAATTTGGGCCAAAACTGTAAAAAATGGAAACTTAATATACAACTTGAAAACCTTGTTTATAAAAATCAAAGCCAAATAAAAGACAAACAAAACCGCAAGGACTAGTGTTGTAATTTCTCCAGCCCAAAGACCCACCCCCGTGAGTCCGGCGTGCACCCGCTCCAGCCAACTGGCCGGAATTCGCTGTTTTCCGGCGAAAAACGTATTTCGGCCGTTTAATCACTCTTAACAAAATCCAATCCATTTAACACATTCATTTACACCATTCAAACCCACGAGCACTCATTAATTTCACTTTAATCAAACCAAACCATGTTAAAATGCAAATCTAAAACCGGTTTCAAAGCGTTAAAAAAATCAATCTTCTCTGCGTTGGAAACTTAGCGTGGTGTGAAATTGATTCGTTGTTTTCTTTTTTTGCATCTCAAGGATCATTTCTGCAAGAGGAATTGGATACTAACAATCCCTAAGCCCCAGTTTGATTATCACACCGTCGATGTCTGTTTCTTCATCGGATCTGTTGCAGATTGGCTCCAAACAAGTAATTAAAGCTATATACAAAGTTCCTTTTCGTTTACTGATTGTGAATATGTTGTTTGATTCCTCTATCAACCTCGATTGGCAGTTAAACAAGGACCTGGGTTCGAGTCTAGGGACCCCCGTTTTTCTGTTTTATTTTTTTGTTAAATGTTTTGGACCTTATTCAACTAATACCTTACAACTAATACTAAATATCATCACATATGTTTTATATAAAAAAAATATTAAAAACTTGTAAAAACATGATCTGGCTATGAATATATATATATATATATATTATTTTATCTTTACCAACGATCCAAACACCCAAATCCGAAGGGCCTAGAAATTCCAATTCGCCTAGTTTAATATCGTTTTCTATATGTTTCTAAGGTAGGATTTCTCATTACTTAGGTGTTTCCGGTATTTGAGAAGTCTTTGATTCCATTTAAGTAATTCTATATCTTTTTCCGGCTCCTATTTAAGGTGAGTAAACTCACTCACCTTTTTGCTATTTACATTTTGGGCTTGAAATATGTCTTGTTTTCTATTTACTATTTTTCCAAATGAGATCATACAAATATGTTAATCTTGTACGTGACTTCATGCAACTTTATGTGGTAGTTTAAAGTAGTTTTATTGCTTTGTAATCCCACTGTAACAATGTTAGCGCTAATGGTTTGACAAACCCACCGGCCTGGACAACATCGATCAGTGATTTAAATCGGTCATTCTAATTCTATGTTTACCATGTTTGCTATGCTATGACGGTTGTTGCTAAATGTGTTTCTATGCTACACCATGTCCCTAAATTGCTAAAATAATATTGATAATACATGTCGAGACGGTTAATGTCGGTGAAATAAAAGTTATCAATAAACATATACATGAGTGGTTCTCATGACAAATGGTTAGTCGAATGATTGGGTATTCTATTGTGGTTGTGTTCTATGCTATTCTAGGGGTCATGGTAGAGTAATATTACGAAATGACTATACGTGTAAAATTGCGAAACATATATTGTTGATCTTGGATTTCCATACTAGTACTATTAAATTGTGTTTTACTCACTAGCTATTTCTATCTAACTTTATTCATTTTCACGTATTTCAGGTGATGCTTGAATTATGTTTTCTACTTTTGCCAAGACATAGGATGGCTTGGACTTTGTTAAATCTAAAAGACAATTATTTCGTTTACAATTTGTTTCATGACTATTGACGTTTGTTGTTTAGGATTGATGTTTTCAACGTGCAATGTTAACTATTAAAATTAATGAATGTCATGTGCTTCGGCTACTACGATATCCAATTCACTTGACAGCCCGGTGTTTCCGCCACCGGGCGGGGTGTCACACTTGGATTGTCCAGAATCATCAATGTAAGTAATTTGCTAATAAATTGCGTCTTCTGGTGGACCATTGGTTGATGAAGCACGTTACTCATCTTGATTCTTAACAGGTGTTTTTCTCCACAAAATATTTTATGTGGGACCAAAGAAATGCTTTGGTTTAGACAAATGTCTAGAATTATTCATGGAATATCTGTCATAGTCATTTCTAAACCTATTTTTCAAAAATTGGTTTTGATGACTATTTTGCTTATGCAAAAATGGATTTGTTTGATTTTGTTTTCTTACAGATCTTGGTTTCCATGAATCACTTGAATGTTCACCATTAGAAAATTTAAAATCAGAAACATACCTAGCAGAATTCTAGAGGATGAATTTCTTTGAACATACCTTCTCGGCTTCATCCTTGAGCTTTTGTTGTAGAAGCAATCTTGAGTGTTGTGATTTACAACTTGATAGGTTCGACATGAACCGAGCTTGGATCTAGATCTAAGATTGTTTGGGGATGTTGTTTGTAATCAGTGATGAAGAAACTCACTAATCACGTATCGATGTTTGAATGCTTATGAAGATCAATGCAAAGTATGATGAAGATTATGATAATATGAATAGGTTCTTGTATTAGATCTTAGAGAGGTTACAAAGGATATGGAAATGTAAATACAAGCAACTCTTGTCAACAAATGACCTAGGTGATGGTATTTATAATCCATAGCATTCACTTTACAATTAAACCTAAACACGTGCACTTAAGCACAAATCGATTACACAAATATTCTAAGACAAATACAATTAACCAACGTCTTCACCCGTGCTTGCTCGTGTCGATGCTCGATATCTTCACTCGCTTATATTTGTAAAGTGACATCTTTAATTGGACCCAACACCAGTGAAACCATCATGTTTTCCAGAGATTAATTTATATGAACTTCAAATAATTTCCATCCTTAATTCAAGAATGAGAGTTGTGTATTAAATCAAACTAAACGTTCCTTAACACACTATTTCTTCACACTTTAATACACTTTGAATCATGCCTAAGATTTTAATCATTTGAGGAAGGTCAGATGATTTGAATGTGTCTAGGTCTACAGATACTGCAACAGAAGGATAGACATATCACGCCATAATATACAAGGACAATGATGTCCGACAGTGTCTAGGTCTGCAGATACTGCAACATAAGGACATACAGAACATCAAAATATACAGGGTCAGAATGTCTAGCTGTGTCTAAGTTTGCAAATATTTCAACTTATAATTCCTTAAGTTTTATCTGTGCATATTTCGTGTGAGTCAGGTTTTAGAGCAGTCAAATAGATATTACACAGTTCTAAGATATGTACCTCATTAAATCATACTTTTCTTTTAAGTTTCATCACTAGATACTTATTCTATCAACATATCCATCTAGAGACTCACTATCTCAGTACTAGCCTTTTCAATGTGCCATCTTATTGTACTCTAGTGAAATTATATCATTTCTCATATTTTATAGCAATATCAAGATCAAAGACACACTATTTTTCAATTTTTCTCCCTCTAAATTTGTGCATATAGGTAAAGCAAAAATATGTATAAATTTAATAAAATCTGCATTTAAAATTTTGTGTAGAATTTGTGTTTCAAAATCATTTTCCTTTAAAGCCGAATTACAATCAGAAGAACTCTCATTTGAGACAGCATCATCCTTAGAAATTTGGTCATCAACTACAACAATATCTACACATGAGCTAAAAAGATTAGATTTGTTCACATCTATATCATTCATAGATTCACTTCATCTGGTTCTGAATCAGCCTCAATTTTACTTACACATTCTGATATGTTGGAAGAGCTAACATATATAATAGACTATGAGAAGATTCTATGAAGTACCTTTTAAGACACTTTAGAAGCACTTTTTTAATGGAAATTTTTCATTAAGAAACCACTAGCAAGACGCTAGGGCAAGAAACAACGACATTACAACCAAACAACAAAACATAAACACAACTACACTGGTAATCTAGAAACGACAAAGAACACCACTTATGCCACATTAAGTCCACCAACTTGGCTCTCGACTTTAACCACGAAAATGAGTGGATCTTGATCTTATCAATCACCCCTAGAACCGATACCGAAATGTTGTTAAAAATCCAGTCATTTCGAACTAACCATATATACCAACAAGTAGACATAACAATTGCACTCACCACCTTATTTTTAACACTTGTACCCGTCACTTCACGTGAAAGTCCCTTAAGCTCCCTTAAGTTAGAAACCCCATCTAAAGATATACCACTCCATCCCATAATACCTTCCCATACTCTAGACACAAATGGGCATGACCACAAAAAATGATCAACATTTTCTTCTATCCCGACACATAGAACACTCCACGCTTGACAGATTAACACCCTTCGAAACCAGCCCAACATTAGCTAGAATCCTTCCCCACCACGCCCTCCACACAAAACATCTAACTTTTAATGGAACCCAATGACACCACGACATTAGACATAAATCCAAAGGGGCTCAATTATGCTTTAAAATAAATCTCAGCGACTTAACAGAAAAGGTGCCTGAATCATCCCCAAACCAACACCATTTTTCATCCTGACTTCCAAACAAACACGCAACAACTAGCCCCTTTAAATGATCTAGCAATTGCAGCTCATTCTTTGACCTCAACCTTGATGATTGAAAATGCTAACAGTGATGAATCGTTAGCTGGGTCTCAATCATTTTTTAAACATTTATGTATAGTTTAGGGTCTATTTTGTTATTTTCCCTAATATTGTAATTGTTGCTTAAAAGCATGTAGTGAGAGAGTGTGAGAAGAGAGGCTAGATCACTATTCACGTTAGAGAGAGAACTAAGTGTGTGTGATTTATTTTCTCCTGCACTTGTACTACAAATCTGCTTTGATCATCAATATACAAAAGAGAATTATTAGTATGAATTGTGTTTATGATTGAACTGTGTTTGTGTATGAATCATTCTGATCATTGAGCGATATTATCGATCCAATTGAACCTATCAATTGGTATCAGGGCTGTTGGTATTGTGTTCTTCGCTATTCATCAAGCAAAAAACTACAATATTGCTCAAAAATCATGATCTGAATGAATTGTTGCTGTTTTTAGTTGTGATTTATCATCGCAATCACATCTAATTCACAACGATTGTGCAAATTCCATCAGATTATCATCAGATCTGAGGAATTAAGAAGATTGAAAAAGTTACTGTTCGATCGAATTTTGCTCAAATTCATCAAAATTTGATCATGCTTTGGATTGATTGAGATTAGGGATTGATAATCGGACTATTTCACTGCTTGTGTGTGAATTTTGAACGAATTGGACACGTTTTTGATAAACCCAAAAAAAAAAATTCTCATGATGAAGATGATGAACAGTATGAACTTGGTTGAAGATTAACTTGCCGGGTGATAAATTTGACTTAGACAATTTCCTTTGGACTTAGATTTGTGAACAATTAGGTCCTGTGCAGCCGTGTAAAGGATTTTGTGCTAGACGGGTAAAGATTTTGACGAGGAAAAAGTGTTACTGTTCAGCCGGATCAACAACTGTTGTGCCGGGTAATACACTGTTACGCCGGGTGATTAACAATTTCAGCCGGGTGATCAACAACTGTGTAGCCGGGTAAACAACTCTGTCGTGTGATCGACAACTGTTCAGTCGGGTAAAGCTTTTTGCCGTGTCAAGATTCAAGCCGGGTCAAGTTATTGCCGTGTGAAGTTGATACTATTCTGCCGGGTAACTGTTCTGCCGGGTAAAGAATCCAAGACTTACAACTGTTGAGCCGTGTGACTGTTTAGACGGGTGAAGACTTTTTCTCTGCCGGGTGAAGACAAAATCTACTGTTCAGCCGGGTGAAGAAGGATTTTTCACTGTTCAGCCGTGTGACTCATTATTAGTTGTTTTAATTTTTTGTTTTCTTATCTTGTCATTAATTACTTGTCTTTATTTTAGTATTTTAACTGTTTCTTTTCAAAAATTTACAAAAACCAAAAATATTTTCTTTAAAATCTTTAAAAAAAATGGCACCTAATGATGATTCTGATAACCGTGTTCCTAGACTTGTCAATCGTGCAGATTTCAAGAATTGGACGATTAGGCTGAAGCATCATCTTTGCTCAATAGACAATGATCTTTGGAAGTCAATTGACAAGGGTCCTCACATACCTACACAGACAGCTCCAGATAGTGCAAGTACCTACACCAAAGACTCTACTGAACCTTATCCAGAGGATAATTTGTCAGCAGAAGATTTGAGGAAAGTGAAGAATGATAGCAAAGCATATTCTCTGATGTGTAAGGGATTGCCACTACAAGTAATGTCAAGGTTGGACACCTATCAAACAGGTTATACATTGTTCAAGGCTTTGAAGTCCATTTGTGAAGGAGGTGAACAACTCAGAAGTCTCAAGAAACAAAAGTTGAAGAGACAGTTGGAGTTATTTGAACACATTGCTGGAGAATCCGTGCACCAAATGATGAATAGGTTTGTTCATCTGACTACTGAAATGACAAATGCGGGTGCAAAGACAGATCTCCAAGATCTAAATGACAGATTGTTATGTGCACTTCCATCATCATGGAAACAGACTGTGACTCTACTGAAATATACTGAGAAGTTTCCAATGGATCTGGATTTGCTCATTGCAAAGATTAAAGAAGTAGAGATTGATGAAGGTTCTAGAAACACTGATAGAACTGGTTCACATGCACAATACAAATATATTGTGAATCCTGCTAATACTGTGGAGAATGCTTTTCTTGCACAAGATGCAACTAAGTTTGAAGATGAGGGTGATTTATTTGTGGGCGCAAGTTTTTATACTGATTCATCATACTTTCCAAGCTCGCCAACTTATTCTCCACCTCAATCTCCACCAAGAGCTCAAGTTCAAAGTCAGAATCTGAAGAATCAAGTAGAAAATCAAAGCTCAAATGTCCAAGCAAAAGTGAAAGATGTAATGAACATCTTGTTACAAGATGACGAGACCAAAACTGCCTTTACAGCTTTTATAGCAAGTTTTCAAGCATACCAAGGAAGTCACTTGAGTCAAATGGACGTTGTCCTTCAAGATTTATTTGAGATGGATCCTGATGACGTTGAGGAAATGGATTTGAACTGGCAGATGGTGATGGTTGCATATAGAACGCAGAAGCATGCATATGTTAACCGAAGTTTCAAGCCACATGCAAACAAGACGGTTGGATTTGACAAATCAAATGCCAGATGTTTCAATTGTAACTGCTATGGTCATTTTTCAAGGGAATGTAAAGCTCCTAAGAATCAGAACTACAATGATCAAGCGAGTTCAAGTGGACAGAATCAAAGTCAAGGTCAAAGCTCGCAACAGTCTTCAAGTTATCAACAAAGTAATCAACGTTTCTTTCAGAAACCATATCAAAGTCTTCCCATGCCAGAACTGAAGGATGAAGGAAAGAAACCAGAAGATCAAACTAAGGCACTGGTGGTCAGTGTAAAAGACGGATATGATTGGAGTGCGTATGCAGAACAATTCACATCTGATCTTACATCAAGTTTGGCACTGGTATGTGAAATCGAAGAGGATTGCTCAGAAGAAGGAGATATCAAGGTGATTGATACTGTTAGTGAAGATTCAGAGGAATATGACTGGAGTGCAAAGTCTGATCCTGTTGAAGAATCTGAGTCAGAAATTGCGCTGATGGCTACATCCAGTGAGTCTTCATCATCTACCGAACAACCAAAGGTTAGTACTGATTTACCCCCTAATTATGTTCCATTGCCTGCTGATGTGAAAGAAAGGTTATGTTCTGAACATTACATTCAACAAGTAGAACATTATCGAACTCATTCATTTAAAATTGGTGATAAATTAAGCAAACATGAGAAAATTCATGAACAACTTAAAATTGATCACAAAATTTCTGATGAGAAGATTTTGTCACTTAAAGAATCATGGAACAAGACCTTAAAGGAACTGGAACTGGTAACAAAACAACTTGAAGAAATGACAAAGAACTTTGAACAAGAAAAAGTTGCTCATGCTGTCACACAAGTTGAATTAACAAAGGTTAAAAGTTGTAAAACAATGGTTAAACAACTTATAAGTGAAAGAGGTAACAAAACCAAAACAGGGTTGGGTTTCACTCATGAACCAATGCCTAATTCAATCACACAAACTTTACCAGAAAACTTTAATGAATTTGATCATTCACTTGAAAATGAACGAAAATTCAAAGAAATTCAAAGAAGTAAATCTGAATCCGAAGGATCTGAAGTGTTGATTGAAAGTTTGAAAGAAGAAGATGGTGTGACCACTGAAGCTGATGATGAAGCTAGCAACAAATCAGAGCCTGTTCTGATTCAACTTGTTGAGTATCCGGAACTGAATCCGAAGTCAGAAGAAACAGTGAAGGATGAAGGTGAATTTTCGGGATACAACGATCCTGAATACATCAAGTGGAAGAAGGAACAGAAGGCGCAAGTTGCTGATCAACTGATCAAGAAGCAAGAAGTGAAGAAAACTGAAGTTTCAACTGCGAAGAAGCAGAAATCAAACTTAACAATTAATCAATCTGAAACAAAACAGCCAAAAGGTAAAAGTGTCATAAAATCGAATGACAACACCAAAGTTCAAATTGTTAAAACTGACAAGGTTAAACCTGTCAAAAAGAAAGTGTCAAAAGGAAAAACAATTAAGTTTGTGTCTGCAGGAACTTTTGATTTAAATGGATCTTATGGTAAACCAATCAATTCTCCAATCAAATCTAACTCTGGTCTGAAAACAGGTTCAGGTCCTAAGTCTTCCGCTGTCAATGATAAAAGAATTGAATCAAAAAGGTTAACCAAACAAGGTGTGTTAAATCGAACCAAATTTCCAAGCAAGCAAATTCACAATCAAAATCTCCACAAAAGAATCAAGTTAATCTAAAACCGAGCAAAACTGATAATGAATCACGAGTGGGTTCGACATCAAAAGTTAACAATCGGCTCTTTAGGATTAGCAAGAAACATTGTGAGATATGTGATCGTTATAATCATGCAACTGCTGAATGTTTCTTTAACAGGTACTGCAGTTACTGTGTCAAAAGAAATCATTCTTCAGAAGAATGCTTTTTATAACAAATTTTGTGAAATTTGTGAAAGGAGAAATCATGACACAAAGGATTGTTTCTTTCGAACAAACTCATCACGAGAAATGACTTCATTTCCAAACTTTCAAAGAAATCAATCATTTGGTTTTCAAAATATTAATCAAAGTCATTCTCCTGTTTTGAGAAAGTTCAATCGAAACAATTCAGTTTCTAATTTGCAGGTTAACAGTTTTAAACCAAGAGCTTTGATGGTAAGAAATCAAAAGTTTGAAAATAACCTTGATCCTAAGTTAGAGGAAAGGTTTATTGCTTTGAGAAGAAAGCAATCAATTCACGCCAATGGGCGAAACAGTTTTCAAAATCTCTCAAATGAAACAAATTTTCAAAATCTTCATTATCAACAAGTTACTGTTACAGATAGATTCCGAAAACCCAAGACCATGTGGGCCTGGGTTGACCAAATTAACTAAGTGATTGTTGAAATGCAGGTACGCCCAAGAAGACCTATCAACTCATGGTTCGTTGATAGTGGGTGTAGCCGGCATATGACAGGCAACCATGCCTTGCTTCAAGACTTTAAGCTGAAGAATGGTACACATGTTGCATTTGGAGGTGATGTCGGTGGTAAAATAACAGGAGAGGGAACCGTATCAAATGGGGTCATTAGTTTTGATAAAGTCAACTACTGTGCACAGTTGAACTTTAATTTACTAAGTGTATCACAAATTTGTGATAAATCTTATTCAACTTTATTTGATGATTCTTTTTGTTATATACTCAAACCAGGTTTCAAGATTGACAATGAGTGGGTGGTGGTTAAAGCTCCAAGAGATCGTGATGTATACAAGCTTGATATGTCGTAGATTGATGCTGAAACCGAAACTACTTGTCTCATTGCACATGCTTCAAATGATGAGAGTCAGCTTTGGCATAGACGGCTGGGCCATTCAAACTTCAGAAACATGAATCGTTTAGTGACTGGAAATCATGCTGTGGGAATACCTTCAAAGAAGTTTTCTACAACTGATCTCTGTCCAGCATGTTTGAAAGGAAAACAGCACCGAATGTCTTTTAAGTCCAAGCCAGAAAACTCCATTTCAAAACCCTTGCAGATGCTACATATGGATCTTTTCGGACCAACAAATGTTCAAAGCATCGGAAAGAAGTCTTATTGTTTTGTCATAATTGACGATTTCACTAGATTTTCTTGGGTTTATTTCCTGCATGTTAAATCTGAAACTGCCGAGTTGTTAAAAGAATTTATTGTTAAAGTTGAAAATCAGTTGGATTGTAAAGTGAAAATTTTGAGAAGTGATAATGGAACAGAATTTAAGAACGCTAATGTTGATTTGTTTTGTGCAGAAAAAGGAATTGCTAGACAATTTAGTGCTCCAAGAACGCCTCAACAAAATGGGGTTGCGGAACGGAAAAACCAGACACTGATTGAAGCAGCAAGATCCATGCTTGCAGATGCCAAAATCCCTATCACATTCTGGGACGAAGCTATTGCTACTGCGTGTTTTGTACAGAACAGGACATTATTGGTTCAGGATAAACAGAAAACATCTTATGAGTTGTTATTTGGAAGAAAACCAAATATTTCATACTTGAAAGCATTTGGTTGTCCTATATCGATTCTAAATTTAAGTGATCATCTCGGGAAATTTGAGTCAAAATCTGACGATGGATTTTTCCTTGGTTATTCGTCTGTTTCTAAAGCTTATCGAGTCTTTAATAGCAAAACAAACACTGTTATTGAAACTATTAACGTAAAGTTTTTAGAAAATTTGTTTCCGTCAGTGGCGCATGGTCCCGAATGGTTGTTTGATTTAGATTCGTTATCAAAATCTTTCAATTCTAACTTGTTTGATTTTTCAGGAAAAGCAAAGAAAGAATCAGGCGACTTGGGATGCTTTAGCGATGATTCTGATAATGACGATGATAGCAATCTCAATTCTGAGTATCCGTTCATGTCATTTCATAATCCTGATCATGTCAAATCCAGTCAAGCTCCGGGTCCTTCTGGTTCTCAAGAAGATCAAGAATCAAATATTCTTGGTGATGATGTTAATCCGCAAAGTTCTCCTAATGATGGTGAATCTGTTCAAAATCAACCATCATCAGATCCGAATGTTGAAGTTGTTCCAGAATCGTTTGACTACTTCATAAATTCACCAGATCAAGTTCCGAATTTCACTCCGCATACGTCTACAATTCTGCAAGATCTACCGAATCTGAATCAGTCTAATCTGGAGAGTCAAGTGCAAGGAGATGATATACCAACTCATCGAATTCACAAGAAACATCCTGTCTCTCAGATTATTGGGCCGTTGAATCAGAGAACTACAAGAAGTCAAACTGAGCAAGCAAACGTTTGTCTTTATTCATGTTTTCTTTCTCAAGTGGTGCCGAAGAATATTTCAGAAGCGTTACAAGATAACAGTTGGATTGAAGCTATGCAAGAGGAGTTACTTCAATTTTGCAAACAAGAAGTTTGGAAATTAGTGGATTTACCTGAAGGAGAAAATGCGATTGGTACAAGATGGTTGTACAAGAACAAGCCAGATGAACGTGGTATTGTTGTAAGAAACAAAGCCAGACTTATTGCACAGGGATATACTCAGGAAGAAGGCATTGATTATGAAGAGGTGTTCGCTCCGGTCGCACGACTTGAAGCTATACGCGTCTTTCTTGCATATGCTTCCTTCATGAAGTTTAAAGTATTCCAAATGGACGTTAAAGGCGCTTTTCTATATGGACCGACTACAGATGATGTATATGTCAGACAACCTCCGGGTTTTGAAGATCCTGACTATCCTCATCGTGTATACAAGTTGAGTAAAGCTATATATGGTCTACATCAAGCTCCAAGGATCTGGTATGAGACGTTATCTAAACATTTGCTAGAACATGGATTCACAAGAGGTCAGATTGATCCAACTTTGTTTATGAAGAGGGAGAATGAAGAACTCTTATGTGTTCAAGTATATGTAGACGATATTATCTTCGGATCAACCAGTGCGTCAATGTGCAAAGAATTTGAAGAAATCATGAAGTCAAGATTTCAGATGAGTTCAATGGGGGATATTAACTTCTTTCTTGGATTACAAGTGAAACAATCAGCTGACGGAATTTTCATCAACCAATCGAAATTTGTTGAGAAGTTGCTGAAAAAGTTCAAGATGCAAGATTGTCAGACTATTCAAACTCCATCTGATGTGAACTGCAAGATACAGCCGGATTCAAAAGGCAAATCCGTTGATCAAACACTGTACAGATCAATGATTGGTTCACTGATGTATCTTACTGCATCAAGGCCAGACATTATGTATGCTGTATGTGTGTGCGCAAGATATCAGTCTGATCCAAAAGAGTCGCACCTGGTTGCTGTTAAACGTATTTTCAGATACCTTAAAGGGAAACCGAATCTTGGGTTATGGTATCCTTATGAAAGCAATTTTGAATTATATAGTTATTCTGATAGTGACTTTGGTGGGTGTGCTCTTGACAGGAAATCGACTACTGGTGGATGTCAATTTCTGGGTCCTAGACTTGTTTCTTGGCAATGCAAGAAGCAGACCAACGTTTCTGTATCCACAGCTGAAGCAGAGTATATCGCTGCATCTGTGGTTACAAAACCAATTGCTTGACTACGGGTTTAACTTTCTCAAAACTCCTATTTACATAGACAATACTGCTGCTATGTTCATTACTGCTAATCCTGTTCAACACTCAAAAACCAAACATATCGAAATTCGATATCACTTTTTAAGAGACAACTCTGAAAAAGGTTTAATAATTTTGATTAAAGTTCATACCGACAAACAACTGGCAGATCTTTTCACAAAATCCTTTTTGTCAGGACGGTTTGAATTCTTAATTCAATCCATAGGATTAATCAATCATGATTGATTCTATTTTTTGTAAAAACAAACAAAAAAATCAGAAAAAATATAAAAGCCAAAAATATAATAAGTTGATGTCAAGTATTGATTCCTTTGTCTTTTATTTTATGTTTTGCATTGTGTGTGTGCATGAAAAAGAAAAGCAAAAACAAAATATAAAAGCAAAAAAGAAAAGAAAATATCATGTCATAAGAATCTATATTGCAAAAAGTGAGAAATGATAGTTACACTAGACATTATTTGCTACATCATTTTTAATAAAGACTGATGAATGTTAATTGATGTGCTAGACAGCTCAGGCAATTAGACTGAAAAAGTAAGTTTCATTGTTGACAAACATAAACTTAATGATCTTTGTGTTAAGTTCCTTTGTTATACATGTCTAGATATATATCTTTTGATGCCTTGCTTGTGATGATAGTTGTGCTTGATCGGGTAACGATGCAATCTATTCAGTGTGATGAACCGCATCGTGAGCTTCTTTGTTGTGGTATCCACAGACCTGAAGTCTCACACGAAGTCTCTTTTGAGCTTCAAGGTGCAGCAAAAGATTCCCAAAGATGGAACAAAAAAAGTCCCAAATGTGGACCATCACCAAACAAAAATTCCAAAAAGGAATTTAGAAGATTCCCAAGGGGAACAATAGGAAATGAAAAATTCCAAAATGGAATTAAAAAGAAGTCCCAAAGTGGACCAAATCCGAATAGAACCCAGATTCCACACTGTTTATGACTGTAAGTGACCAGGTTATTGTGCAATAAGCATTCAAGTGGTGGTTGATTAGGAAATATGTTGACATATGTATACATGTGGGTCACACAAGTCATTCTAATCGAACCTTAATCTCATCATGATACTGAAAAAGTAAGTGTGTCAACTCGAGCTAATTGGTATGTTTTCATATCATCACTCAATCAAACATAAGTCAAATGTCTATTCAAAACTTGCAAAACATGTTCAAATAATGTGTGGTATGATCTCACTGCGATATTTTGATTCATTGCATTGCATATGTCTTTATTTTAATGTGTGTGCTTTGTGTGTGCAGGCATATGGAATCTTTATTGACACATCGACATCCTTGTTAAGCTTAAAAATTTCAAGAAATTTCAAGTTTAGGGGGAGAATAAATTGAAGAAGAAAAATATTTGCAAAAATCCAAAAATATTTTATTTTGAATAAGTGTGTTTTGAATGAACAAGATTATGTGGTATGAAAAGCAAAGGTCTTGTGATGTGTTTTTCTGAAATTGCTTCGGGATATAGAAATTTTGGTTGTGCAAAATGTTTTTGAAAAAGAAAAAGAAAAAGGGATTTAATTAGAATCAATTTTATTGACTTGTCTTATGTTGTTGATAATTAATGTGACAAATTCTTTTAAGGATGTCTTGTCTAATTAATATGTCGAGAATGTTTGCAGGTGCAATAAATGCAGTTGAAAAAGTCAACAGACGAAAAAAAGTGAAGAAAATTGCTCAAGTGTTGTAGCCGGGCAAACATATCAGAAGACACTGTTCAGCCGGGTAATGATGTTACTATTTAGCCGGGTAAGTGTGTTTTGATACAAGCCGGGTGATTATGAAGAAGAAGTGAAGCCGGGTGAAGATATCATGACTACTGTATAGCCGGGCAATGAACATGTCAAATCCATGCCGGGTGAAGAAGTCATAGATATCTGCCGGGTGACAAGTTGTGTCACTATACAGCCGGGTGAAGAAAGGTTATCACTATACAGCCGGGTGAAGAAAGGTTATCACTATACAGCCGGGTAAAAGAGAAGTTATCTTGCCGTATAAGTGCATAACACTGTGTTGCCGGTTAATAGTGGAAGCAACTGTGTTGCCGGATGAAGAAGAAAAGCATGCCGGGTGATATAGAAGACAACTGTGTTGCCGGGTGATGAAGAAAAGTAAGCCGGGTGATAAACTATCACTATGCAGCCGGGTAATGAACAAAACAAGTTATTGTGCAAGCCGGGTGATGTTATGAAGACTACTATGCTGCCGGGTGATGAGTAAAACCAAACAGGTGTAGTTGTTCCTAACCTTTACCCGTCTCTACAGTGACTTACCCGTCTCTACAGTGATTGACCCGTCAAGTGTTTTTACATGGTGTTGTGTTGACCCGTCTAATGTTGTGACCCGTTCTAAGAACTTGACCCGTCCCAACAGTGACTGACACGGATCAACAGTGCTTGACCCGTCAAGTGTTATTGGGCTTTTATGCTTGCCCGTCCCAAATTGTTGACCCGGCACCTCATGTTTGACCTAATTTTTAACCATATAAAAACCCGCCTCTTCACAAACACTTATCATTTTTCACTCACAATTTCAAGCAAATCCTCTGCACTTAAATCGTTTGATTATCATATTCAATCGTTTGTTCTGTAACAAGTCTGATCGATTGAATAAGGTATTGTTTAAGTGATTTGACTCTGATAAACCTGCAAATCGACCGATAAAATGAAAAACGATGATGAACAGTGTTTTTGATCACTGAATCGACACTTTGATTCTGCATGTTAAAACTGAAATCGAATGTTGTTTGTAAGTGTAAAAACTGTCGATCATTAACAATCAATCACTCATTTGCACCAAAGTTCCTTAAAATCAACTGAATCAATCAAATTACCTCATAACTGTCAACCGCCATTGATGACCTGTTTAAAGCTCATAAATGTTAAACTTCAAAATGATGAAATATGTGTTAAAAGTGACAAATCCTTGTTAAAACTGAACTAAAACATGATAAACAACTTCATCATACAAATGTCAAATTTATGTTCTTAAGTGTTAAAACTGATAAAGTATGAAATGTTATATGATCATTAAAAATTCAAAGTTGTTTTGACTAAAATGATGAAAATCAGATGGTTAGATCAATTTAGGAGTTAAAATGATTATGTGAATGTTTTACTTTTTATTCAAACACTTATGAAAATTTGAAATTTATTAATGAAGAATCTAACACATTTGTCTTGTTTGTGTTTTGTTTTTGTTTTAATAGATGGAGAATTTGAAGTTTGAGCCCAAGCATAATTTAGTTGCTTGTTTGGATGAGTCTATTCCTGAGACTGAAGGATATAGAGACATGATTAGATTTATCAAGAGGACAAAATATGTGTATGCTATGTGTGCCAAGCCGGTCATATATGCAAGATTGATAAAAAGTTTTTGGAGGACAGCTGAGGTGATTAGGAATGATGATGGAATGGCTGTTGTTAGAGGAAATATTACAAGGGAGTTAGTTTTGACTGTCTCTGAAGAAGCCATCAGAACAGCTTTGAGGATAGATGATGATGAAGTAGGGGCAAATGATGAGTTGACAAATGCTGAATGTCAAGCGTGCTTTGTAAATATGGGACATCCTCCTGCATTTCCAAAGTCACAATTTTATCGAGCAAGGTTGGGGAAGAAATGAAAGTTACTGTGTTATGTTGTTCAACAATGCATGTCAAGGAGGAGTGCAGGTTTTGACAACTTCCCATCTGACATAGCATCCCCTATTGTAGCAATTGCTGAAAACAAACCATTCAATATGTCGAAGTGGATTATGAATGGGTTTGAATTCAATTTGGTTAAAGGCAAAAGATTCAAGTTTCTCATGTACCCGAGATTCTTGCAATTGATGATCAATGTTGCCTATCCCATTATCAGAAATGAAGGAGTTGTTGGAGGGATACTGTATACTGAGGATATGAATGATCTATCTTACAGGAAGATGAGTATCGGGAATGTGCCAAGTGCTGATTTATTTGACTATATGAGAGATATAGCAAATAATGAGGAAGATGTTGAGGTAGTTTATCATCATATTTCACATGGAGAGATAGTAAATCCACAGGACCTTGTTGATGAGGTGCCTAACAATCTGTTGGATGATGATGAGTATGCTGCTCGTCATGCAGAAGATGAAGAAGATGAATCTGAGGATGATGAAAATGATGATAATGACAGTGATGGTGAAGAAAGTGATGATAGTGGAAATGATGGAGATGATGATAGTGAAAATTATGGTGGTGATGATGCTGAATCTGTTTCAGAGGAGGCAGAGAACATTGAGATTGCTGAACCAATGGAGTTGGAAATAGAAAATGTCGATGTTGTTGAATCAGTCGCAAGTAAAGAACCTGTTGAGGTTGTTGATGTTGAAGAAGTTGTTACTGAAGTTCCTAAGGCTATTACTGTTCAGTATGTTAGATCACGAAGATCGAAACCAGTGATAGAGCCTGTGTTAGTAGAGGAACCAAAGGTAATTGAAGAAAGTGTTGATGAGCCTGAACAGATAGATGTTGTTCAGATAGCTCAGGAAGTAATGGCCGATGTTGAGACTATTGCACAGATAGTCGATGACACTGATGCTGGCATTACTGTTCCAGTTGATGTACCCACCACATCATCTCCGTTTGCTGAAAACATTGAACAATCTTTGGAGTCTTCGCCAAAAATTGTTTCAAGTGTTGATGAGAATGAGGATAAGAAGAGGATTTCAGAATTAGAAGAGATGGTAGCAAAATTATTGGAAGTGAATGAACAGTTGAAAGCTTCAAATGATAGAAAGAAGAGAAGAGTTGAAGAGTTCTGGTCTATTCATAATCAAAATCTAAAAACATTCAAGGAATTGGATACTGATCATGTTAAGTTGAAGGCTGAACATGAAGTGTTGAAAGCTGATTATGATAAGTTGAAGGATGAGTATGAAAACTTGAAGTATGATTATAAAGAGTTGAAGGCTGAATGCAACACTCTTGATGCTGAAAAAGAAATGTTGGAGAAATGGTTGGAAGAAACTCGATCAAAGAAGTCAGGGTCCACATCAGACAAAGATTTTTCAGATGAGGTAATAGAAGTGACTGAAGCAACTCAAGAAGCAAAAGTTTACTATACTAGAGCACGTGGTACGACAAATGTTGGCATAAGGGTTGAATCTCCAATTATCATTCCCGATGAAGCTGCTGAAACTGTCAATACTGACAAGGCTGAGGGAAAAAGGAAGTTAGATGCAGTACCGGAAATTACTGGTGAAGAAAGTTGTTCTAAAAAGGCTAGATTGGATGAAACAGTGCAGATTGAGCCGATTCAATCTGTAGCTGTAGTTGAAACTGAGGTAGTGGAGTTGGCTAAGGCAGATGAGACTGTGAGTGAAGCTGAAATTGATAAATCAGTTCAGATTGAGCCGATTCAATCTGAAGCTGTTGTAGTTGAAGAAGTGCCTGAAGTTGTTGAAATGGTCGAAAATGTGCCTGAAACTGTAACAGAAGAAGTAAGTCAGTTTGAGCCGGTTCAAACTGACAATGCACCAATGATAGAGGCACTAGATGATCTTGATGACATAGATTTCACAGAATCTGAATATGAAGCAACTCAAGAAGTGACTGAAGCAACTCAAGAAGCAAAAGTTTACTATACTAGAGCACGTGGTACGACAAATGTTGGCATAAGGGTTGAATCTCCAATTATCATTCCCGATGAAGCTGCTGAAACTGTCAATACTGACAAGGCTGAGGGAAAAAGGAAGTTAGATGCAGTACCGGAAATTACTGGTGAAGAAAGTTGTTCTAAAAAGGCAAGATTGGATGAAACAGTGCAGATTGAGCCGATTCAATCTGTAGCTGTAGTTGAAACTGAGGTAGTGGAGTTGGCTAAGGCAGATGAGACTGTGAGTGAAGCTGAAATTGATAAATCAGTTCAGATTGAGCCGATTCAATCTGAAGCTGTTGTAGTTGAAGAAGTGCCTGAAGTTGTTGAAATGGTCGAAAATGTGCCTGAAACTGTAACAGAAGAAGTAAGTCAGTTTGAGCCGGTTCAAACTGACAATGCACCAATGATAGAGGCACTAGATGATCTTGATGACATAGATTTCACAGAAACTGAATATGAAGCTGAGCCTGAAGCCAATCCTGATCATGAGATTCCAGATGACTTACCTGAAAGATTTGCTTATCTTGAGAAGATGAAGTACAATCCAGTGTATCTGAATGGGCTGACTGTGAGTCAAATCAACGAAGAATATGAGAAATGTTTGATAGCTCAAGATAAAGTTGCTGCTGATGAGAAAGAGTTTATAGTTGAGATGGGAGAATGGACACCACTTCAAGAGAGTTTGAACATTGAAGATTTACCTCCAACTGAGCTTTATCACCAAAATCCTGAAGAGATGTCAAGCAGAAATATGCGAGACTGGCTGAGCTCAAGGAATTATCCCTATAGGACTTTGAAAAGATTGAAACAAGAGTCACTGAGGAAAATTGTTGTAAGTTTCATGAAGACGGAGAAAATGTACAATCGTATGTTTTATCTAGATTACAACAATCCTCAATACTACGAGCTGACCAAAAGATACAAAGTTCTCGGACCTAAAGAAATACCGGTGATGGCTTTACCAGAGAATGCACACAAGAAAAGGCACGAGTTGATGGATATGTTTCCAAGTGAAGTCAAAGCATACAATATACCTATGGATGTACGTGAATCATGGCACAAATCAGCCACAGCAGGTGATGTTGTGAGATCACTGCTGAGTAAGGGTCAGTCGATTGCTGAACTTCTTGATTAAATGATCGTACCGGAAAAGTCCAAGAAGGTAAAGATTATAGCGTGGAGATATGACGAAGTGTTCGATGCATTCATGATTAAAATAGTTAATGGTCTATGTGATGTATACCATTACTACTCTAGCATTTTCAAATTAGAAGTTCAAGATTTGAAAGAGTTGCACAAGCTTAGACTGATAAATCACACGCATGCTGAGCGTGGGGATAAATGCGCAATGCTGCTTGATGCTGGGATAAGCCGGTTACCGAAGTACTTGGAATTTAGAGGTCAAAAGGAGGACAGTGCTTATGTTCAAGCGAAGAAAACAAGGAAACAGAAAAAGTTGGTGGTGAGTGAAGATATGTATTTGGAAGAATTTTCTGATGAATACTTCGACAAAGTTACTGATCCAGGGCTGAAAGTGTTTGATGGTTCTCAAGCGACTAAGCCAATTCTTAAAGTTTTCTACAATCAGGAAACTTTTGAGTTGAAAATTGTATGAAATTTAGATGATTGGGATAAGGAAATGATTACCTTATTCAGTACATTTGAGCTGAAATTGCTGCATCCATCCTACATTGATTTCCTGAGAAGTTACAGAATGGAAAAATGCAAAGACAAAGTTGCTGAAGCTGATAGAAACTTGTTTGTGGTGATGATCGAGGTGATAGCAGCTGCATCAGAGAAGATACGAGTAAGGAAGGCATTACTCAACTCTAATCTTGTGAAAGTTGATATTCCGGAGATAGAGTTTATGAGAGTTACTGCAAAGGGTACATTGGAGGTGCAAGTCAAAGGGAAAGAAATGCCCTATGAATTTTACGCTAACATTGATTTTGCAGGTTTAACGCTTGATTCTCTGAGACGAATGAATGCATGTGCTATCCTTACAAACGAGTCCAAACCAAGACAAGCAAAGATAGCAGAAAAGTTCAAGTCATGCATAGAGGAAGCATTGAAAGAACAAGAAGAATACAAAGGGAAAGAGTTGCTGGATGTCAAAGAAGAACCAGAAGATTGGTGAGAGAGATTGAAGCTGAAAAAGATGAAAACTGTTTGAAGATTTTGCTGAAGATTCAAAGATAAATCTTAGGGGGAGTACTGTTAGGGCTATTTCCTAGTTAAGATTTACTTTGTATTTGTTTATACATTTATGTATAGTTTAGGGTCTATTTTGTTATTTTCCCTAATATTGTAATTGTTGCTTAAAAGCATGTAGTGAGAGAGTGTGAGAAGAGAGGCTAGATCACTATTCACGTTAGAGAGAGAACTAAGTGTGTGTGATTTATTTTCTCCTGCACTTGTACTACAAATCTGCTTTGATCATCAATATACAAAAGAGAATTATTAGTATGAATTGTGTTTATGATTAAACTGTGTTTGTGTATGAATCATTCTGATCATTGAGCGATATTATCGATCCAATTGAACCTATCAAACTTTAACTCTAGCCTCCTTGAGCTTTAATGCCTTTATATGATCCTCCTAGCTAAATTCACCAGTTTCAGCCATCGTATTCTGACTTGACTTAATTTCATTGTCAGCGGTTTCAGCATTCTGATCATAACGAGGGGATGCTACTTTAAATCCCAGTCCAAGTCCAATTTTTTCACTTAATTTTAATTTGGTTTCAATCATTTTATCGAGTTTCTTACTTAATCTCTCAAACTCTTCCCATTTAACCTTCCCGGTTTTCTTTGCAATGTTTTTAACATGAAACCCTGTCATAGCCACTTCCCAAGCAATATCCATCTCTTTAAGATCATCAAGATCAATTTTCTCCAGACTATCTAGCTTATTCTCACGTGCCAACTCTACTTTCGGTTTGTTCATGATTTTGTTTATTCAAGAACTGTCAAATTTCGACAACTCCAAGTAGCTTCTGAGAACCCTGACTGGTTTTCGAGAATCCAGAATCTTTTCCAAGAACCCTTAACTTCGAGAACTTGGTTTTCGAATGTACCTAATTCGATAACTCAATCTTGAACTATCTTCCTGAAAATAAAGAGATCGAGCAGATTATCTTCACAATTAAAAGATTTGAGAGAATCTTTTAATTTTTTAAAAATTTCCGTGAAAAACTCCAACAACTTTTCAACCAATCACGATTGAATCCAACAATTACCATAGCAGCTTGATCTTCAACTTTCTTCAACGAGCAGATTGAAAATCGATATTGAACCGAGCCTTGAAAGACTTCAATGGCTCTGATACCAATTGTAAGTCCCGCGACTTGTATGATTCTTGAGAATATCAATACAACACAATCAGAGTGCAGAATCCTGTGATTGTGATGATCAAGAACTTAACCAACACACGGATTAGAATATTCACTTGGTATTGGTTTTAGTCGAGAATCAGAGAGGATACGAGTTAATGCTTGAGAATTGAGAATTATGGCAAAAACTTGTTTATTTCATTAACATAACAAAATATACAGTTAGGCTAAGATGGACCGAAACACATCCAAGCCCAAGTCCATTACAATCCGGAAACTAATCTACTCGAGAACTACAACTCTGTTTCTCGAGAACGAACAAAACTAAGATAATAGTTAAGAATTTCTAAAAAGAATATAAAATGGGTCTAACAGTTTCTCAAAAGGCCAGGAATGATTTCAATAACTCTTGAATGCATTGGTGGGTTACTCTAGGCAACAAACCCATAAGCTAAACCTTGTTCACTTAATGTGCAAAAATTAGTCCCAATTCAAAAAATTCACAACTTTGATTACAAAGACATACCCGATTTTCAAAGCACCAATAAAAGCGCCGACCGGGATTAGCAGTTGCCCATTAGGTACAAATTATTGTATTCGATCCACAAGAACACCTCTCCCTTCTTTCAACTGCATCTTCAGGTTTGGTGTTGATGAAGGAAGAAAAGGAAGGGGAGATGATAGATAAATAAGTTTATTTTTTATTTTTTAAAAATAATTATTTAAGAATACCAACCAGAAAAGACGAATGCGCCCCTGAATGCTTGTGCACGTTTGTGTTAGTAAACGGCATAAATGAATGGCGTCAACCTTTTAGGCTATTTACGCAACGGGTTTTGTGTTGTATGGACCATCTAGGAAAAATTTCTTAAAATTGTAAATTTTGAAAAAAAACAGACAAACTCATGGACCATTTTTGACAATTAACTCTTTTGTTAAATTAAGTAACAAGGATTATACAGGCTCGCGCGTTGCCCGGGCCATTTGTATACCATCAAATTTTCGTCATCACATCAATTAAAACTATACACGGGCTAAAATCAATCAAAAAACAAATGTCATTCAACTTCAAACAAACATAATGAATCAATTGTACACAACACCATCACAATGAAACACATCTAATCTGATGCTGACAATGACGAATCAACGTTTCTCTCTATAGAATACCATAACTAAAGGACATCACCATACATTATTCACCACCATATGCCATCCACCGCCACAATTCATTGTTGATTGAAGAAGCAAGCAAAACGACAATAGTCGAATGAACCAACATGAGCAAGGTTATTAAACGGCTGGTCCGACCACGATTGGACCGCTTTTCTAAGAATCCCCGTTCAATTAGACACGGCTAGGGATGAGATCGGGACGGGTACCGCCTAGTACCGGTACCGAGTTTTAATAAAAGTGGGTACCGGTACCGGTACCGAATTTAGCGGGACGGTATCGGTACCGGTATTTCGGTACTAGTACCACGTTGGTACCGGTTTCATGTTTTATCTTTTTTTAATAAAATTTATTCGCTTATTTCGGTTTAATTTTTAACTTTTTAATATAAATATACTATAATATACTTGAATATAAGAAAAAGAAATGAAATATGGTATAAATTCATTAAAAATCATATCAACTTCATTAAATTTAAAAGTTGATAATTTAAAAAATATTATAAAATGACTCAAAGTTGTAAAGAAACACTTTATAACATTAAGCATGTAATACACAACATTCATAACATCTCAAATTATTTAAAATATACTAAAAAAACTAGTTTTTACTTAACCGGTACCAACGTGGTACTAACCGGTAAAGTACCGGTACCGCCTAGTACCGGTACTGAATTTCAGGAAAAGTGGGTACCGGTACCGATATTGCTAAGTCGGTACGGTACCGGTACTTGGTACCAACAGCTCATCCCTAGGTTTGATACGTGGTTATGAACCGGTCCAGTCGGATCAGAACCGGACGATAGTTGACCGGGTATGAACCGATTTAGTATTAAAATATATAGTTTTGTGTTTAATTTTCTTGGATTTTATATTTACATCATTTTTGTTTTCTTTTTTGGAATGAAATCATTATGTTGATGTTTTAAGTGATGAAGAAGATGAGCTTGTTTTATTTTGACGTTAAAAGTTTTTAAAATTTTGATTTTTTGTGATTTTTTGTGATTTTTTGTGTTAGAACTTGTTTAGTTTAGTACTTTTGGGATACAACTTAATATTATTAAACTTAGGCTGTGTTAAAATTTGAATTCTTATGCTAATACTTTGATAAATATATATTTCATCTGACCCCGATCCAACCCAGTCCAACCAGTAAAGGTTATAAGACCGGTTCAATTTTCTGGTTTTCAAAACATTGAGCATGAGAGATAATAACAAAATGAGCATGGCGTGTTACAAATATCCAAGGACAAGCAACCACAATATTATTTATCTCTCAAACTCAACTTATTTACAAAACAGTCATTCTACTTTGATGGTCAAAATGTAAAACCTACAAAAACTATAGGGGCCAAAATGCAAAACATATAAAAATACAACCTCAAACTCAACTTATCTAGAAAACAGTTATTCTACTTTAGTGGCCAAAATATAAAACTTACAAAATATATGATGGTCAAAATTCAAAACAAAAAAATAAACTATTCATAAAATTTTTCTTTTAATATATAGTAATAATTATATAACTCTTCCTTTAAATATTCAAACAACTTTGTAACTAACAACCCCTATACTTAATAGAAAAAACTAACATAATTAGTGTCAATGTTCAAGTGAATTTAAAAAAGATTTCTATTGAGCTAAAAGCATTAAATTAGACAAACTACACGGGTAGAAAATAAAATTTACTCCAATATATTATGATTCGGTGCTTTTACTATTCTTAAGATATCTTATCCATCGTTGTATTTAATAAAATATCAATATTAATTAGATACAGGGTCATATTTATAAACTTAAAAAAAATACAGTTGCTTAAGTATTTTAAATTTATAGTACACTATAATACCCGCAGTATAAATATAAAATTTTAGTTTTGACGTGATAAATATAAATATCCCCTTTTACATTCATGTTCATATTTATAAGTAGAACTACTACAACTTTTGATGAAAATTATCTTGATAAACATGAAAAAACTAACATAATTATTGCCAATGTTCAAGTAAATTTAGAGAAGATTACTATTGAGCTAAAAGCATTAAATTAGACAAACTACACGTGTCCAAAATAAAATTTACTCCAATATATTATGATTCGTTGCTTGTACTATTCTTAAGATAACTTATCCATAGTTGTATTTAATAAAATATCATTATTAATTAGATACAGAATCGTCTTTATAAACTTAAAAAAATACAGTTACTTTAGTCTTTTAAATTTATAGCACACCATAATACCCACAGTATAAATATAAAATTTTAGTTTTTACGTGATAAATATAAATATCCCATTTTACATTCGTGTTCTTATTTACAAGTAGAACTACTACAACTTTTGATGAAAATTGTCTTGATAAACATGAACATATATAATTTTTATGATCAAAGAAACATAAATATTTTAGTTTTTTATTATCAGTTTCAAACTTGAAGATAAAAGTTATCTTTTAAAAAATGCCCTATTTTTATTGTTAGATTGAGGGGCTGTTTAGCAACATCTGAATCATTAAGTGCTGAATGGTTAAGTGGTCTGAACCATTAAGAGGCTCTATCAATGGAAGAGATGTTAGGGTAAAATTCAGATGATGATAAGTTTGGTACATGCTTCATTCAGTTTCATTCAGCATCTTTTATCTCTTAACAATTCAGCACTTAACTGATCCATTCAGAGGCTATTTTTTTATGAAACAAACGCTCTAAATGTTGAATCTGAATGATTAAACACTGAACTGAACCATTAAGAGGTGAAACAAACAGCCCCTGAGACTTTTAACACATTGAGATGGCTCCGGATACGATAGAACAAGGAAATGAAAGGACGTTCAAAAGATCCATTTACTCTTTCATAGTTGAAATCCTTTAGTATTTGAAGATTTAAAATTCGCACATAATTGTGAACATTTTCGTGAGAATAAAATCTTATTACTTGAACATTATACTATATTGAAAGGAAAAGTGAATGAACAGTAAAAAGGGCTTTTTGGTTATTTCACGTTTTGATATTTTGTATATAAGTTGGTTTGTGTTCTGTCTTTCTTCAATTAATTGAAAGTCACCGTCTCTTTGTATTCTCTATCCTCTGATGGTGGTTGTGTGTATAAGACATCCGCCGTCGGTGGTTTCTTTTGGTGTATTTTTTAGTAACGGCTTCATCACCGGTGCTTTCGTGTGTAATGGCTTATGTTGTCGGTGTGATTTGACGGAGGTTGCTTTCTTTCTCTTATTTTTAAGATGGAAGCGACCTCCGTTTGTAGTTGCCGATGATGGTCACTGACCTTGGATCTGTGTGGCCTAGGGTTTTCCCGATGATGGTTGCCAGTCTTTGGATCTGCGTGACCTATGGTTTGTGGCGGTGTGAGATTTGGTGTTGCATGTCGACCTCCGTTTGTTGTTGGCGATGATGGTCACCGACCTTGGATCTGTGTGGCCTAGGGTTTTCCCGATGATGGTTGCCAGTCTTTGGATCTGTGTTACCTATGGTTTGTGGCGGTGTGAGATTTGGTGTTGCATGTTGTTTTCGACAGTTGATGTTGGCAATTGGTACCATTCCTTGGATATGTGGTTTTTCAGTTGATGGTTGCGATGGTTTTGTGATTGATGTCAATTGATGGATAACAAGGTTACAAATCTGTTCTTCTTATGGTTTGTGGCAATGTGTGTTTTGGTGTTGCATGTTGTTTCAGTCGTTGTTGCCGACGATTGTTACAATTCCCTAAATCTATGGTTTTTCGATTGATAGTTGTGATGTTTGTGTGATTGTTGTCTATTGATGGTTGTAGATCCGTTCACATTCATGATCTTGGGGTTTTCGAATGGTCTGATGGTGGTTTTGATTGTTGACAGATTTGCTTCATTTGACATTTTAGGTTTTTGAATACGATGATGATGGGGTGTGAATGTTACTGTGGCGTGGCATTCGTTGCAGCCATGTTGGTGTCGTTCTTTGACACCCCTGAGTCTTATGATTTTTTATTTACTATTAAATCTGGTGTTTACTTTTGATTTTCTAGTTTCATTAAAGACGGTGGATTTTTTAGAAAAGTACAAGTTGAATACAAACAGTTGTAATTCCTTTGAAGTTGTTTCCGAATGAGTCTTTGGGTTTCTTTGATATTGGAAGTTTGGATCTTTAAGTTAATAATTTTACAAGTTTGTTGGGTGATGTTGGATCTTGAAAGTTTGAATCTTTCTTTGGATTGCGTCGGGAAATATGGTAACCATTATGTGATTGATTTTATCTCAAATTTATTTTTACAGCATGGGTGTTTGATCTAAATGTTAAAAAAGTGTCTTTTTTGCTTTTGATAATCGTGATATCTTGGATTTGTCTTATGGGCTTTGGATTTTTTATGTTTAGTGTCCAAATGGGGTTACAAGATTGAGATTATTATTTATATGTGGTTGGTTGCAAATGACTAAATGGGTGAGATTTGGAACAAATGGGTTTGATTTGGTGCACCAAAATAGATTATTAAACTTAGGTGGAACCAAAATGAATTATATGTGGCGATTATGATTTAAAAAAACTCAGGGAATTATATGTGGCAATGATGATTTTTTTAAAAACTGGCATTTGAGTTGGGTGCACGCGGATGGCAAGTAGGGTTTTCCTACTCGCAACCTGTGTGACAACACATGTCTCGGTTTTTAAATCTGAGCCAACAAAAGTTGGTTAATAAGTAAGTTTCATTAACACTACTTCTAAACACAAGCATTAAATTGAACGTGTGTAATTGAGAATGGAAAAAGCCTCGCGCAACGCGCGAGCCGTGAATACACCTAGTTTAATATAAACGTAAACAAAAGTTCAATTATAATTTTTCGATTAATAGATCAACTAAGTTGAAAAAATAAATAGATGGGCATTCTCATGAGAAATGGTAAATCCTTATATAATATAGCATAACGAAAAAAACTAATTATGTGACATCATTTGAGAGTTTATCTCACAATAATGATTTTTTATTTAAAATATGTATATAAAATATATTATAATAAAACTAATTACATTTTTGGTCCATTGAAATTTTGGAGAATTCTGAAAAATTTAAGAGTATTTATATTTTTAACCCTCTACTACAATGGGTGTACATGAGCCAGTTTATATTTGATAGGGTTTAAAATAAAACTTACGGATAAAGTTAATAATCACATACAGTTAACGACCTCAGTGTTTTATAATTATACCTAAAATTTTTATACGATTTTAAAAAAAATAAACTACACCATAAAACTGATCACTTTATGGTATAGTAAAATTTAAGTATAATATTGTTATACTAAAAGTAATTTTTAAAAGTATATCTTGTGTTCCGGTTTACCGCGGTTTTGTCTCAAAACTGATTGGAACATTCATGAATATCTTTAAAAGCATCACTTGAATGTTGTGTTCCCGAGCGTAGCGTGGACACTAAACTATATTTATTATAGGATATTAAGTAACTAGTTTACAGCTTGCGCTACGCTCGGGTTTGTTTTAGTATACAATATTATACTCAATTTAAAGAGATTTAAATACTCGGTTTTATGGTGTAGTTTTTAAAAAAATAATGTCGTATAAAAAAATTATGTATGGTTAAAAATAGTGAGTTATTTAAATATAGTTTATTAACAATGTTATCCTTAAGTTTTATTATTATACCCTATCAAATATAAGATGACTCATTCACACCCCTAGTGGGAGAGAGTTTAAAACGTAAATACTCTTAAGTTTCTAAATATTCTCCTAAATATTAGAGACCAAAATGTAATTAAGATTATTATAATTTATTATTATTGTCAGTGATATATATATTAAGATTTTTATAATATATACATATTTCAAATATAAACATATTAATATTTTTATAATGCCAAGTAAGCAAATATCACTTCTAATGACACCAACTAAGCAAAATTATTTTCCTATATTATATAAGAATTTCTTACCATATTAAAATAATAAAATATATACTAACCCGAGTATCCAAAAATATTGGTTTTGATAAACCCTCGTCTTTCCTTTACACGTCCCCAAATAGTTACTCCGTATTTCTTAAAAACTACGGATCAGGGGCGCACCCTCTTAGGGACCAACGGAGGCAATGGCCCGTTCGCGTTTTTTGTCCCGAAGTACCGATTTTTACCCCGATACCTTAAATTTATATATATATATATATATATATATATATATATATATATATATATATATATATATTGATCTTGCCCCCGTGTAAAAAAATACTACATGTGTTATGTATATATATATATATATATATATATATATATATATTAATAAAAGAAGGTTTTTGGTGTCACGTGTAATGCATTGAGACATGTTGTGGATAGTTTTCCCGCACAAATTTTTCTACATTATTTTTGGTAAGAAATCAACACTAAAGATATTCTGATTTGTATGATTTAGGAACTATACAAAATTTTATTTGTAAATAAAAAGAGAATCACGAGACAATCTGATTTTAAATAATTTTTTTTGTAAAATTATGATCAGGTTAGATTCTTACTCATTGTAATAATTTTTTTATATTCTATCATAACTTAAAGTTTTAATTACACATAGTTTTAATCATATGTTATATAAAAAAACATTGTTATTAGCATAGCATCTGAATCCTCTAAAATGTATAATCTCATACATGCGTCTATAGTATGTCTACAGTATGTTTGTTGTTTCATCGTGTTTTTTATGCTCTATGGTTGTATACAAGTATTAAAATAGGATATATCAGCTGGATTTTGAAATATGGAGCTATAATGCTATATAAGCATGTTTTAAAGTGTTTGAAAGAACTTGTTTTTTCACGCACTTGTGTGAAAACAAGACATGGTGTGAAATGTGTTAGACAAATACAGAAAACACACAAACATAGTCTCGAATGCTATTTAAAAGGAAGTTTTTACTAACTTGCATTTTTATAAACTATTCAATATACTTTTTTTTTTACTTTTGAAAAACAAACTTCATTTCTTAAGTTGTTTGCTATTTACAATATTTGTTACTAGTAACTTGAATAATAATACTATATCTGTTTTTTTAAAGTTACATGTTAACAACTCAATACTTTTATTAATTTAATATTTTAATGACCCACTTGTGTAACACACGGGTAATATATGTGTGTGTATATATATATATACTAGTTTAGTGTTCGCGCTACGCTCGAGAACACAATTCAAGTGATGCTTTTAAGGATATTTATGAATGTTCGATTCAGTTTTGAGACAAAAAAATCATTATTGTGAGATAATATCTCAAATAATGCCACATAAGCTAAAAACTATGAAAAGATGTCACATAGGATTTTTTTTGTTTTGCTATATAATATATATATATATATATAGATTGAGGATTTTCTAAAAAGGCTAAAAACTCTAAAAAGTGTAGGAACCAATCAGCATCGACTATTTGTCTAATACTTAAAAAACAGGCGGAGGGGTATTGAAGTCATTTTACTCGATGCATGTTGTTATGGTAAGAGCGGTTTCCATGCATGCTGTTTATTCTGTTTTTTCGATTTCAATATTGCGTTTGGCTAGGGTTTATATTCCGTCTTTCATAAAATATATCTATATCATTTGGCATTTACATTTGGCGATTAGCAGTTTATATAATCCGTCGTTGATCCGTTATTTCATAATATCTCTTCAATGGCGGATACGATTGTCGATGATCGTGCAGTTTTCACAAGTAAAGTTTGTCGTCGATGTAGTCATAAATAGTTAATATTAATGCGTTTGATTCGTATGTTTTCGTCCATTCGACGTAATAATTAAGTGTTTTTTTCCGTTTTCAATTATTGTTATGACGTTTTGTTCAGTGAATTGTTATGATGTTATGTTAACGTTGTAGTTATAATTAGTTAATTTTGATGTGTTTGATTCGTGTGTTTTAATTTGTTCGACGTAATAATGAAGCACATTTGATTTTATGTTAACCAACATATAATAGCTGTTTTTTAAGTCTAAATAATACAAACGTACTGATATGTATGGTTTTTTGTTTGATTGAATTTCAATATAATGTATTTTTTGATAGGTATTGAAGCTTTTTATTCGTAGCTGTTAATTTAATTTCCGTTTAAAAGTACGATTATGGTGTTTGTTATAATTTGTTAGATACAAATAGTTTAAAAAAGCATATGGTGTTTTTTAGAAAGGCAATCTCAAGTATTATCATTTTTTACGATGTGATAGCGATGCGCTTTTACGTGTGTTGGCGTTTTTAATGATGTTGTTTTTTCAACTGAGTTATGGTGTTTGTTTCATGTGTAATATTATATATCAATCTAAATACCACGTTTTATTCTTGTTTCTTTTATATGACGTTTTTGGTTAATACATTTTAGTTGACATTGATGTTTTTTTATAGTTTTTTTAATGATATTGTTTTTTGAACTGAGATATGGTGTTTTTTTCCTGTGTAATATTGTATATCATCCTAAATACCACGTTTGTTTTTGTTTTTTTATATGACGTTTTTTGTTAATACATTTTAGTTGACATTGTTGTTTTTCTTTATAGTTTTTTTAATGGTGTTGTTTTTTGAACTGAGATATGGTGTTTTTTTCCTGTGTAATATTGTATATCATCCTAAATACCACGTTTGTTATTGTTTTTTTTATATGACGTTTTTTGTTAATACATTTTAGTTGACATTGTTGTTTTTCTTTATAGGTTTTGATTCATTAACATATGCTCTACGTGGAATAGAAATTACCTTACCAAATTCATCTGAAAAGTATTATATTCCTGATGTATTGGAAGAGTTAAAGCCTAAAGTTGGGATGACATTTGACAATATGGACCAAGCATTTGCATACTATTGCAAGTATGCTGCAGCATCTAGTTTTGGTGTACGTAAAGGTACTGATTCAAAAAGTAGTAATGGCGTTATAAAACTGAAATACTACTTATGTAGCAAAGAAGGTTTTAATCAGAAGAAAAAAGTTGATACATTAGAAGAGAATGCTAAACAAAAGGTCATTAGGGCTAACTTTTCAAAGAGGATTGGTTGCCAAGAACATATTCGTGTGGAGCTGGTTCAAGATAAATGGAATATATATAAATTTGTTGAAGAACACAATCATTTTTTTGTCAATAAAGAAGACATGCACTTTCTGGCTTCATCCCAAAAGTTGAATCAGTTACATAAGCATATGATTCAAAGCATGGCAAAACTAAATATTGGACCTATTAGGGCGTTTAATGTAATGAGGACTATATTTGGTGGTTTTGAGGAGGTTGGTGTTAGTAAGAATGATTGTAAGAATTTTAAAAGGGAAATCAATTTGTTCATCAATGAATATGATGCTGAAATGATGGTAGGAAATCTGATGAAGAAGAAAGAACATCTTCCTGATTTTTCCTGTGAGTATTTTACTGATGATGAGAATTGTTTAGTTGGATTGTTTTGGTCGGATGGAGAATCTAAGAGGAACTACCAAGTTTTTGGTGACATTATGTCATTTGATGCTACCTATAGATCTAACAGGTATATAATTGATGCTATATTTTGTGTGGATAAATATACATTCTAACTGTATATGTACAACATTGCTGTTAATCATATATATTGATGTTATATTCTGGGTGGACAAATTTTGGCATTTTTTCAGGTACTCAATGGTGTTTGTAGCATTTTTTTTTTCATAATAATAATGTTTCCTTTGGTGCTGCATTATTAGCTTCTGAGACGGCTGAAACATACAAATGGTTGCTTAGATGTTTTTTGAAAGCATTTGGTAAACAACCCGATGTCGTTGTAACTGCCCAAGACCCAGTCATGAAAAAGGCTATTGAGGAGGTTTTTACTGGTAGTCGACATCGACTATGCATGTGGCATGTGATGCATAAGCTGTCAACCAAGGTGTGACATATATTCTTGTTTTATCTTATATATTTGGTGTTTTTTTTTATATATTTATGACGTTTTATTATTTTTGGTGTTCTTTTAGGTGGGCGTGACGCTTTGTAATACTACTGATTTCAAGCAACGTATCTGTGATATTGTTTGGACTGATTCTCTCAATCCTACTGAATTTGAAGTAGGTTGGCATTCTGTCATTCAAGATTTTGATTTGAGCGATAACAACTGGTTGGCTGATATTTATGACATGAGGGAATCATGGATACCAGCATACTATAGAGATGAGCTTATGTCTGGGTTGATGCGTACGACTTCAAGGTCAGAAAGTGAAAATCATTTTTTTGGACAAGTTTATAATGTAAGGTCTACATTGCTTGAATTTCTTACCCATTTTGAGACTGCTATTGAGTCCCAACGTCACAATCAAAGGAAGAATGATCTTGATACTCGCTATACTCGTCCACAATTAAAGACAGATTTTGTTCTTGAAAAACAAGCTTCTCAAATATACACTAAAACATTATTTCTGGACGTTCAAGTCGAGATTGTAGGTATTGAAAAATGTTTAAATGTGAAGCTCGAGAACATTGACGGATTTACCAAGTTTTTCATCAAAGACTTTGATCAGTTGTGTAACTCATATTTTGAGGTATGGTGTTTTTTTCAAAGACTTTGTTATATAAAAGAAACTTTACTATTAATTTCTTTGTTGTTTTTATACAGGTTATGTTTCGACCTGAAGACACAACAATACATTATTCATGTAGAAGGTATGAACAATTTGGATTGCTTTGCAGACACATCTTTTATATTCTAAAGTTGTACGATGTTAAGGAGTTTCCAAGGAAGTACATTCTTAAACGTTGGACAAGAGAAGCAGTTCCTAATATTTTATATTGTCAGTCTAGCCATAGTGGTTTTTATACAGATCTTTATGATCGTAATCAATCTGTGGTACGTGAGATTCTCGCTGCTCAAGAGTACACTTTGAGTCGTCTTTACAACGACATTGAGGCGTTGTCTTTGTACAAGGAGTATGTTGAAGCATACAAGACGAAGGCCGATGAACTACAGTATGTTGTTCCACCTCCTTCTAAGAGGGATAGGGCGTCTGAGTTAAATGGTACTTGCAAGTACAACAAACGTCCTGTACGAGTACCAGTTGGATACAACTGTAAAGGATCTGGTGTCCACACCAAACGTATTAAGTCGAAACAGGAAGAGGCAATTGTAAAAGCAGGCAAGAAATCAAGACAGTGTCAAAACTGTAAAGAATATGGACATTATGCATCAACTTGTTCCAAACCTCCCAAGAAAACCGGAGTTAATACAAAGGATAAAACTTTTGACACCATGTCTGTTGATAGCTGAAACTTTTGTATAGATTTATAGTAAAATATGTACAAGAACAATGTTATGACGTTTCAGATATATTTCTATGTCTATCTCAGCACCATCATTTGATTTTTATGATATGATGTTTTGTTTGTCTTTTTATGGTGCCTTTTAGTGTTTTTGTGTAGTTTTTTTACATGCATCCTGTTTTTTTTTCTACAACGATTAGCCATTAGCAGTAGATTAAATATATAACAAAGTTAAACATCATGGTTTTAAAACACCATCCAAACCAAAAGAAAATTATTCAACCAAAAGATATAAACACAAACTAACTAACCCTAACAGATCATGCACTGTTTAGGGTCTCCACATCCACTGAGCTTTTTTTCTTATTCTCCTCCATCTCTTGAACAACTTCCTGCACCATCACACTGAGCTTGCTGTTCTCACCAAGCTGAGTCTTGTAGAACTTAAGAGCTTCATCCCTCTCTGGTGTTTGTTCTAGCTTCATCAACACATCGATCATCTGCATGCTGTTTTCCTCTACCTCACGTGTAAGAGCTGTCACATTCTTCAATGAATGTATACAAGCATCCCTTGTTATATCTTCCTTAACTTTTATCCACGAACACTTTTTCATAACGTTTTCTTTGGATGATCCCATGGTTGGAATGTATATTGTTGTTGTTTTGAATGTTGTGTAAGTTGGATTGTGTGGTATGGGTTTAATATTTATGGGGAAGGTGGGGTTGGTTTTAGAGGTCTAGGGTCATTTATTAATTTCAATGGCGTTTAATTAATCTTTATTCAATAGCTGCGATTGAGATTTCGAAATGACGTCAGGTGCCTTTTCACTAACACGTAATTATTGATTCCATCTGATATCTGGGCAATCTAACGGTTGATAAAAGCCTTTATTTTATTGCGTTTACAGCTGGTTGAAACTACTATAATTAATGCTTGTATTATATATACGGTGGTGTTTATTCATAATTCCTACATAGACTAATATCATTACTTTCACCTATACCATCGAATCATTAGTTATGGCGTCTGGTTCTTCATCAAATGAGTCCGGTGAGAAACTTTACTTATTTGATTTGGTAATGAGTCAATACAAAAAAGACGTTGCTATGGTAAATCTTATAGGCTGTACCATGAAGACCATCAAAGAATCTGTCAAAGAACATGACGAGATAAACAAAGAAATTAGTCGACTTCTTGAAGACACCATAAGAGATCTTGCCATGAAGTTTAACCTGGGATACTGCTCAGATGAAAAAGATCTGGTTAAAAAGCTCTCGAATATAACTAGGTTCATTGAATTGGACATGAAAATTAAAATGGATTTTATTGTCTCTTTTTTAATTTTATGGTGTTGTATGGTGTTTTTTTAATAACATGTAGTGTACCTTTTCCTACCCCCATGTGTTTGGTGTTTATTATATTTTATTATATAAATGTTGTCTACTTTATTAGTTATTGTTTATCTTTTATTACATTAATATTTTATTCAGTAATATAATAACATGCATGAAGACTTAATTTAGTAATCTAAAACACAATATGCATAAATGTTGTTTATTTGATTTGCGATAATGTAATACCCATAAGGTTTCATGCTAAGTAATAATTGTCAATTCAAAACAAATGTTTCATAACTAGATGATCGTAATGTCAAATGCAAAGGTTCACAATGTAACTCCATGGTGTTTTTTTAACAAAGAACAATTTTACAATTCAGTCAACATGTTTTGCCATCCTTTTTGATATTCTCTCATCTGCCTTTTTTTCAATCTCGATTTTTTTCTGTTTGCTCAACTTCATGAAAGGAACTGTACTTTTGATAAAAGCCTCTTTATCATCATTTAGATAATGAAGTGTATTTTTGTTGCATATTTACGCCTCAACTTGTCAAGTTGATTTTGTTGATTGTTTTCCTTGTCATTTTCAGTGCAAATACCACATTCCCAACCATCGCATACTCCATGATAAGTCTTCATATGTCTCATCAGAAACACACCACAATCCACTTTATTTGTGGTTGTCCTGCATTTGCATCTTTAAACGAATTGGGGATGCTGATTTTATTTTCATGCCATTTATATGTGAAACAGACATCAAATAATCACGGAATGTTGTAACCAGTACAATCACAACATTAACTCATCAGACCCAACTGAAATTAGTTTTAAAACATGGTGTTTAAATATATTATAATAACTTGATAACTTACCATTTTATTAACCCATCCTGAATATTTTACAGTGACAGTCTCGTCCGGCTCGGCTGCACTGTTGTCAATTACTTCAACGACGCTTGTTTTGAGATTAAAGCACATCAAGTAGTAATGACGTTGGTATAAGATTGGTATGAAAATCAGTTCAAATTCTTCAATGCTCTTTGATTCTGCACGTTCAAGCACAATTTGCATGTGCCTTGTAAATTCCTGCAATCTTTCATGCTCACTTTTATCGTAGGTGTCCCTATGCTACATTACAATAAAACAACCATAAAACATCAATCTCATAGTCCTATGATGGTTGGTGTTTTCTTTATACATTGTTACATACCAGCATGATCTCGGTGCAAATCAATTTATTGAGTGGCACCTCACTTGTTTGGCTTGCTTCCTTTGGACTCTCGGCAGCCTTCTCAAGTTTTTTCACCATTTCCTCATGATTCAGCAGGTGACCCCATGCTAGGACGACATTGATGTGTATATATTGTCCTGGTCTCATGCTTTCCATTAGTACTCTGGTCACATCTATTTTTCCTTCTATGCTGAATACCACACTCCTATATTCATGAGGTATGCATGTAACAAATTTAATCAAATAAAAACATGTTGTTTACATATAGTTATATACATACCATTCATCCCCCATTCCTGCAAACAAATAAGATGTTATATTCTTCTCCAATGCGGTCACTTCATCTTCTACCTAACTTTTCTATCCTCATATGCAGAAACCAATATCTTTGACATTTGACTCAGTTTTCTCTTTGCTCTATTCTCTTTTCTCTTTGACACTTCATCTGGTACTAATGATATATCACCTTTGCTCTTTTGAATGTCAAGTTTAGCTTCATCAGTTGCTGGCATCAACGTAGGAGTTGGTGGTTGTTGTTGTGTACCAACACTTAGTATGGTGTTTTCTTTAATCAACCTTGTTATGTCCGGTACAGACACATTCTCCTCTTGATCCACATCAGTACCAGTAATGTTTAAATCAAAAATTGGTTTGGTATCATTTCTTAAGTGTATATCACTTGTCCCCTTCTCCTTCAACTGTTTTGCCCTTTCTTCACCTTTTTTTGCTATTACTGAATTTTCAAACTCAGACATGAATGAGCAGGTAAAAATTTGAGTCATTGGAGGTTCACTCATAACACAGGCACCTATGGGTGTTTGATCAAAAACTGGGACCTTATCACCATCATCCTCAGTTCCTGCCACTAATGTCGTTGTTTGTGGTGTCTCATCATACACAGGTTCATTGTTTAACTTGTTGACGTCCAGTGGTGTTTTATCATACACAGGTGACTTATTTGAATGCTCATCCTCAGTCTCATCTCCATCCTCTGATTCAGATGTTTCCATTTTTAGCATGAAGCTAATCAAACTTTTTTCTTTAGTACTTCTAGGCACTCCAGGTCTTGTATTTAACCACATGATCCTATTATGTTCTTTTTCTAAAAGTAACATCACCTCCTCAAATGTCTTAAAAAGCCATTGACTGTTGTCTTCCTGGATTATTGTGAAACAACCACCTTTGTAATCATAGAAAAATTTCACAATTTTCGAAGTTTGCTCACATTTTTCTTGTGACCTAACATAAATTGTATGTTTATCACACATGTCCTTCCACTTATTTTTCTTTACTTTAAGTACCATGCTTGCTGGATACTTATTTGATAACTCCTTGAATACCAATTCTACTTTCTGCAAACAATCGTTAAACTCTTGTAACACATAACTCAATTTGTCATCTATCATATCATCTTCGCTGGCTATACCACCTTCACATTCTTTGTCAGCCTGCTATGGGTTTATCATCAATGAACAATCATTTACATTATGGTGTTTTGTTTGAGAAAGTATTTTTATAAATCTGAAAAATTAAAAGTAGTTTATACCTTATTACTCACTTCAAGTTGTGTTTCCATCTAAATTAAAACATAAAAAACAAAAAATCATATAAATCATATAAACATAAATTTTAAGAAAAGATAGTTTTGTCGTTTTTTCTGGTGTTTATAGTATCATAAATAAATGATATACCTCATCTACATCTTTCTCAGCAGTTTGATCTCCACCAACCCCATCACCCTGTTTTATTCCATATTCAGCTTCCAACTAATTTAAAATAAAAGAAATAAAACTCATTATAACTAAATGTAGTTATGACGTTATATATATGGTGTTTTTTTTATAATGTCTGGTTTTTTCACATGGTGTTTATAGTAGCATACATAAATGATATACCTCATGATATACCTCATCTACATCTTTCTCAGCAGTTTGATCTCCATCAACCCCATCACCCTGTTTTATACCATATTCAGCTTCCAACTAATTTAAAATAAAAGAAATAAAACTCAGTATAAGTAAATGTAGTTATGATGATATATCTATGGTGTTTTTTACATCATGTCTGGTTTTTTTACATGGTGTTTATAGTAGCATACATAAATGATATACCTCATCTACACCTTTCTCAGCAGTTTGATCTCCATCAACCCCATCAACCTGGAATTGGTGACAGAATCAAGTCAACCCAGGTATAAAATACATGAAGTGTAAAATAACAAATTTTGGTGTTATACCTCATCAACATGTGTAACCTGAATTTGATCATTGTCCTACGTTGAGAAATAAACATAATCATTATAACATTGAACTAAATACATGATGTTTTAACAAGTACCAAACACATGAGATCCATGTTTTACCTGAGGTGGCAAGCTGTATTGCGACATCGCCCTGATCATCAAATGATTTCCAGATCCTGACACCTCAACAAGTTCGTCTTCATTTTGTTTATAATACTCAATAATGTCTTCCAGGTAAGGATCTACTTCATTTTTCCAATCAACAACATCATCATTATATTTTTTTGCATAATCATCATACACCTTCTCACTATCAACATCAACATCAACATCATCTTCAGTGCGTTTTAATTCTTCCTCATTGAATGTTTCCTCATTTCCCACCACTTCAGGCCTTATATCATCATAGACAGTTAGTGATAGATTTTTCTCATTTTCAACCTCATCCACATCCATTTTCTCCTTAGTTAGTGGTTTTTTCTTTTTCTGACCACTTTCCTTTGGTCCCGATTTCCTCAATTTGGCTTCAATGTTGACTAACATCTCACTATTAACATACTCAACTGGGCACATTTTCCTCACTTTATTATTCTCCCTTTCAAGCTCACGTACAAGCACCAACTACATAAATTAAATAAAATTCTTGTTAGTTATAAAAAATGGACTCAAGACGTTATAAAAGAGTTTTAAGAAAGAAATCATATAACTAGAACAAGTAGTGGCCCATTGAACTTAGTATCGGGTGTCCAAGTTGCCCTTGTCCTATTTAAACATCTGATTAGATAGTCACACCATTTAAGATCTTTAATATCTCTAGCCGTGGTGTTTCTTTTTATGCTTGTCAAGAACCTCAAGTTCACCACACTATTCTTATTGGTTTCACCAACAATGGTGAAAAAACCAACCAAAAAATTTATCATAAAATATCTCCCAGTCACATCCAGTTTGCTGACTCTTTCAAAAAATCCCAGGACATATGGCCTCCTTGCCCAATCTGACCCCCCAAATTGCTGTCTCCATTCATTGATAGCTTCACATTTCACATGTGGCCTTCTATCCACAACATCTTTTTTCCCAATTGGGATCCCCAACACCTCATTAGTCAAGGCTGGTGTTACTCTGATAACTTTCTTTCCAATATTTAGTGTAGCATTTTGGTGATCATAATTCTCAACCAACCAAAAAGCTAATGCAGTGGGGACGTTCTCTAACTGCATATATAAAACACCCTATCAAATCCCATCTCCACAACTGTTTTCCACTGCTCTTTAGTAAAGGTTTCGAACCAGCCAGTAAGGTTGTTCAGAGCACATCGAGGTAGTATTCTTTCACCCGAAAACCTTGAGTAACATTTCCCCTTTTGAGCCTTATGTATTTCAGAGCTTGTTGGTTGCTTAACAAAATCATCAGCATCATCACAACTCACTGTTTGTGGTGTTTTTCTTCCTCTCTTCATTGCTGGGCCTTTCATGGTGTCTCTCCCTGTAGCTTCTTTACTTTTCATGGTGTTTTTCACCTTCTTAACAAAATCCTCACCATCATCACAACTCACTGTTTGTGGTGTTTTTCTCCCTCTCTTCATTGTTGGGCTTTTCATGGTGTCTCTCCTTATCTCTTCTTTACTTTTCATGGTGTTTTTCACCTTCTTAATGTCTGACATCCTCGATTTCATGACACTTTCTAATTTTTTGCGTTTCATAGTTTTCTCTTGCCAGGACTACTATGTATTGTTTTTTTGTTTTCTTCACTATCATCTGCAGTACAGAATGATATATGTTACAATAAGAGTATAAAAATATACAACTAAACTAAAGGTTACCATTATCATCCAAAATTATTGGATTCTCAGGTTCATTTGTCCATTTGAATGAATTGCCAATGGTTATTCGCTCACTCCTTCTACGTGTCATATGTTGTATATAATGTCATAATTGAAGCAACAACGCATAACACCAATATAAGATAACAACATATAACACCATATGTCAGGTAACACCATGGTTGCTATGCATATCACACCATACTTTTAAAAACACCATAATGTATAATAAAAACAAATAACACCATACAATAATATTATAACAGAAACGATACCATGCACATAACCATGTCATACTATTATAAAAAACACCATAAATTTAAATAAAGTGCGCTTACTGTAAACAAATAGTTCTTTATCCATCTCCTTGTAGTTTTTCAACCGGTTGTCAAAACTACAAAAGGCACAACATCCATTAGTAAAACTCACAAAGAAATCAATATGGTCTACAAACACATTTGAATGTTGGAATAAACGCCTAATGTTTACCTGTCAACAACCATCGTTATAACCTAAAGTAAAGCCGTAATGTACTAATCGCTTATTGTTGAAATTACCTTATGTCGTTGATTTCCTTGTTGAGTGTTTGCAGTCGAAGTGTTCTTCAAGTAAAAAAGACGACCTATTTTTTAAGCGACGTGGTGTTCTTCACGTAAGAAAACAGACGCCCTATTTTTGTTACAAATCGCCTCAATGTAGGAGTTGATTGAGAAATAAACAGACTTCCTAAAATAACGCACCAAATCACTTAATATTTGTCTTTTTGATTTTTAGGTTGAAAACGCATAATGACTAATTTACCCCAGAACTATATGACGCGTCAGGAAGAACATCATAATATTTACAAAAACGCCACCGCGTTAATCTTGGCCGTTGACATCCAGATCTGACGCCCCAAAATCCTTCTTAGCGTTTTTAGAGTTTTTAGCCTTTGTAGAAAATCCCTCCTATATATATATATATATATATATATATATATATATATATATATATATATATATATATATATATATATATATATATATATATATATATATATATATTCAGCTCGCGGCTCGCCCCTGTCAATAATAAACAACATGTATTACTAGGTGGGTGGTTGGGCAATTAGTCCATAACAAATTAAACCCATAACAATTTAAACTCATATGCCCATTATAATTTACAATTGGGTAATTAATTGGGTTGGGTTAAACAAACCTAACTAACAACTCATATACCCATCCCTTATTCCTTAATTAGTGAAGCAAATCAACAACTAAACAAGATCAAGGTACTTACCATTTTTTCTCGTTGTAATTCTTTTTTAAGGTACTCAACATTTATTGATTTCGTTGTAATTCTTCTTTAAGGTACTCACCATTTTTCTCGCATTATCATATATATTTTAGGTCTTTTTTTGGTAAAACTTATCTAGTTTTTATATGGTTTAGTTGAACTATTTGTTTGAATGAAGAAATTTAGATATTTAGTGTTGTTATTGTTTGACCCGACCCAAAAATATAACCCGGAATATAATGATAAGAAAAAAAAATTACAGGTCCTGTCATTTTTCAGGCCCCATGCTAAAAATGTTCATGATCTACCACTAAGTAATATATATATTTTGTTTCTTATTGCATCATTGTATAGATTAGTACAAGAATATAAATATGTTTCTTACATAGCTAGAACAAAAACAATACAAGAGTAGCCGGTAGTTAAATGATAAAAAAATTTATGCAGTTGTAGTTTTTAAAGGCAGCATACCTAATAAATAGAGAAATTGCAATTTTGGTCCCTTGATTTGTATTGATTCAATCATTTTGTTCTTTAAGTTTTTTTTGTCAATTTGGTGTTTGGTTTTGTAAAATATTGTCATTTTGGTCTTTACGCCAACGTTTTATGTTAGATTTTTGTTAAATGACGTAAATACCCTTATTTATTAAATAGCCAATTTGGCCCCTTTTCAAACTTTGTTCTATCATTTTAGTTATTTTCTCAACTTTTGTCATTTTTATCAATTTTCTAACTTCTATCAATTTGGTACTTTTTCCAACGTCGGTCATTTTAGTCATTTTCTCAATTTTCATCTTTAAAATGATCTTCACCTCAAACAATGTCACGACAACCGTCCCAACCATGATACTCTTTCACCGGAAAACATTATATAAAACACAAAAAAAGGTTAAACAAACAAATTGAAATTATTTATTAGTTACGAATTCGGTTATAGAAAACGCCCCTAAAGAAACAAAAAAAATACAGATCGATGACTCAATTAACAAAACAATTCATTTTTAATCTATTTAATAATTCAAAGTTTTAGGGGGCAATATTTTCTGGGAAATTTTTTGGTTCTATAATAAGAAGTTTGGAAGGAAAATTTAGTGTAGTTTTCACCATGCATGAGTTGATGGAGCTAAGTTATTAAATATCAAATATTTATAAAAATCTTTAAACATAATGGTTATATTTTATTTATAATTATTATGATTTAACCCGTGTGTAACACACGGGCATTAAACATAGTATATGTATTAATTACAACAGATATTTATAGTTCCAACTATAAACATTTTTGTTTATTAGTGTCGGTCTCAACCTAGGATAGGGGAAAAAAAGATTTTATAATGATGACATTTGAACAAACTAATAAGGGTCTTAAAATTTTTACTTTGTTTAAGGCCTCCAAAACGATTGAGCCGTCTCTGCTCCCCAAAAAGAGAAAGAAAATGGGATTTCTTGGTGATTATGGTCGGTTGGGAGGTGGATGAAGTGAAGAAATATTCGATAAGATTTTATTTGGATGGGGTGTACAACGACTGAGAAGATGAAGTGAAGGGTCAAAAGAGGTGGCGTCGGTGGTGTTTTGGAGAATGGTTTGCTCAATGATGGTGTGTAATAATAATAATAATAATAATAATAATAATAATAATAATAATAATAATAATAATAATAATAATAATAATAATAATAATAATAATAATAATAACAACAACAACAGCAACAATAATAATAATATTACTAATAATAATATTACTAATAATAATAATAATAATAATAATAATAATAATAATAATAATAATAAAATTGTCAATTTTTGATATATGAAATATAAAATAGTTGTCATTTTGGTGTTTGTTTTGTTAAAAATTTTCATTTTGACCCTTAAAATGTAAAATGATTATATTGCCATTGGATTTAACGGTTAAATCTATCAGACAGTGACAGATTGACTAATATGACAATTTTAACAAACCAAACAACAAAATGACAAAGAAAAAAAAACATAAAGACCAAAGTAAACAAATCAATAAAAACCCAAAGACTAAAATAACAATTTACTCTATTAACAAGGACTAAAAGTGTCATTGTAGTATAATAGTAGGATCAAAAAAATATTTATTCCTTTGTAACAATACTTGCTTTTGTCCATTTGCACAGGCTGATGAATTCGAAGCTCAATATTGTTTTCACCTTCTCTCTCTCTCACTCTCTCTCTACAAACTTTTTCTCTCTCTACAAAATTCCCTCTGCAAATTCTTCCGATCGACAGATACACAACAGTCACCACTTCAATTCCCAAGGCTGCACATTCATCCACATTTTGCAATGGTACCTAACTTCATTCAACCATTCAATTCTCTATGCAAATTCTTTGTATGTGTTTTTGGTATGTGAATAAATGGATTGTTGATTTTCACCAATGCAGCAGCAATTGGTACCGCCGTGGCTTGATAAGCTTCTCGGTACCGCATTCTTTTCCGTGTGTCGGACACACGGAGCGGCGGCTCGAAGTGAATGTAATATGTTTTGTTTGGATTGCAATTGTGATTCATTTTGCTTCTATTGCCGATCTTCTCGCCATAAAGATCATAAAGTTATTCAGGTATTTTTAGTCTTGATTCACATTTGGGTTCGTAATTTGATAACCTGGTACATTATGTAATTTTATTATTTTTTAATATAATTAAAATTAGGAGCCGATGATTAATTTATCACATCTCTTCTTGATGCATTAAATAAATAACTGTGAAAGTCAAACCATCAAAGCAATGTGTTAAACGAGTCATTTTCGTGTTTTACACTTGTGTTAAGCATGATAAGACACGATTTTCCAGTCATGACAGAGATTTTTCGATATTTCTTTACATTTACATTTACATTGCTGGGAAATGCAGATTAGAAGATCGTCGTATCATGATGTTGTTAGGGTTTCAGAGATTGATAAAGTGTTGAATATTGGTGGAGTACAAACATATGTTATAAACAGTGCAAGAGTGTTGTTTTTGAATGAAAGGCCACAACCTAAATCAGGGAAAACAGTTTCACATATATGTGAAATATGTGGAAGAAGCCTTTTGGATGCACTTCGATTTTGTTCTCTTGGTTGTAAGGTATTATAATTATTAAGCATAATCTCTTACTTTATCATCTTCATTAATTATATATTAATATTTCTTTTTAATTATGACCTTTGCTTCACAATGTTGACAATACAACTCACCCATATGAATTGCCATGTTGATGTACCATATGATCATGACCTCATCTACCATGTCATTTACATGTTAAACAAATTAAAAACCAACCAATCATCCACCTAAATTGTATTTAATAATAAAAATATAATGTTAGGAAAAAATCTTTTTATTAATATTCTGGCCGGGCTATATGCATTAGAGCTTTCTAAAAATGTTAAAACGTACATTTTGGAATTAATAAATTATGTTGTGATAATTAAATATATTTTTATAGCTTGAATTCTAATGAATCACATGCGTATGTATCATCATTTTTCTATCAATGGTTATTCACAACCCACATTAATGATAACATAATGGCAATCACCATCATGACTTCATGATATATGGAATTAAATCGGCCCTTCCAAAAATTAGAAAATGTGACAAAATTTGTAACATATAATATAGAATAGAAACGTCTAACAAGTAATAATTCATAGGTTTAAGGTTATATTTTTTTATTGTATATATTTGGGATAATATTAATTGTATGACATACATATAGTGAAAAATAAATTTAGAAAATTTCCATATTATTTTATTTTTTTGGTTTTAAATAAAAAGGTTGTAGGAATAAAAAGAAATGGAAACACAAGCTTTATGTTAGAGGAGATATCATCATCATCTTCAACAAGAAGAGGGGAAGAAGAATTGCGTGAAGGCTCACAACAAGACATTTACCCGCCCACACCTCCTTCAACTTCCTCCACTAGAAGAAGAAAGGGGATTCCTCATAGGGCTCCTTTTGGATGTTAATATATATATATATATGATGAAATAGTAAAAATACTCAACAACCCTTCAATTCCTCCTACTTTATACTACTCATCAACATTGAAAATTTGTTTCACCAAATACACACACATATTTGCACCCCTTCCCCAAGCCTTTCTAAGCCTTCATTTATTTGTTTCTATTTATATAAAGATGCTTATAACTATATAATGTTGTACATGGTCAAAGAGTAGCAACTCTCTTAGACATTGTAAATCATGGTAATTCACATATTATGTCTTTTTCATACCCATTTGATGATTTGCAAAAGTAAGGTATAATCAAAGGAAACAAACGAAGTTTTCTTCGTTTTCTTTGACATGTAAGATTATTTTAGCAACGACTAATGTACGGGTAACATGGGTAGTATACTAGCATTTAAAGTAGATACAACGACATGGATCTGGATAGAATGAGAACTATTATGTTGATAGATCATTACAAATATTTATTTGCAGGATAAACAACAAATAACAAGATACCTTTAACACTTTGATAACAAAAATTTTAATGGTTACCACGTTTAAAGCCAAGTTCCATTCAAGAACATAAAGTCTTCTTTTGTGTATCATAAACCAAAAATGCATAATTGCTTTTTTGTAGTTGAAAGGGGTATATATACACGTAAATACGTAATTAAGAAAGTAAAGCAAAACATTTTTTGTGGATTCCATTTTTATAATTTTCATTGGCCCCCCAACCCACATGGATCGTTTGCAAAAAAGAGACCTTTTTGTTTATTTATATTTATTTATTTATTTATTTATTAATTACATTACATATATACAAAGCAAAAGTCGGGTAAAAGTCATGTTTCTTTGATGGAACCTCGTTTGGTTGGCTCAAGGAGTTGGAATCTATTTCCAAATTTATTCTTTTCTTTCTTCAATTTATTAAAAGTTCAAATCTTTTTTTAAAGATTGTATTTTATTGTATTATAATTTATAAGTTTTTAGTTGTTATTTTAAGTGTGCTTTTATATATCACACTCTAAATTTATAAATTAACATATTTCTACAAATTGTATATGAAAAATATTTTATATTATGCATTAAAAAGTTAAAATGAGTATTAAGTGCAAGTTTATAAAATTCTCCCTTACTTTTAAGATCTTTAGGCACGTAAACCGAACTAAAACCTCATTTACATTTTCTTTTTGGTCGAGTGTGGGATATCAACTACGATAGTCCTAACGGACATGCTAGGGTTGTTCATGCAAAGATCAATCCATTTAATTGTAATTTGGGGACCAAGTTATTGACAATATTTAAACATATGTTATTCATTAATGATAAATTTAAAGGCTTGATAGGGTGGATATGGGGGTGGGAGCGGCCCTGGTGAGGTGTCAACATGAACACTGCACCACCCCCTCTCCCTGGGTTTTGGGAAGCAATTTCAACCCACTTCACCGCTTCTTATCTCGCATGTGACCTTTCATCAATCGGCTTGATATCTGAGCCTAACGACTCTATCTCATGGGATTTTGCTATCGTACTTTTGCTATAACTCACCAGATTTTAGCCCAACAATGTCGCATCTCCATCCCCAACTTAAAGGCAAATTCTTGTTGTGGTGTTGGGATTTTTGGTGACAACAACGAATGAAAGTGGTGGTGTTGATGCAAGTTTACGTATTGGGAAAGAAAAAGATGGGATGGAATGTAGGATTGAGTTTTTTTGGAACATCAAACTAACCTACTTCTAATTTACACCTAAATATATGCATATTAAAGTTTAAACTTGAGACCCCTCCTAAGTAATCCTCTTGGAGACAAAACATCTTTCACTAGGACATCATCCTTTATAATAGCCGGTGGAATGTAGGGTTGTGGATTGTTGGCGTGGTATATTTAAACAAAAGTAACAATTCACATTTTAAAAAAGTAGTTTTATAAAATGTTGATAGTTTTTTTTTATTTCATGAAATTAGTTTTAAAGTAAACAAATTAAATGCAATATATAAGTTTAAAAAAGTTATTAAATTAAAATAATAAATAATTTGAGATCGATAGTGAGATTAAATCATTTCAAGAAATCATTTTACAATTTGAGACATAAGTACATATTCGTATTAATCTACTAGGTTTAATACCCGTGTACATGTTAAATAATAATATTTATAAAGAACTGATAATTATTATGTTTAAAGATTTATAACTATTTAATATTTAAAAATATGGCTCCATCAACTCATGGATGGTACAAAATTCCATTTAATTTTTTATCTTTAAAACTTTCTATTATTGAAAAAAAAAAATTTCCTAAAAAAAATTGCCCTTAAAACTTTTAAGTATTAGATAAATTATCGTAAAATTAGAGTTAGTAAATGTGTGTAAGAAAAAGGTGATACGAAAATAGAATAACTGACTTGTGAATAACTCTATTTATATGATTTTGTTTTTTTCTTTTAAATTAAATGGACCACTAGAGTTCTCTTATTTTGAAAACAAATCATACATCCCTTATCAACCAGCTAAGCTACATTAGGCCATACCTAGATCTAGACTCGACCACACCGGACCAAAACTCCTTCTATCAGACTGGACGTAATGGGCGTTTTGGCCCCTTGATAACGCCCCCTTTGCGCTCATAACGCCCCACCCCCATTACATGGGGGCGTTATGATCAAAAATTTCGTCTGGGCGTTTTTGTTATAACGCCTTTGCCCGTTATCAATTCCAAGAAATTACCGTTGCCAATGGCTCTTCAAACGGCAATTTTTTTAATTTTTTTCACTTTTTATTTATTATATATATATTTATAACCTATAAATACTATACAATTAACCATAATTCTCACAACATTTCTAATCTTCATTTTCTACTCTTTTCTACAATATATTCTACAATGTTTCCATACGTTGCCCCATTCGGTTCGCCAAACAACCCCGGCTACCGACCCCCTCGAAGAACCGCCACAAACCAAAACCAAGCAAATGACCCAAACGACATGTCGAACGCTAATCTTTTTGGTTTCATTCGAAACATTCCAATGAATATGAGCATGCTGGGTATGAACCAAAACATGATGGGTATGGGTATGGACCCAAACATGATGGGTATGGGCATGACGGGTATGAACCCGAATATGATGAGATCGTCACAACCCGTTGATTTGGAAGAAGTTATCCCGGAAATGCAACCGGTGCCTCCAACTCAAGATGCCGGTCCGTCCCAACCCAAAAAAAGGTCACACAAGAAGAAAGCGCCGGAAGAACCGAGAGCACCGAAATCACACGTTATTTGGCCTGTTGATGAAGAATTTCAATTGGCGCGTGCTTTTCTATATAATTCCGAGGATCCGATCATTGGTAAATATATATGTTTTAAATAACGTTTGTTATTTTTTAATAATATTGTTAATAATAGTTTTTGTGTTTTTTTAGGGAACCACCAAGACCGAAGAGCGTTTTGGAGTAGGGTTCGGGATGATTTTCACATGTTAGTCGGTAAACCGTTAGGCTACCGCACAGCGGATAAGATTTCCTCAAAATTGAGGGAAATGAACTCCAAGTGTGTGGTATTCATGCCCATTTCATAACCCCAAATCCTTTTATTTGTATTTGAGAACTTTTTAAGGGAAAAATAAGGAACAATTCTAAACTATAAGTTTTGGAGTGAAAATAAACAATAATAAAAATGCAACAGTACTTCGAAACGGCGACCTAAACATTCATATGCGCGAATCTTACCAACCAAGCTATAAGTAGTTTTGAATAACATTGCTATGTATGATATTTTTAGTCTACTGTTATATCTTTCAATTTAATTTTCTTTACTACTTACGATTTAGATTTAAACTAGATTTGGTACCGGGCAGTGCGTTACGGCTGCCGGGACAGGTGATGGCCAGTTGAGACTTGGTTTGGCAGCTGTTTTTGCGTTCAAATGACTGTTTTGGCGGTTGATTTTGTGTACCAAACGATACTGAAAATCGGTCTTTCTTTGATAATCGAGATCTTATAGCATATAAAGAACCTACAACTTATAGACGTCACACGCACATATATATGAAAGGAACAACGCTAAATATGCTTATTAATGCACTCCAACTCTATGGAGAACCACTATTCAGTCCTTAATCCATCAGTATAGACCACAGGTTCAAAAGTAAATAACACATATATGAAGTTAGCACAAATTGTTATAAAAAATCATTGGTGTCAATATAAAAACTGAAAGGAAAAGCATGGAATTCTCTAATACTAATAAGTTCATGAATTGCCTATGAATGACCGGCCCCGGTCATTTCTCTGCAACTGCCTCGCCATGTTTGCATATATCCTCGTATTCAGTCGTTGATGACGTAGGTCATATAACCACTTGGTTAGGCAGCCGGAAGCCAACAGCCAGGAGCCAGAAGCCTGGTACGTGAACAGTAGCGCTACAGTAACCTGACACTTGCTTCCACAACAAATATCCAAACATATCACACAATATATTCAAAAGATATCCTTGGAAAAGCAAGACTGAATACAATTAATGCAGGCAAAAACCTTTACACGAAAATAGCTAAAAACATAATCCACTATTCACACCTGAGGTGCTACAGGCTGCCAAGAATGGAAGGTGCACTGGCCGAGGGGCAGCCTCGAGCCAGGAGCTCCTGAACCTTTCAGATTTGAATCAGATTTGCCTGGGCAATACACAATATCTTGTGTATATAAGTTGCTGCAATCTGAAGACAAATCAACTTACATTCACATTGGCTCTTGCACTCCACTCTCAAAACACACACACTCACTCCTCTCTTTACTTAACATTTCTCTAACCTTAACACTTAGAATCATAACCGAGTTGTATCTTGGACTTAGACATATCGTTAGTACCATCCTCTCCATAATCTTGTTGTAGCAACGGTCGTCATAGCCTGTTAGACATTGAAAGAACATAATCAAAACTACACATTAAAGAACCAATTCAACATCACGGGTCATATACACCTTCAGTTAATTATGTCCAAGGAATTGGCACACATAAGTAAACATCAGTACATAACTCAGGAACTTATTTTTATAAAATTTGATAAAAGCCACACATGGTAAGGCATAAAGAAACCAACGCATGTCACTTGCAACAAAAGGTAGGGCTCTATAGTCCTTTGCTATCATGCATTTGTGTAGCTACAACTATCAATATTGCCATAACATTCAGTTAAGTTGCAAGAACATTGTGACACAGTGACTATTGTCTCAATTTCATAGAAGGATTGATTACTACAACGACAAAGAACACGCGACAATCACAAGCTGCACTAAACCAACAAATCACCATGATCTATGTAAACAAAACTCGTAGAAGACGAAGTCGCTCTGACAGTGGTATTTCTTCGATGATTCCTCACTGTAGACATTAAGACGAACGAAAATATACAGCCAAAAGCTCAACACCACAGTACACAACTACTATAACAACAGTACCACAAACATCTAAGGCGACAGCAAACAACTACAATAACAACAGTGACAGAAACATCCGGCAGGAAACAAAGTAGTGAACAAAGAAAAACAACAAAAAAGTCACAAATGAGTTAAGGCCAACGAATACAATAACAATACTAACACAAACATTTCAATCTGACAAGATAAAGTGTAGAGTGGGTAGGTATACACCAAGTCACTTACAGTCCTACATTCTTGCCACGCCAAGGTCACTCATAACAGGCAAACAATCAAGAACATACACTAAATAAGGTTTTAAAAGCACAAATCAAGCATAATCACATAAGTCACTGTCATCAATACGAAAAGAAAGACGAAAATATCAAGTGACCACATCAAAAAGGCGGGTTCCAAACAACGCATCAGTCACAGCCAACCGAAACCCAGATTTCTTTCAACGTGACCATGCATGGCCGTTAAAGGCTTCGAGTCAACAAAAATTAGTCTGCCACAATCAACAATCAAAAACACAACTGATAGTCCACTAAAACCAGAAATCAACGACAAAGACTAAGTAGAAAAATTAAGAAACCACAATCAACAAACTTATGCAAGCAACGATGATGAAGATCCACTGATGAACCAACAGAAAGACCACCAGAGAAGACATCCAGAAAACACAACAAAAGACTAGGAAAAGAAAAGTATTGTTGGTCCATCTTGATCGAGATTTTAGTGCTATAATGATTTGTAACAACAAAAACACACTTTGATTAAGAGAAACAAAAGTCCAATATAACCCAATACACAATAACAAGATCAAAACCACACAAGAGGTAGATACGCTACAAAGATAGATAATATATGCTCCTAGCACCTCCAGATAACACACACACGATTCAAGAGTTTGGATAAGATTTTGCCAAAAGTTGCATTGCCATGAGATAAGATTACAATATATATCAGCTGTAGGTTCGCTGATAGATTCGCTGACAGCGAATCTATCAAGCGAACCATACAGCTTCGCCGGGCACAATCAGGTTCGTCTGGTCGACAAAAACAGAAAAACTATACTGAGCTAAGGGCGAATCTATAGATTCGCCCGTAGGTTCGCTAATACCAAAAACTATATAAAATACATACAAAAGATATAACACCGACATGCCGGTGAGTCCGACCTATACATGACTATCAATACTCCCCCTAGGTTGGACCTCACCTGGGGAAGTCTTCTGTTTAAGCTCCATCTTTTTTGGCTTCAAAGATTCTCAATGTACGCTCCTGCCCTCGATTCAATCCCGGCCAGCGGATTTGTCACATCTTCAGAACCGGCTCTTCATCTTCACTAAACACCAACATTGACTCCACAAACTCAGCTTCGGCGACATCAGTATCAGGCATATCAAGAACAATCGTTTCCGCCTGAACTTCTTCAGTATGCTCCTCGCCGACCACATCCAAATCAACAACCTCAACAGGTTTTTTGAACCTTCTCTCAATCGATTCATCAAGCTGTCTGGATAGGTCATCAATATCCATGTTCTGATCATCTGTCATCCTCAACCTTTCGTTTACCTTCCTCAACTCAGCACGTATACCTCGGGCTTTGTTTGCAACTTTCACGAACAACTTCGCTTCAGTCCTTGTATCATCTCCTACCCCGTGCTTAATACGATTCTCACACAAAATCTTCAAGTCTTCGTCACAAAAAGAAAAGATTTCCATAGGGTCAAACAGACGAATCTCCGGACGATCTTCCCCTTTAAGCCTAATCACCGCTTCACCTGTACCATTATCATAGAACCATTTCAGAAATTCTTGCAGTCTTGGTGGCTGTATATCCGGAACCCTGACCCGAGTCATAATCTTTGGCGCTTCAATCTTCAATACAATTTTACCCTTCCAAGAAACCCAATGACTGTCCTTCTTTTGCCTCATCCTCTTTGGTTTCTGGTACCCAAAATCAATGAAATTATTCCGAGCAGCCTCTCTAATCGTAACCTCAAAGGCACAGGCTCTCCCACTGTCCTCTTTTCCCAACAGAGGTAGTTCAGCTAACCTTCGCAGATCCCACCGAGGCAAGGTGGCAAAATGCTTCCTGTTTCTGATATAACAAATATCTCCTCCCCTTCTTTTAATCATGTACGCATCTACAAGACTGTTATACTTCCATGCAATCACCTGCCTATCCAATTCAGAAGTGTTTGGCTCATCGAGATGTTGAAAGATGGGAACTTCTGGAACAGCCTCTACATCTTTCTTGAAGCACTCAGATTTGTCTAGCTCAATATGTTCAAACTGATAGCTCACACCCTTTTCTTCAACTTTATACCTCTCAGGTTCATTCTCCAAATCTTCCTCACTATCAGCATTTACATCAACCTCCGGTTCAGTACTAACAACGACTTCGGGCCCAGTAAACACATCCAGATTTATCCCCATATCTTCATCAAACAATTCTTCAGCAGTTTTACCTTTATCCTTATCCCCAAACTCAGATTGCATTAACGGATACTTTGCAGCATCCGTTAAGCTTTTCAGTTCCAATTCAGACATAGCCGGATCTAACCCATCTTTCTCTTTCAGGCTGTTCAGCTCCTTGAATATTCTAACTATCAGACACTGTTGATCCCTCATCATCCTACCCATTTCAGTAATCACTGTTAATTTCTCAGCATCCTTCGTCTCCAAATCAGCATATCTATCTTTCAAATCCACTATCTCAGATTTCAGACTTTCAATTTCACCCCTTAACTCGCTAACAGTCTCAGCAGATTTACCCGATTCATCATGCTTCGCTTTCTTTGCAGCTTCAGTGGAAGCATCCGATTTCCTCTTGGTCCTTTTCTCTCTACCCTGATCAATCTCAGCCTGAATCTCATCTATTTCCCGATCTAAGTCATAATCCTTGTCCTTAGCATACGACTTCCTTTTCTTTAACCTCTTCTCAACAACCTCTATATTTTCACCACCCCGTTTCCTCTCAGTCTCCATTAACCTCTGTATATGTACCCATCTATCAGCAGGGTACATATTCTCCCACAAGTATGAAGTCCTACCAACACAATCAGAACGTACCGATTTGCAGTCCCTAAAAATCCTTGAATGCATCTCCCATATTTTCAGCACATCACCAACAACCGGCAGATTGGGCAGCTTGTCATTCAAAATCATCTGCAAAAATCTGGGATACATCAGCCACTTGTTCCCCTTAGTGGCATGAATGTTTTCGAGCATGTAATTGTATATGAGCTTTGCAAGATTTGCCTTCTGCCCTCGGCAAAACAACATCATAGCCCGAGCCCAATCCAAATTTAATCCATCAGTACCTCCTTTCCTATGATCCAAGCACATGATAAATACGTGTGCAATATATCTCCATTCTTGGATCAGATAGGATTTCACAAACTCCATTTTCTTCTCCCCCGGCATAGGACCCTCATAACCCGCAGTCCTAAAAGCCCCGTAAACTTCTTCAGCAGTCATACAAACCTCTTCACCTACATCGTTCTCTAACCTCAAAATCCTTGCCACATCGGCTTCGGTAAACTCTAAATCGAATCCATTAACTTTGGCACAGATTCGTGATGGCTGCACAGACACATTCATCACCGCTGTTCTCCAGAAATCTCTGATGTGCAGCTCGTAGATGGTTGGTGAATGGGATATAGCGTGATGAATATGGGACGATTTCAACCATCTAATACAATCTCTAAAGCCACCCGCCTTTTCATGATTCTCGTCCAGTAAAGCACACATATTGTGCTTTCTTTCAAAAACTAACGTGGACATCGTGCCTGAAAAATAAACGGAAATTGATCAGACACAAAAATTTTTGAAACAGTCAATAGATTAGCTAGCATAATTAGGTTCGCTGCACGGGCGAACCTGAGATTTGGCACCAAAACCTATAAATTCGCTGACATGAAAAATCAGTCATTTGGTCAAGCGAATGTGTAGGTTCGCTAGAAACACTCGGGCGAATCTATGATGATGCACGGGCGGCATAACGGCATAGGTTCGCTCGAAGTTTTGAACTTTCGTTCAGGTTCGCCAGACGAACACATAGGTTCGCTGAAAACCCCTAGTTTTTGAAAAACGCCCAAATTGCAGTCGGAAAAAAACCATTAATCACACAATCAAAGCAACAATTAAGCAGTATGACCATAAGACGTGTCTACAAAACAGTTACCATTTAACAATAACACAAATCAAACATCAATCACAGATTATATGACGGGTCGATAGATTTAAAGTGATTAAAAGCACAATTGATGAGATGAAACGTTGATTAAGATAAAGACGATGACATACCAGATAAAAACAAACACGATTTAGTATGAAAAAGTCGGTGGAGAGTGAGAATCGAACGTGCGAAAAAATTTGAAAGAGATACGGCTACAGTAATAGTGACAGCGAACTTGTGAAAGATTTCGCTGACAACACATATATATACAGACACAGGTTCGCTGACAAAAACACTAGCGAACTTCAGATTCGCCCGAAGACCAAACGTCAAGAGAAACCACGGCGATGTGAAGAGGTTCCGGGCTAACCTGTAGGTTCTGGCGAACCTGTAGGTTCGCTAGTAGATTCGCTGGGACTCAAAACAAGAAAAATTAAAATATTTTTGGTTTTTCTCAAATTTTAAATCCTTTGTAAATCCACGAAAACGCCCCACGATTTCAATGCTCCGAATATAAAAACATTAACCTGTATTTTAAAGATATAAAATAATAATTATAATAGAAAAATAAAATAAAGTGAAAGAAAAAGGCTAGAAATTAAAACTAAAGAAGGATATATATATTTTTCACGACGTTTTGAGCAGAATCCGGAAAATCATAGATTGGCGGGATTGCAGATATGTTTGTCCATTTAAACCCATGCCTTAGTCCTTTCAACAAGAGATCAGCAGCTTCTTTTATCATGTTTTTGGTTTGATTGAAGAATCTCAGATAACTCGGTCCCCACCGACATCTAGGTAAAAAGAACAAGTTCTGTCATCAGGATATATCTGAGCAATATGATTGACTTTGCTTGAATTTCGAGGATCAAATCTTGAATATTGATCGATGCATTAGCTTCTTTTGACACTTGTGCAATTTTTGCATCTTTTTGTGAGTGGAGCTTGTCAGCAATGATTCTTTTGAACACATTGCGACTTATTATTTGGGAGACTCAAATAGTTTAGAGCTCCAAGTCTATACCGACGTATAACAGAGGAGATAAACATTTGAGCATGCTCGGTGAATCTTCAAGTCAATACTTCCGTATAGCAGAGAAGATCCACCAACTCCAGGTCAATACTTCCGTATAGCAGAGGAGTTAAGCACTTGACTCAATACATTCTGAGGAGTTAACAAGTAACTCACTCAGAGGTTTTTCCGAAGAGCAACACTAGCAGCTTTTTATTTGTTTTGCTAACTAGAAACTCAATTCGGGGCTAGGGTGAGGGTGATTTGGGATGTTTAGGGAAATCAAAGCAAAGATTTGACGCTCTCAACCCATTTTTTTGACAGAACCCGTAACTTTGTGCAATCCAAACATGTCAAGGGGATAATCCTTATAGCCGAGATCTTGAACGTTATGTTTGGCTGCACAATCACTGTTTACTTTGTTTTCGGGCTGAGCCTATCTAACATATCCCAAACACAATACTTCTGACCTCCTTCAACATCTCTTCAACATCAATTAAAACGGGGATCCTGAAAATAGCAAAATTTGAAAAACTATAAGTAGTTAATCTTTAATATCTCCCCCAAAATTTCTATATTATAGCTATCTAATAAGAAATTTTTGTTTTTCATATTTTCTTAATATATATATACAAGATAAAGAGAAAATAAAAGAAAATAAAATAAAAGTAAAGGAGCGAAGAAATGAGTGACCCACGGATTTTTAAAGAAGAAAAATGAAATAGTTATTTACATATTTACTAAGCCGATTCACATAGGTAAAGGTTTTCAAAAAGATATCAGTCCCAGCATAGAGATCAGTTCATAAAAACGTGGTTTGTCAAAAGTTTTTGTGAAAAGATCAACTTTTTACTTTCGAGTTTCAATAGGAATAATATCAATGAACCCCTTTTCCTGTGCGTCTCTGATGGCATGAATTCTTGTTTCGATGTGCTTGGTGCGAGTGTGATGAATAGGATTCTTGGCAATTCCAACAGCAGCTTCATTATCACAAAAGAGTGGCGTATGAAGGAAGTTGATGCCGTAATCCATCATCTGATACTGGATCCAGAGCACTTGGCAACAACAGCTTGAAGCAGCAATGTATTTTGCTTCTCCTGTGGACAGAGAGACGGTTGTTTGCTTCTTGCTTTGCCAGGAAACAAGACATTCGTCAAGATATTGACATCCGCCAGTGACTGATTTTCGGTTAATCCTGCAACCAGCATGATCACTATCAGAAAAAGCATGTAAATCGAAGTTCCCACCTTTTGGGTACCAAAGTCCCAAACGAGAGGAACCCTTAAGGTAACGAAAAATGCGTTTAACAGCTTTCTCATGTGATTCTTTTGGATTGGCCTGGAAACGAGCACAGTAGCACAAAACAAATGTAATATCAGGTCGGCTGGCAGTCAGATACATGAGAGATCCGATCATCGAGCGGTACCGATGAGCATCCACAGGATTCCCATTATCATCAGAAGTAAGGCATGTCTAAGCGGTGAATGGAATCAATTCCGGAGAAGAATCATCCATGCCAAACTTTGTGAGGATCTCTTTGATATATTTCTCTTGGTGAATAAGAATTCCATCTGGCTTTTGTTCCACTTGTAGCCCCAAGAAGAAACACATCTCCCCCATAATTGTCATTTCAAACCGATCCATCATCACTTTTTCAAACTCTCTACACAACCCCTCATTTGTCGAACCGAAAATTATATCATCAACATACACTTGAATAATCAGCAGCTCACCATTCACCTCTTTCTTGAACAATGTCATATCTATAGTCCCACGAGAGAAACCTTTGCTGAGAAGATACTGTGTCAGAGTTTCATACCAGATACGTGGAGCTTGATGCAATCCATACAAGGATTTATCAAGCTTGTACACCTTTGAAGGAAAATCTGGATCCTCGAAACCCGGTGGTTGACATACGTAGATCTCCGCATCGATATCTCCATATAGAAATGCACATTTAACATCCATCTGATAGACTTTAAAGTTTTTGTTAGCAGCATGAGCAAGAAAGATTCTAATGGCTTCAAGACGAGCGACTGGAGCAAAAACTTCAGTGTAGTCAATCCCCTCCTCTTGAGCAAATCCTTGAACAACCAATCTCTCCTTGTTTCTGATAACAACACCGCGATCATCTGGTTTGTTTCGGAAAACCCCCTTAGTGCCGATGGGACACTTATTAGGAGGAAGATCAACAAGTTCCCAAACTTTAAGCTTCCTAAATTGCTGCAGTTCCATTTGCATGGCATCAACCCAACCAGGATCTTCAAGTGCTTGTTTATAATTTTTCGAAACAACTTGAGACAGAAAGGCAGCATAGAGACATTCATTAATCAAACCACTCTGACTCTGAGTTCGCACACCATCAGTAATTGATCCTATGATATAATCATGAGGATGATTTTTTAAAGTTTTGAAGTCTGTGTTGAGGAGCAAAGGGTTGGTTTGGGATGAGGATGTTTGATTAGATGGTTGTGAAGGAATATTTGAAGTTGGAGGAATTGTATTAGTGGTAGATGTTAGAATGGAAGTGGATGATGATGGAGTATCTACTGGAGAGATTTGAACGGTTTGAGGTGGTGGAGGTGGAGGAATGTCAAATGAAGTGGGAGGTAATTGTGTAGTTGAAGGTTGTGGTTGTGATTGTGTAGGTGGATGGTTAATAATAGAAATTGATGTGTGAGGAATGATGTCATCATCGTCAGAGTCAGGAAGATTGAATGATTTGAAAATAGTGGTGGAATCATAAAACCATGCAGGTTCACTGCCAATGCTTGTAGTGTTTGACTCTTGCCAGTCAACATAATAGGACTCTTGCACAATCCGCGTTCGCTTGTTGTAAACACGATACGCTTTTTGTGTGTTCGAGTATCCTACAAAGAAGCATTCATCCGAAACAGCACCAAACTTCATTTTCTGATCTTGAGTATTCAACAGAGTGCAAGAACATCCAAAGGGGCGCAGAAAATCGATCAACGGCTTAATCCCACGAAACAGCTGATATGATGTCTTCATCTTTTCTTTGACAATCAGTACCCGATTCAGAACATAAGCTACACAATTGACTGCCTCTGCCCAGAAAATAATCGGAAGCTTTGACTCAATCAGCATAGTTCTAGCAGCCTCCACAAGAGTTCGATTCTTCCTTTCAGCAAGACCATTTTGTTGTGGCGTTCGTGCGGCTCTAAACTGTCTGAGAATACCTCGTTGTTCACAAAAAGAATTGAAGATATGGTTTCTGAATTCAGTTCCATTGTCGCTTCTAATGGCTTGAACCTTCCGCTTTCCAAGAACCTCGATTTGAGGAATCAGCTTCATTAGCTCTTCAGCAGTCTCACTCTTGTATGCCAGGAATCTCACCCAGGTGTACCTAGAGTAATCATCTGTGACAACCAAGCAATAAGATTTCTTAGCAATAGATTTGACACTTATTGGACCAAATAAATCAGTATGTAACAATTCGAGGGGTTCTGAAATTGAATTTTCAATTTTCAGTTTATGTGGCTTTTTGTGCTGCTTTCCTTTAGCACAAGCCATGCATTTCTCAACCACAAAAAAGTCCTTAAGTGGTAAACCCCTGACCAAATTGTTCTTAACCAATTTATTTAGAATTTTAAAATTAATGTGCCCTAAACGTCTATGCCATTGAAAAGATTCAAAAGATGAAGCTTTAGATAGGAGACAGGTCACGGTGGAAGTTGATTCTTTTGATCCCATATTCAGCATATATGTATCATTTCGTCGTGGAGCACGCATGATCACCAATTCCTCAGGAATAGAAAACTCTGGCTTCAAGAACAAACATTCATTTGGAAGAAACAACACTGGGATATTCTTATCACAGATTTGTGATAGTTGACGTCTTCCAAGGTTAGGGAACCATTCGAGACTTCTCCTTGACCAATCATTTTACCACCTTTCTTGTCTCCCGCAAAAGCAACATATCCACCATTGATAATCTGATAGTTAGTCAGCAGGTCCTTCAACCCAGTCATATGTCTGGACCATCCGCTGTCAATATGCCAATGACTATTTACAACGGCACTTGAATGTTCCTGACATTTATTTAAATATTGAAGTTAGACTTTTGAAATTGGCACCCAAGCCTTTGTGTACTTGGGCCGTGCAACAGAAGAAGAATTACAAAATAAATTATTTACAAACGTGTTTAATCTTTTTCCAAAAGATTTTTGCTTTGAACTGTTTGTGACTAACTTAGGGCATTGCTTAACAGTGTGATCAATATTTCCACATGTAAAGCAATGAGATTTCAAACCCACTTTGGAAACTTTATCAACAAGAACTTTATCCATTTCAATTTCCTCATCACATTCAGACAATTAAGAATTGCAATCACTTTAAGAGTCATAAGGCTCTTTTGATTTACCTGCTGTGACTTTTACCTTTTCAGATTCAGGTTTAGGTTTATCAATGTGATTCATGGATGCGAAAGATGATTCCTTATCTTTAGGTTTTGAAATCCTCACAGGTGTGAAAGATGGAATTTGATGAGTAAAGAATTTTTGAAAGCAATTTGTTTTGGTTTGACTTTCAGAGACATGACCTGAAAGTTCATCTTTGTCATTCACACACTTTTTTTCAAACACATCATCATTCAACACATCAGAATTTGAAGTAGTGCACCCTAAATTACTATTAAAAATAAAATTGTCTGGATGTAACACATTACTAGAAACAGAATTTATTAAACTAATGTCTTCAACAGACTTCTTGGAATCAGAATTAGAACAATCATTACTGCTAGAACAACCAAGCCCAATACTCCCACCATAAGCGTAATCCTCTCTAACCTCTTTAAGATTTACTCCACTTAAACCTGCAATAGAGCTGTTAGTATCATTCTGTATAATCTCTTGTATCAACTCATTCGAAGGATGAGGAATAGGTGTTGGAGAGTAACAGAAGGTACTAGGTGGGGGATATACATATGTTTCATTGGTAATACCCAAACCTGTCTTAACTCTGGCCCCCCTTTGTTTCTTGCAGAGTTCCTCCCTTTTCATACTAGATATTGTCCATTGTTCCAATTTGTTTTTAAGTTTTCTGGTCTCAAATTCAGCAAGAGTAACTTACTCAGTTAAGTAATTTATTTCACAATTCTTTTCCAAAAGAGATCTTTTTAAATGTTCATTTTCTTTCAAAGCTTCTCTTAGTTTGACAAAATATTTTGATTCACTCACTTTAAGCTCTTTGTTAGTTCTCTTTAATTCGTTTTCATTTGACATCAACAATTTATTAGCTTTGTACATGCCAATTAAACGAATTTTGCATGCAGATGAACACATATCTTCAATAACTTCATAAGGAAGACCAATTGCCAGTTTTTCTGCAGCAAGGGCACGATCGCATTGGCATTAAGGAGTGTTCCTCTTGAATTCATCCACAGCATCAAGCCTCGCCTTCTCAATTAAGGCTTCCAAGTTAAGCTTTGACTCTTCATCATTCTTCATCTCATTTACCGCAACTTCACATACCAATCCCGAGTGATTCAGATGTCCTTGAACAATAGCATCTGACTGATCTTCATCAACTTTCTCCACCTTCCCTTCTTCATCTTTTTCACCATAAAATTCTTTGAAAGGATCAAAGCAATTTATATAGTTATCATCATTCTCAACAATCTCAGCAACCAAGGCATGATTAATTTCTTCCTTTGTTTCCTCAATTTCCGCACTCCAATCAAAATTGGTGAGCAGTGCAGTTTCATTCCTTGGTTTCACTTCCTCAAGTCGTTCTTGAATAGGGGTGGTTCTTGAATTTCCAGAATTCACGGGTTCAGTAACAATTGGTAAAGGGCATTCCCTTTTGAAGTGACCCAATTGTTTGCAGTTGTAACATCTCAGCTTTCCTTTGTCATACCCGAGCTTGTTGTTCTGTCCCTGATTCCCAAAACTTCTTCTACCTGTTCTTTCCATAAACCGTCTAGCACGAAGCGTAAGCATGGCCATTTGCCATTGGATGTCGGTTTCTTCAAGATCATCAGGATCCACCTGATACATATCTTCAACAGTCGTCCCCTTTCCCTTTAATTCACCAGCGACAAGAGCTTCATAGCTATGAACAAACATTCCAAACAAAGCCATAGTGTCAGATGGAATCTGAGTGGTGACGGATGCATTTGAGCTTGAACCAACACTTGTAGATGCACCAACAGTTCTAACAGACCCAAGACTTGATGATCCTCCAGGGGCAGCATTGTAGATATGAGAGTTTGCAACGGATGTAATAAGTGCAGCATTCTGAGAGGGAATATTTGGAACCATCATAGACTGATTGTATTCTCTTCTCTGCACTTCAAGATCAAATGACTTCAGCTTGTTTATAACATCCATCAGCTTATAGTCATGAAAGTTTCTTTCTTGTTTCAACAATTTGATCTGAAGACTCCACTGAGGAGGAAGTGAATCTAACAGCTTTGTGACTTGTTCATGATTTCCCAGCTTCTCATCATACTTTTTCAGATTACTTGATACAGACAGAAATCGATTGGTAATATCAGTCAAACTTTCTTGCGAATACCCCACAAATGAATTGAACTCTTTCTCAGCTTGAGCCTTTCTATCCAACTTCAAATCCTCATTACCATCATAGAACTCGCATAACGTATCATACAAGCTTTTTGCAGTTGTGTGTTCAGCAAACCTGTTGTAAATATCCTGATGCAAACAAAGTATCAATGCTCCGAGTGCCTTTTTGTCACGATCAAGCAACTTGGTGTCTCCTTCAGTAAAAGTACTCGAATCAGTGATTATTGAAGTAACAGTTCCTTCAACTGTTTTTGGCACATGCGGACCATTTACAATTGACTCCCATTGATTATAGTCAGTGTAGTAGAAAAAAGCTTTCAAACATCTCTTCCAATCTTCAAAGTTTTCACCACTAACAAGCCTCGGTGGCCTGTTAGGTTGAACACTATCCAGATCATTAATATTCAGGGTTGATGTAGTCATAATTTTAAACAGATTCTAGTTTCGCCAAAGACAAATAGATTCGCTGGATTAGATTCGCCCAAAGAACAGACAGATTCGCTGGCAGATTCGCTCAACAAACAAACAGATTCGCTAGACAGCAGGCACAGTTTCGCCCGACAGATTTGTTGTCAAATTCGCTCAAATGATTTTGGCAGCAGTTTCGCTTGCACAATGAGCCAAACGAGTGAACTTTCGTTCAGTAAAATGCCAGATTCGCTACACAGAAACACTGAAATACAGAACACAAGATTGTGTTAGATTCGCTGGAAGAACACCTAGATTCGCTGGTTGAACAGATAGGTTCCCTGAGTTACGAACAAAACAGTTTCAGTTTAAAAACGATCAGAACATCTTCAAAACATAACCATTTGTAGACCTGTTTGTTTTAAAAGCTTCCTATGACCAAATATGACAAATCCCAAGCAAAATACAACACAGAAACACACAAACCAGTTCAGAAATGAATCAAATAGTGTTTTGACACAAAAACCCCAAAAACATCACAAAAATCTCTAGGAACAAACAATCAAGAGCACTAAGGCTCTGATACCATATTGTTGGTCCATCTTGATCGAGATTTCAGTGCTATAATGATTTGTAACAACAAAAACACACTTTGATTAAGACAAACAAAAGTCCAATATAACCCAATACACAATAACAAGATCAAAACCACACAACAAGAGGTAGATACGCTACAAAGATAGATAATATGTGCTCCTAGCACCTCCAGATAACACACACACGATTCAAGAGTTTGGATAAGATTTTGCCAAAAGTTGCATTGCCATGAGATAAAATTACAATATATATCAGCTGTAGGTTCGCTGATAGATTCGCTGACAGCGAATCTATCAAGCGAACCATATAGCTTCGCCAGGCACAATCAGGTTCGCCCGGTCGATAAAAACAGAAAAACTATACTGAGCTACGGGCGAATCTATTGATTCGCCAGTAGGTTCGCTAATACCAAAAACTATATAAAATACATACAAAAGATATAACACCGACATGCCGGTGAGTCCGACCTATACATGACTATCAAGTATAGTTGGAGATGTAGGTTTAAAAGGAGAAGAGCACGTGAAGGGCACGTACACACCCACTGACCTTCTCTTTTAGAAGGTTTATAAATTATTTTTCCATTTAATAACATTGCGTTTTGGGCGCGGGATGGAGCTTTAGTGGTTTTGATGGGGGTGGGGTGGGAGGTTTTAACGTTTTTGGGTGAGGTGGGAGAATTTAGGTTTTTGAGTGGGTTGGGGGATTGGCGGTGGGTGGTTTAGCTATTTTAGAGGGGGGGGGGGAGGTAAGATGTGTGGGGTTGGTAGGTAAATGATAAATTTTAAAAATATAACTAACTAAAAAAACTCTAGTTATTATAATAAAGAATTGAATTAATAAGAAAAATTACACCATAGTGGTTGGAATGTTTGTGTGTATGGTGATTCAGAGTTCCAAACCCACTTGTAGGGTGTTTTTTTTTAATATAAAGCATAGGATTGAATAATGTAGGTGTTTCTTATCAAGTATGATCTAAACGTTCTAAATTAAAATGTACCTAGTTCTCAGGTAAAAAGGAGGTTCACAAAACACACACACACGCACGAACGAATGCACGCACGCACACACACACACACACCAATGGGAAACCACTTTTTTAGGGGTGTTCATCGGGTAATTTAATTGGGTTTCGGGTAGATTAGTTCGGGTTAATCGGTTTTTTATGTATAAATTTATCCGATAACCGACCCGAATAACATTCGGGAAGATTGGGTTTGGGTAGTTTGGTTTTCGGTTATTGTAGGGTCGGTTTGTTTGGTTTTTCAATATAAAATATATAATACCGCACAAAACAGTTAACACATTATAAATAGGTACCAAAAACACTATAATAGTTAAGTCATCCAAATAACCCATTGATTAGGTTGGTTATATTTCTAACAAGTTCCAAATGAAAGTACATCAAGTTCTAAAAAAAACACGAAAAAAAACTACTAGTTCCAAAACATGAGCTTAAATCAATATGCTTTAGCCAAAAATCATTTGATCTTCTTGCACCTTCATGCTTCATTTTTCCACCTTCATGTACCTGTCAAGTTTAATTCTCCCTAGCCATGTCCAATTGTACATAAAAAACCTCAAATAATACGATTAAAAGAATTATATGTAACATGTACGTATATTAATTAAGGGGTAAATTTGTAGAAACATAACTAACATTCAATTTTGTTCCAATTAAATCACTCAAAGTTTGTTTTGATAACTTAAGTTTAGTTTTATGTTTCAATCCTAGATATTTGACCTATACAACTTGTAACCATATACTTTTTAAATTATTTATAAAATTATAAAAATATTTATTTTAAAACAGTGAAATACTAACTGGATTTTGTGAAAAAAATTTTAAAATTGTGAAACATTTTCAAAACTTAAAAAAATGTGATTTTTTATGTCACTAAAATATAAAAAAATTCAAAAATTTAAGATAAGTGCTAACATTTGTTTCAATGTAGCAATTAACATCGATCAGTACATGCTTGATGCTCAAAGAGCTTATATATTATTGTTATTTGATGCTCGATTAGTACATAGTTGATGTCAAAGATCAACAACAAAATTTTAGGATTGGGAATAACGTCATGAAGTAATACGTGACATGTATTTTTTTTTATTTTTTTAATAAAAAAATCAATGCTTACCCTCTAAATAGGTTAATTATTTATGATTAAAACATAAATTAAACTTAAGTTACTTAATTGGAACAAAAAAAAGTTTTAATGACCTAATTGGAACAAAATCAAAAGTTGATTATGTTTTTATGACATTTTCCCTATTAATTAAAACTATATCGATCAATATAAAAATAAAAGTGCCTTTGTCTAAGTATTATCATTTTGGCTAAAACCTTCGTTGTAGCTTTTTGATCAAATTTCCAAGATGTCAATTTTGTTTGACCGACACTAAGTATAGCCAAATAAGAGACACATTTCTTTAAATGGAGATTAAGATTACTAGGACCATAAGATTTTGATCCACACATGTAGGAGGAACCACAATATTTGCATCTTGATCTTGGAAAACCCTCGTTGTCCGTAAACTTTTCGAAGTGTAGCCACACATCTGATTTTGGTTGATGTATATTAGTTTTCTTCTTTTTTTTGTGTAGTTTCTTCATTGCTTCTGTGGCTAATCGTCTCATCTTCCACGAAATTATTTGCCCTTGGCATAACCATGTTATCATATAGTTATATTACATTTGGAGCAACTCTAGATTATTGTTGGTCTAGATAATCGCAAATCCGTGCTATTATGATTTAGATCTGATCAAAACCCTTTGTTACTACTAGATCTAATAACAAAATGATTAAGAATTGGATCAAATAAGTAAACAACCCATAAAACCCATTAAGAATAAGATTAAGAAGATGAAGATTAGATGAAATAGATTAGATTTGATGCAACAAAGATATAATCAACACAGTTCCTATGTACAAAATAGCCCTAATCAAAATACGACTAATCTAATCAAAATAGATTAGATCGAACTCAAGATGAAAGTGCAATTGTATTCAATAAAAGTTCCAAGATTTATGTACAAAATAGCCCTAATCAACTATTTATACAGCGAAACTTCCTGGTTGCTAGGCTAAGGCGAGCTGCATGCGACACACAGTGTCGCATGTAGTGTCGCATAAGCAAACACAACAAAAACAAATATAAAACTAACTATTACATCGAAACCAAAATACGACTAATCTATTACAATAAAACAAAGTACAATAACGAGAAGGTGAAGTACCACCCTACATGTGGTCATCAATACTCCCCCTAGGGAGGTACTTCACCTGTCGGATCTTCGGGTTCAGCTCCAACTTTCGCAGCTCCAAACATTTCGGTTATCTCACGAACTTCTGCCTGTAAGTCCACCTGTTTTTGCACGCTTTCTGCAAGCTTCTTGACCTCCGACCTAATTCCCTGAGCCCTATTAGCTACCCTTTCAAATAGGACAGCTTCCTTCTTCGTTTCTGCTCCGGCTCATGATTTGATTGGATTCTCGCATAATATTTTCAAATCATCATCCGAGAAACCAAACACTTCCATCGGATCAAATAATCTCCATTCTGATCCATCCTTAGTACACAAAACCGCCTCCCTCGTCTGGTTGTCGTAAAACCACTTTTTGAACTCTTGTAATCTTGACTGACTTGGATCCGGTACCCTCAGTCTCTGAACAGTCTTGATCGGCTTTAGCTTCAAAACGATCTTCCCTTTTCCGGTGACCCGATCTAGATCCTTCTTCGACCTCTTTCTCTCTAGCTTGTTGTAACCGAACTCCTTGAAGTTATCTTTCAGACTGGCCTGGATCTCCTCTTCAAGTAGTTTCGCACGATCACTTAGATATGTGTTAATCAAAGGTAGTACAGCCAGCCGCCTCAAGTTCCATTTCGGGAATGTCTTGAAGTGCTTGCGGTTGCTGACGTAACTAATCCCGCCCCCTCTCCTCTTGATCATAAATTTCTTTAACTCCAAACTGAATTTCCAACTGAAAATCTTGTTATCAGTATCCTTTGAGGTCGGGGCTTCAATGTTTTGGAATAAAGGGGTAACGTGTTCTGGTTCTTCAACCTTCTTGAACCAATCAGATTTGTCCAGCTCGATAATGTCACCCTTTATTCCACTCCTTGGAGCCGCATAAACCATTTCCTTCTCCTCTGTTTCGTAAAACTCAGGTTCTGAGTCACTGTCGAACAACTGTTCTTCTATCTCCTAATCCACCACCTTCATTTCATCAGTCCTTCCTTTGTCTGCTATTACTTCTTCACCTCCTAAATCAGTATCAATATTGAAGCAGAAGTCATCAGTCATTTTCTGGTTCTTTGAAAGTTCTGCTCCCTCTAGCAGCACTGAAACCACCGAAATCTTTCGGGCTAGTCCCAGTCTGCACCATCTCCTTCAGCGTTGGGTATTTTGATGTAACACCCCTAAACATTAAGGTAATAATTATAAACACGACAAATATGAGATTTATATTTTATAATTTGTCATACGAGTAAGTAATGATTAGAAATATATATAAGAAGTTTAGACAAGTAGTTATTATTATAGGAGACCGTCTAATAATTTTAAAATGTATCTTATTCAACTATACTCCATTTTTTATGAAACTTAAGTCGATGCGTAGAGAATAATAAACTTGTCCTAACAACATATTTGTATTTTTATATAATGCCATATTATCAAAGTTATAACAATAAAATAACATTTGAGTTAAAACTAATACTAATACATTATAATTAGAAAATTTATATGTGTGCACATAACATGCTTTGCATTATATATGTGTATGACATGCATGCATGCAACGTATATATAATTGAAACGTGTGTGAATTTAGTAAATCCATATCCATTCATGTATCCAATGAACCAACAATATGATTGTAACTATAATATAAAATGTTTCTAAAAGCACGTAAGCATATATTGATAAGAATTCGTGTAGAAGAAAATGATTCATTCGCATGTCGGTCAATTAAGTTATATATATAACAAGTTTGAGTATATACATAGCGTACCATAAGTTATTTCAATTCCTCTCTTACATTTTCAGGTACACGGTTAAGATTTGAGATGAATTATAGAAATTTTAAGGTTTCATTTATTATTAGTTTTGGAGTTTAAGATCATAATTGGAGTAGGCGTTGAGTAACTTAATTCTAATTTAGGCATGGCTTGATCAACCATGCTTAAGCTAGATAGAGTTATTCAAGGTCGATCATGATTATGACTAGTTAGTACCTCACTGCATGCTTGAATATTAGTAGCTAAAACTTACTTTTAACATGATCAGGAACCAAACTCTGAAACTGACTGTCTGTATTAGTAGCACCCAAAAGCCAAGGTGAGTTATCATGACTGTTTTCAAAACTGTGATAATATACTCGTCCTATCTGTACTTGTAATAAATAATAATGTTTATAATATGCACAAGTCAGTAGGGGTATACTGGATCCGGTTATGCTTAATAGGGTGTGTGCTCTGGTATATATTTACACACAGCTGTTGTGTGCTCTGGGGAACACTATGTTCCAAATAATTTACACACTCGCCTATACTTATTTGACGGTCGGGAGGGTCTGACAAGCCCGCCGCCGGTGGTTGTGATAAAACCATGAACTGTGGACATTAAATATTACAACCCATATTGTATGCATGTAAATGTTAAAGTTAAAATTTTATTTTATAAACTGTATAGCATGAGCTCACCAGCATTAGCTGTCGTCTTTTGAGCATATGTATCACAGGTATTATCTGAAGAGAGGATTAGAAGCTGCTTGATAATAATGGATCTAGAAGACCAAATAATTCTTAAGTTTTATTATTGTAAAATAAAAGATGTCGTGACAAAGTTATTATAGTTTGTAATAATAGTTATGTTTCACTTCCGCAGTAAGCTATATCAATTGTGCACTTTCGCCCGGGTTCCGGGTGGCGGGTGTTACAGTTGGTATCAGAGCCTGAGGTTTTAGCGAATTAGGTGCCTTTCGTACCTAGGCTTTAACCATAATACTTAAGGACCAAGATAACCTTAAGATATGACTTCATTAAGTATACCTTAGTAATAGGATTCGAATGCTAAAATACTAGTAATAGTAAAACTTTTATATCAACTACGTAGTACCTGATATAATAATACGTATAAATATGTAAACTGTTTAGTTCAAAATTTTGAAACAATGATTAAATTATAATTTATTTTATAATGAACGACTGTGATTAATATAACTATAAAGAAGATTGTCGTATTAATGATTAGTGACTAGTTACAAATATAATAAAATATATATGTATGATAACTGTTAAGTTTTTGCTATTAGGCTCGAGTCACAAATATATTACAAATACATGTTATAGTATGTGATGTTGCCCTATCCGTGAACCATTATAAAGTATCAAGCGATTATATGGTTCGAAAGAAATAAACGATTTGTTATACTCTGTCTTGTAACATTACACTGTAGTAAGTTATTTTGATATGTTGAATTCGTTCCTTATTGTAAATAGAAAAAGTATTTTGTACATTTCTATAGGTAAAACAAAATACTATGTCTGGAAATAGAGATGATCATTCTGTTAACAATAGGACTGAGGGTTCCTCACGAACTAGAAACACTTCTCAAAACAACAGAACTAATGGAAATGCAAAAGTACAACTGGATGATGAAGCAATAAGTAAAATTGCTATGGAAGTGGCTAAGATTATGGCTGCTGCTCAGAACAAATCTGAAAAACAAGTAGATCATGAAGAAAATTCATCATCGTCTGTAATAAAGAAAGCTGATAAGAAGATCGAGGACGGAAGATACAATAATAAAGATTGCACATATAAATCCTTTATGTCCTGTAATCCTCCGTTATTTGATGGCAAGAAAGGAGCTGTGGAAGCTCAAGATTGGCTTAATAGAATGGAGTCTGTCTTGGACATTTGCGATTGCACTGAAAATAACCGAGTTCGATTTGCGGTATGCATGTTTCAAATAGAAGCTCTCAACTGGTGGAACATTGAAGTACGAACGAAAGGAAAGGACATCGCCAAGAAAATGAGCTGGAAGGAGTTTGTCCGCGCGTTTCTTGCAAAATTTTGCCCTCCTAGCGAGATAGAACGATTGGAAATAGAATTTTTCCAGTTCAAATTGGGAAATAAAACATATCGAGAATATGTTACTAAATTCAACGAAGTGTCCCGATTGGTTCCTCATCTTGCTACGACAGAGGAACAACTGACCAACAGGTTTATTTGGGGATTGCCCTCTGAAATGAGAATTTTCATTAAGTCTAAATCCCCGAAATCTTTTTCTGAAACTGTAGAAGCCGGTGCAATCATAGCTGCTGAAATTCAACATCGTCAAACTGAATCCTTCAAATTAAAAAGGAAGTGGGAAGAAAGAAAGGAGAACAACAAGAATCATAATTTTAAAAGGGCAAAGGAAATGCCTAAATGTAGATTTTGTAATAAGAATCATTCGGGACCATGTCGTTCACAACCATGCCCTAACTGTAAAAGAACCGGACATCTTCTTCAAGAATGTAGGGAAAATAGAAGGTGTTTTGAATGTGGTGATCCAGGACACCTAAAACCAAACTGCCCAAAATTTCAAGTGAATAACTATAATCAACCAAACAAACCTAGAGGACGTGCATTTGTGCTAACAACCGAGGAAGCTCGAAATACTCCAGATGTGATTACCGGTACGTATCTTGTCAATAATATATTTGCACGAGTACTATTTGATACCGGTGCCAATAGAAGTTTAGTATCGACTACCTTTAGGCCTTATTTGAATCAAGATTCTCAAAATCTAGGCCATACCTTTATAGTAGAAATGGCCGATGGAAGTAAAAAGGAAATTGTCGATATTATTAAGAATTGTTTCATAAACTTAAGTGGTCATTCGATTCCTATAGATTTAATGCCTATGGAACTAGGAGAATTTGATATAGTCACAGGAATGGATTGGCTAGCTCCGTATCATGCAGAAATTTTGTGTGATAAAAAGATTGTCCGACTTCGATTACCTAATGGCAAACGTTTAATCGTATCTGGAGATCATACCGACAAGATTAAGAACCTCATTACCGTGACTCAAGCACGAAAATGTTTAAGAAAAGGATGTATAGCCTTCTTAGCATATGTTGCGAAGACCAAAGAAAAACATAGGATTGAAGACGTACCAACAGTACGAGAATACCCCGATGTATTTCCTGATGAACTCCCAGGACTTCCACCCGATAGACAAATCGAGTTCAGAATCGACTTAGTACCCGAAACGTCACCAATTGCTAAGTCTCCGTATAGACTAGCTCCAACAGAAATGAAAAAGCTTAAGAAACAACTGCAGGAATTGCTCGACAAAGGATTCGTCCAACCTAGCTCGTCACCTTGGGGAGCACCAGTCTTGTTCATCAAAAAGAAAGACGGAACTATGCGTATGTGCATCGATTATAGAGACTTGAATAAAGTCACTATAAAGAATGAATACCCGTTACCTAGGATCGAAGACCTGTTTGATCAATTACAAGGAGCAAGTTATTTCTCAAAAATTGATTTGCGATCCGGATACCATCAGGTGAAAGTAACACAACAAGGCGTACCTAAGACTGCTTTCAGAACTAGATATGGTCATTACGAATTTCTGGTAATGCCATTTGGGCTTACCAACGCACCTGCAGTGTTCATGGATCTCATGAACAGAGTTTGTAAACCCTATCTAGATAAGTCTGTGATTGTTTTTATTGATGATATCCTGATTTACTCAAAAAGCAAGGATGATCACGAGCGACATCTTAGAGCAGTCCTTGAACTGCTTAGAAGAGAGAAACTTTATGCAAAGTTTTCCAAATGTGAATTTTGGACGCGTGAAGTTCAATTTCTAGGTCATGTGATCAATGAGAAAGGAATACAAGTTGATCCCACCAAGATTGAGGCAATCAAGAAATGGGAGACGCGAAAGAACCCCACTGAGATTAGAAGATTTCTAGGATTAGCAGGGTATTACAGAAGATTTATTCAGGATTTCTCTAAGATTGCAGTGCCATTAACAATGTTAACTCAAAAAGCTTCTAAGTTTATTTGGGGACCGCAACAAGAAGAAGCCTTTACTATTTTAAAGAAAAAGTTGTGTAGCGCTCCAATATTGTCACTTCCCGAAGGAACTGAGGATTTCGTTGTGTACTGTGATGCATCTCATTATGGAATGGGATGTGTACTAATGCAAAGAGGCAAAGTGATAGCATATGCATCTCGACAGCTGAAGATTCATGAGCGAGCCTATACCACTCATGATTTAGAACTTGGCGCAATAGTGTTTGCATTAAAAATCTGGCGACATTATCTGTACGGAACAAAATGTACAATTTATACAGACCACAAAAGTCTAAAACATATATTCGATCAGAAAGAGCTCAATATGCGCCAGAGAAGATGGATGGAGTTATTAAGCGATTATGATTGTGAAATCCAATACCATCCAGGTAAAGCAAATGTGGTTGCAGACACACTAAGTAGAAAGGACAAACCTCAACCAATAAAAATTTGTGCAGCTCGAATAGAGGGTAGAACCAGTCTATTAGATCAAGCTAAGAATGTACAACAAGAAGCTTTAAAAGAAAACCATATTAAGAAAGAAAGAATGATTGGTAGGCAGAAGTTATTAAGAATAGAAGGTGATGGTATTTTAAGATTTAACAATAGAATTTGGGTACCTAGTTTTGGTGGACTACAAGACATAATCTTAGAGGAAGCTCATAAGTCCAAATACTCCATTCATCCCGGTAGCGATAAAATGTACAAAGATCTAAGAAATAACTATTGGTGGCCGGGGATGAAAAGATCCATTGCTAGGTACGTAGAAAAATGTCTTACGCGCCTTAGAGTAAAGACAGAACATCAAAAACCCTCAGGTTTATTACAACAGCCAGAAATTCCAGAATGGAAATGGGAGAAAGTCACTATGGATTTTGTCACAAAACTCCCAAGATCAAGCCATGGTTATGATACCATATGGGTAATAGTGGACAGGTTAACTAAATCAGCACATTTCTTACCCATTCGTGAAGACTATAAGATGAACAAGTTGGCCCAAGTCTATATAAAGGAAATAGTCTCACGACATGGAATACCCATTTCAATTATATCCGACAGAGATAGTCGTTTCACCTCAAGATTTTAGCAAAAGTTCCACCATGAACTAGGAACTAAGTTGAACCTAAGCACTGCTTATCATCCTCAAACTGATGGACAGAGGGAGCGAACTATTCAGACATTGGAAGACATGCTTCGGGCCTGCGTAATAGACTTTGGTGGTAGCTGGGATGATCACTTACCCCTAATAGAGGTCGCCTATAACAATAGTTATCATGCCAGTATCAAAGCAGCACCATATGAAGCATTGTATGGAAGGAAATGTCGAACTCCAATATGTTGGGCTGAAGTAGGTGAAAGTCAACTATCTGGACTAGAAATTATTCATGAGACTACAAATAAAATAAAACAAATCAAGAAAAGAATGAAAAGTGCTCAAGACCGACAGAAAAGCTACGCAGACAAGAAACGCAAACCGCTAGAATTCCAAACAGGAGATAAAGAATGCTAAAAATATCACCATTAAAAGGAGTAATTCGGTTCGGAAAGAAGGGAAAGCTCAAACCACGATATATTGGACCATTCGAAATAACGGCTAGAGTAGGACCAGTGGCATACAGACTAAAACTTCCCAAGCAATTGCAAGGAATACATGATACATTTCACATATCTAACCTAAGAAAATGTTTGGTGGATTAGGCTCAACAAGTACCATTGGAAGATGTGCGTATTGACGAAAAGCTCAACTTCGTTGAAGAACCATTACAAATTGAAGATCGAAAAATTAAAAAGTTACGTAGAAAAGAAATTCCGTTGGTCAAGGTAAAAGGAACGCACGTCATGGACCCGATTTTACATGGGAGCTAGAAGATCATATGAAAGAAAAGTACCCTCATCTTTTCAAGTAAAAATAAATTTCGAGGACGAAATTTTTATAAGAGGGAGAGGATGTAACACCCCTAAACAATAAGGTAATAATTATAAACACGACAAATATGAGATTTATATTTTATAATTTGTCATACGAGTAAGTAATGATTAGAAATATATATAAGAAGTTTAGACAAGTAGTTATTATTATAGGAGACCGTCTAATAATTTTAAAATGTATCATATTCAACTATACTCCATTTTTTATGAAACTTAAGTCGATGCGTAGAGAATAATAAACTTGTCCTAACAACATATTTGTATTTTTATATAATGCCATATTATCAAAGTTATAACAATAAAATAACATTTGAGTTAAAACTAATACTAATACATTATAATTAGAAAATTTATATGTGTGCACATAACATGCTTTGCATTATATATGTGTATGACATGCATGCATGCAACGTATATATAATTGAAACGTGTGTGAATTTAGTAAATCCATATCCATTCATGTATCCAATGAACCAACAATATGATTGTAACTATAATATAAAATGTTTCTAAAAGCACGTAAGCATATATTGATAAGAATTCGTGTAGAAGAAAATGATTCATTCGCATGTCGGTCAATTAAGTTATATATATAGCAAGTTTGAGTATATACATAGCGTACCATAAGTTATTTCAATTCCTCTCTTACATTTTCAGGTACACGGTTAAGATTTGAGATGAATTATAGAAATTTTAAGGTTTCATTTATTATTAGTTTTGGAGTTTAAGATCATAATTGGAGTAGGCGTTGAGTAACTTAATTCTAATTTAGGCATGGCTTGATCAACCATGCTTAAGCTAGATAGAGTTATTCAAGGTCGATCATGATTATGACTAGTTAGTACCTCACTGCATGCTTGAATGTTAGTAGCTAAAACTTACTTTGAACATGATCAGGAACCAAACTCTGAAACTGACTGTCTGTATTAGTAGCACCCAAAAGCCAAGGTGAGTTATCATGACTGTTTTCAAAACTGTGATAATATACTCGTCCTATCTGTACTTGTAATAAATAATAATGTTTATAATATGCACAAGTCAGTAGGGGTATACTGGATCCGGTTATGCTTAATAGGGTGTGTGCTCTGGTATATATTTACACACAGCTGTTGTGTGCTCTAGGGAACACTGTGTTCCAAATAATTTACACACTCGCCTATACCTATTTGACGGCCGGGAGGGTCTGACAAGCCCGCCGCCGGTGGTTGTGATAAAACCATGAACTGTGGACATTAAATATTACAACCCATATTGTATGCATGTAAATGTTAAAGTTAAAATTTTATTTTATAAACTGTATAGCATGAGCTCACCAGCATTAGCTAACGTCTTTTGAGCATATGTATCACAGGTATTATCTGAAGAGAGGATTAGAAGCTGCTTGATAATAATGGATTTAGAAGACCAAATAATTCTTAAGTTTTATTATTGTAAAATAAAAGATGTTGTGACAAAGTTATTATAGTTTGTAATAATAGTTATGTTTCACTTCCGCTGTAAGCTATATCAATTGTGCACTTTCGCCCGGGTTCCGGGTGGTGGGTGTTACATTTGATATGTTCACCAATTCATGAATTTCAGCATTGGTCTTTGTACGCCCAACCTTAACCTCTTTCTTCACCTCATTTAGCTTTGTCAGAAACTTCTTGATCAAGAATTGTTGGTCTAGCACGATTTTCTGTAAATCACCCATCTTTGTTTCTCTGTGCCTTTCTCTCTCCTTGAGATTCATCAACTTTATCTTCACCATGCTTAGTTTGTTTGCCAACGACGTATTCAAAACCCGAATAACGTCCTCATCAAGCCCAGTAAACTGTTGGTCCATCAGATCGAGATTTCAGTGCTATGATGATTAATAAACAACAAAACTCACTAAGATTCAATGAAACATAGTCCAAATACTCTTAACACACTATAACAAGGATCAAATCAACACAAACAGAGGTAAACAAGCTACAAAGATGATAATAATAAGCTCCTAGCACCTCAACCGTCACACACACACACAAAATTAGGGTTTGATAAACTTGCAAAACTTGTATTCAAATGAGAAAACATTACATTATATAGAACAGACTTAGGTTCGCTGACAGATTCGCTGACAGCGAATCTGTCATGCAAACCTATCAGCTTCGCCGGGCACAAAACAGATTCGCCCGACGACTTATCTAAGTTAATAGTCTATACTAATCTAGGCTTCCGGGCGAACCTATAGGTCCGCCCGTAGGTTCGCTAGTTACATTTTGAACAAAATACATAACATATCAAAAGTAAAACCGACATGCCGGTGAGTCCAACCTACATGTACTATCAATACTCCCCCTAGGTTGGACCTCACCTGGAGAAGTCTTCAGTTTAAGCTCCGTCTTTTTCCAGCTTTAAAGATTCTCAATGAATGCTCCAGCCCTTGATTCAATACCGGCCAATGGATTAGTAACGTCTTCAGATCCGGCCTCTTCACTTTCACTATAATCCAAAAACGATTCAACAAACTGTGCTTCGGTGACCACTGTATCAGGCAAATCAGTAGCTGTAGTTTCCTCCTGAACATCTGCAGTCTGCTTCTCACCTAGCACATTCAATTCAACCTCAACGGGCTTCTCAAATCTTTTCTTAATTGACTGATCTAATTGTTTAGATAGGTCATCCATTTCCAGATTCAGATCATCAGTCCTTCTGAGCCTTTCATTTACCCTTTTCAATTCTGCACGAACTCCCCGGGCTTTGTTTGCAACCCTCACAAACAAATTTGCTTCAGTTTTGGTGTCATCTCCAGCCCCGTGCTTTATCTCATTTTCACACAAAACCTTCAAATCTTCATCACAAAAGGAGAAGATCTCCATTGGGTCAAACAATCTGATTTCCGGACGATCTTCACCCTTTAACCTGATTACCGCTTCACCAATGCTATTATCGTAAAACCAAACACTTCACAAACTCTTTGCAATCATTTTCACACAAAACCTTCAAATCTTCATCACAGAAGGAGAAGATCTCCATTGGGTCTGGAACTCTCACTCGGTTCATAATCTTTGGAGTAGCCAACTTCAGCACAATCTTTCCTATCCACGATACCCAATGCTTATCTTTCTTTGACATCTTCCTCTTCGGCTTTTGGTACCCAAATTCTCTGAAGTTATCTTCTGCAGCCCATTTGATCGCAACCTCAAATGCACTTGCCCTGCCACTATCCTCCTTGCCAAGCAGAGGGAGTTCAGCTAATCTCCTCAGATCCCATCTGGGCAGTGTAGCAAAGTGCTTTCTGTTCTTGATATATAGCAGATATCCCCCCTCTCCTCTTTATCATATACGCATCAATCAGAGTGTTGTATTTCCATGCTATAATCTGTCTATCCATCTGCATGGTGTTTGGTTCATCCAGGTGTTGAAAGATTGGGACTTCAAAAGTAATCTCTTCATCCTTTTTGAACCATTCGGACTTATCTAGATCTATGTGCTTAAACAGATAAGTCACATCCTTTTCTTCAACATTGTATTGTTCCGGTTCATCCTCTGGATCATCCTCCACATCCTCTTCACTTCCTATATTCACATTCACATCCGGTTCATCAATCAAACTAAAGTTTTCACATTAGCACCACCAGCAACCTCAGATCCCGTAAATGCATCAAGGTCTATACCCATATCTTCATCAAACACATCTTCAGTTCGAACACTATAATTCATTAACGAATACTGTGAAGCATCCGTTAAGCTGTTCAGTTCACGTTCAGACATTGCACGAAATGACCATTCTTTCTCTTTCAAACTGTTTAATTCCTTGAAGACGCGAACGATTAAGCATTGTTGGTCCTTGACCATCCTGGCCATTCCTTTGATCACGTCCCCTTTTTCTTTATCCCTCTTTTCCAATTCTGCATATTTAATTTTCAAATTTTCCAACTCAGTCCTGACCTTAGTATTAGTTTCCCTACGACTGGTTTCTTGTTGCAATTTCGATTTCTTTTCTTTTTTGGCCACAGATACATAAGTTTTTCTCTTTGTTCTCCTCTCCCTACCAGCATCTAACTCAGCCTGGACCTCATCGATCTCCTTGTCCAGAGAGTAATCATTTTCCTTTGCATATTGTTTTCTCTTCTTCAGCTTCTTTTGAACTTCCTCAAAATTCTCACCAACTCTCTTCCTATCAATCTCTTTCAATCTCTGAATGTGTACCCATCTATCAGCCGGATACATGTTCTCCCACAAATATGATATCCTCCCGGCACAATCATGTCTAGCTGCCTTGCAATCACTGAAAGTCCTTGAATGCATCATCCATATTTTCAGAGTTTCACCAGCAACTGGTATATCAGGCTTCTTGTCGTTTAAGATCACCTGCACGAATCGTGGATACAACAACCACTTATCCTTCTTTGCAGCATGGATGTTCTCAATCATATAATTGAAGATCAGCTTTGCTAGATTTGCTTTTTGCCCTTTGCAAAACAGCACCATTGCCCTTGCCCAATCAAGGTTTAAAGCATCAGTACCTCCCTTTCTGTGATCAAGGCACATAATGAAAACGTGAGCGATGTATCTCCATTCCTTGATCAGATATGACTTCACAAACTCCATTTTCTTTTCCCCAGGCATCGGGCCCTCATAACCAGCAGTCCTCAATGCACTGTATACCTCCTCAGCAGACATCTTTACCTCATTACCAACATCTCCTTCAAGTCTCAAAATCCTTGCCAAATCAGCTTCAGTGAAAGCAACGTAATGACCTTCAACCTTTGAACATATCCTTGATGGCTGTTCAGCAACATTTAACACGGCGTTCCTCCAGAAATCACGAATGTGTAAATCGTACACAATCGGAGAATGCAATATAGCATAATGAATTTGAGACGATTTGAGTCATCTGATGCAATCCTTGTACCATGTGGCCTTTTCATGGTTCTCGTCCAACAGTGCGCACATATTGTGCTTCTTCTCGAAGTATAATGTGGACATACTGCCTGAAACAGAAACGGAAGTTGATCAGATAAATAAGTTTGAAACAGTTTATAGGTTCGTTGAATGTATCAGATTCGCTGAGCAGGGGAACTTATAATTAGACTACAGAACCTATAGATTCGCCGGCATACAAATCTGACAAAAAGTCTTGGGCGAATTTATAGGTTCGCTAGAAACAGTCGGGCGAAGCTATGCTGATGCATAGGCGGCATAACGGCATAAGTTTGCTCAAAAGTTTTGAACTTTCGTTCAGGTTCGCCAGACGAACACTAGGTTCGCTGGAACCCTAGATTTTGAAAATCAGCCATAAACAATAGGATAAACCAAATAGAACACACCATCATGTGACAACCAAACAATAAGATTTCTTAGCAATAGATTTTACACTAATTGGACCAAATAAGTCAGTATGTAACAATTCGAGGGGTTGTGAAATAGAATTTTCAATTTTAAGATTTCTTAGCAATAGATTTGACACTAACTGTAAACTCTGGCTTCAAGAACAGGCATTCGTTTGGAAGAAACAACACAAGAATATTCTTATCACAGATTTCTGATACACTAATAAGATTGAATGCCAACTCAAGAACATAGTTAACATCTTCTAAGGTTAGTGAACTATTTGAGACTTCTCCTTGACCAATCATCTTTCCACCCTTCTTGTCTCCCTCAAAAGCAAAATAGCCACCGTTAATGATTCGATAATTTGTCAGCGGGTCCTTCAACCCAGTCATATGTCTGGAACATCCACTATCAATGTGCCAATGACTATTTACAACGGCGCTTGAATGTTCCTGACATATTTCAACAAGTGAATTAGACTTTTGAAATTGGGACCGAAGCCTTAGTGTACTTAGGTCTTTGTACTAAAGAAGATTTAGTGAAAAAATTATTTACAAATATATTCAATCTTCTTCCTAAAGATCTATGCTTAGTACTATTTGCAACCAACTCAAGACATTACTTGACAGTATGATCATCATTTCCACATTTAAAGCAATGAGATTTCAAACCAACTTTGGAAACTTTAGAAACAAGAATTCTATCTATTTCTATCTCTTCATCACAGTCAGATAATTAAGAGTTACAATCACTGTAAGAGTCATAGGGCTCTTTCGATCTACATGCTGTGACTTTTACCTTATTAGGTTCTGATTTAAGTTTATCGATGTGATTCATGGATGAAAAAGATGATTCCTTGTCTTTAGGTTTTGAAATCCTTAAGGTGTGAAAGATGGAATTTGATGAGAAAAGAACTTTTGAAAACAGTTTGTTTTGGTTTGACTTTCAGAGACATGACCTGAAAGTTCATCTTTGTCATTCACACAAACATTTCCAATCACATCATCATTCAAATGACTAATGTTTGAAGTAGAGCATCCTAAATTACTATTACAAATAGAATTGTCTGAATGTAAAACATGACTAGAAACAAAATTAATTAAGCTACTGTCTTCAACAGACTTCTTTGAATCAAAACTAGAACAACTAGAACTGCCAGAACAACCAAGGCCACTACTCCCACCATAAACATACTCCTCTCGAACCTCTTTAAGATTTATTCCACTTAAACCTGCAATAGAGCTGTTAGTATCCTTTTGTATAGTCTCTTGTATCAACTCATTTGTAGGATGAGGAATGGGTGTCGGAGAATAACAGAAAGTACTAGGTGGAGGGTATACTTGTGCATCGCTTTTATAATCCAACCCGGTCTTAATTCTAGCACCCCGTTGTTTCTTGCAAAGATCCTCCCTTTTCATGCTTGAAATTGTCCATTGTTCCAGTTTATTTTTTTATCTTTCTTGTTTCAAATTCAGCAAGAGTGACTTGCTCAGTCAAATAGTTTATTTCACAATTCTTTTCCAAAAGAGATCTTTTCAAATGTTCGTTTTTTTTCAAAGCCTCTCTTAATTTAACAAAAAATTTTGATTCGTTCTCTTTAAGCTCTTTGTTTATTTTCTTTAATTCGTTTTCATTTGACATTAACAATTTATTAGCTTTATATATGCTAATCAAACGAATTTTGCATGCAGATCAACACATATCTTCTACAACTTCATAAGGAAGACCAATTATTAGTTTTTCAGCGGCAAGGGCATGATCACACTGGCAATAATGAGTGTTCCTCTTGTACTCATTCACAGCTTCATGCTTGGCCTTTTCGATCATAGCTTCCATGTTCAGCTTTGATTCTTCAGCATTGTCAGCTTCAGTATCAGCATTCTTCACCTCATCAACAGCAGTGACAAAAACCTTCTCTTCTTCTTCAATAACAGCTTCACACAGATCCAGAATGAACAGTTTCATCATAATCCTTTCCCGTCTCAACCACAAACTCAGCAACCTTACCCAAAACCTTTCCTTCTTCAATCAAACTTCATTCATCAATCACATCGACATTCTCACCATCTTCACCATAGAACTCTTTGAAAGGATCAAAAGAATCAATATAGTTATCATTGAGAACAGGCTTCTCAACAATCTCAGCAATTAAAGCATGATTTATTTTTCCTTTGTCTCTTCAATCTTAGCGCTCCAATCAAAGTTGGTGAGTAGTGCAGTTTCTTTTCTTGGTTTAACTTCCTCAGCTCTTTCCTGAATTAACAGGTTTAGTGATGATTGGTAAAGAACATTCTCTCTTGAAATGTCCCAATTGCTTGCAGTTGTAACATCTCAACTTCCCTTTGTCATACCCAAGTTTGTTGTTTTGACCCTGATTTCCAAAATTTCTTCGACCTGTTCTTTCCATAAATCTTCTAGCACGAAGAGTGAGCATTACCATTTCCCATTGAATATTAGTTTCTTCAAGATCATCAGG